>CM075727.1:7444409-8046744 GCA_037974335.1 Prionace glauca | reverse complement strand
TCCTCCTCAACTCCGTTCTAAACCGCCTCCCCAACTCCGTTCTAAACCGCCTCCCCTTTATCTTGAGGTTGTGCCCCCTAGTCCTACTGTCTTTTTTGAGTGGGAAGAGTCTCTCCACCTCTATCCTATCCATCCCATTCATCATCTTATACGTCTCAATGAGATCTCCCCTCATTCTTCTAAACTCTAACGAGTATAAGCCTAGTTTATTCAGCCTCTCCTCATAGCTCAATCCCCTCAACTCCGGTATCAGCCTAGTAAACCTCCTCTGCACTCCCTCCAGGGCCAAAATATCCTTGCGCAGGTGCGGCGCCCTATGTTCCATATTATGCGCCCTATTATGTTCCATAATAGACATTTCACAAAAGATTATTAATTTCAAACATCTGAAAATGACCCAAATGGGGAGGTGATGGCCTAGTGGTATTATCGCTAGACTGTTAATCCAGAAACTCAGCGAACGTTCTGGAGACCTGGGTTCGAATCCCGGCACAGCAGATGGTGGAATCTGAATTCAATAAAAAAAAATCTGGAATTAAGAATTGATTGACCGTGAAACCCTTGTGGATTGTGAGGAAAAACCCCATCTGATTCACTAATATCCTTACCTGCCATACTTATCCAGTCTGGCTTACATGTGACTCCAGAGCCATGGCAATGTGGTTGACTCTCAACTGCCCTCAGGCAACTAGGGATGGGCAATAAATGTTGGCCAGCCAGCGACGCCCATGTCCCACGAACGAATAAACAAAAGAATCTGCAATATAATAAAATGATACACTTTGGCATGTCAGAAAAAAGGAGCTTTGAGTTTGAACAAAAAATTACAGCACAGGAACAGGCCCTTCGGCCCTCCAAGCCTGCACTGACCACGCTGCCCGACTGAACTAAAAAACCCCCTACCCTTCCGGGGTCCATATCCCTCTATTCCCATCCTTTAAAGACGCTCTTTAAAGATCAGTATTGTAAAATTTAAAAAAAACTTTGCCTCCAGAACGAAGTTGAAATGAATGTTTGTTTGGCTGTTCCTCCTGGGAAGGCTTTACAGGTTTTTAACCTGACGTTTCGCTTTCCTCCAGGTTTATGAAGAAGAGGAGCTGCGAGAGGAGGTTTTCCCCGAAGATTACATACACGACTATCGATTTGAGGGAGCAGAGTCAGCCAATGGTTCCGTTGGCTGCTACAGTGATATGAGAGAGAATGTGGAGTACTTGAACAGTTCGGAACCCAGGTTTGGCCCCTTGGCCAGTATGACATTAAACAGATAACAACTGCGACCCAACCTCAGAAACCGTTGGCTTCTTTTTTTTTTGTATCTTGCGAGAGGTGTTTTGGAAATTTTGTGAAGGTGTTTCGTTGGGCTCTTTTTGAAGGCAGTTAATGACTTGCGTTCTTTCCTGTACTTCCGTTGTACTAAACAAATGCCAGATTGCTCCAATGGTAGAAATCTTCCAACAAACCTGCCTTGGTTCAGCAATTGAATAATGCATTAGGAAGCTGGTTGCATTTGGCTTGAATGTGCAAGAGAATTAATCTTCTAAAAGGTTCAGTGTTTCAAAATGTTGTTGCTGTTTGCTGGTGAGGGTCAGGATATGAATACAGGGCGAAACACACACAGCCTTGCCTTTCTACCCTTTGGGTGGAGCTTTAGCCTTGGTGTTGTGCTGGCTACACACATTTTAAACAAGTACGTTCCCGAAAATGATAAGTCCTGTCGTTAACGCTGGTGATCGAATGTCTTCCATCTCATACTGGTTTCAAATCACCCGAGTGAGATTTAATTCGTCAGCCTTGATTATTCTCTTTTTGTGCATGTTCGATTAATAAAAGTTAGGAGCAACTTTATCAAAGTTAGCTGATCTTGGCCTGAGCTTTGGTGACGTTGTATAGTTGTGGAGAAAGTGAATCAGCACCAGATTTCCTGTTCCAGCCTTGCTGGAGTGTCTGTGTCTGTGTCTGTGTCTGTGTCTGTGTCTGTGTCTGTGTCTGTGTCTGTGTCTGTGTCTGTGTCTGTGTCTGTGTCTGTGTCTGTGTCATGAAGCTCTATTCAGAGAACTCATGGATCCCTGCCTGGACTCACCTGAAAGTTGGAACAGGCGCCTGAGTAACGTAGTCCATGGGAGCATGCCAGGGCGAGTTAAAACCTTTTGGGGGGGGGGGGGGCTTCAGTGCCGCTTCCTGTTCTTGCAGTGGGAGCTGTCTCTCCGAAGTAAACACAGTAAGAAGTCTCCCAACACCGGGTTAAAGTCCAATCAATTTATTTGATGGTAAACTCACAAGCTTTCGGGGTTTGCCCCTTTGTCGGGTGAATGGAGTGTTTGACTACTATCTCCGAGGTATACCCAGTCTGTCCGTCTTTACTATTTCTGGGGTGTAGGGGGCACAAACACATTGTTCGCTGTGAGAAGGCAGCAGCTCCAGGTAATGACTTTAACGGGGTCCATGGGGTGGACCTGCTAAGAGTATGAGCTCCCTGATTGAGGTAGTTAATGCGGTCTAATCCTGGCGCCCTGCAAGGACCTCTATAAGGTGGAGTGTCGGGGTTACCGGCACCCGGGGTGTATACACTGTATTGGAAAGTACCTATCTGAGTGTTACTAACTGTTGTAAGTAGATCTGCTGAAGGGACACTGGCCTTGTGGGAGTTATTTCAGGCATGCCTTCTGATTTGCTAGCAGCATCTAGGTAGATGTTGTCCCTATGCTTTGTAAAATGTAAATACTTCTTGTTCAAGGTAGTAGTGTGACTCTTGTTGCTTTTCTGTTGGGTCTTTTTTTTTTGCCAGTTTAGCTAAGTTGAACTTTAATTTTTCAGGGGTGATGCAACCAAAGCCTCTTTCTGTCTGACTGTTTCAATTCCTTTTTATTAAGACCCCCCCCCCCACCCGCCTTAAAACCTACCTCTTTGAACTGAGCCTTTGTTTATCTGGCCTAATATCTCCTCACATGGAACGGTGCTGAAATGTGTTGTTTTTTAATAAATTCCTCTGAAGCGCCTTGGGGCATTTTGCTCTGTTGAAAGGTGCCACATAAATCCTTGTCATTACTGAAGTTCGACCAACAGGAAAGACCTGCCAACTGGATAAAAGGAGCGCTTTGAATAGCGTAACACTCCCCGTGTGGTTGGGTTGTGTTGGAAAGAACAACATGTCGGCAGGAGGGCTTCATCCTCTGTGGAAAAGTGCTGAATGTTGTCTTCCTTTTTAAAGGGAAATCTGAGGTTTAGCTTCAAGTTGCAATATTGATAAGCTTTGGGTAGATTTACTGAGCTCTCGCTGTCTTCAACAAGGGCAAGTAGGCAGAGGTGAGACTTTGGTTGTCCCTGTTCTGTTCCTTTGAGTTGAGGTATAGACATCTTTGTGATGTAGCTATGAATAATATCTGTGGGGGGGGGGGGGGTACAGAGTAAAAATGTATTCATTTATGTTTGTAGAAAAGTTGCATGTCATGGAATTGTTCAGATGTGTGCTCCTGTTAACCTGCTGCCCCGTGGCACTGGGGACCTGGGTTCAATTCTGGCCTCGGGTGACTGCCTGCACAGAGCTTGCATCTTCTCCCCGTGTCTGCGTGGTTTTCCTTTGGATGCTCCGGTTTCCTCCCGCAGTCTAAAGACGTACGGGTTAGGGGAATTGGCCGTGTTAAATTGCCCTTTAGTATCCGTTGGACCATCAGGGTAAGTGCATGTTACTTATGGGGGAAAAGGCCTGAGTGGGAATATTGTTGTGCGGCCTGAATAGCCTCCTCCAGAGCTATAGAGATCCTAAGGGTCGGGTTTGGTTTGCTCAGTTGGCTGGACGGCTGGTGCGTGATGCAGAGTGGAGCCAACGCCCACGGGTTCAGTACCTGTACCGGCTGGGGTTATTCACCAATGCTTTCTCAACCCCCTTGCCCCTCACTTGAGGTGTGGTGATCCTCGGGTGAAACCACCACCAGTCTGCTCTCCCCCCGCCCTCAAAGAGGAGAGCGGCCTGTGGTCGCCTGGGATTATGACAACTTAATTACTTCTGACAGGCATTAGATTACAAAACCTTCCACGACAACCTTGGTGTAAATATCCACAAATAATTTGGAAATGCTGTAAAGTAAACCTGTTGCTTGTAGTAGCATCTGATCAAATGTGATATTATCTACTGTAGTGCCATGACTTTCACAGGTAGTGAACCAAAGTTGCATAAGATTGTGAGGTATGCGACAAGCTAAGGAAGCTCTGAATTTAACAATGAGTCACCTGAATGCTATGTTTGTTCAGAGTGGAGTTTGTGGTGTACCGAGATATCTGACTTTTATACATCTGTCTATGTATTTAAGATAAAGTTGATATTATACATTGTGACTGTCTGGGAGAGTATGATGAATTTGACACTTTTTTTTTTAAACAAACATGTATTTCTTTATGAATACACCAAATAAAATGAATTCAGTGCTGTACAATGTTTTCAGGTTTGACCATGTACATGGTTACTTTCTGATCCCTGGTCTCGCTGTGTGTAACTTAATTGATCTCAGCATCCCAACTTCCCATTTAATGAAGTTAGTTTAATTCAACCAAGCTTAGATGGATTGGTCATGCTAAGTTGCCCCTTAGTGTCCCAAGATAGAATCCTGTGGTGCGGAAGGAGGCCATTCAGCCCTTCGAATCTGCACCCACCACAATCCCACCCAGGTCCTATCCCCATGTATTTATCCGAGCTAGTCCCCTGACGCTAAGGGGCAGTTTAGCATGGCCAATCCAGCTAGCCCGCACATCTTTGGACTATGGGAGGAAACTGGAGCATCCGGAGGAAACCCACGCCGACACGGGGAGAACGTGCAAACTCCGGACTGTGACCCAAGCTGGGAATCGAACCTGGGTCCCTGGCGCTTTGAGGCAGCAGTGCTAACCGCTATGCCACCATACCGTTAAGTGGATTGACTAAACAAAATTGCCCCTTCGTATCCAAAGATGTGTCGGTTAGATGGATTAACCAATGTAAATGTGTGGGGTTATGGGGATCTGGGAGGTGAGGGATGGTGGCTGGGAAAGATACTCTGTCCGAGAGTTGATGCAGGCTTGATGGCCCAAATGGGCCTCCTCCTGAACTGTAGGGATTCTACGAAGACCTTAAAAAAAATTATCGCAAAAGCGGGACTCTTTTGGATAGTAAATTTAGAAGAAGTTTACTAAAGAGGAAGGATATATTTTCAGGATGTTTTGGAATTTCATCTGGGTGCTGAGTCTGTTGATGTGTGACCCTCTTTGAAACTATGGGGTCCTCAGCTCCAGAACTTGCCTGCCCTTAGCCAAACTATTCCAATGTGAAGCTGTACGAATGAAGTAATGGCATGATGGGAAAATTGGTCAACTACTTGGTACAAAATAAGGAAAGCTGACTCCACATAACCTGAGACATGAATAAGACCAGAGAAAGTCAAGAGCTGATAAGGCTGACTCCACATAACCTTGGGCTGTATGAGTGAGACAAGATAAGATCAGGGGTCACCGACCTTCTGTTCTATCAATGGACAAGATAAATGTATGAATGATGAGACAAAGAGTTCCAGGTGGTCTTGATTTATGACCTTGCTTATGACGCTACTACTGATCAAATTCCTGAACAAGCCCTAGTCACACAAACTGATAATTATGTATAAATATCAAACTGATTCTTTATGTAAACGCGAACTTGAAAAGGAATTAGCAAGTCGTAACGACTGCTCTCCAAACTCAAGTTACTGCCAATACTGCATGCAGTCTTTCATGAATAAAGACTAGTGATTTTGTCAGAAGTACTTTTGTTGAGTTTCAGTCAAGAAGCAGGAAAATTTCCACTTCAACATCCAATGCACTGGCATCAACCTGGCAATATGGAAAATTGCCCAGCTATATAAGAACATAAGAAATAGGAGCAGGAGTAGGCCATCTAGCCCTTCGAGCCTGCCCCGCCATTCAATAAGATCATGACTGATCTGTCGTAGCTCAGTTCCACCTTCCCGCCCTCTCCCCATAACCCTTAATCCCCTCTCTTATCAAAAACCCATCGACCCGCGTCTTAAAAATATTTAGCGAGGCAGCCTCCACCACTTCAACGGGCAGAGAATTCCAGAAATTCACCACCCTTTGAAGAAGTTCCTCCTCAACTCCGTTCTAAACCGCCCCCCCCTTTATCTTGAGGCTGTGCCCCCTAGTCCTACTGTCTTTTTTGAGCGGGAAGAGTCTCTCCACCTCTATCCTATCCATCCCCATTTATCATCTTCTACGTCTCAATGAGATCTCCCCTCATTCTTCTAAACTCCAACGAGTACAAGCCTAGTTTATTCAGCCTCTCCTCATAGCTCAACTCCGGTATGAGCTAGCCTCTGAGCTACAGACACTGAGGCTCATCAGGGGGAGAGAGGGTGCCCCTAGACTGGCTAAATCTAAGGGTCAGGGACAAAAGGGGGCTGCTGGGAGGAGGAAGGGGGGTGAGGAGAGGAGGCCTCAGCCTCTTAACCTGCATAACAGGTTTGAGGTTCTTGCTTCCAGTCTGGAAGAGGACGATGCAAGAGAGGTTTGTGAGCAAACTGCACACGGTACAGTGATGCAGCAGGACATAGGCAAAGAGAAGGGGAAAAGGAACGTAGTAGTGATTGGGGATAGTGGGGTGAAGGGTATTGACACTGTCCTTTGTCACAATGACAAAGTGCACAGAAGGGTGTGTTGTCTGCCTGGTGCTCGGGTACAGGATGTCGCAGCTGGGCTGCAGAGGAATCTGGAGTGGGAGGGTGAGAACCCGGTCGTTGTAGTACATGTGGGTGCCGGCGACGTAGGCAAAATGCGGACTGAGGATCTGGGAAGGGAGTATGAGAAGCTGGGAATGGAATTAAAAAGTAGAACCGACAAGGTGGTTATCTCTGGGCTACTGCCTGAACCGAGGGCAGACGGGTGTAGGGTTGATAGGATAAAGGAAGTAAATGGGTGGCTCAGGGATTGGTGTGGGAGGAATGGGTTCGAATTTATGGGGCATTGGCACCAGTATTGGGGTAGGTGGGACCTGTTCGGGCAGGATGGGGTTGGTCTGAATCATGCTGGGACCAGAGTGCTGGCGAATCGAGTAAAGAGGACTGTAGACAAGGCTTTAAACTAATTAGGGGGGGGGAGGGTGCGAGGGTAGGTGACGCTATGAGGTCTAAAGTTAAGGATAGGGTACAGGTAAGGGAAGAGGCAAAGGATGTCCCAATTGGTGGCGTTACGGCAAGTAGGGTCCAGGTGAAGGCTGGGATGAAAGCGCTTTATCTGAATGCACGAAGCATTCGGAATAAAGTGGATGAGCTGATGGCGCAGATCGACACAAATGGATACGATCTGGTGGCCATTACAGAGACGTGGCTGCAAGGTGACAGGGACTGGGAGATGAATGTACAGGGTTATCAAGTGTTCAGGAAGGATAGGCAGGAGGAAAGAGGGGGAGGAGTAGCTCTGCTGATTAAGGATAGTATCAAGGTGGTAGCAAGGGATGATATCGGAGCCAAGGAGCAGAAAGTGGAATCGTTGTGGGTGGAGATTAGGAACAGAAAAGGGAGGAAGACGCTAGTGGGTGTCGTCTATAGGCCCCCGAATAATGATCTGGAGGTGGGGCGGGCTGTTAACGCGCAAATAAGTGCAGCGTGCAGGAATGGGACGGCAGTAGTTATGGGAGATTTCAATCTGCATATTGATTGGTCGACCCATGTTGGACGAGGTGGGCTCGAGGAGGAGTTCTTGGAATGCTGCCGGGATAATTTCCTTGAACAGTGTGTGTTGGAGCCGACGAGGGAGCGAGCTATCTTGGATCTGGTGCTATGTAATGAGGCGGGTAGAATTAGGGACCTTGCGGTGAAGGATCCTCTTGGAGAGAGTGATCATTGTATGGTGGAGTTTCTGGTGCAGATGGAGGAGGAGAAAGTGGGTTCCCAGACACGCGTCCTTTGTTTGAATAGAGGGGAGTATGGTAGGATGAGAGAAGAATTGGCGAATGTGGACTGGGGGAACGCGTTGGAAGGTAGGTCTGCTGAGGAGCAGTGGAGGATCTTTAAGGAGATCTTTCTTGGTGCTCAGCAGAAATTTATTCCGATGGCTAAAAAGGACAGTAGGAGGAGAGGTAATAAGCCGTGGATAACGAAGGAGGTGAAGGAAAGTGTTAAATTAAAAGCGGAGGAGTTTAGAGTAGCTAAGAGCAGTGGGCGAGAAGAGGATTGGGAAAGGTTTAAATGTCAACAAAGATTGACAAAGAAATTGATAAAGGAGGGTAGGAGAAGCTATGAGGCTGGGCTAGCACTTAATATAAAAAAGGATAGCAAGAGTTTTTATAAATATATAAAAAGGAAGAGGCTGGCTAGGATAAACGTTGGTCCTTTAGAGGATGAGAAAGGGGAGCTAGTGGTAGGGGATAGGGATATGGCTAAGGTCTTGAATAACTTCTTTGTTTCTGTCTTCACGGAGGAGGACGTGAATAATTTGCCGGGTGTTAGCGATGGAAAGGTGGTAGGAATGGAGGGTCTTAATGACATTACTGTTACTAGAGAGGTGGTGCTCGACAGACTGGAGGGGCTGATTGTGGACAAGTCCCCAGGACCGGATGGAATGCATCCGAGGGTTCTGAAAGAAATGGCGGAGGTGATAGTGGATGCCTTGGTGGTTATTTTCCAGACGTCGCTGGATTCCGGGGAAGTGCCGGAAGATTGGAAAACGGCTAATGTTACGCCGTTGTTTAAGAAGGGTGCCAGGCAAAAGGCGGGGAATTATAGGCCGGTTAGTTTAACGTCTGTGGTAGGTAAAATGTTAGAAACCGTCATTAAGGAGGAAATAGCGAGGCATCTTGAGGGGAATTGCTTGATAGGGCGGACGCAACACGGTTTCATTAAAGGGAAGTCGTGTCTGACAAATTTACTGGAGTTCTATGAGGATGTGTCTAGGGCAGTGGATGGAGGAGAGCCGGTGGATGTGGTCTTTCTGGATTTTCAGAGGGCGTTTGACAAGGTACCTCACAAGAGGTTATTGCAGAAGGTCAGGGGACATGGAGTTGGGGGTAGGGTGTTAGCGTGGATAGAGGATTGGTTGTCAAATAGGAGGCAGAGAGTGGGGGTCAATGGATGCTATTCGGATTGGCGGTTGGTGACTAGTGGGGTGCCCCAGGGGTCGGTGCTGGGGCCTCAGCTATTTACCATTTATATAGATGATCTGGAGGAGGGAACCGAGTGCAGGGTGTCGAAATTTGCTGATGACACCAAGATTGGGGGAAAGGCAAATTGTGCGGAGGGTGTGGAGAGTCTGCAGAAGGATCTAGATAGGCTGGGCGAATGGGCCAGGAAATGGCAAATGGAATTTAATGTTGGCAAGTGTGAGGTGGTCCACTTTGGTAGGAGGAATGGTAGGAAGGACTATTACTTACGGGGCGAAAAACTGCAGCAGGCGACGGTGCAGAGGGACCTCGGGGTCCTTGTGCATGAGTCGCAAAAACCCAGCTTGCAGGTGCAGCAGGTGGTCAGGAAGGCGAATGGGATGCTGGCCTTCATAGCGAGGGGGATTGAATATAAAAGTAGGGAGGTCTTGCTGCAGCTGTATAGGGCATTGGTGAGGCCGCAGCTGGAGTACTGTGTGCAGTTTTGGGCGCCGCACCTGCGCAAGGATGTTTTGGCCCTGGAGGGAGTGCAGAGGAGGTTTACTCGGCTGATACCGGAGTTGAGGGGATTGAGCTATGAGGAGAGGCTGAATAAACTAGGCTTGTACTCGTTAGAGTTTAGAAGAATGAGGGGAGATCTCATTGAGACGTATAAGATGATGAATGGGATGGATAGGATAGAGGTGGAGAGACTGTTCCCGCTCAAAAAAGACAGTAGGACTAGGGGGCACAGCCTCAAGATAAAGGGGGGGCGGTTTAGAACAGAGTTGAGGAGGAACTTCTTCACTCAAAGGGTGGTGAATCTCTGGAATTCTCTGCCCGTTGAAGTGGTGGAGGCTGCCTCGCTAAATATTTTTAAGAAACGGGTTGATGGGTTTTTGATAAGAGAAGGGATTAAGGGTTATGGGGAGAGGGCGGGAAGGTGGAGCTGAGTCACGACAGATCAGCCATGATCTTATTGAATGGCGGGGCAGGCTCGAAGGGCCAGATGGCCTACTCCTGCTCCTATTTCTTATGTTCTTATGTTCTTATGTAAACCTCCTCTGCACTCCCTCCAAGGCCAAAATATCTTTGCGCAGGTGCGGCGCCCAAAACTGCACACAGTACTCCAGCTGCGGCCTCACCAATGCCCTATACAGCTGCCGCAAGACCTCCCTACTTTTATATTCAATCCCCTCGCTATGAAGGCCAGCATCCCATTCGCCTTCCTGACCACCTGCTGCACAAAAAGTGCACACCTAATGAACCCTTCATCCTTTGATATTCAATAGCATTATTATCACTGAATCCTCCATTATCAACATCCTGGGGGTTATCAGTGACCAGAAACTGAACTGGACCAGCCATAGAAATACTGTGATTACAAGTGTAGACTTTGATTACCTGTAAAGTCTTGCATTCCAACCAGTACGTTGTAAGTTGAGCTTGTGTCTTTATATGCCCTGATTGTGAACAGAACTCCCACTTACCTGATGAAGGAGCAGCGCTCCGAAGGCTAGTGGCGTTTACTACCAAATAAACCAGTTGGACTTTAACCTGGTGTTGTGAGACTTCTTACTGTGCCCACCCCAGTCCAACGCTGGCATCTCCACATCGCTACAAGAGTAGGCCAGAGGCTGGGAATCTTGTGGTGAGTAACTCACTTCCTGACCCTCCAAAGCTTGTCCACCATCTACAGAGCACAAGTCAGGGTACTTTCCCCTTGCTCTGATGAATGAAGGTCAAACAGAAGCTCCACACCATCCAGGAAAAAGCAGCCAGCATAATTAGCACCATGATAGCACAGTGGCTACCACTGCTGCCTCAGAGTGTCAGGGACCCAGGTTCGATTCCTGGCCTGGGTCACTTAGGAACACTCCCCGTACCTGCGTGGGTTCCCTCTGGGTGCTCCGGCTTTCTCCCACAGTCTGCAGTACGTGCTGGTTAGGGTGCATTGGCCTTGCTAAATTTTAGCCTCCTTGTCCCCGAACAGGTGCCAGAGTGTGGCGACTTGAGGATTTTTGCAGCGTTATTGCAGTGTTAATACGAACCTACTTGTGACCCTAATAGATAAATTAAAAAACTCTTCCGCAAACATTCACACGCTCCACCATTGATGTTCCGTAGCAGCAGGAACTCACCAAACCTCTTTGGGCAGCACCTTCCGCTACTACCTGGAAAGGTAAGGCTAGCCGGTACAAAGAACAACACAGCACGGGAAACAGGCCCTTCGGCCCAACGAGCCTGCGCCGCCGTCCCATTGTCTCAGTGACCTATTCATGATTTTAGTCTACGCCTAATGTGCGAGGATCAGGGAGGTCCAATATAGGGACAATTTGTTACCCAATCAATCAGCCTAAAAGCACATTTTTGGGATGTGGGAGGTAACCGGAGCACCCGGAGGAAACCCACGCAACCACGGGGAGAACGCGCAAACTCCCACGGACACAGGCCCAAATCCATGTGTCCGCACAGCAACAGAGATAGTCTCTGAGCTGTCATGTACACCACCTGGAACTCCTCTTCAAGTCACTCTCTGTGCTGGCTTAGAAATATATCGCTCTTCCTTCACTGGTCAAAATCCTGGAACTCTCTCCCTAATTTGGTGTTAACAAATTGTCCCTAAATTAGACCTCTGGTGCACATATAATTCTCTAAATTTGCACCCCTTTATTGGGGAGTCCAGGAGGCGTAGACAAAAGCCATGGGTAGAAGAAGGATTGGAATGAGGCACTCACTGAGTGTTAAAACGGCGGCGCGGGCTTGATGGGCCGAAGGGCCTGTTTCCTGTGCTGGGTTGTTCTTTGTTTTGTTTGTTAACAGCACTGTGGGTGTACCTGGTTGCATTATTTGTGAATAGTTTTTTAAAATTTTCAGGAGATTTTGCCACGTTAGTTAAAATTTAATTGAATTGTAGCAACGTAGAATCATAGAATCTCTAAGGTGTAGAAGGAAGCCTTTTGAACCATCGAGATTGCACCGACCACAATCCCACCCAGGGCCTTTCCCCGTAACCCCAGGCGTTTACCCTGCTAGCCCCCCTGACACCAAGGGGAAACTTAGCGTCGCCAATCCACCTAATCCTCACACCTTTGGACTGTGGGAGGAAACCGGAACGCCCGGAGGAAACCCACGCGGATATGGGGAGAATGTGCAAACTCCACCCGGACAGTGACCCAAAGCAGGAATTGAATCCATGTCCCTAGAGCTGTGAGGCAGCAGTGCTAACCACTGTGTCTCTGTGGCACCATGTCCTTTGGAGTATCAAGCATACAGCCTGTGTGACTCCAATGTCACTCCAAGGTGGTTGGCTCTCAAACTCCCTTCTGAAGTGGCTCTGTCAAAATGCCAAATAGTTTCAAGTGCGACTGACTGGTGACTCCACCAAAACCTACTCCGTCCCCGGCCTCTCAGAAAATACCTTCTCGGCTCGATCCCTAAGTTAATGAAACCACCTTGTAAACAAGATTCTTCTTATTACCATCTACTCTGGACCTTTATAGTTATAATTTCCCATATCCGTACCTGGAGAGAACCCACGCAGACACGGCGAGAACATGCAAACCCCACACAGACAGTGGCCCCAAGCTGGGACGCTAACCCGGGACCCTGGTGCTGTGAGACATCAGTGCCAGAAAGCCAAATCCCGTCAGAATACATTTGGCAATGTGGAAGTATTTTATTGGCTTGCACAATATTATTATGAATACCGGAAATGCTCTGCGGCGGAACAGAAATGTCAGCTATCAATTCCTTAATGTTAACCTTATCAGGAACAAATCTTAACTATAAATCTAAGAAAGGAGCTATGCAGAGGATCACCGTTTCTCTGCCAAACCAACACTTCGACCGCAATATTGCGGAGACAAAATAACACAGTCACTCCCATGTTTCATAGAACATAGAACACTACAGCACAAACAGGCCCTTCGGCCCACGAGTTGCGCCGATCATGCACCTTATGCAAACCTCAATTTTCTTATTCATTCTTGGGATATGGGTGTCACTGGCTGACCAGAATTTATTGCCCGTCCCTACTTGCCCGAGAGCAGTTGGGAGTTGATCACATTGCTGTGGCTCTGGAGTCACGTGGAAGTCCGATCGGGTAAGATTTCCTTCCCTAAAGGACATTATTGAACCTGATGGGTTTTCCCGACAATGGTTAAAGTTTATTTACGTATTTATAAGAAGGCTTACATTAACATTGCAATGAAGTTATTTTGAAATTCCTCTCGTCGCCACACTCCAGCGTCCGATTGGGTCAATACACCTAACCAGCACATCTTTCAGACCGGGGTGGGGGAAACTGGAGAAAGCCCAAGCAGATATGGGGAGAACATGCAAACTCCATACAGATAGTGATCCAAGCCGGGAATCGAATCCCCGTCCCTGGTGCTGCGGGGCAGCAGCATTATCCGCTGTGCTGCCCACATTCATGGTCATCAGTAAATTCTTAATTCCAGATTTTTTTTTATTGGATTCAAGTTCCACCGTCTGCTGGGATTCGAACTCGGGTTCCACCAGAATATTAGCTAGTTTCTGGATTAATAATCTAGCGCCAATACCAATAGGCCATCACCTCTCCTTAAACGCGTTGATTCATTCTAAAACTCTTCTGTGCTCTTCCGAGACTCTCACTGAGTCTGCTTCATCCATCACCCATGCTTGCTGACTTGTAGGAACATCGGAATTAGGAGCGTGTAGGCTATTCTGCCCTTCGAGCCTGGTCCACCATTGGACATGATCACAGCTGATCCTATACTGATCTCAACAACAGAAATATATCCGTCTCTTTCCTGAACCTGTTGATTGATTCTGTCCCCACTGCACTCTGGGGCAGAGAGTTCCACAGCTCCACAACCCTTTGAGAGAAGTGCTTTCTCCGCATTTCAGTTTTGGACCTACTGCCTCTCACTTTATACCCATGACCACTTGTTCTAGACCGGCCCCACAAGGAGGAACATCAGTTCAACATCCACCTTATCAATTCCCTTTAGCATTTTATATACCTCGATCAGATCACCCCCTCATTCTTCTGAACTCCAACCAGTACAAGCCCAAGCTACTCAACTGCTCCTTGTGTGTTAGCTTCCGGTTCAACAGTGCTTCAGTTTTTAAAATTCCCTTCCTTGTTTTCAAATCCCTTCCCAGGCCTCTCCCCTCTCTCAGGCTTCTCCCCTCCCTCATTCTACCTTCCTTAATGTGGAGAAGTGTGAGGTAATTCATTTCGGTAGGAATAACAGATGTGTTGAGTATAGGGCTAACGGGAGGACTTTGAATAGTGTGGAGGAGCAGAGGGATCTAGGTGTATGTGTACATAGATCCCTGAAAGTTGGGAATCAAGTAGATAAGGTTGTTAAGAAGGCATACGGTGTCTTGGCGTTTATTGGTAGGGGGATTGAATTTAGGAGTTGCAGCGTCATGATGCAACTGTACACTACTCTGGTGCGGCCGCACTTGGAGTTTTGTGTGCAGTTCTGGTCCCCACATTACAGGAAGGATGTAGAGGCTTTGGAGAGGGTGCAGAGGAGGTTTACCAGGATGTTGCCTGGTATGGAGGGGAGATCCTATGAGGAGAGACTAAGAGATTTGGGGTTGTTTTCGCTGGAAAGAAGGCGGCTAAGAGGGGATCTCATTGAAACATATAAGATGATTAGAGGTTTAGACAGGGTAGATAGTGATAGCCTTTTTCCTAGGATGGAGAAAGCTAGCACGAGGGGGCACGACTTTAAATTAAGGGGGGGTAGTTATAAGACGGATGTCAGGGGTAGGTTCTTTACCCAGAGGGTGGTGAGGGATTGGAATGCCCTGCCAGCTGCAGTTGTAAATGCACCTAGTTTGGGGGCGTTTAAGAGATCTGTGGATAGGTTTATGGACGAAAAGGGATTGGTTTAGGCTAGTGGGTCATTGTTTTGTAACTGGTTGGCGCAACATCGTGGGCCGAAGGGCCTGTTCTGCGCTGTAATGTTCTATGTTCTATGTTCTATGTTCTATGTTCTACTGTTCTCCAATCCTTCAGAATCCCTGCACTCCTCCAGTCCTGTTTATCCCTAAATATGATCATCTTGTCAGTTCTGGCTGTGCCTCCAGGTGTCTAGATCACCACCTCCTGCATTACCTCCAAAAACCTTCTGCTGCTTTACATGAGGGGAGGTGGTGGCACATTAGTATTGTTGCTGGACTAGTAATCCAGAGACACCAGGCTACGGTGGGTTCGAATCACAACATCACAGGTGAAATTCAAATTCCAGTTAGATCATAAAATCGTAGAATCCCTGCAGTGCAGAATAGACCATTCGGCCCATCGATTCTGGACTGACTCTGACAGAGCATCTTACCTCGGCCCTCTCCCCTGCTCTATCTCTGTTGCCCCATATATTTATAAAGACTAATCCATCTAACCTACACATCATGGGACACAAATGGGCAATTTAGCACAGCCGATCCATCTAACCTGCACATCTTTGGACTGTGGGAGGAAATCGGAGCACCCGGAGGAAACCCACGCAGACACGGGGAGAATGTGCAGACTCCACACAGACAGTGCCCCAAGGCTGGAATTGATCCCGGGTCCCTGGCGCTGTGAGACAGCAGTGCAAACCACTGTGTCACCGTGCCGCCAGTACTTAAATAAACCTAGATTACAAAGCTAGTAATGAACCTATCATCAATTTATATTAAAACCCATCTGGCTCACTAATGCTTACCCATCGCACTGCCCCTAGGTAGTGTCAAGGACTCAGTATCGATTCCCGGTTGGGTCACTGTCTGTGCAGAGTCCGTATGTTCTCCCCGTGTCTGCCTGGGTTTCCTCCGGGTGTTCTGGTTTCCTCACACTGTCCAAAGATGTGTAGGTTAGAGTGATCAGTGGGATGAATGTATGGAGTTACAGGGATAGTGCAGGGGCTAGACCTGGATTAGATGCTCTGTCAGACAGTCCGTTGGTGCAGATTCGATGGGCCAAATGGTCTCCTTCTGCAATGTAGGGACTCTATAACCCTTATTTTGAAACTATGATCCCCAGTTTTAGATTCTCTAACGAGGGGAAGAGTCTTATGGAGACTCACCATTAAAAAAACCCTCAAAAAGTTATGTTTCAATAAGATTATCTCTCATTCTTCTTAACTCCAATAAGGACAGGTCCAACCTCTCCTCATAGACCAGCTCCTTCATCCAAGGAATCAGCCTTGTGGACCTTCTCTGAGCCGCATTCAGTGTAACTCTCCGAAGAGACCAGAAATCTACACGGTTGTCTCGGTGCCATATCACCAGTGCATCTCCAGGAGGAAGCTGAGCCACTGTCCTCTGGGCAGCGTGAGCTGGAGTTGTGATATTGAAGGTGGGATTGGAACCCAACCCTCAAGCCCAGTGCTGTCCACTGCACCTATCTGCACGATCGCAGAGATATGCAGGCTGCAGATTATTTAAAGTTTAAATTTGTCACAAGTAGACTTACATTAACACTGCAATGAAGTCGCTGTGAAAATCCCCTTGTCGCCACACTCCGGCGCCTGTTCGGGTTACACTGAGGGAGAATTTAGCACGGCCAACGCACCCTAACCAGCACATCCTTCGGATTGTGGGAGTCATAGAGGTTTACAACATGGAAACAGGCCCTTCAGCCCAACTTGTCCATGCTGTCCCTCTTTTTAACCATGAAGTTAGTCCCAGTTACCCACATTTGGTCCATATCCCTCTATACACATCTTACCCATGTAATTGTATAAATGCTTTTGAAAAGACAAAATTTTACCTGCACCTACCTTTACCTCTGGCAGCTTATAAGAACATAAGAAATAGGAGCAGGAGTAGGCCATCTAGCCCTTCGAGCCTGCCCCGCCATTCAATAAGATCATGGCTGATCTGTCGTGGCTCAGTTCCGCATTCCCGCCTTCTCCCCATAACCCTTAATCCCCTCGCTTATCAAAAACCTATCAACCTGTGTCTTAAAAATATTTAGCGAGGCAGCCTCCACCACTTCAACGGGCAGAGAATTCCAGAGATTTTATTTCCCCCATTGAAAATTTGAGCTCAATTTTAACAAACTGCCAAGTCGTGTGACCTCTAAATTATTAGTATAGGACTCTGGATTACTATTCCACTAACACAATCATTACACCATACCCAAAATCAATGCCATGCTACTCCTGATGGACATGAGGTGGAGATGCCAGTGTTGGACACCAAGTTAAAGTCCAACAAACATGTAAACCTACCTCCACTCATTTGATAAAGGAGCGGTGTTCCGAAAGCTCGTGTTACCAAATAAACCTGTTGGACTTTAACCTGAGACTTCTTACGTCTGATGGAAGCTGGGGATGTTTGAGGACAAGATGGGCGTTGGAGATGGCTGGAATACCGTATTCCAGACATTCACCACCCTCTGTGTGAAAAAATTGTCCCTCTTTTGTATCTCTTCCCTCTCACTCTTTTGTATCTCTCCCCTCTCACCTTAAACCAATGCCCTCTAGTTTTAGACTCCCCTGCCTTTGGGAAAAGATGTTGGCTATCGAGCTGACCTGCGCCCCTCATTATTTTACAGACCTTTGTAAGGAACTGGAGCACCCGGAGGAAACCCACACCGACATGGGGGGAATGTGCACAGACAGTGACCCAAGCCGGGGACCAGACCCAGGTTCCTGGCGCGGTGAGGCAGCAGTGACATAACCACTGTGCTACCGTGAAGCTGGTCCGTCAATGTGAGCAGTGCAGTTTTTCACGCTGCTCTGACCCCCTGCTGCCCTCTTGTCTCCTGTGAGTGGAGGACTTTCAGATAAAAGCAGGCTGGGGGTTGGGGTGAAGGGTCGGGGGGCTGCCGGGGGGTGGGGGGATGGTGGGGGGTGGGAGGGGGGGTGGGTGGCCGGGATGGGAGAGGGGGGGGCCGCTGAGGCGGTGGTGGCAGAATTGCCCTCAAATTGCCTCGGGCTGTGGGTTTGGGGGGGGAAGAGAATTCGCCACCCCTCTGAAGCCACTTGTGGGAAAACCACGGGGAAACAGGGAATTCCTCCGGGAGCCAGTGGACTTTCCCTTTAAGTCTACTTCCCGATTGGCGGATTGCCCTAAGGCGGAGAAGATTTTACCTCCTGCCTGAAAGGTACACTGCCATTGGGCGTAGTCTCGGGATATGAGTCATATCCTGTGACTGAGGACATAGTGACACATTCTCCAGTAACACTGCACACACCAGGGAGTGGCTCCCTGTGCTTTATGTTCTCAATAATAATCTAATCGTACAACATGATACCTTACATGAGTCTATTGTTGAATAGATGTCCTGGAACGGTGTGTGTGACTATCAACTGGAATGATATTTTGTTATTTACTTTGCGTTCAACATTCCAACAAATAATAGTATTCATCGAAGCACTTACAAACATTTGCACAGAATAAAGTGCACCGATGGAAAGGTAATTAGGGTAGGGATCTCAGTGCCTCTGCTTTTCAATTAGATGACAACTGATCTTTATCTCAGCTTTACTTATCTGCTCCTATCTGTAAACATTGGGCACTTATCCAACCAAAGCTTAGCAATCTAAATTGGCTGGAACGGTGGCACAGTGGTTAGCCTCACAGCGCCAGGTTCAATTCCAACCTCAGGTCTGTGTGGAGTTTGCACGTTCTCCCCGTGTCTGCGTGGGTTTCCTCCGGGTGCTCCGGTCTCCTCCCACGGTCCAAAGATGTGCGGGTTAGGTGGAATGGGCCATGCTAAATTGCACCTGAGGCTCCCAACATGTTAAGTTTAGATGAGAAAATGCTGGAAAATCATGATGCCTGCCTAAACTAAAACCGCATACGGTTACAGAGTTCATATCCTCCCACTCCCATCCTATTCATGTATTCATCCACATACCCAGTAAATGCTGCCATTGTACCTGCTTCCACCATAAGATAAGGGTGGGGGGGCAGTTTAGATCGGAGTTGAGGAGGAACTCCTTCACTCAAAGGGTGGTGAATCTCTGGAATTCTCTGCCCGTTGAAGTGGTGGATTCTACCTCGCTGAATATATTTAAGTCACGGGTAGATAGGTTTTTGGTAGGCAAGGGGATTAAGGGTTATGGGGAGAATGCGGGAAAGTGGAACTGATGCACTTCAGATCAGCCATGATCTTATTGAATGGCGGGGCAGGCTCGAAGGGCTAGATGGCCTACTCCTGCTCCTATTTCTTATGTTCTTATGTACCACCTTCCTGGACAGTGTGTTCCAGGCATTCACCTTCCTCTGTGTAAAAAACTTGTCTCGCACATCTCCTGTAAACTTCTCCCTACGCACCTTAAACCTATGTCCTCCCGTACTTGACTTTTCTACTTGAGGAAAGAGCACCTGACTACCCACTCTTGCCATGTCTTTAACATCTTTAGTTCGCCACAGATGATGGACCCTTCTCTGGGAATTATTTCTCATCAGAATGTGTCTATTCTGTGTATTCTGAATGATCCCTTTTCATGTCTACCACTAAACCTCTATTGATCCATCCCTTAAGCATATTTTCCAGTTCACTTTAGCTAACTCTGCTTTCATGCCCTCATAAATGTCCTTATTTACATTTAAAATGCTAGTCTTGGACCCATTCTTCTCTCCCTCAAACTGAATGTAAAATTCCATCACATTATGATCACTGCTTCCTGGGGCTGTCTTCACTCTGAGGTTAATAATTAATCCCTCGCACTGCACATTACCAGATTTAGTATAGCCTATCCTCTAGTTAGCTCTAAAATGTGCTGTTCTAAGAAACCTTCCCAAAAACATTCTATGAACTCATCTACACTACCATTGCCCATTCAACTTTCCCACCTATGTCCAGACACTGATTTAGGGACAGCACGGTAGCACAGTGGTTAGCACTGCTGCCTCAGGGACCCGGGTTTAATTCCCGGCTTGGGTCACTGTCTGTGTGGAGCCTGTACATTCTCCTCGTGTCTGCGTGGGTTTTCCTCCAGGTGGTCCGGTCTCTTCCCACAGTCTGAAGATGTGCGGGTTAGGTTGATTGGCCATGCTAAATTAACAAGAACAAAGAAGAAAGAACAGTACTGTACAGGATCAGCACCCTCAGCCCTTCAATACTGTGCCAATCATGTTGTCCTATCTAGACCAACCGTCTGTATCTCTTTATTCCCCATCTATTCATGTGTCTACCTAGATAAGTCTTAAATGTTGCTAACATATCTGCCTCAACCACCTCACTTGGCAATGCATTCCTCAGCAGGGTAAATATGAGAGGTTGTGGGGATAGGGCTTGGGTGGGATTGTGTTCAGTACACACTCAATGGGCTGAATGGCCTCGTTCTACACTGTAGTGATTCTACGATAAAAATTCCCCATGACTATCGCCATAACTTTTTGACAAGGTCTCGTTATCTCTTTCTTTATACTCTGCACTAACGGAGTTGAGGAGGAACTTCTTCACTCAAAGGGTGGTGAATCTCTGGAATTCTCTGCCCGTTGAAGTGGTGGGGGCTGCCTCGCTGAATATATTTAAGTCACGGGTAGATAGGTTTCTGACAGACAGGGGAATTAAAGGTTATGGGGAGAAAGCGGGAAAGTGGAACTGATCCACTTCAGATCAGCCATGATCTTATTGAATGGCGGGGCAGGCTCGAGGGGCTACTCCTGCTCCTATTTCTTATGTGAAGTTACAATTAAGAGGCCTGTACACCATTCCCACAGCTAAATTCTTGCCTTTATCATTTCTCATCTCAACCCAATCCGGGTTTCCGGAACTAAGGTCATCCCTCACCGGTGCGGAAGGAATGGATTCTGGATGGTGGGACAATGGCACCAGTACTGGGAAAGGTGGGATCCGTACCATTTGGGATGGGCAGTGTATATATAACCTGGGTCGCTTATGGGTGACTGACTGGTCTCTTCTCTGGGTAAGTACGTATGCCTCAATCCTGGGCCTCACTCCAAGCTTCACCCTCACAGTGCTGCCAGCACTTCTGTTTGAAACTGCTCGGTTCAGGGCCCACCCTGAAACAACATTTTCTGGTTGTGAAACTAGTGGCGCTAGTTTCCTCGTGTCCCTTCCAGCTGTGTTGAAGCCAAATCCGTGTGGGATCCGGACTCCTCTTGCACCTGTGTTTACTGAGACAAGATCCTATCAGTGACCTGCGTGAGGCTGAACCAGCAAAGGCAGCTGGCAGTTGTGCCTGTATTCAATGACGAGTGCTCGGTGGACCTCTGTCTGTTAATGTTTCATCCTGAGCTGTTGTTCTTGGCGGGTTTGTTCGGGCGGTTTACCATTCTCATCCAGTCTGAGGACAGGGCAGGGATGACAGTTCCCATGTCGAACTTGCTTTTGGTGTTAGTCTGGGCATTGGTTTAGTTCAGTTGGCTGGGGAGCTGGTTAGTGATGCGGAGAGATCCCAATAGCGTGACTTCAAGTTATTTATTTATTAGTCACAAGTAGGCTTGCATTAACACCGCAATGAAGTTACTGTAACAATCCCCTCGTTGTCACACTCTGGCGCCTGTTCGGGTACATTGAGGGAGAATTTAGCCCGGTCAGTGCATCTAACCAGCATATCTTTTGGACTGTGGGAGGAAACTGGAGTGCCTGGAGGGAACCCACGTGGACATGGGGAGAATTGTGGACTCCACACAGACAGTAACCCAAGCTGGGAATCGAACCCAAGGTTCCTGATGCTGTGATGCACTCATAAGAACATAAGAACATAATAAGAAACAGGAGCAGGAGTAGGCCAACTAGCCCTTCGAGCCTGCCCCACCATTCAATAAGATCATGGTTGATCTGTCGTGGCTCAGTTCCACCTTCCCGCCCTCTCCCCATAACCCTTAATCCCCTCTCTTATCAAAAACCCATCAACCCGCGTCTTAAAAATATTTAGCGAGGCAGCCTCCACCACTTCAACGGGCAGAGAATTCCAGAGATTCACCACCCTTTGAGTGAAGAAGTTCCTCCTCAACTCCGTTCTAAACCGCCCCCCTTTTATCTTGAGGCTGTGCCCCCTAGTCCTACTGTCTTTTTTGAGCGGGAAGAGTCTCTCCACCTCTATCCTATCCATCCCATTCATCATCTTATACGTCTCAATGAGATCTCCCCTCATTCTTCTAAACTCTAACGAGTACAAGCCCAGTTTATTCAGCCTCTCCTCATAGCTCAACCCCCTCAACTCTGGTATCAGCCGAGTAGACCTCCTCTGCACTCCCTCCAGGGCCAAAAATATCTTTGCGCAGGTAGAATCCACACACTGCAGAAGGAGGCCATTCAGCCCATTGAGTCTGCACTGACAACAATACCACCCAGGCTTCATCCCTCTAACCCCGCATAATCCCCCGGCACCAAGGGCAATTGCACCCAGACCTGTTCCCCGTAACCACAAGTACTAACCCCATAAATCCCCCTAACGGTGGGCCAAATGACCCCTTCTGCGCTGTAGGGTTTCTATGATTCTATGATAATCTACACATCTTGGGATACTAAATTGCAATTTAGCATGGCCAATACATTTTTGGACTGTGGGAGGAAACCAGAGTACCCAGAGGAAACCCATGCAGATATGGGGAGAACATACAAACCCCACACAGACAGTGACCTGAGGCCGGAATTGAACCCGGGTCCCTGGCGCTGTGAGGTAGCTATGCTAACCGCTGTGCCATCGGCCAATTCTTGTACCGGCTGAGGTTATTCATGAAGACCCCACCTTCCCCCAACCTTGCCCCTCGCCCTGAGGTGCATGCAGATCCTCAGGTTAAATTGCCAGTGCTCAGGTCTCTTCCTCAAAGGAACTGTGGCGGTTTTACCTCTTATGAACCATCTCGCAACAACATAAACCGACTCTCTTATTGCAAACAGGAACTTTATGCTGATGTTTTTCAACAGGACGCAAATCTGCAATAGTTGGATCAAAGTTTTAATTGATTTCCCAACTGACCAGCGCCACCATGCATTCCAATCTGAAATTACAAGCTGAACAGACTGTGTCCATTCTGATCCCAAAACCATTGCGCCTTAAGTCACACTCCCAAATCTCAAACTCTGCAATACTTCCTGCGAGGGGACTAATGAGAACATTACAGTATTAAATCAGCTACAGAATATATTCAACAAACAGAATTAATTGTTACATGAAATGTACACAGGCAGGATGTGATCAGAAGCTGATTTTAATTTGATTTATTATTGTCACATGTATTATTAGGCAGCGGGAAGTGCAGACACAGTCAATGGATGGGAGGCTGGTTTGCGTGATGGATTGGGTACAGTCATGACTTTTTGTAGTTCCTTGCGGTCTTGGGCCGAACAGGAGCCCAGACCAAGCTGTGATACAACCAGAAAGAATGCTTTCTATGGTGCATCTGTAAATATTGGTGAGAGTTGTAGCTGACGTGTCGACTTTCCTTAGTCTTCTGAGAAAGTAGAGGCATTGGTGGGCTTTCTTAACTAATTATATATCTATACAACAAGGTAAGATTGTACAAGGAATGGCTCCTCTCGAATCCCGGGCTCCAACCTTTCATTGAGAATGAAAAGACAGAGGGTGCAGAATGTAGTGTTATAGTCATAACTAGGGTGTAGAGAAAGATCAATTAATGCGAGGTAGGTCCATTCAAAAGTCTGACAGCAGCAGGGAAGAAGCTGTTCTTGAGTCGTTTGGTACGTGACCTCAGACTTTTGTATCTTTTTCCCAACAGAAGAAGGCGGAAGAGAGAATGTCCGAGGTGCGTGGGATCCTTAATAATGCTGGCTGCTTTGCTGAGGCAGTGGGAAGTGTGGACAGAATCAATGGATGGGAGGCTGGTTTGTGTGATGGATTGGGCTACATTCATGACCTATCATAGTTCCTTGTGTCTTGGGCAGAGCAGGGGCCCATACCAAGCTGTGATACAACCGGAAAGAATGCTTTCTACGGTACATTTGTAAAAGTTGGTGAGAGTGGTAGCTGACATGCCAAATTTCCTTGTCTTCTGAGCAAGTAGAGGTGTTGGTGAACTTTCTTAACGATAGTGTCAGCATGGGGGGAACTAGGACAGGTTATTGGTGATCTGGACACCTAAAAACCTGAAGCTCTCGACCCTTTTTACTTTGTTGCCATTGATGTAGACAGGGGCATGTTCTCATTTACACTTCGATGACAATCTCATTCGCTTTGTTGACATTGAGGGAGAGATTATTGTTGCCGCACCAGTTCACCAGGTTCTCTATCTCATTCCTGTACTCTGTCTCATCATTGTTTCAGATCCGACCGATTACGGTGGTGTCATCAGCAAACTTGAGAATTGAATTGGAGGGGAATTTGGCCGCACGGCCATAGGCGCGTCTCGCCCAGTCGATCCACTTCTTGGAACATTTCAAGGGCCATTCTCCATTCACCTGACGAAGAGGGTAACCTCGAAAGCTTGCTTGCTTGTGAGAATATTATCAAATAAATCAGTTGGACTAAAACCTGGTGTTGTCAGACTTTTTACCATTCTACAATAGCCAGTCCAGGTAAGGACAGCAGATTTCCTTCCCTAAAGAACATCAGTGAACCAGATAGGTTTTTACAGCAATCAATGATAGTGGTGGAATTTGAACCCCAGGGCCTGACCCTCTGGATTACCCAATCAAAAGCCTCCAGGATATTAGACATCGCTATTTTTAAAAATTGTTTCACGGGATGGGGGCATCGCTGGGCCAATATGTCTAGCCCATCCATAATTGCCCTTGAGAGGGCAGTTTTGATCCATTGCTGTGGCTCTGGAGTCACATGTAGGCCAGACCAGGTAAGGACAGCAGATTTCCTTCCCTCAAGGACATTAGTGAACCAGATGGGTTTTTTCCGACAATCGACAATGGTTTTAAGGTCCATCGGTAGACATTTCATTCCAGATTTTTATTGTATTCAAATTTCACCATCCGCCATGGTGGGATTCGACCCCAGGTTCCCAAAGCTCTGATGAAGGGTCATCCAGAATTGAACCACGGGCTCTGTTCTCTCTCCACAGATGCTGCCAGCCTTTTTGGTTTTTGTCTCAGTTTCATAAGAACATAAGAACATAAGAAATAGGAGCAGGAGTAGGCCATCTGGCCCTTCGAGCCTGCCCCGCCATTCAATAAGATCATGGCTGATCTGTCGTGGCTCAGCTCCACCTTCCCGCCCTCTCCCCATAACCCTTAATCCCTTCTCTTATCAAAAACCCATCAACCCGTTTCTTAAAAATATTTAGCGAGGCAGCCTCCACCACTTCAACGGGCAGAGAATTCCAGAGATTCACCACCCTTTGAGTGAAGAAGTTCCTCCTCAACTCTGTTCTAAACCGCCTCCCCTTTATCTTGAGGCTGTGCCCCCTAGTCCTACTGTCTTTTTTGAGCGGGAAGAGTCTCTCCACCTCTATCCTATCCATCCCATTCATCATCTTATACGTCTCAATGAGATCTCCCCTCATTCTTCTAAACTCTAACGAGTACAAGCCTAGTTTATTCAGCTCTCCAGCATCCGCAGTAAATTTCTTCCAGCCCATTAGCCTGAGTCTCTCGCATAACTAATCCAGTGATAATGAGGTGGCACGGTGACACAGTGGTTAGCACTGCTGCCTCACAGAGACCTGGGTTCAATTCCGGGCGACTGCCTGCGTGGAGTCTGCATGTTCGCCTCGTGTCTGCGTGGGTTTCCTCCGGGTGCTCCGGTTTCCTCCCACACTCCAAAGATGTGCGGGTTAGGTTGATTAGCCATGTTGAATTGCCACTTAGTGTCAGGGAGGTTAACGAGGGCAAAACATGTGGGGTTACGGGAATAGGGCCTGGGTGAGATATGTTGGTTCAGACTCGATGGGCTGAATGGCCTCCTTCTGCACTGTAAGGATTCTATGATAAAACCAGGAGGCCGCTACCTCCCTTTAAATGTCCCCTTAACTTTCTCTCCTCCAAGGAGAAGGATCGAAGCTCCTCCAGTCTCTCCTCATTAACTGAAGCCAGTGGCGCTCTCTCTGTGACCGTGACTCCCCTTCTGCCCAAAACGGAATCTCTCCAGTGCAGGAAGAGGCCATTCGGCCCATTGAGCCTGCACCGACAACAACCCCACCCAGGCCCTACCCCACAACCCAAGCATTGATCCCACTGACCTACACATCTGGGGACCAAGGCCCCAGTCCAACGCCAGTATCTCCACATCTGTGCCTGGTCCGGCCTACATGTGACTCCAGAGCCACAGCAAGGCCCTCCAAGGGCGACCGGAGATGGGCAATAACTGCTGGCCAACCAGTGGCAACCATGTCCCACGAGTGGATGAAAGAAAAATGTAGCCACTCCTAACGTGCAGCTAATTTGTACACAGCAAGATCCAACAAACAGCTCCTTCTTTCTGGATTTTCAGAAGGCGTTTGACAAGGTACCTCACAAGAGGTTATTGCAGAAGGTCAGGGGACATGGAGTTGGGGGTAGGGTGTTAGCGTGGATAGAGGATTGGTTGTCAAATAGGAGGCAGAGAGTGGGGGTCAATGGATGCTACTCAGATTGGCGGTTGGTGACTAGTGGGGTGCCCCAGGGGTCGGTGCTGGGGCCTCAGCTTTTTACCATTTATATAGATGATCTGGAGGAGGGAACCGAGTGCAGGGTGTCGAAATTTGCTGATGACACCAAGATTGGGGGAAAGGCAAATTGTGAGGAGGGTGTGGAGAGTCTGCAGAAGGATCTAGATAGGCTGGGCGAATGGGCCAGGAAATGGCAAATGGAATTTAATGTTGGCAAGTGTGAGGTGGTCCACTTTGGTAGGAGGAATGGTAGGAAGGACTATTACTTACGTGGCGAAAAACTGCAGTAGGCGATGGTGCAGAGGGACCTCGGGGTCCTTGTGCATGAGTCGCAAAAACCCAGCTTGCAGGTGCAGCAGGTGGTCAGGAAGGCGAATGGGATGCTGGCCTTCATAGCGAGGGGGATTGAATATAAAAGTAGGGAGGTCTTGCTGCAGCTGTATAGGGCATTGGTGAGGCCGCAGCTGGAGTACTGTGTGCAGTTTTGGGCGCCGCACCTGCGCAAAGATATTTTGGCCTTGGAGGGAGTGCAGAGGAGGTTTACTAGGCTGATACCGGAATTGAGGGGATTGAGCTATGAGGAGAGGCTGAATAAACTAGGCTTGTACTCATTGGAGTTTAGAAGAATGAGGGGAGATCTCATTGAGACGTATAAGATGATGAATGGGATGGATAGGATAGAGGTGGAGAGACTCTTCCCGCTCAAAAAAGACAGTAGGACTAGGGGGCACAGCCTCAAGATAAAGGAGAGGCAGTTTAGAACAGAGTTGAGGAGGAACTTCTTCACTCAAAGGGTGGTGAATCTCTGGAATTCTCTGCCCGTTGAAGTGGTGGAGGCTGCCTCGCTAAATATTTTTAAGAAACGGGTTGATGGGTTTTTGATAAGAGAGGGGATTAAGGGTTATGGGGAGAGGGCGGGAAGGTGGAACTGAGCCACGACAGATCAGCCATGATCTTATTGAATGGCGGGGCAGGCTCGAAGGGCTAGATGGCCTACTCCTGCTCCTATTTCTTATGTTCTTCTGAGGCAGCTCCTTGGGATTGAGGATGGTTTGCTTCCAGTCCAGTCCAGTGGGTTCTACGATGCCTGATTAGCCCAATCTGCAGACGTGTGGCAGGTAGTATCTGCATAGACTCCCTACAATGCAGAAGAAGGCCACTCGGCCCATCAACTCTGCACCAACAACAATCCCGCCCTGGCCCGATTCCTGGAACCCCACATATTAAACCCTGCTGACTCCCTCTGACACTAAGGTCAATTTAGCACGGCCGATCCACACATCTTTCGGACTGCGGGAGGAAACCGGGGCAGCCAGGGGAAACCCACGCAGGCACGGGGAGAACATGCAGACTCCATACAGGCAGTGACCCAAACCAGGAATCGAGCCTGGGTCCCTGGCGCTGTGATTCAGCTGTGTTAGAACAAAGAACAAAGAACAACACAGCACGGGAAACAGGCCCTTCGGCCCAACGAGCCCGCGCCGCCGTCCCATTGTCAGTGACCTATTCATGATTTTAGTCTATGCCTAATGTGTGAGGATCAGGGAGGTCCAATATAGGGACAATTTGTTACCCAATCAATCAGCCTAAAAGCACATTTTTGGGATGTGGGAGGAAACCGGAGCACCCGGAGGAAACCCACGCAACCACGGGGAGAACGCGCAAACTCCCACGGACACAGGCCCAAATCCATGTGTCCGCACAGCAACAGAGATAGTCTCTGAGCTGTCATGATGCCCTCGAGATGGTCCAGTTTACGCACACCAACGACATGAAGCAGTAGGCAACTCCCGAAGCAAAATCCAAGAGCAGCCCACCACAACCTGCCGCACGCATGCCCCTTGCTGGACTTAAATGCCTGTGGAGACAAAAAATTCATTATTAAAAGACTCTATATCCCTGAGGCTAAAACTGAACCCCAAGCCTACAATGTTTAGTAAGGCCTGCTATATCCCCCTATATGTAGACCGCTCATGTGGCTGTCCAAGTGACTCCTGAACAACCCTAACGTGCCTGCTTCCACCACCTTACTCGGCAGTGTTAACCACTGTGTCACTGTGTCACTCCTAGCTGAGGCCCCAGCCCGAGTGTGACCAATGATTTATAAGCTCAACTTGCTTGCATTTTTTAGTCCGTGGCCACTACTGAGAAATAAGGGCAATAAACTCTGGCCAGCCAGCAAGGCTGGATGAATAAAAGGAATAAAGCCCAGCTTGCTGTTTTGCCAGCTTTATAAACTGCCTGGATCCGATGTGAAACATGGCATTTATTCGACCTCCTTCATTTACACCTATTTTTTTTGCCTCTCTACCTTGAGGTCGATAGTTCTATCCCACGGGTAGCAGGGATGAACAGATGAACATTTTAAGTTCATTCATGCAGAAGATTTTATCAAATGAACTTTACAGTTTAATAACAGTTCAAACAGACTGGAGAGAGACATTGCTGAGAGCTACAGGATATTTTGGCCCTGGAGGGAGTGCAGAGGAGGTTTACTAGGCTGATACCGGAGTTGAGGGGATTGAGCTATGAGGAGAGGCTGAATAAACTAGGCTTGTACTCGTTAGAGTTTAGAAGAATGAGGGGAGATCTCATTGAGACGTATAAGATGATGAATGGGATGGATAGGATAGAGGTGGAGAGACTCTTCCCGCTCAAAAAAGACAGTAGGACTAGGGGGCACAGCCTCAAGATAAAGGGGGGGCGGTTTAGAACAGAGTTGAGGAGGAACTTCTTCACTCAAAGGGTGGTGAATCTCTGGAATTCTCTGCCCGTTGAAGTGGTGGAGGCTGCCTCGCTAAATATTTTTAAGAAGCGGGTTGATGGGTTTTTGATAAGAGAGGGGATTAAGGGTTATCCCAGGCTGCTTAGGGAGGCGAAAGATGAAATTGCTGAGCCTCTGGCGCAAATCTTTGTCTCTTCTTTGGACACAGGTGAAGTCCCAGAAGACTGGAGGGTAGCAAATGTGGTCCCGTTGTTCAAAAAAGGTAGTAGGGATAACCCTGGGAATTATAGACCGGTGAGTTTGACATCGGTGGTAGGGAAGTTAATGGAAAAAATACTTAAGGGTAGGATGTATGAGCATTTGGAGCGTTGCGATCTGATTAGGGATACGCAACATGGCTTTGTTAGAGGGAGGTCTTGCCTTACGAATCTGGTGGAATTCTTTGAGGAGGTGACAAAAACGGTTGACGATGGGAAAACCGTTGATGTCATCTATATGGATTTCAGTAAGGCGTTTAACAAAGTCCCTCACGGTAGGCTGGTAGAAAAGGTTAAGGCGCATGGGATACGAGGCAAGGTAGCTAAGTGGATTGAGAAATGGCTGGGAAATAGGAGTAGTAAAAAGTCTGACAACACCAGGTTTTAGTCCAACCGATTTATTTGATAATATTCTCACAAGCTTTCGAGGGTGCTGCCTCTTTGTCAAGTGAATGGAGAGTTCTGGCCTCAGACAGACAGAGCATACAAAGTACAGACAGTTGTACTTGGAAATAGGAGACAGAGGGTAGATGTGGAGGGGACCTTGTCGGGCTGGAGGCCAGTGACCAGTGGTGTGCCACAGGGCTCAGTACTGGGACCTCTCCTCTTTGTAGTCTACATAAATGACTTGGAAGAGGGCGTAGGTGGTGTGATTAGCAAGTTTGCTGATGACACCAAGATGGCAGGGTTGGCGGGTATGGAACTGGATTGTCAGGTGATACAACAGGATATAGATAGGTTGGTGCAGTGGGCAGATAGGTGGCAGATGGCATTTAATCCTGACAAATGCGAGGTGATGCATTTTGGACGGAATAATGCAGAGAGGAGCTATGTGATTAAAGGAAGGCCGATTAGGAGTATAGCCATACAGAGGGACCTGGGAGTGCAGGTTCACAAATCCATGAAGGTTGCATCACAAGTGGAGAAGGTTGTTAGGAAGGCTTATGGGATGTTGGCCTTTATAGGAAGGGGCATAGAGTATAAAAGCTGCTGTCTAATGCTTCAGTTGTACAGAACATTGGTTAGACCGCATTTGGAGTACTGCGTCCAGTTCTGGTCACCTTACTACCGGAAGGACGTGGAGTCTCTGGAAAGGGTGCAGAGGAGGTTTACCAGGATGTTGCCTGGCATGGGGGGACTGGGTTACGAGGAGAGGTTGAAGAAACTGGGACTATTCTCCTTGGAAAGGTGGAGATTGAGAGGGGACATGATAGAAGTATATAAGATAATGAAGGAAATGGATAGAATTAATAGTGAGAGACTGCTCCCTAGACTGGATACAAACACGAGAGGTCATCATTTCAGGGTAAGGGGGGAGAGGTATAATTTGGAGGTGAGAAGAAGGTTCTTTACACAGAGAGTTGTGGGGGTCTGGATCGCGCTACCGAGTAGGGTGGTGGAGGCAGGAACGTTGGACTCGTTTAAGATGCAGTTAGATAGGTACATGAGTGAAACGAGAATGGAGGGATATGGTAGGGGATTTTAAATAGGGTTAAACCTCGGGAGACACCGGAAAGGCAGACTGTAAGATTAATATTTTTGACTTTATTCCACAGGTGGAGGTCCACCTCGTGTCAAACGAGGGGCATTCACAGACGGGTCGTGCCTAGGAAGTTCCAGGAGTGGCCTAGTACTTCATGTCGGTGTGTGTGCTTGATCCTGGACCGGTAGATGGGCGCCGCAACAGCTCAGTGACTAGCACTGCTGGCTGTGCAGGCACATGGATTTGGGCCTGTGTCTGTGGGAGTTTGCGCATTCTCCCTGTGGTTGCGTGGGTTTCCTCCGGGTGCTCCGGTTTCCTCTCACACCCCAAAGATGTGCTCTCAGGCTAATCGGTTTTTACCAAATTGACACTATTTCTTCCCTGAATCTGACTGAGTAGGGTTCCATTCATAGATATGCAGGGTAGAATAGGTGTAGGGTGATGTGGCGATGCGGGCTCATTGGGCCGAAGGGCCTGTTTCCCGTGCTGGATTGTTCTTTGTTCTTTGTTATGGGGAGAGGGCGGGAAGGTGGAACTGAGCCACGACAGATCAGCCATGATCTTATTGAATGGCGGGGCAGGCTCGAAGGGCTAGATGGCCTACTCCTGCTCCTATTTCTTATGTTCTTATGTACACGGTTATCAGTGTGGACAGAGAGAGGAGCAATATTGATAGAAAGACTTCAACGCAGTCACACATTGCCAACTGCTTCACGCCAGCGTTCTTCAAACAAAATTTGTCAGCCACCCACCTAATGGGGATTAGGCCAAAGTCTCGGAGGTGGATTCCGAGGAGGATCTTGAAGGAGGAGAGAGAGGCTGAGATGTTTGGTAGGACCATATCGTTAGTGCACGCTTAAACTGGACCAACTGACGGGCAACACCACAGCTCGGTGACTATCACTGTTCGCTGCGCAGTTACAGGGACCCGGGTCGGATCTCCGACTTGGGTTGGTGTCTGTGGGAGTTTGCACATTCTCCCCGTGCTTGCGTGGGTTTTCTCCGGGCACTCCGGTTTCCTCCCACACCCCCAAAAACGTGCTTTTAGGCTGATTGGCGTTAACAAATTGTCCCCAGATTAGACCTCCCTCAATCTGGCGCACATATAATTCTCTAAATTTGCACCCCTTTATTATGGAGTCCACGAGATGTAGACAAAAGTCATGGGTTAGAAGAAGGATTGGAATGGGGCGCTCACTGAGTGTTAAAGTGGGCTGCGTGGGTTTGTGGGGCCTGTGCTGTGTTGTTCTTTGTTGTCTTTGGAGGCAGAAATTCCTTCACCAAAATCCTTTCATTTACAATTCCAGTGGCAGTACACAGAGCACTATCAGTCAGCAAGCTGCCTTCAGGAGTGCCAGAGGAACTGACGCTCCCCGTTAAATACAACGCAAAGACTCCCTGATTGGCCCATCAAGTGGATCCTTGATCAGGGAGCTCATACTCCAATGGGCCAACCTCAATGGCCCGATTGAAGTCATTACGGAAGGGGATTCAAGAGCCAAGGTGCCAGGCAGTGGCGGGCACGGCTGCCAATGATGGAGTGATTAGAATGGGTGAGGCACAAGAGGCCAGAGTTGGAGGAGTGTTCAGATCTCAGAGAGTTGTAGAATTGGGGAAGGTTGGGGAGGGGGCCATGCGAAAGAAGTAAAAAGTAATTTTGAACAGCACAATTTCCACCTATAAAATGTACCAAAGAACCCTAAAATAAAATTAATGGTAATGAAGATGATGATAATGGGACGGCGGCGCGGGCTCGTTGGGCTGAAGGGCCTGTTTCCTGTGCTGTGTTGTTCTTTGTTCTTTGTACTTGTTGGAGTTTAGAAGGATGAGGGAGGATCTTATAGAGATGTAGAAGATAATGAAGGGGATGGATAGGGTAGAGGTAGAGAGATTCTTCCTGCTTAGAAAGGACAGCAGGACTAGAGGGCACAGCCTCAAGATATGGGGGGAGCAGTTTAGATCGGAGTTGAGGAGGAACTTCTTCACTCAAAGGGTGGTGAATCTCTGGAATTCTCTGCCCGTTGAAGTGGTGGAGGCTGCCTCGCTAAATATTTTTAAGTCACGGGTAGATAGGTTTTTGACGGACAAGGGAATTAAGGGTTATGGGGAGCAGGCGGGAAGGTGGAACTGAGCCACGACAGATCAGCCATGATCTTATTGAATGGCGGGGCAGGCTCGAAGGGCTAGATGGCCTACTCCTGCTCCTATTTCTTATGTTCTTAAAAAGCGATAAGGATGATAGGTTTGAGCTATCATAGGTCCAGTAGCGATGCAGGCCAGCGAGCACTGTGGTGAGAGCAATGGAAATGTTGAAAGTTGCTGGGACGCTGGCCATTCTTCAAGGTGCAAAAACATTCGCCATCGCTTTGGAAAGGTTGAGGGGATGTGAAGGACATGGTCAGGGTGGATAGGGAGCTGCTGTTCCCCTTAGTTGAAGGGTCGGTTAGGAGGGGGCACAAGTTAAAAGTGAGGGGTGGGAAGTTTGGGGGGATTTGAGGAAAAACTTTTTTTACCCAGAGGGTGGTGAGGGTCTGTAATGCATTGCCTGGGAGGATGCATTCCCAAGTAGCGCACCCTGCTTGGGATGCACTGCTTGCACATCCTCACATCCTTAAAAAATCTGGATGAGCACTTGTCACATCACAACATTCAGGGATATGGGCCAAGTGCTGACAAGTGGGATTAGGTGGGCAGGTCAGGGCCTTTCATGCATCGGTACAGACTCGATGGGCCGAAGGGCCTCTTCTGCACTGTAGGATTCTGTGATTATGAGTAAGTTGTCCCCACCCCCTTTGTTAAAGCCAGGTATAGAGGAATCCAGGAGCTGTGACTGGAATAATGTATTTATGTCTGAAAATAGGGAATCTAATCTGAAGCCAGATCGTCCACCTGTGGACTGTGCGAGGAAACCGGAGCACCCGGAGGAAGCCCACGCAGATACGGGGAGAATGTGCCAACTCCACACAGAAAGTGATCCGAGGCCTGAATCGAACCCGGGTCCCTGACTCTGTGAGGCAGCAGCGCTAACCACTGTGCCACCGTGCTGCCCATTTTCATGGTCATCATTAATTTCAGATTTAAAAAAAAAATCAAATTTCACTGTCTGCTAAGGTGGGAATCGAATCCAAGTACCCAGAGCATTACCCTGAGTCTCTAGATTACTAGTCAGGGACAATACTACTAGGCCACTGCCTCCCCTGATTCCCTGAGCTGGTCTTCCAACATGCCTGCTTCCACGGGTTCCACTAAATTCTGTCCATTCTCTCTGTTTTATTAAGTTCTTGGGACAGAAACAGTTTTGCATCCAGCCAGAGGCATTTCGAATTAACACTGCACACACTGTTGAACATGGATCCTCTTCTGGGCATACTCCCTCTGCTGGTACATGTGCATGTATGGCAGCCACAAATGAACAAAATCCACGGTGCAATTTTTGCTGCATTTCTGTTTTCACGTGTGTGCTTTGATTTGATTTGATTTATTATTGTCACATGCATTAGTGTACAGTGAAAATTATTGTTTCTTATGCACCATACAGACAGAGCATGCCGTTTATAGAGAAGGAAAGGAGAGAGTGCAGAATGTAGTATTACAGTCATAACTAGGATGTAGAGAAAGATCAACTTAATGCAAGGGTAAGTCCATTTAAGAGTTTGACAGCAGCAGGGAAGAAACTGTTCTTGAGTCGGTTGGCACGTGACCTCAGACTTTGTATCTTTTTCCCGAAGGAAGAAGGTGGAAGAGAGAATGCCCGGAGTGTGTGGGGTCCTTAATTATGCCGGCTGTGTAATATAAACAGGACCTAGGGCGGCACGGTAGCACAGTGGTTAGCACTGCTGCTTCACAGCTCCAGGGTCCTGGGTTCGATTCCCGGCTCGGGTCACTGCCTGTGTGGAGTTTGCACATTCTCCTCGTGTCTGCGTGGGTTTTCTCCGGGTGCTCCGGTTTCCTCCCACAGTCCAAAAGATGTGCGGGTTAGGTTCATTGGCTATGCTAAAAATTGCCCCTTAGTGTCCTGGGATGTGTAGGTTAGAGGGATTAGCAGGTAAAATGTGTAGGGATGTGGGGATAGGGTCTGGGTGGGATTGTGTTCGGTGCAGACTCGATGGGCCGAAGGGCCTGTTTCTGCACTGTAGGGTTCTAATACATTCTTCTAGGTTATGTGTAAGCAGCAGCATGGAGATGGACACCTGGGGCCGGATCCTGGTGTCCTGTCAGGCAGGCATCATGAAATCCCACTGGGTATTGGAAACCCCCTCCTAAGACCTCACTGGCCAGAAGCCAGGGAAGTTCCTGGGAAGGCAAGCAAGCAGGCAGGGGATAAAGGGACACATTTTTCAGACACCAAGAGTGAAGACTCGATGAAGGAGGTGACCCTTGACCATTCAGAGGACTGATCAGAGAAGGAAGGATGAAACTGCCATCGAGTCTCACCTTCGTGACGACAGACCAGAGGGACTCAGAGAATCCAGCAGCTTTAACCAAACCATCTTTGCGGGTAGTATACTTCAATCTGGCGTACCCTCTTTGTTTTATGTGGGTAGTTTAAGGGTTAGTAGCGTTATTATTAATAAACTTGTTGAACCTTTACTTGTGTTTGTCCTTTGTCCATCTTGCAATTATGGGTACCGGGGTAGAACCTTGGAGTAGGCAAACTGGCCAAAAGTATCTGAGAATTAACAGGTACAACAGTTACTTTTCCGAGGCAAAGATATTTTGGCCCTGGAGGGAGTGCAGAGGAGGTTTACTAGGCTGATACCGGAGTTGAGGGGGTTGAGCTATGAGGAGAGGCTGAATGAACTGGGCTTGTACTCGTTAGAGTTTAGAAGAATGAGGGGAGATCTCATTGAGACGTATAAGATGATGAATGGGATGGATAGGATAGAGGTGGAGAGACCCTTCCCGCTCAAATAAGACAGTAGGACTAGGGGGCACAGCCTCAAGTTTTAGAACGGAGTTGAGGAGGAACTTCTTCACTCAAAGGGTGGTGAATCTCTGGAATTCTCTGCCCGTTGAGGTGGTGGAGGCTGCCTCACTCAATATTTTCAAGAAGCGGGTTGATGGGTTCTTGATAAGAGAAGGGATTAAGGGTTATGGGGAGAGGGCCGGAATGTGGAACTGAGCCACGACAGATCAGCCATGATCTTATTGAATGACGGGGCAGGCTCGAGGGGCCAGATGGCCTACTCCTGCTCCTATTTCTTCTGTTCTTATGAGGCAGACGGAAGTCAACGGACGGGAGGCTGGTTTGCGTGATGGATTGGGCTTCATTCACGACCCTTTTGTAGTTCCTCGCGGTCTTGGGCAGAGCAGGAGCCCACACCAAGCTGCGATACATCCAAAAAGAATGCTTTCGTTGGTGCATCTGTAAAAGTTGGTGAGAGCCGCAACTGACGTGTCAAATTTCCTTAGTCTTCTGAGAAAGTTGGTGGGCTTCCTTAACTGTAGTGTCGGCACAGTTGGTCACAACGCCTGCCTGGTTAACGGGAGATCCTGAGTTTAAAATCTCAGCCCCTTGCCTTTGTCCATTTGGCCAATGCCTGGGCTTTAAACTGTAACCATCTGAAGTTCGAGGTCGCTGCCAGAAACCAGCTGAGTTTTTCCAGCACTTTCTGTGATCATTAATTTGTTCGTCTGTTGATTTTTGAGTAAAACCACAAGAGGGAGCTCCACATCAATAGTTTGCTTTGTGTCTGATACCCTGGATAACACTGGGATTTGTTCCAATATTACTCACCCGAGGGACTATTGTAACCATGGCTTCTCCATTCATTTAGATAAAACGGCTAATTTAACTATTGGGGAATAAAATAAATCAAAGGGAACTTTAAAAAAAAATAAATTACAGTATTATTCACACTTTCCCCAGTACCATCAACAACAATTTGCATATAAATCGTGCCCCTAACCTGTTAAAACATAGAATCCCTACAAGTGCAGAAGGAGGCTATATGGCCCATCGAGCCTGCACTGACAACCCTCATAATCTCACACACTTACCCTGCTAGACCCCCTGACGCTAAGGGGCAATTTCTTAGCGTGGCCAATCCACCTGACCCGCACATCTTTGGACTGTGGGAGGAAACCGGAGCACCCGGAGGAAACCCACGCAGGCACGGGGAGAATGCGCAAACTTCCACACAGACGGTGACCCGAGCCGGGGATCGAACCCGCGTCCCCGGAGCCGCGAGGCAGCAGCAGTGCTAACCCGCTGTGCCACCGTGCCGTCAAAACACCTTAAAGGTGCTTTGAAAGAGCGTGTTTAGGTTGGAATCTATCATCGGGACACCGAGGGAGATATTAGAGTTAAAGGTAAAAGGCTGAAGATGCTGGAATCTCAAACGAAAGGAGAAAATGTTGGAAAATCTCAGCAGATCACAATGGATTTGCTCCAATTATTACTGGAGCGAATTCGACACTTCGAATTCTTTTGGGGGAGAATCCCACCCCAAACGTTGGCTCTACTCTCTCCCCACAGGTGCTGCCAGACCTGCTGAAGATTTTCCAGCGTTTTCCGTTTTGGTGACCCCGTTGTGTTTGGCGACGGAGAGTGGATCAGCACGCTGCCGGACCGGGAGCCAGTGTCAGCCAGGGATCACTGAGAGGAGGGAGGGACAAGTCAGGGTGAAGGGGCTGCAGATTCCTAGATGATGCGGATAGGAAGGCGGGAGCTTGGCCAGGAGACCTACCTTATCGAATGGCAGAACCGATTCAATGGGCTGAACGGCCTCCCCTCCTGCCCCTTGGCCCAACGCTTCTAGAATCATAGAACCCCAACAGTGCAGAAAGGAGGCCATTCGGCCCATCGAGTCTGCACCGACCACAATCGCACCCAGGCCCTATCCCCATAACCCCATGCATTTACGCTAGCTAGTCCCCCTGACACTAAGGGGCAATTTAGCATGGTCAATCCATCCTCACCCCACACACCTTTGGGAGGAAACCGGAGCACCAAGAGGAAACCCATGCAGACACAGGGAGAATGTGCCAACTCCACACAGACTAACTCCACCCCCAAGCCTGGAATCGAACCTGGGTCCCTGGCGCTGTGAGGCAGCAGTGCTAACCCTCCGGAGTAAGGTGGGAGGAGGTTGCCGGGGTGGGGGGGGAACCTGAATAGGCCAGCTGATCATTCAGTGTAATTCTGTGTTTTACTTTAACTGAAGTTCTTCTTCAACTCAGCACCATCTGGCGAGCAGCGGACGCAAGTCCCTTTATTGTTCTGAATGAACTGCCCATATCCATTGCTGTGAGAGATTAATGCAGCTTCGGAAAGAGAGCAAAAACCTTCTCAACAGCTCTGGAAAGCAAGCTCCTGACCTGCCCCTGTCTACACGTAGAAGAAAAACATCAGTGGGAGGGGGTGACGGAAGAAATGGAAGATTGAGTCTTGGGTAAATTCAAATGCTTAACCTAATCCGCTGCTAACACTTCCTTCTGGAGTGCCAGACAGATTAATGAACCCATTCTGACTCTCGCTGTGCCTTGGGCCTAGGGTTGCCTAGGCAACAGGCCTGGCACCGTGTAGAGGAAAATGAACAGTGAACTCGGCTTGACTCCAGCTCGGTTAATAAGGGCTGAAGCTGGTGCGATTCAGAAATAGCGGAGTGCTCAAAATTGATTTGAGCAGGACAAAAGATGGATCTTATTGGACAACTGAAAAGTGCGTAGAAGGCACAGCATCATTATCAATGCACCAGTTGGCCAGAAACTTCAGTCCATCCCCAGGACATAGGGGGATACAACACGTAAACATGCAGATACATGGGAACACCACCGCCTGCAAGTTCCCCCCCAAGTCACTTACCATCCTGACTTGGAAATATATTGGCCGTTCCTTCACTGTTGCGGTGTCAAGATCCTGGAATTCCCTCCCCGACGGCACTGTGGGTCAACCCACAGCACATAGACTGCAGCGATTCAAGAAGGCTTTACAAGGATGTTGCCTGGATTGGGAGGCATGCCTTATGAGGATAGGTTGAGGGAGCTAGGTCCCTTCTCCCTGGAGAGACGAAGGTTGAGAGGTGACCTGATAGAGGTTTATAAGATGTTGAGAGGAACAGATAGGGTGGATTCTCGGAGGCTATTTCCCAGGGCTGAAACAGCCGCTACGAGAGGACACAGGTTTAAGGTGCTGGGGAGCAGGTACAGAGGAGATGTCAGGGGTAAGTTTTTCACTCAGAGGGTGGTGAGTGAGTGGAATCGGCTACCGTCGGTGGTGGTGGAGGCGAACTCACTGGGGTTTTAATGGGATTGAGGGTTATAGATAGGCCTGGTAGGTATAGATATGATCGGCACAACTTGTGGGCCGAAGGGCCTGTTTGTGCTGTAACGTTCTATGTTCCATGTTCTAACACCTGCCTCTCATGAAAATAAACACAATAATAAAAAGGGAAGGATGTAAGGATTGCAGATTTAAAAATAATAACTAACTGTTGTAGGAATGTAATTGAGAAGTTTGAATAATTTCCAACCCGGGTCCGAGAGGCTGATTAATATTGCATTACCACATACCTCATTGTTACAAAGCTCCTTACGCTGTTAAATTCCAGCCCTAACTTCTGGATGAGTATATGGGGTTTAATGGGATTGAGGGTTATAGATAGGCCTGGTAGGTATGGATATGATCGGCGCAACTTGTGGGCCGAAGGGCCTGTTTGTGCTGTAGTGTTCTATGTTCTATGCTCACCACCACCTTCTCAAGGACAACTAGGGATGGGCAATAAATGCTGGCCAACCAGCGATGCCCATGTCCCACAAATGAATGAAAAAAAAACAGGCCCTTCAGCCCAACTCGTCCATGCCGACCAGGTTTCCTGAACTGAACTAGTCTCATTGGCCCTTTAAACCTTTCCCATCCACGTACCTGTCCAAATGTCTTATAAATGATGTCATTGTACCCACTCTACCACCTCCCCTGGCAGCCCATCCCATATACATACCACCCTCTGGGTGAAAAAGTTGCCCCTCCAATCCCTTTCAAATCTTCCCCTTCAACCTGTGCCCTCGAGCTTTGGACTCCCCACCATGGGGGAAAGGGCTTCGGCTATTCACCTTATCTGTGCCCCCTCATGATTTTATAAGCCTCTATAAGGTCACCCCTCATCCTCCTACACTCCAGGCAAAAAACGTCCCCGGGCTTATTTTGCTTACAACACTTTGCTATCAGCCTCATTGAAGCAACAATCTCCCCCTCTCCGTTATACGGAAGAGCGAACTGGATTTGCCCATTAAACTCACAACTGGAAGTTAGGGCTGGAATTTAACAGCGTAAGGAGCTTTGTTGAACGAACTTGGGCTGTTTTCCCTTGAGAGACGTCGGCTGAGGGGGGATCTAATAGAGGTTTATAAGATTATGAAGGGGATAGATAGAGTAAATGGTGGTAAGCTTTTTCCGCTATTAGAAATGGATAGAATGAGGGGTCACGGGCTTAGGGTGAGGGGGCTAGGTATAAGACTAATATTAGAGGGCAGTTTTTCACGCAAAGGGTAGTGGGGATGTGGAATGCACTGCCGAGTAAGGTGGTGGAAGCAGGCACGCTAGGGTTGTTTAAGAGTCACTTAGACAGCCACATGAGCGGTCTACATATAGGGGGATATAGCAGGCCTTACTAAACATTGTAGGCTTGGGATTCCATTTTTGCCTCAGGGATGTAGAGTCTTTGCCTGTTTAATAATGAATTTTTTGTCTCCACAGGCATTTAAGTCCACCTTGTTGACCAGCAAGGGGCATGCATGCGGCAGGTTGTGGTGGCTGCTCTTGGATGTTGCTTCGGGAGTTGCCTACTGCTTCATGTCGTTGGTGTGCTTAAACTGGACCATCTCGAGGGCAACATGACAGCTCAGAGACTATCTCTGTTGCTATGCGGACACATGGATTTGGGCCTGTGTCCGTGGGAGTTTGCGTGTTCTCCCTGTGGTTCCGTGGGTTTCCTCCGGGTGCTCCGGTTTCCTCCCACATCCCAAAAATGTGCTTTTAGGCTGATTGATTGGGTAACAAATTGTCCCTATATTGGACCTCCCTGATCCTCGCACATTAGGCGTAGACTAAAATCATGAATAGGTCACTGAGACAATGGGACGGCGGCGCGGGCTCGTTGGGCCGAAGGGCCTGTTTCCCGTGCTGTGTTCTTCTTTGTTCTTTGTTTTTGTTCTAGAACACTACAGCACAAACAGGCCCTTCAGCCCACAAGTTGTGCCGATCATATCCAAACCTACCAGGCCTATCTATAACCCTCAATCCCATTAAATCCCATATACTCATCCAGAAGTCTCTTAAAAGATCCCAGCGAGTTCGCCTCTACCACCACCGACGGCAGCCGATTCCATTCACTCACCACCCTCTGAGTGAAAAACTTACCCCTAACATCACCTCTGTACTTCCCTCCCCGCACCTTAAATCTGTGTCCTCTCGTAGCGACCATTTCAACCCGGGGAAATAGCCTCTGAGAGTCCACCCTATCTATTCCTCTCAACATTTTATAAACTTCTATCAGGTCGCCTCTCAACCTTCGCCTCTCCAGGGAAAAGAATCCCAGCTCCCTCAACCTATCTTCATAAGGCATGCCTCCCAGTCCAGGCAACATCCTTGTAAATCTCCTCTGCACCCTTTCAATAGCTTCCACATCTTTCCTGTAGTGAGGTGACCAGAAAGGGGTCCCAGTGACAACTTAGGCTGGAAATTTCCCCCCAAGAAATCTAAGTGTCAGAACAGTGAGAGTGATCCACACTGGTGTCACAGTCACAGCGCAATCTTCCCACACTCAGTCACCCTTTAGGGAGTGTGGGGAGTTTCGCACCTGTACTGGGGGAGGGATTGGTGGGGGGGGGGGGGGGCATTATAACCCATGTCACCCCTAAGCCCCCCCTCCACCACATAGCCCCCGGACCTGCCCCTTGCTGCTTTTCCTGGCATACTGGCAGTGCCCAATTGGCAATGCTGGGGTGCCCGACAGGCACCGCGAGGGCATTGCTGGGGTCTCCGGTGAGAACTGCCTGGGGGGCTTCTATGGTTTTAGAGCACCCAACCCCCACCCCCCCACCCCGGGCATGGCTAATGTGCCAGATCTCCAGTGGTGGAGGCTGTGTTGATTCTCGCCATTCTTGCAGCCCACCCAAATTTCCATGCGCTGTGGTTTGAACGAGCGGTGCATATTAAAATGCTAATTTAAATATTCCAATTGGCCTTGAGGCCTTTCTGCCCGCAACCTGCCTCTCCCCATTAGAACGAGACCAGGACGATTGCAAACTGTTTGGCTCCAGTTGCGATGTGGAACTTTTAGGTTTGCACGCTACTTTCCAGCAAGACCTGAGCCAGGCGCGATGAGGGGGGAACATCAGCCCCCCCCCGCCCATAAACTACAGCAACTCATTCAGTCTCCCTCGATCCTCCAAACCCATCACCTCCGCCACCTAGAAGAGGAAGGGCAGCGGATGCTCAGACAGAGTGAGTGCTGCAGTGCACCTTATAGATGGCACACTCTGCTCATGCTGTGCGGCACGGTGGTTGGCACAGCTGCCTCACAGCACCAGGGACCCAGGTTCGATTCCGGCCTCGGATGACTGTGAGAAGTTTGCACGTTCCCCCCCCCGTGTCTGCATGGGTTTCCTCTGGATGCTCCGGTTTCCTCCCACAGTCCAAAGACGCAGTTAGGTGGATTGGCCCTGCTTAGTGTCAGGGGGACTAGCGTAAATGCATGGGGTCATGGGGAGAGGGCCTGGGCGGGACTGTGGTCAGTGCAGACTTGATGGGCCGAATGGTCACCTTACTACCGGAAGGACGTGGAGACTCTGGAGAGAGTGCAGAGGAGGTTTACCGGGATGTTGCCTGGTATGGAAGGACTGGGGTATGAGGAAAGATTGAAGAAATTGGGGTTCTTTTCCCTTGAAAGACGCTGACTGAGGGGGGATCTAATAGAGATTTATAAGATTATGAAGGGTGTAGATAGAGTAAACAGAGGTAAGATATTTCCTATGATAGAGACACGTAGGACAAGGGGACATTGTCTTAAGGTGAGGGGGGAAGAGGTACAACACAGATATTAGAGGGAGGTTTTTCACACAGAGGGTAGTGGGGGTATGGAATGCTCTGCTAAGTAAGGTGGTGGAGGCAAACACGCTAGAGTCATTTAAGAGCAACTTAGACAGGCACATGACTGAGTTGGAGATGGGTGGATATAGGAGAACATTTAAATAAGGGTCATTAGCATTGGGGCATCCCTGGTAATGTAAATGGGTATAGTATGATAATAATGTTTTTTCTCTTTTCATTCACAGGCTTTAAGTCGATCCACCTCGTGTCCAACGAGGGGCATACACGGGATGGGTCGTACTGGGGCTGCTCTTGGTTGTTCGAGATTGGCCTAGTGCTTCATGTCGTTAGTGTGTGCCTAAACTGGACCAGATACTGGGCAAGACGACAGCTCAGTGACTATCGCTGTTTGCTGTGCAGACACATGGATTTGGGTTGGTGTCTGTGGGAGTTTGCGCATTCTCCCCGTGCTTGCGTGGGTTTTCTCTGGGTGCTCCGGTTTCCTCCCACACCCCAAAGATGTGCTGTTAGGCTGATTGGCAGGAATAAATTGTCCCTAAATCAGTTTCCCTCAATCTGGATGGCCATAAAACATTAGATAGGGGTCATGGGTAGAGAGGTGGACTGGTGGTCAGCTATTTACCATTTATATAGATGATCTGGAGGAGGGAACCGAGTGCAGGGTGTTGAAATTTGCTGATGACACCAAGATTGGGGGAAAGGCAAATTGTGCGGAGGGTGTGGAGAGTCTGCAGAAGGATCTAGATAGGCTGGGCGAATGGGCCAGGAAATGGCAAATGGAATTTAATGTTGGCAAGTGTGAGGTGGTCCACTTTGGTAGGAGGAATGGTAGGAAGGACTATTACTTACGTGGAGAAAAACTGCAGCAGGCGACGGTGCAGAGGGACCTCGGGGTCCTTGTGCATGAGTCGCAAAAACCCAGCTTGCAGGTGCAGCAGGTGGTCAGGAAGGCGAATGGGATGCTGGCCTTCATAGCGAAGGGGATTGAATATAAAAGTAGGGAGGTCTTGCTGCAGCTGTATAGGGCATTGGTGAGGCCGCAGCTGGAGTACTGTGTGCAGTTTTGGGCGCCACACCTGCGCAAGGATATTTTGGCTCTGGAGGGAGTGCAGAGGAGGTTTACTAGGCTGATACCGGAGTTGAGGGGATTGAGCTATGAGGAGAGGCTGAATAAACTAGGCTTGTACTCGTTAGAGTTTAGAAGAATGAGGGGAGATCTCATTGAGACGTATAAGATGATGAATGGGATGGATAGGATAGAGGTGGAGAGACTCTTCCCGCTCAAAAAAGATAGTAGGACTAGGGGGCACAGCCTCAAGATAAAGGGGAGGCGGTTTAGAACAGAGTTGAGGAGGAACTTCTTCATTCAAAGGGTGGTGAATCTCTGGAATTCTCTGCCCGTTGAAGTGGTGGAGGCTGCCTCGCTAAATATTTTTAAGAAACGGGTTTAAGAAATGGGTTTTTGATAAGAGAAGGGATTAAGGGTTATGGGGAGAGGGCAGGAAGGTGGAGCTGAGCCACGACAGATCAGCCGTGATCTTATTGAATGGCGGGGCAGGCTCGAAGGGCCAGATGGCCTACTCCTGCTCCTATTTCTTATGTTCTTATGAATAGGAAGGAAGATTCTTCCCGGGACTAGGTGAATGCTTTTAGTTGGGGATACAGTGAGGGATCTTTAAGAGCCATACTCAGAACCATAATTAATGCAGCAAATAGGATGTCTCAAAGGTACTCACTGACGCAGGCTCCGAGCTAACATCATGAAGGCAAGTCAGCTGTGCTTTAAAAGTTGTGTTTGATCATATATTGATCTTCCTGTTCCTCAGAGGAGCAGAATCAAAGGCACATTGGTGTATCAGAAACATCAGATTAGTCAGTGTGGCACAGATAGAAAGGACCTTAAATGCTCTCTGGAGCAGAGCGAAGGGTAATTATTCTGCATCACTGGGAGGCACCAAGATTTCACTGATTTATTTTACATTTTGTATTGTGTGAAGGGCCGTTCTGATTCCAGCGCTTATCCGGTACTGATGGCCTGACCATTATCTCATGGCCAGCTTGCGGGATCTTGCTGTGCGCAAGTATCTGCCCTGTTTCCTACATGATAACAGTGGCTCCACTTCCAAATTACTGGCAAAGCACTTTGGGAAGTTCTGAGCTGCGAAGGGCGCTATACAAATCCAGCTCCCGCTTACATTTTTTGTAATTTTTCTGGCACAGCGCGGTGACTCAGTGGTCAGCACTGCTGCCTCGCGGTGCCAGGGACCCGGGTTCAATTCCCGGTTAGCTCACTGTCTGTCTGGAGTTTGCACATTCTCCCTGTGTCTGCGAGGGTTTCCTCCCTCAGTCCAAAAGACGTGCTGGTTAGGCGCACTGGCCATGCCAAATTCTCCCTCAGCGTATCTGAATAGGCGCCGGAGTGTGGCGACTGGGAGGTTTTCACACTAACTCCATTGCGGCACGGTAGCACAGTGGTTAGCACTGCTGCTTCACAGCTCCGGGGGTCCTGGGTTCGATTCCTAACCTACACATCCCAGGGCACCAAAGGGCAATTCAGCATGGCAAATCCGCCTAACCCACTCATCTTTGGAGTGTGGGAGGAAACTGGAACACCCGGGGGAAACCCACGCAGACATAGAGAGAACATGCAGACTCCTCACAGACAGTCACCCAATCCAGGGATCGAACCCAGGTCCCTGGAGCAGTGAGGCAGCAGCACTAACCACTGTGCCACCAAGCTGCTCATTTAAGAACTGCTAAGATTGTTGAATAAATCCTTCTGCTTGTTAGTCCCTTGTCATCAGTCCAAACAACACAGCAAATGCTACACTGTCCGTTCTATTCATATATATCTCCTCGTGTGGCATGGTGCTTGCTACCACTCTTGTGAAGTGCTCTGGGTGTTTAAGTACATTGCAGATGCTATACAACCAGGCATCGGTGTGTGACGACTAGGAGATTTTCACAGTCATAAGAACATAAGAACATAAGAAATAAGAGCAGGAGTAGGCCATCTGGCCCTTCGAGCCTGCCCCGCCATTCAATAAGATCATGGCTGATCTGTCGTGGCTCAGCTCCACCTTCCCGCCCTCTCCCCATAACCCTTAATCCCCTCTCTTATCAAAAACCCATCAACCCGTTTCTTAAAAATATTTAGCGAGGCAGCCTCCACCACTTCAACGGGCAGAGAATTCCAGAGATTCACCACCCTTTGAGTGAAGAAGTTCCTCCTCAACTCTGTTCTAAACCGCCTCCCCTTTACCTTGAGGCTGTGCCCCCTAGTCCTACTTCATTGCAGTGTTAATGTAAGCCTACTTGTGACACTGATGATGGTGATGGATGATGATGGTGTCGAAACTAGCGCTTGATTTGGATTAAAGTGAGGGAGAGTTGCGCAGCGTCAGCCTCACTCTCTCTTCCCAATTCCCATCTAGATCCAGTGGCAAGACAAGAGTCAAGATGGCTGGAGGTGGGACTCTGTGCAGTGGATGTCCAGGGTGTCTTCTTTCTGTGTTTTGTCCTGCTCTTAGCATTCCACAATGCTTGCAGAGACCACCTTCTTGATCATTGGACCTTCTATTGGTCTCGTCCGCTCAACCCACTGGACTTTGTCTTCATATGCTGGGATAGACATCTCCCTATCTCATCGAGGGTTGAGACCCATTGGCTACCCTGACCTGGTTTAGCCGGCTTGTCGAGGCCGTTGCCTGGGGTGTGGCCGCTACTGCGTGCAAACGGCTGTGGGGAGCCACAGGTGAGAGCTGAGTGCGAGGTGGGGACAAAGGATGGACAAACTGCCCTGAAAGGACGTGACATGTTTCCCCCACCAAAGGTAATACCCCTCCCTGACACCCCATACACACCCGTCCCAATTCTGGGGACGAGAGAAGCCCGGAGAATGACATTCTCCAGTGGCCTTGGGTGGGATCGCACTATCCTTGGACAGCATCCCGGTAAAATTCCACCCATTGTGTTGGGATTTTGTCAAGATAGTCGGTCAGTTCTATTCTGTCAATTTTTTGTCATCAGCTGGCAGCATATTTTCTCTCACTCTCATTGTCTGTCCGTGACTCTGGTGTGAGATGCCACTACTGCGAATCACCTGCCGGGGTGGAAGATTCATTGAAGTTTAAAAGTTTTATTTATTAGTGCCACAAGTAGGCTTACATTAACGCTGCAATGAAGTGACGGTGAAAATCTCCTATCCGTCACTCTCCGGCGCCCGTTCGGGCACATGGAGGGAGAGTTCAGCGTGGCCAGTGCACCTAACCAGCATTACTTTTGGACTGTGGAAATAAACCGCGAGCACTCGGAGGAAACCCACCCAGACACGGGGAGAATGTGCAGTCTCTGCACAGACAGTGACCCAAGCCGGGAATCGGACCCAGGTCCCTGGCACTGTGAGGTAACACTGCTAACCACTCTGTGACCGTGCTTTGACTCCGCTAGTCCACCTCTGTTCCATTATCCTTAAAGCTGCACAGCAAGATCCCACAGGCAGTGCTGTGGCTGTGATGAGGCACTCTGTTCTTTGTGACGTTGGTTGCAGAGTAAACATTGGCCAGGACATCAGTGATAAATCTTCTTCAAAATAGTGCCCTGGGATTTTTAACATCTACCTTGAAAAAGTTAGACAGGGCCTCCCTCAGTTTAACATCTCACCCAAGACTAAGGAAATTGGGCATCTCAGCTTTGAGGGGCACCATAGAAAGTATTCTTTCTGATTGGTACGGCTTGGTACGGCTCCTGCTCTCCCAAGACTGCAACTACAGAAGGTCATGAATGTAGCCCCAATCCATCACTCAAACCAGCCTCCCATCCACTGGCTCTGTCTACACTTCCCGCTGCCTCAGCAAAGCAGCCAGCATAATTAAGGACCCCACCCACCCCGGACATTCTCTCTTCCACCTTCTTCCATTGGGAAAAAGATACAAAAGTCTGAGGTCACGTACCAACCAACTCAAGGACAGCTTCTTCCCTGCTGCTGTCAGACTTTTGAATGGACCTACCTCGTATTAAGTTGACCTTTCTCTACACCCTCGCTGTGACTGTAACACTACATTCTGCACTCTCTCCTTTCCTTCTCTATGAACGGTATGTTTTGTCTGCAATAGCATGCAAGAAACAATGCTTTTCACCATATGTTAACGTGTGTGATAATAATAAATCAAATCAAAACAAAAAAGGTCCTCTGACACTGCAGCAGTCGTGGATTCTCAGATAGTTTACAGGAGTAGACCATTCGGCCCACCAAGTCCATGCTGGACGACACTCATTCCATTCTCCAGTGCTTGGCCCATAACCCTCGGCAGTCCAAGTGAATCTCTAACTATTTCTTAAATGTTACAAGAGTTTCTGACTCCACCGCCCTCACAGACAATGGGTTTCAGACTCCCACCAACCTCTGGGTGAAAATTATCTCTTCAGTTCCCCTCTTAATTCTCTCCCTCTTGTCTTGAACCCGCAATCTTCTGCCTCAGAGGCAAAAGTACAACCCCACAGCTAACATCTAGAATTGACGCTCTCGATATTTCGTAGTTGTGACCATGTCTATTCAAAGCCAAAAGAAGCAGAAAGGGATCAAAAAGTTGATTCGTTGGTTAGGAAGAAAAAGGAGGCTTATGTTCGGATGAGGCTTGAGGGCTCAGGTAGTGCATTAGAAAGTTTTAGATTGGCTAGGAGGGAGTTGAAGAGGGAGTTAAGAAGGGCTAAAAGAGGACATGAGATGACTTTGGCTGCTAGGATTAAGGAGAACCCTAAGGCGTTTTACAGGTATGTCAAGAACAGAAGGTTGGTTAGGGCCAGTTACAGACAGTAGAGGGAAGTTGTGTGTGGAACCGAAGGAGATTGGAGAGGCGTTGAACCAATATTTCTCTTCGGTGTTCACGCAAGGGGACATGTATGTAGCTGAGGAGGACACTGGGGTGCAGGGGTGTAAAATAGATAGTATTGCAGTTAATACGGGGGATGTGCTGGATATTTTAGAGGGGTTGAAAATAGATAAGTCCAGATGGGATTTACCCTAGGATTCTTTGGGAGGCAAGAGAGGTGATTGCGAAGCCTCTGGCTCTGATCTTCAGGTCGTCGTTGGTCTCTGGTATAGTACCGGAAGATTGGAGGACAGCAAATGTTGTCCCATTGTTTAAGAAGGGGAGAAGAGACTTCCCTGGGAATTATAGACCTGTGAGTCTTACTTCTGTGATGGGTAAGGTTTTGGAAAGGATTATTAGAGACAGGGTTTATAGTTATTTGGAGAGTAATGAGTTGATTAGAGACAGTCAGCATGGTTTTGTAGCGGGTAGATCGTGCCTTAGTAACCTTATCCAGTTCTTTGAGAAAGTGACCAAAGAGGTGGATAGGGGTAAGGCAGTTGATGTGGTGTATATGGATTTTAGCAAGGCATTTGATAAGGTTCACCATGGTAGGCTTCTACAGAAAATGCAGATGTATGGGATTGGGGGTGATCTAGGTAATTGGATCAGGAATTGGCTAGCAGATAGGAGACAGAGGGTGGTGGTTGATGGTAAATATTCATCATGGAGTTCGGTTACGAGTGGTGTGCCTCAGGGATCTGTTTTGGGGCCACTGCTGTTTGTAATTTTTATTAATGATCTGGATGAGGGTATAGTTGGGTGGATTAGTAAGTTTGCTGATGACACCAAAGTCGGAGGTGTGGTAGATTGTGAGGAAGGGTGTCATAGTTTGCAGGGTGACTTAGAAAGGTTGCAGAGCTGGGCTGCGAGGTGGCGGATGGAGTTTAATGTGGAGAAGTGTGAGGTAATTCATTTCGGTAGGAATAACAGATGTGTTGAGTATAGGGCTAATGGGAGGACTTTGAATAGTGTGGAGGAGCAGAGGGATCTAGGTGTATGTGTACATAGATCCCTGAAAGTTGGGAATCAAGTAGATAAGGTTGTTAAGAAGGCATACGGTGTCTTGGCGTTTATTGGTAGGGGGATTGAATTTAGGAGTCGTAGCATCACGATGCAACTGTACACATCTCTGGTGTGGCCGCTCTTGGAGTTTTGTGTGCAGTTCTGGTCCCCACATTACAGGAAGGATGTGGAGGCTTTGGAGAGGGTGCAGAGGAGGTTTACCAGGATGTTGCCTGGTATGGAGGGGAGATCCTATGAGGAGAGACTGAGAGATTTGGGGTTGTTTTCGCTGGAAAGAAGGCGGCTAAGAGGGGACCTTATTGAAACATATAAGATGATTAGAGGTTTAGACAGGGTAGATAGTGATAGCCTTTTTCCTAGGATGGAGAAAGCTAGCATGAGGGGGCACGACTTTAAATTAAAGGGGGGTAGTTATAGGACTGATGTCAGGGGTAGGTTCTTTACCCAGAGGGTGGTGAGGGACTGGAATGCCCTGCCAGCTGCAGTTGTAAATGTGCCTAGTTTGGGGGCGTTTAAGAGATCTGTGGATAGGTTTATGGATGAAAATGGATTGGTTTAGGTTAGTGGGTCATTGTTTTGTAACTGGTCGGCGCAACATCGTGGGCCGAAGGGCCTGTTCTGCGCTGTAATGTTCTATGTTCTATGTTCAAGGGGAATGTATTGAATGTAACTCCTTGCTATGGGCTGCCAAGTGCCGTCTGAATGAGTAACGGAAGCAGGTTTGAATAGTACCTTAGAATGGATAAAAAACAGAAAAGGGAAACTTTCACAGCACAGTGGGAAGAGTGTGGGGGGGGGGTTGGGGGGTGGGGGGGGGGGGGAGAGCAGGCCGAGTGGAAAGAATTGGAAAGCCCTTTTAAACATCCAGCACAGGCACGATAGGTTGAATGGCCTTCCACTCTGCTGCATCATTTAATGATGCCATCTCTAACTTAAGCAACGTGGTGGCGCAGTAGTTAGCACTTGCTAGCACTCGAGGGGAAACCAAAGTACCGAAAGGAAACTCAAGCAGGCACGGGGAGAATGTGCAATCTCCACACCGACTGTGACCCAAGCCGGGAATTGAACCTTGTTGCTGTGAGGCCGTGTCACTGTGCCACCCCACGGTGCCACCGTGCCGTCACTGTTGGCAAATAATATGCTGCTTTTCAATGAAGAGAGGAGAGAGAAAACAGAAAAGTACGGACCAGTTAACCCAAGATCAGGTGCGGGAAAAATGCTGGAATCTATAATTGAAGAAACTTTAACAATGCGTTGGGCCAGGTCCTGTACGATTAGAGCAAGCCAACATGGCGTTACTAAAGGGAAATTCTGTGTGGCACATTTGTTAGAGTTTTTGAGAATGTAGGATAGATAAAGGGGAACCAGTAGATGTGGTACACCTGGATTTTCAAAAGGAATTTGATAAGGTGTCACACAAAATCTTAATCGGCAAGAAAAAGGGTCTTTGTGCTGCAGGCAACATATTAGCATGGGTACTGGATTGGCCAAAGGACAGAAAGCAGAGAATGGGCACAGTGGCCAGAACTCTATCATGTTAACTGCCATGGAATCGGAGTGGATGTGGATTCGGCAATAGAAATCCCTGTTCACCTCAGGCAGGAATTTCCTGTCTCGCTTGAGCGAGGCGGTAAAATCTCGTCCATTGAATAGCTCGGACCTCAGCTATATTGTTTTTTATACTTTCAAGGGATGTGGCTAGATCAGCATTTATTGTCCATCCCTAATCCCCAGTGGGCATTTCACAATGACACAGTGGTTAGCACTGCTGCCTCACAGTGCCGGGGACCCAGGTTCATTCCCGGCTTGGGTCACTGTCTGTGCGGAGTTTGCACATTCTTCCCGTATCTGCGTAGGTTTCCTCCGGGTGCTCCGGTTTCCTCCCACAGTCCGAAAGATGTGCTGGTTAGGGTGCATTGACCCGTACAGGCACTGGAACGTGGCAACTGGGGGATTTTCATAGTAACTTCACTGCAGTGTTAATGTAAGACTACTTGTGACACTAATAAATAATCTTTAAACTTTTAATCGTCCTTGAAATGGCAACATTTAAGAACATAAGAAATAGGAGCAGGAGTAGGCCATCTAGCCCTTCGAGCCTGCCCCGCCATTCAATAAGATCATGGCTGATCTGAAGTGGATCAGTTCCACTTTCCCGCTTTCTCCCCATAACCCTTAATTCCCTTGTCTGTCAAAAACCTATCTACCCGTGACTTTAATATATTCAGCGAGGCAGCCTCTGCCCTTCAACGGGCAGAGAATTCCAGAGACTCACCACCCTTTGAGTGAAAAAGTTCCTCCTCAACTCTGATCTAAACTGCCCCCTCCCTTATCTTGAGGCTGTGCCCTCTAGTCCTGCTGTCCTTTCTAAGCGGGAAGAATCTCTCTACCTCTACCCTATCCGTCCCCTTCATTATCTTACACGTAACATTTGCAGGGAGGGAGTGGGACTAATTGGATTGCATGGGAACAATGGGCTGAATGGTCTGTGTGTGTTGAAAGAAAGAACGAAGGAAGAACTTGGATTTATGTATTGCCCTTCCGACACTCCAAAGCTCTAATTAGATGGTTAATTACCTCTGAACTGGCGACATGTGCTCCGAGAATTGATTCGATGCAAGGGGAGCGCTGAGGAGTGGAATAGAACACCGGGAATGTTTTTATTATTTCAGCTTCCCATACTGGCTGCCTGCCTTACTGCTGAACCTGTGGATTAATCCAGGCTTCCTGACACTACTCCGGTCCTCTTGCTCCAGCAACTGAAGGTTCACTGAACTATTCGCCCCTGGGAGTCCTCACTACACCAGGCGATCCCTTCCCTGGTATTTCGGGTGTCGCTCGTGGGAACACTCTACTGCTAGCCGCCCTCACGGGGTAAATAATGGCAAAATACGTGTGCTGTTTAGATGCACATAAACTCACTGCGCCGTGACTGACAGCTGTCACTGGGAAGCAGCGATAACAATGAAAGCATTCGGATGAACCTGCAGAGATGCATTAGATGTCCCGCTTAACTGCCTATTGAAGACTTAATAGCAGTTTTATCTGCTACAAACTCCGTGGACTGTCACTAATGCGCACAATGTTATCTGAGCCTGCAATAGCTGTCATTCTTTTCATTACTGTAGGATTTTTCGAAAAAAGAACAGGCGAGAAAACGTGGGTATTCGAACTCAGAACTTTTCCAACTGCGAGCATTGGTTTACTGCCTGATTCTGTTGCTGATTTAGCTATGACCTGATTGTGTTTGATGGCCTGAGTGCAGCCTGGGTCTAAACTGCCTTGGTGCTGCGGTGAAATGTTTGAGATAATACTCATTGGAATTCAGAAGAATGGGGGGGTGGGGGGTGGAGAAACATATAAGATTATGAAGGGAATGGGTAAGAAAGACAGAAGCAGGGAAGTTGTTTCCACTGGCGGGTGAAAGTAGAACTGGGGGGCATGGCCTCAAAATAAGGGGGAGCAGATTTAGGACTGAGTTGAGGAGGAACTTCTTCATACAAAGGGTTGTGAATCTGTGGACTTCCCTGTCCAGTGAATGAGGCTACCTCATTGAATGTTCTTAAAGCAAAGGTAGATACATTTCTGAACAGTAAAGGAATTAAGGGTTATGGTGAGCGGGCGGGTAAGTGGAGCTGAGTCCACAAAAAGATCAGCCATGATCTTATTGAGTGGTGGGGCAGGCTCGAGGGGGCCAGATGGTCTACTCCTGCTCCTAGTTCTTATGATCCATGCTCTCAGCATGCCAATGCTACCCGTAGAATAGTACTTCCCTATGCATGAGGATGGCCTCAACCGGGATCTTGGGTTCATGTCACACTATCTGTAACCCCCCCACCATTTTGCCTGGGCTTGCAAAATCTCACTAACTGTCCTGGCTGGAGACAATTCACACCTCTTTAACCTGTGATTATCCCTCTTTCCACTCACACTGTCTGTACCTGTAAAGACTTGACTGGGGTACAGGTTCCTAGCTCCTTGAAAGTGGAGTCACAGGTGGACAGAGTGGTGAAGAAGGCATTCGGCATGCTTGGTTTCATCGGTCAGAACATTGAATACAGGAGTTGGGACGTCCTGTTGAAGTTGTACAAGACATTGGTAAGGCCGCACTTGGAATACTGTGTGCAATTCTGGTCACCCTATTATAGAAATGATATTATTAAACTAGAAAGAGTGCAGAAAAGATTTACTAGGATGCTACCACGATTGATAGTTTGAGTTATAAGGAGAGGTTGGATAGACTGGGACTTCTTTCTCTGGAGTGTCAAAGGGTGAGGGGTGACCTTATAGAAGTCTACAAAATAATGAAGGGCATAGATCAGCTAGATAGTCAATATCTTTACCCAAAGGTAGGGGAGTCTAAAACTAGAGGGCAGAGGTTCAAGGTGAGAGGGGAGAGGTACAAAGGGTACAGAGGGGCAGTTTTTTCACGCAGAGCGTCTGGAACAAGCTGCCAGAGGTAGTTGTAGACGCAGATACAATTTTGTCTTTTAAAAAGTGTTTAGACAGTTAGATGGGTAAGGTGGGTATAGTGGGATATGGATCAAACGCAGGAAACTGGGACTGGCTTTGGGTTTAAAAAAGAGTGGCATGTACAAGTTGGGCCAAAGGGCCTGGTTTTACGTTGTAAACCTCTATGATTGTATGACCTGTAAAGATTCGCATCCCAACCATTATTTTGCAATTGTGTCTCTGTTTATTTATGCCACGTTTGTGAAACCCAATTTCTACTCACCTGATGAAGGAGCACTGCTCCGAAAGCTCGTGTTTCCAAATAAACCTGTTGGATTTTAACCTGGCTTTGTGAGACTTCTTACTGTGCCGTCTCCAGCCCAACGCTGGCATCTCCACACCATACCTCTAGAATGACAATTTCAACACATCCCTCGCTGCTCTCCTACATTCAACCCTTTGATCATCCCTCTGCCCATCTCTTAACTGTAAGGGACCAGATCGGAAACTCCCAGGTATATTATGAAGTTTAACCTAGACCCCAACTTTATTTGAATTTGGCGATGACTTTTAACCCAGGGCAGGGCTTCAAACTAGAGGGCATAGGTTAAAGGTGAGAGGGGAAAGATTTAAAGGGGACCTGAGGGGCAACTTTTTCATACAGAGAGTGGTGCGTGTATGCCAGGGGAGGTGGTAGAGGGCGGGTACAATTACAACTTTTGAAAGACATTTGTACAAGTACAGGGAAAGGTTTAGAGGGATATGGGCCAAATGCAGGCAAATGGGACCAGTTCAGTTTAGGACATGGTTGGCATGGATGAGTTGGGCTGAAGGGCCTATTTCTATGCTGTATGATTCTATGATTCATCAGTGTGAGCGTAAGGCGTAATTCAAATGACCCACTCGGAAGCTTTTATTAAAGCAAACTTTATTTAAGAGCATACATTACAGGAAGGATGTAGAGGCTTTGGAGAGGGTGCAGAGGAGGTTTACCAGGATGTTGCCTGGTATGGAGGGGAGATCCTATGAGGAGAGACTGAGAGATTTGGGGTTGTTTTCGCTGGAAAGAAGGCGGCTTAGAGGGGATCTCATTGAAACATATAAGATGATTAGAGGTTTAGACAGGGTAGATAGTGATAGCCTTTTTCCTAGGATGGAGAAAGCTAGCACGAGGGGGCATGACTTTAAATTAAGGGGGGGTAGTTATAGGACTGATGTCAGGGGTAGGTTCTTTACCCAGCGGGTGGTGAGGGATTGGAATGCCCTGCCAGCTGCAGTTGTAAATGCACCTAGTTTGGGGGCGTTTAAGAGATCTGTGGATAGGTTTATGGACGAAAAGGGATTGGTTTAGGTTAGTGGGTCATTGTTTTGTAACTGGTCGGCGCAACATCGTGGGCCGAAGGGCCTGTTCTGCGCTGTAATGTTCTATGTTCTATGTTCTATAGTTCGAATATAACAAAAAAGAATTAGCATAACTTTTAACCACTGAAGTATTTAACGATGACAAGGTATAGTTCGTAACAGCAATCTATCTCTACAGTTCCAATGTAAGCAATATCCCCACAGGCAATCATCCTTCTTATGCCAAAAACATACGGGTGTTGCCTTTACAGCCTGTTAGCACGTTTGTACAGAGATACAGAAAGACATCAGCATACAGCAGCCTCTAGACAAAGTTGTAACTTCTAATGACAGAACTTCAGAGAGAGAGCTATTTTCTGGCAGATTCCAGTCTTCAATCTTCAGAGAGAAAAAGAGCTACTTCTTTCCACAGCTCCCAAGCAGCAACTGAACTGGGTGTCTGCCTGTGAGCCGAGTCCAGTCATATAAGATTACCTATCAATCAAGCATCACTCTGCAAATCCCCAGCAGAAAGTACTAAAACAACACACTACATGTGTCCAGTTTAAAACAAACATTCCAGCAATTACAATCAATTATGCTTCTGCACCACTAACATATAAGCTACCAGTTATAGACAAAGTGGCACCAATAAATAAAAGTGACTGCTAAAAAAAAAACCCTGCACCAGAAACATGAACATGAAACATGTTTATAAAATGTTGAGAGGAATAGATAGGGTGGACTCTCAGAGGCTATTTCCCCGGGTTGAAATGGTCGCTACGAGAGGACACAGATTTAAGGTGCGGGGAGGGAAGTACAGAGGTGATGTTAGGGGTAAGTTTTTCACTCAGAGGGTGGTGAGTGATTGGAATCGGCTGCCGTCGTCGGTGGTGGAGGCGAACTCGCTGGGGTCTTTTAAAAGACTTCTGGATGAGTATATGGGGTTTAATGGGATTGGGGGTTATAGATAGGTCTATAGATTGGTGGGGTTGATGCGATCGGCGCAACTCGAGGGCCGAAGGGCCTGTTTGTGCTGTAATATTCTATGTTCTATGTTCTATGACACAAATGCATATGTTAAAGGCACAATATCGTCACAACCTGTAGCAAGTTCTGATCCATGATCCCTCACTACCCCTCCCTGACCTCCACCGGCTCCCGTACAACTAATGTCTTTGGTTTTAAAATTGTCATCCTTATTTTCTAATTCCTACAAAGCCCTGTGCCTTCCCATCTCTGTAACCTGGGAATGCCACCACTTGCAAGCTCCCTCCAAGTCACTCACCATCCCGAACTTGGAGGTATGTCGGCTGTTCGTTCATTGTGGCTGGGTAAAGATCCTGGACTCCCTCCCTAACAGCAGTGTAGGTGTACCTACACCTCAGGGACTGCAGCAGATCATGAAGGCAGCTCGTCCCCAACTTCTCTTGGTGGGGGGGGAGTCCACAATTCAGGGCCATAGTTTGAGGATAAGGGATAGACCTTGTGTGACTGAGGTGAGGAGAAATTTCTTCACCCAGAGGGTGGTGAATGTGTGGAGTTCGTTACCACAGAATGTAGTTGAGGCCAAAACATTGTCTGATTTCAAGAAGAAATTCGATATGGCCCCTGGGGCTAAAGGGATCAAGGGATATGTGAGGAAGGCCAGATCAGGACTTTAGAACGTAGAACATAGAACACTACAGCACCAACAGGCCCTTCGGCCCACAAGTTGCACTGATCATATCCCTACCCACCAGGCCTATCCATAACCCTCAATCCCATTAAGAACATAAGAACATAAGAACATAAGAAATAGGAGCAGGAGTAGGCCATCTAGCCCTTCGAGCCTGCCCCGCCATTCAATAAGATCATGGCTGATTTGTCGTGGCTCAGTTCCACCTTCCTGCCCTCTCCCCATAACCCTTAATCCCCTCTCTTATCAAAAACCCATCAACCCGTTTCTTAAAAATATTTAGCGAGGCAGCCTCCACCGCTTCAACGGGCAGAGAATTCCAGAGATTCACCACCCTTTGAGTGAAGAAGTTCCTCCTCAACTCCGTTCTAAACCGCCCCCCCTTTATCTTGAGGCTGTGCCCCCTAGTCCTACTGTCTTTTTTGAGCGGGAACAGTCTCTCCACCTCTATCCTATCCATCCCATTCATCATCCAGAAGTCTCTTAAAAGACCCCAGCGAGTTCTCCTCCACCACCTCCGCCTGTACTGCAACACCCGTAAATGAATAAGAAGGAAAGAAACTTCCTCCAGCCCCACCAGTCTCCGAGGTGTCTGCATTCCTGAAACTCTGGCATTCTCAAATTTAATCGCTCCATCATTGACGGCTCTCAGTCCTGACGTTCCCTCTTTATTGTCTCTTTAACCCCCCCCCCCCCCGCCACCGCTTTTTAATGCTGTCCTCAAGATCTCTTTGGCCAATCAGCATAGAACCCTACAGTGCAGAAACAGGCCCTTCGGCCCATCGAGTCTGCACCGAACACAATCCCACCCAGACCCTATCCCCATATCCCTACACATTTACCTGCTAATCCCTCTAACCTACACATCCCAGGACACTAAGGGGCAATTTTTAGCATAGCCAATGAACCTAACCCGCACATCTTTGGACTGTGGGAGGAAACCGGAGCACCCAGAGGAAACCCACGCAGACACGAGGAGAATGTGCAAACTCCGCACAGGCAGTGACCCGAGCCGGGAATTGAACCCAGGACCCTGGAGCTGTGAAGCAGCAGTGCTAACCCACTGTGCTACCGTGCCGCCCCTAATCATTCTCTGATCATGACTTGCCGCTGTCCTTTGTTTGTGAAGACATTTCATTGCTAACCGAGTTCCAGCCGTTGCTGCTGTATGACTGATCTGTGTTAGATCGCGGGCACTTTCTGCAGAGAATGGAATCATAGGTGCGTCAGAGTGATTGAGAACTCCTAAATGAACTGTTGTTATGCTGCTCATTCCGCATTACATTCTAAATGGCCAAACAAATGAAAGCAGTTAATGACCCATGGTCGGATGAGCAGGGGAAATCAACGGAGAATGATTTACAAAGACTTACAAAGAACAACCCAGCACGGGAAACAGGCCCTTCGGCCCAACGAGCCCGCGCCGCCACATCACCCTACACCTATTCTACCCTGCACATAGAACCAGCATAGAACCCTACAGTGCAGAAACAGGCCCTTCGGCCCATCGAGTCTGCACCGAACAAAATCCCACCCAGACCCTATCCCCATATCCCTACACATTTTACCTGCTAATCCCTCTAACCTACACATCCCAGGACACTAAGGGGCAATTTTAGCATAGCCAATGAACCTAACCCGCACATCTTTGGACTGTGGGAGGAAACCGGAGCACCCGGAGAAAACCCACGCAGACACGAGGAGAATGTGCAAACTCCACACAGGCAGTGACCCGAGCCGGGAATCGAACCCAGGACCCTGGAGCTGTGAAGCAGCAGTGCTAACCCACTGTGCTACCGTGCCGTCCACGCTCGGGAATATGGAAAGGTTACAGCACAGGCGGATGCCATTCAGCCCATCACTTCCTTCCTGTTCTTTGGCAGAGCTACTCAACCTCGTCCACCCCACCCCACAACCACCACATGCCCCGAGCCATGCACATTCCCGCTCTTCTGTCGCTTATCCGAATCCCTCTTGACAACCTCGGTTGAATCTGCCTCCAGCACACTCTGGGTGGGCGCATTCTAGACCCTAACCACTGGCTGCGTTAAGATGGTCCTCCTTGTGTCGTCATTGCTTCTTTGGCCAGTTACCGTCATTCCCCTGATTCTCGATCCTGCCACCGTTGGGAACACAGTTTCTCCCTCTCTGCTCTCACGGTTTTGATCAAATCCCCTCTCAGTCTTCTCTTTGTAGACAATCATAGATCCCCTTCAGTACAGAAGGAGGCCATTCAGTCCATCGAGTCTGCACCAACCACAATGCCACCCAGGCCCCGTCCCCATACAATTATCCTAGCTAGTCACCCTGACACTAAGGAGCAATTTAGCATGGCCAATTCACCTAACCCACACATGTTAGGTGGGACTGTGGGAGGAAACCGGAGCACCTGGAGGAAACCCACACAGACATGGGGAGAATGCGCAAACTCCACACAGACGGTGACCCGAGGCTGGAATTGAAGGGCAGAATGGTGGCACGGTGCTTAGCATTTCTGCCTCGCAGCGCCAGGGACCCGGGTTCAATTCCCGGCTTGGGACACTGCCTGTGCGGAATTTGCACCTTCTCCCTGTGTCTGCATGGGTTTCCTCCCACAGTCCAAAGATGTGTGGGTTAAGTGGATTGGCCACGTTACATTGCCCCTGGCTGGGTGAATGTGTGGGGTTACGGAAGTAGGGCTTGGGTGGGATTGTGGTTGGTGCTGACCCGATGGGTCGAATGGTCTCCTCCTGCACTTGTAGGGATTCGATGATGAACCCGCGTCCCTGGCACTGTGAGGCAGCAGTTCTAACCATCGTGCTGCCCCACAGGTCTCTGAAGTGGCACAAATCCCTACCATATCCTCACCCCGTGGGCGACTGTTGCCCACGCAAGCAAGCCTGGCACACATTATTAAAACCAAAACTTCACCCTAATCGACATTTAAGATTTCCAATCCAGATGATGCAGTATTGTAAAGAAAGTTGTAATTAACTGTGAGGTCTCTCGCTGCTTAAATTAATTACCAGCTTTGAACAATACACGGACCACCCATTATTTTTCCACTGTATGCATTTATTTACATCAATAATTTAGCTGGAATAGTTCTCCCTGTTACCTTTTTTCAAAAAGCCATTATTGCCATTAATAAATAACAATGAAGATTAGCTTTTGGTGGGTGCATGCTAATGCACCCTTAAGTACTCGACTTTTTAGTAAGTGTATGTTTCGGTCCATGTGCAGGGAGCTGGAAATCAGTACAGTGGAGTTCCTGCTTAACTCACTGAGACAGCATTCTGCACTGATTAACCCTTTCGATCGAGGGATCAAAGGAGACTGTAGAATCTCTACAGTGCAGAGAGAGGCCACACAGCCCATTCAGCCTGTACCAACAACACTCCAACCCAGGCCCTAACCCTGCTACCCTCCCATCCTCTTCCTGAGACCAAGAGGCAACTTATCATGACCAATCAATTAAACTCGCACATCTTTGGAGTGTGGGAAGAAACCAGACATGGGGAGAACTTGCAGACTCCGCACGGACAGTGACCCGAGGCTGGAATTGAACCCAGGTCCCTGGTGCTGTGAGGCTGCAGTGCTAACCACTGTGACACCGGGCTGCCCTTAATTGAACAAAGAACAAAGAAAATTACAGCACAGGAACAGGCCCTTCGGCCCCTCCAAGCCTGCACTGACCATGCTTCCCGACTGAATTAAAACCCCCTTACCCTTCTGGGGACCATATCCCTCCTCCGGCAACGAGTTCCAGGCACCCACTACTCTCTGTGTCAAGAATCTGCCTCGTACATCTCCTTTAAACCTTGCCCCTCGCACCTTAAACTTGTGCCTCCCAGTAATTGACTCTTCCACCCTGGGGAAAAGCCTCTGACTATCCACTCTGTCCATGCCCCTCATAAATCTTGTAGACCTCTATCAGGTCTCCCCTCAACCTCCGTCGTTCCAGTGAGAACAAACCAAGTTTCTCCACCCTTTCCTCATAGCTAATGCCCTCCATACTAGGCAACATCCTGGTAAATCTTTTCTGTACCCTCTCCAAAACCTCCACATCCTTCTGGCAGTGTGGCAACCAGAATTGAACATTATATTACATGTGCGGCCTAACTAAGGTTCTATAAAGCTGCAATAGGGCTTGCCAATTTTTGAACTCAGTGTCCTGGCTGATGAAGGCAAGCATGCTGTAAGCCTTCTTGACTACCTTCTCCACCTGTATTGCCATTTCAGTGGCCTGTGCATCTTAACACCCAGATCCCTCTGCCTATCAATACTCTTAAGATTGTGGATTTCCCATCTGTATTAGACCTTCCAAAATGCATTACCTTACATGTGTACTGCGTGCTACACAGATAAAATTGATGGAGTCATTGATGGTACATCTGGAGACACTTATACACCCCAACCTCAGACTGCCTGGAGGCAGATAATCAGTTAGAAATTAATCTATTAGTCACAAGTAAGGCTAACATTAACGCTGCAATGAAGTTACTGTGAAATTCCCCTCGCCGTCACACTCTGGCGCCTGCTCAGCTCAGCTTAGGTGATGCCGTAAGGTTAGTGTTACTGTGTCCTACAGTGCAGAAGGAGTCCATTCAGCCCATCATGCTTCTGCTGACTCCTTGAAAGAATTTTCCAATTTTAGTTCATTTTTAGCCTTTTCCTCACCACTCCAGGACCAATTGCCTTCAGGACGTTCTAATGGAATCTGTTTCCATCACTCCATCAGGTACAATGCTCCAGATCATAAAGTGAGTGAAACTATGGGAGTGAAAAAAGTTCCCCTCGTTTATTTTCATTCTGTGACCCCAGCGTATCAGCCCACTTATCGGAGGAATCTTTATTTTCATTTCTTCAGGCACATGGACATCACTGACTAGGCCGGCATTTATTGCCCATCCCTAGTTGCCCTTGACAAGGTGGTGGTGAGCTGCCTTCCTGAATCAACACAGCTCCTGAAGTGTAGGTACACCCACAGTGCTGTTTGGGAGGGAGTTCCGGGATTTTGATCCAGTGAAGGAACGGTGACATATTTCCATGTCAGGATGGTGTCTGACTTGCAAGAGTTGTTGTAGCACAGAAAGAGGCCATTCAGCCCATTGTGTCACCACCAACCCTCTGAATAAACTTAATGTCGTTCCACTGTCTTCTCCTTGTGATTACAGTGAGAAGTATTGTTTCTTGCGCACTGTACAGACAAAACATACCGTTCATAGGGAAGGAAAGGAGAGAGTGCAGAACGTAGTGTTACAGTCATAGCTAGGGTGTAGAGAAAGATCAACTTCATGCAAGATAGGTCCATTCAAAAGTCTGACAGCAGCAGGGAAGAAGCTGTTCTTGAGTCGGTTGGTACATGACCTCAGAATTTTGTATCTTTTTCCCAACGGAAGAAGGTGGAAGAGAGAATGTCCGGGGTGTGTGGGGTCCTTGATTATGCTGGCTGCTTTTCCTGAGGCAGCGGGAAGTGTAGACAGAGTCAATGGATGGGAGGCTGGTTTGTGTGATGGACCGGGCTAAGAACAAAGAACAAAGAACAACACAGCACAGGAAACAGGCCCTTTGGCCCAACAAGCCCACTCCGCCATTTTATCATTGTGAGTGCCCTTGTCTACCTATGACCTTTGTCTAAAGCTATTGGACTCCACAATAAAGGAATTGTAACCAGATTGAGGGATGACTAACTTAGGGACAATTTGTTACACCAATCAGCCTAAGAGTGGTGGAGGCGAACTCGCTGGGGTCTTTTAAAAGACTTCTGGATGAGTATATGGGGTTTAATGGGATTGGGGGTTATAGATAGGTCTATAGATTGGTGGGGTTGATGTGATCGGCGCAACTCGAGGGCCGAAGGGCCTGTTTGTGCTGTAATGTTCTATGTTCTATGTTCTAAGAGCACATCTTTGGGGTGTGGGAGGAAACTGGAGCACCCGGAGAAAACCCAGGCAAGCACGGGGAGAATGCGCAAACTCCCACAGACACTGGCCCAAATCCATGTGTCTGCACAGCAAACAATGATAGTCACTGAGCTGTAGTGTTGCCCAGTATCTGGTCCAGTTTAAGTGTGTACTCATGACGTGAAGCACTAGGCAACTCTCGAAGCAACATCCAAGAGCAGCCCTCGTACGACCCACCGCGTGTATAAGCCCCTTGTTGGACAACAAGGTGGACCGAATCACCTGTGGATTAAAAGAAAACATTCATGATGTTTTGTAGTTCCTTGCGGTCTTGGGCAGAGCAAGACCCTTAATCTTGTTTCAATGATTAGTAACCTGAATATTCATGACACCAATACTTGTTTAAATACCATTAAATATCGTGAAACATCACTAAAATAAGATCGATATGTAGATGATTCTTAAGGGAAATCTTGCTCATTTTCCATCATATTCTGGTTAATATTAATGGAAAATGACATTCTTGGCAACTCCCTCCACAGCTGCCCAGGTCAAACTCATAAACATCAGATCCAGTCTACTTCAGTGTAGGTATTTGATGTGACTTATTGTCACACAGAATTGTAAAGTGGATGGTTAAGTTCTGCACCAAAATGTTATAAATCCTGCAGTATTAATCACTAATTACAAAATGGTTACATCACAGAAGGAGGTCATTCAGCCCACTTGGTCCATGTCAACTCTTTGAAAATACGATTAATCTAGAACCGTATAATCGTAGAACCCTTACAGAACGAGGCCATTTGGTCCCTCAAGTCTGCACTGACAACAATTCTATCCAGAGCCTATCCCCGTAACCCCATGTATCTACCCTGCTAAACCCCTGCTAAACTACTAAAGGGCAATTTACCATGGCCAATCCACCTGACCTGCACATCTTTGGCGCGTGGGAGGAAACAGGAGCACCCAGAAGAATCCCAAACAGACACGGGGAGAACGATTCCCGGCTTGGGTCACTGTCTGTATGAAGTTTGCGCGTTCTCCCTGTGTCTGCGTGGGTTTCCTCTGGGTGCTCTGGTTCCTTTCACAGTTCAAAATATGTGCTGGTTAGGTGCACTGGCCATGCTAAATTCTCCCTCAGTATGCCCAAACAGGTGTCAGAGTGTGGCGACTAAGTGATTAACACTGCAATGAAGCCACTGTGAAAATGTAAATCTACTTGTGATACTGATAAATAAACTTTAACATGCAAAATCCACATAGAGAGTCACTCAAGGCTGGAATTGAACCCAGGTCCCTGGCACAGTGAGAGCATAAGAACATAAGAACTGTGAGCAGGAGTGGGCCATCTGGCCCCTCGAGCCTGCTCCATCATTCAATAAGATCATGGATGATCTTTGTGTGGACTCAGCTCCACTTACCCACCCGTTCATCATAACCCTTAATTCCTTTACTGTTCAAAAATTTATCTATTTTTGCCTTAAAAACATTCAATGAGGGAGCCTCAACTGCTTCACTGGGCAGGGAGTTCCACAGATTCACAACTCTTTGTGTGAAGAAGTTCCTCTTCGACTCAGTCCTAAATCTGCTTCCTCTTATTTTGAGGTCATGCCCCCTAGTACTAGTTTCACCCGCCAGTGGAAACAACTTCCCTGCTTCTATCTTATCTATTCTCTTCATAATCTGATATGTTTCTATAATTTCTCCCCTCATTCTTCTGAATTCCAATGAGTAGAGCTACAACAGTGCTAACCACTGTGTCACCGTGCCACCCCTAGGGCAGATTTCCGCCTTCTCCTTGTGCGTTCTTCCTTTTCAGATAATAATTTAAATCTCTCTTGAACGAAGCTGCCTCCACCACACTCTCAGGCGCTTTCCAGATCCTAACCACTCGTTACGTGTGAAAGATTTTCCTCTTGTTGTACATAGGAACATAAGAAATAGGAGCAGGAGTAGGCCATCTAGCCCTTCGAGCCTGCCCCGCCATTCAATAAGATCATGGCTGATCTGTCGTGGCTCAGTTCCACCTTCCCGCCCTCTCCCCATAACCCTTAATCCCCTCTCTTATCAAGAACCCATCAACCCGCGTCTTAAAAATATTTAGCGAGGCAGCCTCCACCACTTCAACGGGCAGAGAATTCCAGAGCTTCACCACCTTTTGAGTGAAGAAGTTCCTCCTCAATTCCGTTCTAAACCACCTCCCCTTTATCTTGAGTCTGTGCCCCCTAGTCCTACTGTCTTTTTTGAGCGGGAAGAGTCTCTCCACCTCTATCCTATCCATCCCATTCATCATCTTATACGTCTCAATGAGATCTCCCCTCATTCTTCTAAACTCCAATGAGTACAAGCCTAGTTTATTCAGCCTCTCCTCATAGCTCAATCCCCTCAACTCCGGCATCAGCCTAGTAAACCTCCTCTGCACTCCCTCCAGGGCCAAAATATCCTTGCGCAGGTGCAGCGCCCAAAACTGCACACAGTACTCCAGCTGCGGCCTCACCAATGCCCTATACAGCTGCAGCAAGACCTCCCTACTTTTATATTCAATCCCCCTCGCTATGAAGTCATTGCTTCTTTTACCAATTATCCTAAAACTGTGTTTTTCGTAAGTTCATAAGTTGATAAGATATAGGAGCAGAATTAGACCATTCAGCCCATCGAGTCTGTTCCACAATTTAATCATGGCTGACATGCTCCTCATCCCCATTTTCCTGCCTTCTCCCCATAACCCTTCAACCCATTACCAATTAAAAATCCGTCTAACTCCTCCTTAAATTTACTCACTGTCCCAGCATCCACTATGCTTTGGGGTAGTGAATTCCACAGATTCATAACCCTCTGGGAGAAGTAGTTTCTCCTCAACTCTGTTTTAAGTTTGCTATCCCTTATCCTAAGATTGTGACCTCTCGTTCTAGAATGTCTCACAAGAGGAAGCATCTACTCCACATCTACTTTATCCGTATCTTTTATCATCGTGTGTGTGTCAATTTGATCTCCCCTCATTCTTCTAAATCCAGGGAGTATTGGCCTAAACTGTTCAACCTGTCTTCATACGACAGACCCCTCATCTCTGGAATCAATCAATAAGAACATAAGAACATAAGAAATAGGAGCAGGAGTAGGCCATCTAGCCCTTCGAGCCTGCCCCGCCATTCAATAAGATCATGGCTGATCTGTCGTGGCTCAGCTCCACCTTCCTGCCCTCTCCCCATAACCCTTAATCCCCTCTCTTATCAAAAACCCATCAACCCGTTTCTTAAAAATATTTAGCGAGGCAGCCTCCACCACTTCAACGGGCAGAGAATTCCAGAGATTCACCACCCTTTGAGTGAAGAAGTTCCTCCTCAACTCTGTTCTAAACCGCCTCCCCTTTATCTTGAGGCTGTGCCCCCTAGTCCTACTGTCTTTTTTGAGCGGGAACAGTCTCTCCACCACTATCCTATCCATCCCATTCATCATCTTATACGTCTCAATGAGATCTCCCCTCATTCTTCTAAACTCTAACGAGTACAAGCCTAGTTTATTCAGCTTCTCCTCATAGCTCAATCCCCTCAACTCCGGTATCAGCCTAGTAAACCTCCTCTGCACTCCCTCCAGGGCCAAAATATCCTTGCGCAGGTGCGGTGCCCAAAACTGCACACAGTACTCAAGCTGCGGCCTCACCAATGCCCTATACAGCTGCAGCAAGACCTCCCTACTTTTATATTCAATCCCTCTCGCTATGAAGGCCAGCATCCCATTCGCCTTCCTGACCACCTGCTGCACCTGCAAGCTGGGTTTTTGCGACTCATGCACAAGGACCCCGAGGTCCCTCTGCACCGTCGCCTGCTACAGTTTTTCGCCCCATAAGTAATAGTCCTTCCTACCATTCCTCCTACCAAAGTGGACCACCTCACACTTGCCAACATTAAATTCCATTTGCCATTTCCTGCCCCATTCGCCCAGCCTATCTAGATCCTTCTGCAGACTCTCCACACCCTCCTCACAATTTGCCGTTCCCCCAATCTTGGTGTCATCAGCAAATTTCGACACCCTGCACTCGGTTCCCTCCTCCAGATCATCTATATAAATGGTAAATAGCTGAGGCCCCAGCACCGACCCCTGGGGCACCCCACTAGTCACCAACCGCCAATCCGAATAGCATCCATTGACCCCCACTCTCTGCCTCCTATTTGACAACCAATCCTCTATCCACGCTAACACCCTACCCCCAACTCCATGTCCCCTGACCTTCTGCAATAACCTCTTGTGAGGTACCTTGTCAAACGCCTTCTGAAAATCCAGAAAGACCACATCCACCGGCTCTCCTCTATCCACTGCCCTAGACACATCCTCATAGAACTCCAGTAAATTTGTCAGACACGACTTCCCTTCAATGAAACCGTGTTGCGTCCGCCCTATCAAGCAATTCCCTTCAAGATGCCTCGCTATTTCCTCCTTAATGATGGATTCTAACATTTTACCTACCACAGACGTTAAACTAACCGGCCTATAATTCCCCGCCTTTTGCCTGGCACCCTTCTTAAACAACGGCGTAACATTAGCCGTTTTCCAATCTTCCGGCACTTCCCCTCCAAGACCATTACATCATTCCTCAAATAAGGGGACCAAAGCTGTTAAATGCCAACATTCTATTCAATTTCTTTATTACCTGCTGTACCTGCATGCTAGTTTTCTGTAACTCACGAACAAGGACACCCAGATCCCTCTGCACAGGAGCACCCCGAAATCTGTCCCCATTTAGATAACTAGTCACCTTCCCATTTTTCCGGCAAAATGCATGTGTTGTTCTTGATCCTTTCACAAGTGGAAACAAGTTTTCTCAATCTGTTTGATCCAGACCCCTCATTATTTTGAATACTTTGATCAACTCTCCTCTCCACATTCCCTTCTCCAAGGAAAACAGTTCCAAGTTCTCCACCTTATCGAGGTCGCTGATGATATAAGAACATAAGAACATAAGAAATAGGAGCAGGAGTAGGCCATCTAGCCCTTCGAGCCTGCCCCGCCATTCAATAAGATCATGGCTGATCTGTCGTGGCTCAGTTCCACTTTCCCGCCCTCTCCCCATAACCCTTAATCCCCTCTCTTATCAAAAACCCATCAACCCGCGTCTTAAAAATATTTAGCGAGGCAGCCTCCACCACTTCAACGGGCAGAGAATTCCAGAGATTCACCACCCTTTGAGTGAAGAAGTTCCTCCTAAACTCCATTCTAAACTGCCTCCCCTTTATCTTGAGGCTGTGCCCCCTAGTCCTACTGTCTTTTTTGAGCGGGAAGAGTCTCTCCACCTCTATCCTATCCATCCCATTCATCATCTTATACGTCTCAATGAGATCTCCCCTCATTCTTCTAAACTCTAACGAGTACAAGCCTAGTTTATTCAGCCTCTCCTCATAGCTCAACCCCCTCAACTCCGGTATCAGCCTAGTAAACCTCCTCTGCACTCCCTCCAGGGCCAAAATATCCTTGCGCAGGTGCGGCGCCCAAAACTGCACATAGTACTCCAGCTGCAGCCTCACCAATGCCCTATACAGCTGCAGCAAGATCTCCCTACTTTTATATTCAATCCCCTTCGCTATGAAGGTCAACATCATGTAATCACTGGAGGTGACATGATGTGCCTCCAACAACAAATGGAGGGAGACTGCAGAATGTTGCGGTGCAGAGGGACCTGGGTGTCCTTGTACATAAAACATGTGGCCACAGCAGGTAATTAGGAAGTAAATGGAACGTTGGCCTCAATGGAAAGGGAAGTGGAATATAGAAGTAGAGAAGCTTTGTGAGGGTCTTAGTGAGACTGGCATGGTGGCACAGTGGTTAGCACTGCTGTCTCACAGTGCCACGGACCCAGGTTCGGTTCCCGTCGCAGGTTACTGCCTGTGTGGAGTTTGCACGTTCTCCCTGTGTCTGTATGGCCATTCAGCCCACTGGGTCCATGCCAGCTTTCCAAAGACACAATTCATCCAGGACCATATAATCATAGAATTCTTACAGGTCAGAAGGAAGCCATTTGGCCCATCTAGTCTGCACCGACAACAATCTCACACTTGCCCTATCCCCGTAACCCCACGTATTTACCCTGACTGTTAAACACCCGGTACTAAAGGGCAATTTAGCACAGCTAATCCACCTAACCCGCACACCTTTGGAGCGTGGGAGGAAACCAGAGCATCTGTAGGGAACCCACGCAGACATGGAGAGATCAATTCCCGGCTTAGGTGACTGTCTGTGTGGAGTTTGCACGCTCTCCCCATGTCTGCATGGGTTTCCTCCGGGTGCTCCGGTTTCCTCCCACACTCCAAAGATGTGCTGGTTAGGTTGTTTGGCCATGCTAAAATTGCCCCTTGGTGTCAGGGGGACCAGGAGGGTAAATATATGGGGTAATGGGGATAAGACCTGGGTGAGATTCTTGTCGGTGGAAGCTCATTGCGTCAAATGGCCTCCTTCTGCACTATTGATTCTATAAGGCCACATCTGGAGTACTGTGTGCCGTTTTGGTTATGGAGGGGTGTACCCATTTAGGAAGATGCTCAGAGAAGGTACACTAGGCCTATTCCTGGGCTGAAGGGGTTGTCTTATTTGCTGAGGTTTGGAAGAATGAGAGGCCATTTCTTTTGAAAAATTTAAGATTCTGAGGTAGCACAACAGCACAGATGCTGAGAACACGTAAGGATGTTCTCCCTTGTGAGGGAGATTAGAACTAGGGGGACACAGTTTCAAAATAAAGAAGGGTGTGGAGGTATTGGAAAGGGTGCAGAGGAGGTTTGCCAGGATGTTGCCTGGTATGGTGGGAAGGTCTTATGAGGAAAGGCTGAGGGACTTGAGGTTGTTTTAGTTAGAAAGAAGAAGGTTGAGAGGTGACCTGATTGAGGCATACAAGATGATCAGAGGGTTAGATAGGGTGGACAGTGAGAGCCTTTTTCCTCGGATGGTGATGGCTAACACGAGGGGACATAGCTTTAAATTAAGGGGTGGTAATTATAGGACGGATGTCAGAGGTAGGTTCTTTACTCAGAGGGTAGTAAGGGCGTGGAATGCCCTGCCTGCAGCAGTTGTGGACTCGCCAACTTTAAGGGCATTCAGATGGTCAGTGGATAGGCACATGGATAAGATTGGAATAGTTTAGGTTAGAGGGTCATTAGATTGGTTCCACTGGTCGGCGCAACATCGAGGGCCTGCGCTATAATGTTCTATGTATCCCATTTAAAGTCTACTTATTAGTCACATGTAAGGCATACATTAACACTGCAATGAAGTTATTGAGAAATTCCCCTGGTCGCCACATTCCGAGGCCTGCTCGGGTCAATGCACCCTAACCAGCACGTCTTTCAGACTGCGGGAGGAAACTGGAGCACCTGGAGGAAACCCATGCAGACATGGGGAGAATGTACAGATTCTTCACAGGCAGTGACCCAAGTGGGGAATTGAACCTGGGTCCCTGGCACTGTGAGACAGTAGTGCCAACCGCTGTGCCACCGTGCCATCCCACTCATAATGGAGATGGGAAGAATTTCTTTCTCTCTGAGTGTTGTGAATCTTCCACGGAGATCAGGAAAGGTAAGATCATTGACAACATGTGAGGCAGAGGTAGATAGGTTAGTCAAAGGATCGTGGGGGAAAGGCAGGAAAATGGAGTTGCGATCACAATCAGAGGAGCCATGATCTTATTGAAGGGTGGAGCAGGCTCGAAGGCTGAATGGCCTTCCTCCTGCTCCTATTTCGAATGATCTTATATTATTAATTACTATTATCACTGACTCAACTCAACTGATTGCAGTCGAGCATGAGTAATCACTAACAGATTCTTTTATATCAGTATGGAACAAAATCAAAGAGAAGACAGCAATTTTCCAGTTCCTTCAGCAGGTAGAGTATTCACATAATGAGTTAAAAAACATGTATTTAAGTTAACTTGGTGCCACAGAGCACCAGAGGCAATTGATGAGGGTAATTATGCTTTAAACCAAAGCTTTATGCTGCAATTAACTCCAAAGTGTTACCCAGAGAGTGATGAGAATGTGGAATTGTTACCAGGGGGATGAGTCGGGGTGAACAGCAGAGCTGGGTTGAAGGAAAGGCTCGCTAAAGGTGAGAGAGAAGGGAAGGGTTGATGATGTGTTGACGGCTGGCCCCGGGGCGTGGGGAGATTGGGCTTGGCCTGGGGGAGACCTGGTAGGCTGGTGATTGGGGCGGGGGGAAGGGAAGGGGGGGTGGGGGCAGTGAGTCTGCACTGATCTCTGCACTGACAGATCGGCGCATGCGCAGTGGATCACTCTGCAATGCTGCTGGCCTCTTCAGTGGAAATATGTCCCACCCATCACTTGTCAGAGTGCTGTTGGATGTTTGTTCTGGTAGATATGCCCAAAATAAATTGCTTCGGGAGTTGCCTACTGCTTCATGTCGTTGGTGTGCGTAAACTGGACCATCTCGAGGGCATCATGACAGCTCAGAGGCTATCTCTGTTGCTGTGCGGACACATGGATTTGGGCCTGTGTCCGTGGGAGTTTGCGCGTTCTCCCCATGGCTGCGTGGGTTTCCTCCGGGTGCTCCGGTTTCCTCCCACATCCCAAAAATGTGCTTTTAGGCTGATTGATTGGGTAACAAATTGTCCCTATATTGGACCTCCCTGATCCTCACACATTAGGCATAGACTAAAATCATGAATAGGTCACTGACCATGGGATGGCGGCGCGGGCTCGTTGGGCCGAAGGGCCTGTTTCCCATGCTGTGTTGTTCTTTGTTCTAAAGACGGGAAATACTCCTGTTTTCCCGCCCGCTGGGCACTTAGTTTTCTATTGGGAGAATCCAGCCTGTATATTTCCAAGTAAGAAGTCTCACAACACCAGGTTAAAGTCCAACAGGTTTAAAATATAATTATTAGTCACAAGTAGGCTTACATTAACACTGCAATGAAGTTATTGTGAAAATCCCCTCATCACCACACTCCTTTCGGCTACACTGAGGGAGAATTCAGCATGGCCTCTGAACCTAACCTGCACATTTTTGGACTGTGGGAAGAAATTGGAGCATCCAGACGAAACCCATGCAGACATGGGGAGAACGTGCAAACTCCACACAGACAGTGACCCAAGCCGAGAATCGAACCCAGGTCCCCGGAGCTAAGAGGCAGCAGTGCTAAGCCCTGCGCCACTGTATCGCCCCTGCTCCTTCCTCAGGTGAGTGGAGGTCGGTTTGCCAACACGGCTGTGTTTATGAATCTACCTCCACTCACCGGATGAAGGGGCGGTCCTCCGAAAGCTCGTGATTCCAAATAATCCTGTTGGGCTCTAACCTGGTGCTGTGGGACTTCTCACTGTGCCCACCCCAGTCCCAACGCCGGCATCTCCACATCATGTAGATCTCCAGAAAAGAATTAGTAATCGCTCTTGTGGATAAAAGGGAAGGAAAGGATTTGGTGGGGGTGGTGTGGGGAGGGGGAGGTGGGAACAGGATACTGAGTTGGATGACCAGCTGAGATCATCATGAATGGCAGAGCAGGCTCAAAGGGCTGAATGGCCTTCTCCTGCTCCTGTCTATGTTTCTACAAACACTACCACGGACCAGTTGATGGGTTTCCTCCGGTTGCTCCGGTTTCCTCCCACAGTCCAAAGATGTGCGGGTTAGGTTGATTGGCCGTGATAAAATTGCCCCTTAGTTGTCCTGGGATGCTTAGGTTAGAGGGATTAGTGGGTAAAATATGTAGGGATAGTGGGGTAGGGCCTGAGTGGGATTGTGTTCAGTGCAGACTCGACCTCCTAGCTGCCACACTCCAGTGGCTGTTTGGATACACTGAGGGAGAATTTAGCATAGTCAATGCACTCCAACCAGCATGTCTTTCTGTTGCAGGAAACCCACACAGACATGGGGAGAACATGCAAACTCCACACAGACAGTAACCCAAGCCGGGAATCGAACCCGGATCCAAGAGCAAGGTGGCTTCTTGCATGCTGTGCCCAGCACACCTTCTAATTCTATCTTTTACTCTCGTCCCATGCTTACATTCTGCACTCTCTCCCTTCCTTCCCTATGTAAGGAATACTCTGGCTGTATAGCATGCAAGAAACAATACTTTTCACTCCTTACCAATAAATGTGACAATAATAAATCAAATCAAGGATCGCTGGCGCGATGAAGCTGCTGTGCTAACTATTGTGCCACTGTCCTACCTGGTCTGGGGGGGGGGGGGGGGGGGGGCATTGGACCATTTAGGGCGGCACGGTAGCACAGTGGTTAGCACTGCTGCTTCACAGCTCCAGGGTCCTGGGTTCGATTCCCGGCTCGGGTCACTGCCTGTGTGGAGTTTGCACATTCTCCTCGTGTCTGCGTGGGTTTTCTCCGGGTGCTCCGGTTTCCTCCCACAGTCCAAAGATGTGCGGGTTAGGTTCATTGGCTATGCTAAAATTGCCCCTTAGTGTCCTGGGATGTGTAGGTTAGAGGGATTAGCAGGTAAATGCTTAGGGATATGGGGATAGGGTCTGGGTGGGATTGTGTTCGGTGCAGACTCGATGGGCCGAAGGGCCTGTTTCTGCACTGTAGGGTTCTGTAGGGTTCTATTACTTGAATAGAAGTGGTTTGGGGACAAGACAGAGACATGGCACTAAACCATGATGTTCAGTCGAAGAGCCAGTGCAGAGACAATAGGCCGAATGGCTTCCTTCTGCGCCGTAACAATTCTGTGATAGCACTGTGCAAGATCCTTGTCAGGTTACCAGTCTCGCGGCCTCAGTTGTTGAAATCTGTGTTCTGGCACCTTGCAGAGATAGCCAACAGAGTCCAGTGTTAACCTCGTGTGTCTTGGCTACAATAAATAAAACAATCGATGGATCAGCCCAGACAAACAGTCCTCATGTCGGTCACAGCCTGCACAACTCAAACACGGCAGCCTAGGCTGATTCATACACAGCTCTCCAGGGACTGCTTTCGTCGCTGCGCTTACAAATGCTCTTCAGATTCTGAATCAAAGCTTTTGAATCAGCTTGAATATTCCTCCATATACATCTGTGCAAAGTTACTTCCAACTAGGGAAATGATGTCAACAGCAGTTAGAAAGCTATGTACAGTTATAAATTTAATTACGGGCGCTCCTTGACACATCAAGATTGCCAAATTCCTGGAATGAAATTGCCAGAAATTATTTTCATTGTCAACTTTGCATGCCCTTGGTTTCCACAGATTTTCTCTCCACCTAATTTCACAGCTCAGAAACGGGCCATTCAGCCCAACTGGTCCATGCTGGTGTTAATGCTCCATGCTCACTGATGTCCTTTAGGGAAGGAAATTTACTGTCTTTACCTGGTCTGGAATATAGGTGACTCCAGGTGCTCTGGTTTCCTCCTGTGCCCAAAAGACATGCTGGCTAAATGCATTGGCCATGCTAAATTCTTCCTCAGTGTACCCGAACAGACACCACAGCAATGTGGTTGACTCTTAACTACCTTCCAAGGGGCAACTAGGGATGGGCAATAAATGCTGTCCAGCCAGCAACACCCATGTCCCACAAATGAATAAAAAGAAGTTAAGCTTTTCAGTGTTTGATTATGTGAGCCTGATAACTGATCTCGGCTCACTGTAATTGATTGATTAAGCCTGGGTGTTGACTCAGAGCAAAGAAAAATGACATCACAGGGGTTGCTCATCTCGAGAACTGAGATCAACGTGCTGCAGACAGTGTGATTACAGAGGCATCTAGAGGTGCTGTAAATAAAGTTCCTGCACACCTGGGAATCCATGTCATCTACGCATAGCTCTGAGGTACAAAATATATAGTAGGTTCACAAGCTCGCATCCTATTTCATCAAGCACTGTGGTGGGTGTAATGATTGCTGAAATGTATACCATATTAAAATAACAGCAATGAATTTTAATACTAAATATACTGAGCTAGTTAACATGAGGATTGTCAGATAGTTTCCACCCATGTGTTAACATTGGCTCCTTCAACCAATAAAACGATAAGGATTCAATCTATCTACTCATGCAGAGAAGATAATCACTATTTCTCAGTGGATTAGAGAATAGTAATTCAGTTTACAGGTTAGCTTGATGCTATGAATCGTTTGAGCTTTGCATTGCTGATTGATAGCATGAAATTCTGAAGTTTGATTTGATTTGATTTGATTTGATTTGATTTATTATTGTCACATCTTGATCAATTGGGCCAGCGGGCTGACAAATGGCAGAAGGAGTTTAATTTAGACAAATGCAAGGTGATGCATTTTGGTAAATTGAACAAGGGCAGGACTTACTCAGTTAATGGCAGGATGCTGGGGAGAGTTACAGAACAAAGAGATCTCGGGGTACATGTTCATAGCTCCTTGAAAGTGGAGTCACAGGTGGACAGAGTGGTGAAGAAGGCATTCAGCATGCTTGGTTTCATCGGTCAGAACATTGAATACAGGAGTTGGGACATCTTGTTGAAGTTGTATAAGGCCACACTTAGAATACTATGTGCAATTCTGGTCACCCTATTATAGAAAGGATATTATTAAACTAGAAAGAGTGCAGAAAAGATTTACTAGGATGCTACCGGGACTTGATGGATTGAGTTATAAGGAGAGGCTGAATAGACTGGACTTTTCTCTCTGGAGCGTAGGAGGCTGAGGGGTGACCTTATAGAGGTCTATAAAATAATGAGTGGCACAGATCAACAAAATAATCAATATCTTTTCCCGAAGGTAGGGGAGTCTAAAACTAGAGGGGATGGGCTTAAGGTGAGAGGGGAGAGATACAGAAGTGTCCAGAGGGGCAGTTTTTTCACACAGAGGTTGGTGAGTGTCTGGAACAAGCTGCCAGGGGTACTAATAGAGGCGGGTACAATTTTATTTTCTAAAAGCATTTAGACAGTTACATGGGTACGATGGGTATAGAGGGATATGGACCAAAGGCGGGCAATTGGGATTAGCTGAGGGATTTTAAAAAGAAAGGGCGGAATGGACAAGTTGGGCTGAAGAACCTGCTTCCATTCTGTAAACCTCAATGACTCGATGTATTAGTATACAGTGAAAAGTATTGTTTCTTGCATGCTGTACAGACAAAGTATACTGTTCATAGAGATGGAAAGGAGAGAGTGCAGAATGTACAGTCATAGCTAGGGTGTAGAGAAAGATCAACTTAATAGAACATAGAACATAGAACATTACAGCGCAGAACAGGCCCTCCGGCCCACGATGTTGCGCCAACCAGTTACAAAACAATGACCCACTAGCCTAAACCAATCCCTTTTCATCCATAAACCTATCCACAGATCTCTTAAATGCCCCCAAACTAGGTGCATTTACAACTGCAGCTGGCAGGGCATTCCAGTCCCTCACCACCCTCTGGGTAAAGAACCTACCCCTGACATCAGTCCTATAACTACCCCCCCTTAATTTAAAGCCATGCCCCCTCGTGCTAGCTTTCTCCATCCTAGGAAAAAGGCTATCACTATCTACCCTGCCTAAACCTCTAATCATCTTATATGTTTCAATGAGATCCCCTCTTAGCCGCCTTCTTTCCAGCGAAGGTAAGGTAAGTCCATTCAAAAGCCTGACAGCAGCAGGGTAGAAGCTATTCTTGAGTCAGTTGGTACGTGACCTCAGACTTTTGTAAGTTTTTTCCAACAGAAGAAGATGGAAGAGAGAATGTCCGAGGTGTGTGAGGTCTTTAATTATGCTGGCTGCTTTTCCGAGGCAGCAGGAAGTGTAGACAGAGTCAACGGATGGGAGGATGGTTTGCGTGATAGATTGGGCTACATTATGAATCTATCTGAAATCAAAACAATACAAGATGCAAGTTATTGGCTGGGATTTTCACAACGTTCACACTGGTGGGACTTTCTGGTCCCTGCAGGGAGTGTGAATGGCTACCATTAGGTGAGTAGGCAGTAGGTTTTGGGGGTGGAAGGAACAAACAGGTCAAGGACTGCAGTGGGACACTGCCGTTGGGCACAAGGTGTCGGAACAGGAAGGACCCTCACAGCCCTCAACAAGGCTACTTGAGTTCACCTGATGGTGTCACCATTTGGAATAGGCCTCCTGTGCCAATGGTCAAATACTGGAGAGCTGGTGCAGGCTTGATGGGCTGAATGGCCCTGTCTGTACGACAGGGAGTCCATGTCTGGGATTCTCCCAAAAAAATTCTCAGTGTTGAATTTGCAGGAAAACTGGAGTAATTCACGCTTTTTTTTCCCAGGGGCAGTTCAGACTAGAATCCCCCACATTCTGCACTGCAGAGGCCAGCAGTGTGAATATCATTATAAATCAGGGGACGGGACCTATTCCCAACCTGGTGGCTGAAACCAGCGGAGTGGCGTCGAACTGTAAGCCTCCCATTTATTGGCCAGCCTGGGACCCCCACAGTGCGCCCCCTTCCCCGCCCCCAGGGCCCAATCACATGAATGCCCCCTCCCCCCCCAATCCTGGACAACCACAGTGTCCAGACCCCCACCCCCCACTCCCCACCTACACAGTGCCAATCCCTCCCAAACCCTGCACTGCAGACTTCCCCCCCCCACTGATAGATCCCCCCCCTCCCCTGGCAGGCCTGCTGCACCCCCCTCAAGCCTACCCGATCGCTGGACTCTCTCCTGCCCCCCTTCAATGCCAGTGGCAGCTGGAACTCCCACCCATCACCGCCCTAGGCTCCAACCCCGAAATGCCCCCTTGGCACTGCCCTATGCCCGATGGGCTGTGCCCCCGAGGCATTGGCACTTTGCTCTTTGGACAATGCTGGGGGCACAGACTGGCACTGCCAGGGTGTGTTCAGGCCCAGGGGGCACCACCCCCTGACCCCTTGGGAGCCCCGATTGCCCCCCCACCCCCCCGTTCACTCCAGTAGGACCGGGCCCCCATTTCCCCCCAAAGCGGGGAGCTAACGTACTCCCCGCTGGAGTGAAATATTCCTGGCAGGGTGAGAGAGGCTAACGGGCCCAGAGAGTTCAGTCCCCGGAACCGCTAATCACAGTTAAATGGTACGTTAAATAGAACATAGAACATTACAGCTCAAACAGACCCTTCGGCCCTCGAGCTGCGCCGATCACATCAACCCCACCAATCTATAGACCTATCTATAACCCCCAATCCCATTAAACCCCATATACTCATCCAGAAGTCTTTTAAAAGACCCCAGCGAATTTGCCTCCACCACCGATGATGGCAGCCGATTCCACTCACTCACCACCCTCTGAGTGAAAAACTTACCCCTAACATCACCTCTGTACTTCCCTCCCCGCACCTTAAATCTGTGTCCTCTCGTAGCGACCATTTCAACCCGGGGAAATAGCCTCTGAGAGTCCACCCTATCTATTCCTCTCAACATTTTATAAACTTCTATCAGGTCGCCTCTCAACCTTCGCCTCTCTAGGGAAAAGAGTCCCAGCTCCCTCAACCTATCTTCATAAGGCATGCCTCCCAGTCCAGGCAACATCCTTGTAAATCTCCTCTGCACCCTTTCAATAGCTTCTACGTCTTTCCTATAGTGAGGCGACCAGAACTGCGCACAGTACTCCAAATGAGGCCTGACAAGGGTCCTGTAAAGTTGCAGCATTACCTCCCGACTCCTAAACTCAATGTTATTTAAATGCTGACCCTGCCTCGTCGCTGACCCCTGGCATGGTGCGGACCTCGCTGGCAAACCCAGCGCTGCGACAGGTACGTGTGATGCAAACGCTCGCGGGAGCTCCAAAAATCGGCCGGCACATCATTCACCCAGCCCGCTGCCTGAATAAATTACTACGGTGGGGTGGGGGAATCGTGGCCCACGATTCTGTGGCGGTTGAGAGAAACTCTTAATTGGCTCAGTCACAATTCCCAAACCCAGCTCCGGAGATGTGCGGGTTAGGTTGATTGGCCATGCTGGAAAGCCCCTTAGCGGGGCGGTTACGTGGGAGGATAGGGGCTGCATGGGATTGTTGTCGATGCAGGTTCGAGGGGCTGAATGGCCTCCTTCCGCACTGCAGGGATGTTATTCTACGTTTCTACAACTGATGATAAATGACTAGTGGAAGGGGGGGAGGTTTACAACAGTAATGGCATTGCCTGTAACACCACAAACATTTTACTGACTTCCCTTTTCCTGTGGAGGAGTTTGGGGGACGGGGGGGGGGGTAAAAGTGTAAAATTCCGACCTCCGTTTCTCTCTTCTGTTTGACCTGTTGTGTATTTCCTGCAATTCCTGTTTGATTTGAAAATTCCAGTATTTGCAGTGTTCTGCTTTTGTAGGTTAGTCTGGTTCTTTGCTGTGTGTGTGTGTAGGAGCTTTCTGTGTATAAATTGGCTGCTGTGTTTCCTATAGAACCCTACAGTGCAGAAACAGGCCCTTCGGCCCATCGAGTCTGCACCGAACACAATCCCACCCAGACCCTATCCCCATATCCCTACACATCCCTACATATCCCTATCTTAAAACAGGGGTCACGTTTTAACAGTGCCTTATTGGCTCTAAAGCAAGTTGAGACTTCCTGAAGTTGCAAAAGGTGCTATGAAAATACAAGTTATCTCTTTTCTCATTGGTTAGAAGTCAAGGTTTCTCTGTCCGGAAACATTGCTGTGACTTACCAAGCCTCCTCCAACAGCACCTTCCAATCGACCCTCAAGAAGAAGAGTTTGAGTTATAGGGAGAGGCTGGATTAGACTGGGACTTTTTCCCTCGAGCGTAGGAGGCTGAGGGTGATCTTATAGAGGCCTATAAGAAATAGGAGCAGGAGTAGGCCATCTAGCCCTTCGAGCCTGCCCCGCCATTCAATAAGATCATCGCTGATCTGAAGTGGATCAGTTTCACTTTCCCACTTTCTCCCCATAACATAAGAACATAAGAACATAAGAAATAGGAGCAGGAGTAGGCCATCTGGCCCTTCGAGCCTGCCCCGCCATTCAATAAGATCATGGCTGATCTGAAGTGGATCAGTTCCACTTTCCCGCTTTCTCCCCATAACCCTTAATTCCCCTGTCTATGAGAAATCTATCTACTTAAACATATTCAACGAGGTAGCCTCCACCACTTCAATGGGCAGAGAATAAATATAATATAATAACATAATAATATAAAATAATGAGGGGCACAGATCAGCTAGATAGTCAATATTGTGTCTGTATGGGTTTCGTCTGGGTACTCTGGTTTCCTCCCAGAGTCCAAAGACACATGGGTTAAGTTGATTGGCCATGCTAAGAAATTTCCCTTAGTGTCCTGAGATGCATCGGTTAGAGGAATTAGTGGGTAAATATGTAGGGTTATGGGGGTAGGTCCTGGGTGGGATTGTGGTCAGTGCAGACTCGATGGGCTGAATGACCTCTTTCAGTACTGTCGGGGTTCTATGATTTCTTTTCCCAAAGGTAGGGGAGTCTAAAACTAGAGGACGTTGGTTTAAGATGAGAGGGGAAAGATACAAAAAGGTCCAGAAGGGTAAATTTTTTCACATAGAGGGTGGTGAGTATCTGGAGAACAAGAGGTATTAATAGGGGTGTGTAGAATTTTGTCTTTTAAAAAGCATTTAGACAGTTATGTCGGTAAGATGATATCAAGGGATACCCATCGTGGGCAATTGGGACGAGCTTAGTCGTTTAAATAAAAAGGTGGGCATGGACAAGTTGGGCTGAAGGACCTGTTTCTATGCTGTAAACCTCTATAATTTTATGACAAGGGCAGCAGGTGCCTGGAAACACCATCATCTCCTCCGATTCACTCACCAACCGGACTTGGGACTATATTGCCTTCCCTTCACTGTCGCTGAGTCAAAATCCAGGAACACCTTTCCTAACTGTGGTTGGACCTACATGACAGGGAGTGCCGCGGTTCAAGATGGCAGCTCATCCCCACCTTCCCAAGGACAATTAGGGATGGGTAATAAATATTGGCCCAGCCAGCAATGCTGACATCTCGTGAGGGAATAAAATAATTGTATTAAAATAATCCCAGCAGCATCTGCCCAATTTTTCCAAAAAGTGTAATCCTAAAAAGATACATTTTATCCGTGGATAATTCAGACTCAAATGCTTTCCTCCATGAATGTGGGAGAGTGTTTTGGCAAAATTTTGACAACAACCCTAGTAATTCCCTAACGTTGTTGCAATTCTTTTCCTTCATTCAGCTCTCCCACTTGTAGCAGGTTCTAACAAAATCCATTCCCGTCATAAATTAGTTAGTTATTTATGTGAAAATAGAATTCTAAGTCTGTCGGTTGTGAGTTAAACTCCCACTCCAGGGACACGAACACAAAACTGAGGTGCTTTGAAATAAGAGACAACTTGATTGAAGCAGATAAGATTGTGACAGAATTGGATGTGGGGAGGATGTTTACACTTGCAGGAGAATCCAGAATTGGAGGTCACTGTTTAAGAATAAAGGCTGGCCCGTTTAAGATAGAGATGAGGTTTTTTTTCTTTCAGAAGATTGTGATTTGATTTGACTTATTATTGTCATCTGTATTACTTTATTTTGAAAAGTATTGTTTCTTGCATGCCATACAAGTGGTTACAAGTGGTGTGCCTCAGGGATCTGTTTTGGGGCCACTGCTGTTTGTAATTTTTATTAATGATCTGGATGAGGGTATAGTTGGGTGGATTAGTAAGTTTGCTGATGACACCAAAGTCGGAGGTGTGGTAGATTGTGAGGAAGGGTGTCATAGTTTGCAGGATGACTTAGAAAGGTTGCAGAGCTGGGCTGAGAGGTGGCGGATGGAGTTTAATGTGGAGAAGTGTGAGGTAATTCATTTCGGTAGGAATAACAGATGTGTTGAGTATAGGGCTAACGGGAGGACTTTGAATAGTGTGGAGGAGCAGAGGGATCTAGGTGTATGTGTACATAGATCCCTGAAAGTTGGGAATCAAGTAGATAAGGTTGTTAAGAAGGCATACGGAGTCTTGGCGTTTATTGGTAGGGGGATTGAATTTAGGAGTCGCAGCGTGATGATGCAACTGTACACATCTCTGGTGCGGCCGCACTTGGGGTTTTGTGTGCAGTTCTGGTCCCCACATTACAGGAAGGATGTAGAGGCTTTGGAGAGGGTGCAGAGGAGGTTTACCAGGATGTTGCCTGGTATGGAGGGGAGATCCTATGAGGAGAGATTGAGAGATTTGGAGTTGTTTTCGCTGGAAAGAAGGCGGCTAAGAGGGGATCTCATTGAAACATATAAGATGATTAGAGGTTTAGACAGGGTAGATAGTGATAGCCTTTTTCCTAGGATGGAGAAAGCTAGCACGAGGGGGCACGATTTTAAATTAAGGGGAGGTAGTTATAGGACAGATGTCAGGGGTAGGTTCTTTACCCAGAGGGTGGTGAGGGACTGGAATGCCCTGCCAGCTGCAGTTGTAAATGCACCTAGTTTGGGGGCGTTTAAGAGATCTGTGGATAGGTTTATGGATGAAAAGGGATTGGTTTAGGCTAGTGGGTCATTGTTTTGTAACTGGTCGGCGCAACATCGTGGGCCGAAGGGCCTGTTCTGCACTGTAATGTTCTATGTTCTATACAGACAAAGCATACTGTTCATAGAGAAGGAAAAGAGACAGTGCAGAGTGTAGTGTTACAGTCATAGCTAGTGTATAAAGAAAGATCAATTTAGCATAATGTCGGTCCATTCAAAAGTTTGACGTCAGCAAGGGAAGAAACTGCACTTGAGTTGGTTAGCACGTGATTTCAGACTTTTGCGCCTTTTTTCCAATGGAACAAAATGGAAGAGAGAATGTCCCGGGTGCGTGGGGTCCTTAAGTATGCTGGCTGCTTTGCCGAGGCAGCGGGAAGTGTACATTCACAACCTTTTTTGTTTCTTGTGGTCTTGGGCAGAGCAGGAGCCCATACCAAGCTGTGATACAACCAAAAAGAATGCTTTCTATGGTGCATCTGTAAAAGTTGGTGAGAGTCATAGCTGACATGCCAAATTTCCTTAGTCTTCTGAGAAAGTAGAGGCGTTGGTGGGCTTTCTTAACTATAGTGTCGGCATTGGCGGGGGGAGGGGGGGAGGGGGGGGGAACCAGGACAGGTTGTTAATGATCTGAATGCCTAAAAGCTTGAAGCTCTCGACCATTTCTATTTCATCCCCGTTGAAGTAGACAGGGGCATGTTCTCCTTTACGCTTCCTGAAGATGATGACAATCTCTTTCATTTTGTTGACATTGAGGGAGAGATTATTATCGCTTCACCAGTTCACCAGATTCTCTATCTCATCCCTGTACTCTGTCTCGTCATTGTTTGAGATCCGACCCACTATAGAACATAGAACATTACAGCGCAGAACAGGCCCTTCAACCCATGATGTTGCGCCGACCAATTAAAAAGCAATGACCCTCTAACCTAAACCAATCCCTTTTTGTCCATAAACCTATCCACGGATCTCTTAAACGCCCCCAAACTAGGCGCATCTACAACTGCAGCAGGCAGGGCATTCCAATCCCTCACCACCCTCTGGGTAAAGAACCTACCCCTGACATCCGTCCTATAACTACCCCCCCTTAATTTAAAGCTATGCCCCCTCGTGCTAGCTTTCTCCATCCGAGGAAAAAGGCTGTCACTGTCCATCTAATCTAAACCTCTAATCATCTTATATGTTTCAATAAGGTTCACTATGGTGGTGTCATCAGCAAACTTGGAAATTTAATTGGAGGGGAATTTGGCCGCACGGTCATAGATGTATAAGGAGTATAGTAAGGGGGCTGAGAACACAGCCTTGTGGGGCACCGGTGTTGAGGATTATCGTGGAGGAGGTGTTGTTGCCGATCCTTACTGATTGTGGTCTGTGAGTTAGGAAGCTCAGGATCCAGTCACAGAGGGAGGTGCCGAGGCCCAGGCCACGGAGTTTGGAGGTGAGTTTCGTGGGAATAATGGTGTTGAAGGCTGAGCTGTAGTCAATAAATAGGAGTCTGACATTGTTGTCCTTGTTATCTAGGTGTTCCAGGGTTGAGTGCAGGGCCGGGGAGATGGCATCTGTTGTGGATCTGTTGCTGCAGTAGACGAACAATAGTGGATCCAGGTAGTCGGGTAGGCTGGAATTGATTTGTGCCATGTTACAGCACTTCATAGCGATGGATGTCAGAACTACCGGCCGATAGTCATTGAGGCGCACTGCTTGGCTTCTCTTTGGTACCGGGATGATGGTCATCTTCTTGAAGCAGATGGGGACCTCAGAGGGGTTGAAGATATTTGCGAATACTCCTGCCAGCAGGGTCCGAGCGCTCATCCGGGTATCCTACCCGGGCCAGTCGCTTTCCGTGCGTTGATCTTCAGGAGAACTGCTCTGGCGTTTGCAATGGTGACCCCAGATACAGGTTCATCCAGGGCTTCCAGGGTGGAGGACATGCTCTCGCTGACCTCTTGCTCAAATTGGGCATAGAATGCATTGAGCTCATGAGAACATAAGAACATAAGAAATAGGAGCAGGAGTAGGCCATCTGGCCCTTCGAGCCTGCCCCGCCATTCAATAAGATCATGGCTGATCTGTCGTGGCTCAGTTCCACCTTCCCGCCCTCTCCCCATAACCCTTAATCCCCTCTCTTATCAAAAACCCATCAACCCGCTTCTTAAAAATATTGAGCGAGGCAGCCTCCACCACTTCAACGGGCAGAGAATTCCAGAGATTCACCACCCTTTGAGTGAAGAAGTTCCTCCTCAACTCCGTTCTAAACTGCCCCTCCTTTATCTTGAGGCTGTGCCCCCTAGTCCTACTGTCTTTTTTGAGCGGGAAGAGTCTCTCCACCTCTATCCTATCCATCCCATTCATCATCTTATACGTCTCAATGAGATCTCCCCTCATTCTTCTAAACTCCAATGAGTACCAGCCTAGTTCATTCAGCCTCTCCTCATAGCTCAACCCCCTCAACTCCATGAGCCGGCGATTTTACATGCCTTCATCTTATAGCCTGTTAGTCTTGAAGACCTTGCCATAGTTGACAAGGGTTGATGTGGCTATCCTAGGACTCTAGCTTGGTCCAGTATTGTTTTTTGCCATCTTTGATAGATATTCTTCGATCATATCTGGCTTTCTTGAATAGGTCATCTGTGAGTTTCTGAAACTCTCTTTTCAAAAGGTTGGGGGAGAGTCTTTGAATAACTTCAAGGCAGAAGTTAATAAGCAAAGGGTATTGGCCTTGGAGGGAGTACAGTGAAGATTCACTTGGCTGATACCGGAGATGAGGGGGTTAGCTTATGAGGAGAGATTGAATCGACTGGGTATGTACTCGTTCGAGTTTAGAAGGCTGAGGGGGGATCTTATAGAGACGTATAAGATAATGAAGGGGCTGGATAGGGTAGAGGTAGAGAGATTCTTCCTGCTTAAAAACTAGAGGGCACAGCCTCAAGATAAGAGGGGGGGCAGTTTAGATCAGAGTTGAAGAGGAACTTCTTCACTCAAAGGGTGGTGAATCTCTGGAATTCTCTGCCCGTTGAAGTGGTGGAGGCTACCTCGCTAAATATATTTCAGTCACGGGTAGATAGGTTTCTGATAGACAGGGGTTATGGGGAGAGAGCAGGCAAGTGGAACTTTCAGATCAGCCATGATCTTGTTGAATGGTGCGGCAGGCTTGAGGGGCTAGATGGCCTACCCCTGTTCCTATTTCTTATGTTCTCATACAAAGAACAAAAACAGCCCAGGAAACAGGCCTAACGAGCCCGTGCCGCCATATGGGTGAAAGGATATCGGGGAAGGCAGGAATGTGGTTAAAATTGGACAAGTCATGATCTAGTTGAATGGCGGACCAGGATCAAGGGACCTACTCCTGATTTCTGTGTTGTACGTTTGTAAACTCTACGCTGACACACCCAGGTTGGTATCGAGGTAGAGCTGCTCTGTTGGAAATGCCCTCCATAGATCGGATAGCTCAGATTGTTGGAAAAGATCCCATTGTCAACTATCTGAAGAACAGAAGAGTTCTGCCCAGAGTTCCGGCCAATATCTGTGCCTCGACCAGCAAATTAAGCAGCTGAGACCTGGCCATTCATTTCTTTACTGTTTACGGGAAGTTTGCTGTGTGCTGATTGGTAATCAGGATTCCTCCTGGCAAAAGTGGTCACATTTCAAAAGAACTTCATCGGCAGTACAGAACATCCTGTGGTTGTGAAAGACGCTATATAAATATAATTTCTTTCTTCCCTGTAACTTTTGTTTTGCGAGCAATGTTTACTGTTCTTGATTCCTTAGAATCATAGGATAATGCAGTACAGAAAAGGCCCTTCAGCCCATCGAGCCTACACTTGAACACCCAGCCAATCCCATTTACCAGCACTTGGCCCATAGCCCTAAATGTTACGATGTGCCACGTGCTCATCCAGGCACTTTTTGAAGGATGTGAGGCGTCCCGCCCCCACCACCCTCCTTCACACAGGAACACCTGTTTTGGAAAGCTTGTGGTGTTTACTATCAAATAAACTGGTTGGACTTAAACCTGGTGTTGTGAGACTTCTTACTGGGATACTTAATGGCAGATCACTGCGCCCTCATTAGGGTTAGAAATGACTCTGAGTTGAATTAAATGGCAAGGTTTGATGCGACTCTTTATCGCGGTGTGGCAGCAACGTGGAATTGGTATAATTATTGCAAATGAGCAGAAAACAGAACACTCTGCTGCTCACAGGTTAGCCTGGCTGCATATTTATGAAGATGTTTCCCTGGTCTGTTTACTATTTCGCCGCTCTCCCCAAATGTACATTACATTATAATTCCTTTCGTTTTCAATGGGAATTGGGATGATTTTCTATTTTTCCCTCGCAGCCGCTCTACCAGGGATAGACTGTGATACACCACATCATTGAAATTGACCTGAATTCACGATACATATTCAGCTGATTGTCCAGAGATGCTATTCAATTAAACAGTAATGGATGAGAGATTGTTCTTCCTTATGAATCTGTTGGTGACATGATTCATTTATTCTGCAAGGCACTGGTGGAAGAATAGGGTGAAATTAATCTGTTGTGGAAACATTCATTCAAATAAATCTTTAGAAGGAGATCTATACTACAATGATATTGATTGTTTTATCAAAATAAGCAATCAGCCAGATGAATTATGAAATGAAGTGATTTAGTCGGAGTGTTATTTGAATACTGCTTTTGTAGAGGGATGGAAATATAGAATTTTCCACTGTCCCCTTTCTCACGGTGCTTACATGAACGTAACAGCCCAGAGGAGTGATGTGTTCTGCAGATATCCCAGAAGATGCTGTGGGGCAACCCTCCGCCCTGCCCCCACCATCACACGTCTTGTTGAAGTTGTACAAGACCACACTTGGAATACTGTGTACAGTTAGATCATAGAACCCTACAGTGTAGGAAGAGGCCCTTTGAGTCTGCACCAAACACAATCCCACCCAGGCCCTACCCCCATATCCCTGCATATTATTACCCACTAATCCCTCTAACCTGGACACTAAGGGGCAATTTCTTAGCATGGCCAATCAACCTAACCCACACATCTTTGGACTGTGGGAGGAAACCGGAGCACCCGGAGAAAACCCACGCAGACACGAGCAGAATGGGCAAACTCCACACAGGCAGTGACCCGAGCCGAGAATCGAACCCAGGTCCCTGGAGCTGTGAAGCAGCAGTGCTAACCACTGTGCTACTGTGCTGCCCTCGTTCTGGTCACCCTATTATTATTAAACAAGAAAGAGTGCAGAAAAGGTTTACAAGGATGCTACCGGGACTTGCTGGTTTGAGTTATAAAAAGAGATTGGATAGACTGGGATTTTTTTTCCCTGAAGCGTAGGAAGCTGAGGGGTGAACTTATAGAGGTCTGTAAAATATTGAGGGGCATTGATTAGCTAGATAGTCAATATTTTTTCCTAAGGATAGGGGAGTCTAAAACTAGAGGGCATAGGTTTAAGGTGAGAGGGGAGAGATACAAAAGAGTCCAGAGGGGCAATTTTTTCACACAGAAGGTGGTGAGTGTCAGGAACAAGCTGCCAGAGGCAGTAGTAGAGGTGGGTACAATTTTGTCTTTTAAAAAGCATTTAGACAGTTACATGGATACGATGGGTATAGAGGGATATGGGACAAATGTGGGCAATTGGGATTAGCTTAGGAGTTTTAAAAAAATAATAAGGGCGACATGGACAAGTTGGGCTGAAGGATCTGTGTCCATGCTGTAAACCTCTGATATTATGACTCTACCCGAACAGGCCCCAGAGTGTGATGTATGAGAGGGGTAATTTTTTCACACAGAGGGTGGTGAGTGTCTGGAACAAGCTGCCAGAGGTAGTACATAGAACATAGAACATAGAACATTACAGCACAAACAGGCCCTTCGGCCCTCGAGTTGCGCCGATCGCATCAACCCCACCAATCTATAGACCTATCTATAACCCCCAATCCCATTAAACCCCATATACTCATCCAGAAGTCTTTTAAAAGACCCCAGCGAGTTCGCCTCCACCACCGACGACGGCAGCCGATTCCAATCACTCACTACCCTCTGAGTGAAAAACTTACCCCTAACATCACCTCTGTACTTCCCTCCCCGCACCTTAAATCTGTGTCCTCTCGTAGCGACCATTTCAACCCGGGGAAATAGCCTCTGAGAGTCCACCCTATCTATTCCTCTCAACATTTTATAAACTTCTATCAGGTCGCCTCTCAACCTTCGCCTCTCCAGGGAAAAGAGTCCCAGCTCCCTCAACCTATCTTCATAAGGCATGCCTCCCAGTCCAGGCAACATCCTTGTAAATCTCCTCTGCACCCTTTCAATAGCTTCTACGTCTTTCCTATAGTGAGGCGACCAGAACTGCGCACAGTACTCCAAATGAGGCCTGACGAGGGTCCTGTAAAGTTGCAGCATTACCTCCCGACTCCTAAACTCAATCCCTCGATTAATGAAGGCCAGTACACCATACGCCTTCTTGACCACCTCCTCCACCTGCGAGGCCGATTTAAGAGTCCTGTGAACCCGGACCCCGAGATTCTTCTGCTCTTCAACGCTACTAAGACCCCTGCCCTTAATAGTGTACTTGTTCATCCCGTTGGTTCTGCCGAAATGGACTACTACACATTTATCCGCGTTGAAGTCCATCTGCCACTTCTCCGCCCATTCCTGCATCCTATCTATGTCCTGCTGCAACTTTTGACATCCTTCCAGACCATCCACAACACCGCCGACCTTCGTGTCATCAGCGAACTTGCTAACCCATCCCTCCACTTCCTCATCCAGGTCATTTATGAAAATGACAAACAACAAGGGTCCCAGAACAGATCCCTGGGGCACCCCACTGGTGACTGACCTCCATTCCGAAAAAGACCCATCCACAACCACTCTCTGCCTTCTGCAGGCAAGCCAGTTCTGGATCCACAAGGCCAAAGGCCCTTGGATCCCATGCCCTCTCACCTTCTCAAGAAGTCTTGCATGGGGGACCTTATCAAAAGCCTTGCTGAAGTCCATGTACACTACGTCCACGGCACTTCCTTCGTCAATGTGTTCAGTCACATTATCGAAGAACTCAACTAGGCTCGTAAGGCACGACCTGCCCTTGACAAATCCATGCTGACTATTCCTGATCATGTCAAACCTCTCCAAATGGTCGTAAATCTTGTCCCTCAGAAGCCTCTCCATCAGCTTACCAACCACTGAGGTCAGACTCACCGGGCGGTAATTTCCCGGGCTATCTCTGTTCCCTTTCTTGAAAATAGGGACTACATCCGCAATCCTCCAATCTTCCGGAACCTCTCCCGTCTCCATTGACGACGCAAAGATCATCGCCAAGGGCTCTGCAATCACTTCCCTGGCCTCCCACAGTATCCTGGGGTACATCCCATCTGGTCCCGGCGACTTATCTACCTTGATAGAATTCAAAAGTTCTAACACATCCTCCTCTTTAATGTCCACGTACTCAATCTTTTCCACCTGCTGCAAGTCCATAGCAAGATCTCCCAAATCAGCTTCCACTGTGAATACTGATGCAAAGTACTCATTAAGCACCTCCGCCATTTCTTCTGGTTCTACACAGACCTTTCCCCCTTCATCTTTTATAGGTCCTATCCTTTCCCTTCTCACCCTTTTACCTTTCACATACTTATAGAAGGCCTTGGGATTTTCTTTAATCTTACCCGCCAAGGTCTTCTCATGACCCCTTCTGGCTCTCCTAATTTCCCTTTTAACCTCCTTTCTACAGTCCTTATATTCTTCAAGATCCTTAACCTCTCCTAGTTCCCTGAACCTTTTGTATACCTTCCTTTTCCTCCTGACTAGGTTCAACACAGCCTTCGTGCACCACGGTTCCCGCGACCTACCAAAACCCCCTTGCCTTATCGGAACATTGTCATGCAGAGCGCTAGACAAACATTCCTTGAATATCCGCCACCTTCCTTCGGTACTCTTCCCTAAGAATGCCTCCTTCCAGTTTATTTGTCCAAGTAACTTCCTGACTTCTTCGTATCTCCCCTTACTCCAGACAAACACCTTCCTAGCCTGTCTGATCCTATCTCGTTCCAATGCAATTGTGAAGGAGATAGAATTATGATCTCCATTCCCAAGATGCTCTCCTACCGAGAGATCCATCACCTGCCCTGGTTCATTTGCCAGTACCAGGTCAAGTACTGCCTCACCCCTCGTAGGCTTGTCCACATACTGTGTCAGGAAACCTTCCTGAACACACCTAACAAACTCCTCTCCAGCCGAACCCCTTACTCTAGGGATATTCCAGTCGATGTTTGGGAAATTGAAGTCTCCCATCACGACCACTCTGTTTTTAATACATTTCTCCAGAATCTGGTTCCCTATCTGCACTTCAACTTCCCTGTCACTATTGGGCGGCCTATAGAATACACCCAGCAAAGTTTTCGACCCTATGCTGTTCGTAACTTCCACCCACAGAGACTCTGTAGAAAGTCCCTCCACGGCATCCTCTTTCTCTGCAGCCATGACACTGTCCCTTATTAACAGTGCCACTCCACCACCTCTTCCGCCAGCCTCCCTGTCCTTCCTGAAACATCTGAAACCTGGCACCTGAAGTACCCAGTCCTGTCCCTGAGACATCCAAGTCTCCGTAATGGCCACCACATCACATTCCCAAGCAGCTATCCACGCCCTAAGCTCATCTACCTTATTTACTTTCCTGTAGTAGTAGAGGCGGGTACAATTTTGTCTTTTAAAAAGCCTCTACACGAGTAAGATGGCTATAGAGGGATATGGGCCAAACACGGGTTATTAGGACTAAATTAGCAGTTAAAAAAGGGCGGCATGGATATGTTGGGCTGAATGGCCTGTTTCCACACTGTAAAGCTCTATTTCTCTGTGGGAATTGCCTGGGAAGTTCTGATGAACATAAGAACATAAGAAATAGGAGCAGGAGTAGGCCATCTGGCCCTTCGAGCCTGTCCCGCCATTCAATAAGATCATGGCTGATCTGTCGTGGCTCAGTTCCACATTCCGGCCCTCTCCCCATAACCCTTAATTCCCTCTCTTATCAAAAACCCATCAACCCACTTCTTGAAAATATTTAGTGAGGCAGCCTCCACCACTTCAACGGGCAAAGATTTCCAGAGATTCACCACCCTTTGAGTGAAGAAGTTCCTCCTCAACTCCATTCTGAAACGCCCCCCCCTTTATCTTGAGGCTGTGCCCCCTAGTCCTACTGTCTTTTTTGAGCGGGAAGAGTCTCTCCACCTCTATCCTATCCATCCCATTCATCATCTTATACGTCTCAATGAGATCTCCCCTCATTCTTCTAAACTCTAACGAGTACAAGCCTAGTTCATTCAGCCTCTCCTCATAGCTCAACCCCCTCAACTCCGGTATCAGCCTAGTAAACCTCCTCTGCACTCCCTCCAAGGCCAAAATATCTTTGCGCAGGTGCGGCGCCCAAAACTGCACACAGTACTCCTGCTGCGGTCTCACCAATGCCCTATACAGCTGCAGCAAGACCTCCCTACTTTTATATTCAATCCCCCTCGCTATGAAGGCCAGCATCCCATTCGCCTTCCTGACCACCTGCTGCACCTGCAAGCTGGGTTTTTGCGACTCATGCACAAGGACCCCGAGGTCCCTCTGCACCGTCACCTGCTGCAGTTTTTCGCCACGTAAGTAATAGTCCTTTCTACCATTCTTCCTTCCAAAGTGGACCACCTCACACTTGCCAACATTAAATTCCATTTGCCATTTCCTGGCCCATTCGCCCAGCCTATCTAGATCCTTCTGCAGACTCTCCACACCCTCCGCACAATTTGCTGTTCCCCCAATCTTGGTGTTATCTGCAAATTTCGACACCCTACACTCCAGATCATCTATATAAATGGTAAAAAGCTGAGGCCCCAGCACCGACCCCTGGAGCACTCCACTAGTCACCATCCGCCAAAATCTTATTAGCAATATTCAGGATAACTTGCAATAAATCTAAACCGGCTCTGAAATTGATGAATCAAAATTGCATTGTAGGGAAGTTTCTGGGTTAAATCCGGGTAAATTATCAGTTTTCCAAATCCTTACACACTGAGCTCTAGAAAAGGAGGCTTGTAGTGGAATTGAGCCATCCACAACCTTGTGGATGCCCCATCACATTCCCGAGGTGTAGTCACTATTGTAATGTAGAAAACACAACAGCCATTTTGCGCTCGGCAAATTCCCACAAACAGCGAGGTGACAATAACCAGATTACCTCATAAAATCCACAACTCTTCCATAAATGAATTAACTCCAGCAGGGAGATGGCACCTGCGACTAAACAGCACTCTCTCAGTGCTTCTGCGGCATCAACCGTGAAATCTGTGCCCATATCTTGAGCGCCCTGCTCAAGATATGGGCAATATCTCAACCCCTAACCATCGGACTTCTTCCTGTAAGAACATAGAACATAGAACATAGAACATAGAACATAGAACATTACAGCACAAACAGGCCCTTCGGCCCTCGAGTTGCGCCGATCGCATCAACCCCACCAATCTATAGACCTATCTATAACCCCCAATCCCATTAAACCCCATATACTCATCCAGAAGTCTTTTAAAAGACCCCAGCGAGTTCGCCTCCACCACCGACGACGGCAGCCGATTCCAATCACTCACTACCCTCTGAGTGAAAAACTTACCCCTAACATCACCTCTGTACTTCCCTCCCCGCACCTTAAATCTGTGTCCTCTCGTAGCGACCATTTCAACCCGGGGAAATAGCCTCTGAGAGTCCACCCTATCTATTCCTCTCAACATTTTATAAACTTCTATCAGGTCGCCTCTCAACCTTCGCCTCTCCAGGGAAGGAGGGAATTGGTCACAGAACGGTAACAGTATATAGGGGTGGCACAGTGGTTAGCTCTGTTATCTCACAGCGCCAGTGACCAAGGTTCGATTCCGGTCTCGGGCCACTGTCTGTGTGGAGTCTGTATGTTCTCCCCATGTCTGCGCGGGTTTCACCTGGATGCTCCGGTTTCTTCCCAAACTCCAAAGATGTGTAGGCTAGGTTCATTGGCCACGCTAAATTGACCCTGGTGGGAGGGGTTTAGCAGGATAAATATGTGGGGTTACAGGGATAGAGCGTGGATGGGATTGTGGTCGGTGCAGACTCAAGGGGCCGAATGTCCTCTGCAGCACTGTAGGGGTTCTATGATATGTTAAAGGAGTCATTAGCAGTAAGGGCAGGACTCAAGACCAGAAAATCCCGCCTGAAGTCCATGGACCTTCCCATTGTCTGGCGCTCCGATTCCTGTGACAGGTGGGGCAGTAGAATTCCATCTTTCTTAATGGGTGGCATGGTAACGCAATGGTTAGCACTGCTGCTTCACACCTCCAGGGTCCTGGGTTCGATTCCCGGCTTGGGTCACTTTCTGTGTGGAGTTTGCACATTCTCCTCGTGTCTGTGTGGGTTTCCTTCGGGTGCTCCGGTTTCCTCCCACAGTCCAAAGATGTGCTGGATAGGTTGATTGGCCACGCTAAAAATTGCCCCTTAGTGTCCTGCGATGTGTAGGTTAGAGGGATTAGCAGGTAAATGTGTAGGGATATGGGGGTAGGGCCTGGGTGGGATTGTATTCAGTGCAGGCTCGATGGGCCAAAGGGCCTCTTTCTGCACTGTAGGGTTCTGTGATTCTATGAACAACCAGAGCAATTTAAACATGTACAATAAAGGGTACAGATTAGGTGCTATCTCCAAGCTTCAATCTTCACATATCTCTTTTCAATGCCATACTTACCCTTGGGTCTAATTCATGTGCCTAGGGAGATTCAAGGGATGCTGTGGCATGGTGGCATTGTCACTGGATTAGAAATCCAGAGACCCAGGGTAATGTTCTGGGGACTTGGGTTCAAATCCCTCCACGGCAGATGGTGAAATTTGAATTCAATAAAAATGTGGAATTAAAAGTCTAATGATGACCATGAAACCATTGTCAATTTTTGGAAAAAGACATCGCATTCAATAATGTCCTTTAGGGAAGGAAATCTACTGTCCTTGCCTGGTCTGGCCTCTAAGTGACTCTAGATTCACAGCTATGAATTGGAAATGTCCTCAGGGATGGGCAATAGACCACATCCATGATCAAATAAAAACAGTTCAATGCACTGCTGCCATAAAACTCTCTGCCTTCATCTTCCAGACCTCTGGAGCGATGTTCTTGTGACTTTTCTTTGAACCTTAAGCTTCTGTTGGAAGTTTCTTTTGGGTCAGAATTCTTATTGAAAAATTTCTTTCGTTGTAATGTCCTAACGACAATAGGAACTATGGATTTTAAACAAAAAGGTGAGATCTGCACGTGTAGAGTCAAAATAACAACTTTATTCAAGGAGCTCTTGCCTGTGCCAAGTTCAAGCTAAAAGTAAAACGGCAGCCAGTACCAACACTCTAAAGACATCACTATCAAATCAGATCATCCAGTCTTAAAGTAACTTGCAACCCTATTAAATATTTAATATTAGTCTTCCAGAATTTTCTTCCAGCATTTCAGCAAAGTTGAGTGTTTTTGATCCCTACCTGCCACCATTTTGTTTTATTCAGTTGTGTTGCATCGCTGACTAGGCCAGCATTTATTGTTCATCCGTAGTTGCCCCTTGAGAAGGTGGTGGTGAGCTGCCTCCTTGAATCGCTGCGGTCCCCGTGCTGTGGGTTGACCCACAATGTTGTTAGGGAGGGAATTCTGGGATTTTGACCCAGTGACTGCGAAGGAACGGTGATATATTTCCAGGATGGTGAGTGGCATGGAGGGGAACTTGCAAGTGGCGGTGTTCCTATGTATCTGCTGCCCCTGTCCTTCTCGATGGAAGTGGTCTTGGGTTTGAAAGGTGCTGTCTAAAGAACTTTGGTGAATTGCTGCACTGCATGGAGGAGGATTTCTTTTTTACTTTAGGTTAGTTTATTTATTATTAGCACAAGTGGGCTTACATTAACACTGCAATGAAGTTACTGTGAAAATCCCCGAGTCACCACAGTCCAGCACCTGTTTGGGTACAAAGAACAAAGAACAACACAGCACGGGAAACAGGCCCTTCGGCCCAACGAGCCCGCGCCGCCGTCCCATGGTCAGTGACCTATTCATGACTCTAGTCTATGCCTAATGTGTGAGGATCAGGGAGGTCCAATATAGGGACAATTTGTTACCCAATCAATCAGCCTAAAAGCACATTTTTGGGATGTGGGAGGAAACCGGAGTACCCGGAGGAAACCCACGCAACCACGGGGAGAACGCGCAAACTCCCACGGACACAGGCCCAAATCCATGTGTCCGCACAGCAACAGAGATAGCCTCTGAGCTGTCATGTTGCCCTCGAGATGGTCCAGTTTACGCACACCAACGACATGAAGCAGTAGGCAACTCCCGAAGCAACATCCAAGAGCAGCCCACCACAACCTGCCGCACGCATGCCCCTTGCTGGACTTAAATGCCTGTGGACAAAAAATTCATTATTAAAAGACTCTATACCCCTGAGGCTAAAACTGAATCCCAAGCCTACAATGTTTAGTAAGGCCTGCTATATCCCCCTATATGTAGACCGCTCATGTGGCTGTCCAAGTGACTCTTGAACAACCCTAGCGTGCCTGCTTCCACCACCTTACTCGGCAGTGCATTCCACATCCCCACTACCCTTTGCGTGAAAAACTGCCCTCTAATATTAGTCTTATATCTAGCCCCCCTCACCCTAAGCCCGTGACCCCTCGTTCTATCCATTTCTAATAGCGGAAAAAGCTTACCACCATTTACTCTATCTATCCCCTTCATAATCTTATAAACCTCTATTAGATCCCCCCTCAGCCGACGTCTCTCAAGGGAAAACAGCCCAAGTGCGTTCAATCTTTCCTTGTAAGACAGCCCTTCCATACCAGGCAATATCCTGGTAAATCTCCTGATTTACCTGATGTACACTGAGGGAGAATTTAGTATGGCCAATCCACCTAACCAGTATATCTTTTCGGATTGTGGGAGGAAACTGGAGCACCTGAAGGAAACCCACGCAGAGACAGGGAGGATGTGCAAAATCCATACAGACAGTGACCCAAGCCGGGAATTGAACCCGGGTTCCTGGCGCTGTGAGGCAGCAATGCTAACCACTGTGCCACCGTGCCATCTTGAAAATGTAGCATACAGACTGATGAGATCAAAAGCTCTTCTCTCTGATTGTTCTCGGATGGGTGAGTACAAGGCAGGTTTCATCGTAGGCGGCACAGGGGCACAGTGGTTAGCACTGTTGCCTCACGGCGTCAGGGACCCAGGTTCGCTTCCCAGCTTGGGTCGCTGTCTGTGCCGAGACTGCACATTCTCCCCGTGTCTGCGTGGGTTAACGTCTGTGGTAGGTAAAATGTTAGAATCCGTAATTAAGGAGGAAATAGCGAGGCATCTTGAGGGGAATTGCTTGATAGGGCGGACGCAACATGGTTTCATTAAAGGGAAGTCGTGTCTGACAAATTTACTGGAGTTCTATGAGGATGTGTCTAGGGCGGTGGATAGAGGAGAGCCGGTGGATGTGGTCTTTCTGGATTTTCAGAAGGCGTTTGACAAGGTACCTCACAAGAGGTTAATGCAGAAGGTCAGGGGACATGGAGTTGGGGGTAGGGTGTTAGCGTGGATAGAGGATTGGTTGTCAAATAGGAGGCAGAGAGTGGGGGTCAATGGGTGCTATTCGGATTGGCGGTTGGTGACTAGTGGGGTGCCCCAGGGATCGGTGCTGGGGCCTCAGCTATTTACCATTTATATAGATGATCTGGAGGAGGGAACCGAGTGCAGGGTGTCGAAATTTGCTGAAGACACCAAGATTGGGGGAAAGGCAAATTGTGCGGAGGGTGTGGAGAGTCTGCAGAAGGATCTAGATAGGCTGGGCGAATGGGCCAGGAAATGGCAAATGGAATTTAATGTTGGCAAGTGTGAGGTGGTCCACTTTGGTAGGAGGAATGGTAGGAAGGACTATTACTTACGTGGCGAAAAACTGCAGCAGGCGACGGTGCAGAGGGACCTCGGGGTCCTTGTGCATGAGTCGCAAAAACCCAGCTTGCAGGTGCAGCAGGTGGTCAGGAAGGCGAATGGGATGCTGGCCTTCATAGCGAGGGGGATTGAATATAAAAGTAGGGAGGTCTTGCTGCAGCTGTATAGGGCATTGGTGAGGCCGCAGCTTGAGTACTGTGTGCAGTTTTGGGCGCCGCACCTGCGCAAGGATATTTTGGCCCTGGAGGGAGTGCAGAGGAGGTTTACTAGGCTGATACCGGAGTTGAGGGGATTGAGCTATGAGGAGAGGCTGAATAAACTAGGCTTGTACTCGTTAGAGTTTAGAAGAATGAGGGGAGATCTCATTGAGACGTATAAGATGATGAATGGGATGGATAGGATAGAGGTGGAGAGACTGTTCCCGCTCAAAAAAGACAGTAGGACTAGGGGGCACAGCCTCAAGATAAAGGGGGGGCGGTTTAGAACAGAGTTGAGGAGGAACTTCTTCACTCAAAGGGTGGTGAATCTCTGGAATTCTCTGCCCGTTGAAGTGGTGGAGGCTGCCTCGCTAAATATTTTTAAGACGCGGGTTGATGGGTTTTTGATAAGAGAGGGGATTAAGGGTTATGGGGAGAGGGCGGGAAGGTGGAGCTGAGTCACGACAGATCAGCCATGATCTTATTGAATGGCGGGGCAGGCTCGAGGGCCAGATGGCCTACTCCTGCTCCTATTTCTTATGTTCTTATGTTTCCCCTGAGTGTTCCGGTTTTCCTCCCACAGTCCGAAAGACCTGCCGGTTAGGCGCTAAATTCTCATCTTCACACATCTTCGCCTGCACAAATCCCCAGTTTTCGCCAGCCTTCGCTGAGTCAGCGAAGCAGAACTGTTTAGCCGATTTCCTCCCATGTTAAGGCGGTGCCCCGCGACCAGACTTGCTAGTGTTGTTTCCTCACTGCTGTCCCAGTGACACGGGGGTTTCAGTCGCAGAACATGAAAGCTGTCTCCAAGGATTTCATTAATTCTCCTCGAAAGTGGTCGCTGGCGTGTGGTAATGGCTGATTACCCATTCTTGGCCACAGCACCCTGCTTGTTATCGCAAAATGGCAGACGGCACAAAGCAACATTTTAACTCGGAAAACAATGCCAAAATGAGCAGTGAGTCAGAGGCAATTAACAGGGAAAAAAAAAATGAGCCAGACATAAGATGGGAGACTATGAGTTCCGAGCCCATTCCCTTTGCATGTTCTCATTAGCATTTAATCCAGATGATTACAATTCACTCGATATGGAGTAGCAGCAGAAATGGAAGAAAGGAGGGAGGAGAGAGTTCAGAAATAAAAACTGGGCCCTTTTGAATAAAACCCTGACAATTCTGGGACTGCCCTGCAGGTCAGTCCCCTCCACTGACCCTGTCTACGCTTCCCGCTGCCTCGGGAAAACAGACAGCATCATTAAGGACCTCAGACATTCTCTCTTCCACCTTCTTCTGTCGGGGAAAAAGGTACAAAAGTCTGAGGTCACGCACCGACAGACTCAAGAACAGCTTCTTCCCTGCTGCCGTCAGACTTTCGAATTCACCAACCTCGCACTAAGTTGATCTTTCTCTGCACCCCAGCTGTGACTGTAACGCTACATTCCGCACCCTCTCCTTTCCTTCTCTATGAACGGTATGTTTTGTCTGTACAGCGCGCAGGAAACAATACTTTTCACTGTATGTTAGTACACGTGACAATAATAAATCAAATCAATATCCTCAGTGAGGAAGAAAATCAGTGGAATTTTGCCTCCTTGCCTGCCTGAGGTTATACCATCCCGTTCAAGGCCAATGGAGAATGCTCGCCTGCCCCGATTCTGGAGCGAACGTGCCGGTAAAATTCCAACAAAGTGTGTCCCATGCTAGCAATCATATGTGACTAATTACAACCTTACTTTGAAAATTATAGAACCCATGGGGCGGCACGGTAGCACAGTGGGTTAGCACTGCTGCTTCACAGCTCCAGGGTCCTGGGTTCGATTCCCGGCTCGGGTCACTGCCTGTGTGGAGTTTGCACATTCTCCTCGTGTCTGCGTGGGTTTTCTCCGGGTGCTCCGGTTTCCTCCCACAGTCCAAAGATGTGCGGGTTAGGTTCATTGGCTATGCTAAAATTGCCCCTTAGTGTCCTGGGATGTGTAGGTTAGAGGGATTAGCAGGTAAAATGTGTAGGGATATGGGGATAGGGTCTGGGTGGGATTGTGTTCGGTGCAGACTCGATGGGCCGAAGGGCCTGTTTCTGCACTGTAGGGTTCTATAATCCATACATTCCCCACGGTGCAGAAGAAGGCCATTCAGCCCATCCAATCCGCAACAACCACAACCCCACCCAGGCCCTTGTCCCGTAACCCCACATATTTACCCTGCTAATCTCCTTGTCTCTAAGGTCAACTCCGCCGCAGCCAATCAACCAGACCCGCACATCTTTGGACTGTGGGAGGAAGCCGGAGCACCCGGAGGAAACCCACGCAGACACGGTTGGGGGGTGGGGGGGGGGGTGGAGAATGTGCAGGCTGCGCACTGACAGTGACCCAAGCCGGGAATCGTACCCGGGTCCCTCACGCTGTGAGGTAGCAGCGCTGACCACCGTGCCGAAGTTTATGTAATGTATGTTGGGGCATGTCCCTTTAAGAGAATGGGTCACGTGACCCAGGGGTCGCGCTCCACCCTGGGTGGGAGATGGCTGAAGCAGGCTGTGGGGGGAAAAGGCCATGTTAATAAACTGTTCCAGTTAGTTTACCACCACCGACCTCAGAGTCAATTATTAGTCTCAATATTAGACCTCAAACGTAACAGTTTGCAACACATTCAGCTGTGATGCTGGTGGTGTGTCATTTGCGTTACAGGTGGCAGGACAGGTGGAGAGAGCAATTAATAAAACATGCAATTATGAATTAATTCATTCATTAAATTGATTAATTAAGAGGCTTTATTAATAGGGGCAAAGAGGTTATACCGCATTTATACAAGTCACTAGTTAGACCTCAACAAGAGTACTGTGTACAGTTTTGGGTGCCACACTATGGGAAGGGTTTGAACATAAGAACATAAGAAATAGGAGCAGGAGTAGGCCATCTAGCCCTTCGAGCCTGCCCCGCCATTCAATAAGATCATGGCTGATCTGCAGTGGATCAGTTCCACTTTCCCGCCCTCTCCCCATAACCCTTAAACACATTGGCGAGAGTGCGGAAGAGGTTTACAGAAATGATTCCAGCAACGAGAAACTAATTTGATTTGATTTGCTATTCTCATATTGTATTAACATACCGTGAAAAGTATTGTTTCTCACATGCTATGCAGACAAAGCATACCGTTCATGGAGAAGGAAAGGAGAGAGTGCAGAGTGTAGTGTTACAGTCATGGCTAGGGTGTAGGGAGAGATCAACCTAATGCGAGGTAGGTCCATTCAAAAGTCTGACGGCAGCAGGGAAGAAGCTGTTCTTGAGTCGGTCAGACTTTTGTATCTTTTCCCCAATGGAAGAAGGTGGAAAAGAGAATGTCCGGGGTGCGTGGGGTCCTTAATTATGCTGATTGCTTTGCCGAGGCAGTGGGAAGTGTAGACAGAATGGGAGGCTGGTTTATGTAATGGATTGGGCTACATTCACAACCATTTGAAGAAACATCTGTGATGAGGAGAGATTGGGGAGATCTCATTGAGACGTATAAGATGATGAATGGGATGGATAGGATAGAGGTGGAGAGACTCTTCCCGCTCAAAAAAGACAGTAGGACTAGAGGGCACAGCCTCAAGATAAAAGGAGGGCGGTTTAGAACGGAGTTGAGGAGGAACTTCTTCACTCAAAGGGTGGTGAATCTCTGGAATTCTCTGCCCGTTGAAGTGGTGGAGGCTGCCTCGCTAAATATTTTTAAGAAACGGGTTGATGGGTTTTTGATAAGAGAAGGGATTAAGGGTTATGGGGAGAGGGTGGGAAGGTGGAGCTGAGCCACGACAGATCAGCCATGATCTTATTGAATGGCGGGGCAGGCTCGAAGGGCCAGATGGCCTACTCCTGCTCCTATTTCTTATGTTCTTATGTTCCTTGGAGAGAAGAAGGCGAAGAGATATTAGATAGAGATGTTTAAAATCATAAGGGAGCTGGACAGAGTAGACAGAGAGAAACTGTTCCTGCTCATAAATAAACTTAAATACAAGAGCTGTAACTTGTGTGCTCAAATCCTGAAGAGGGGCAAGAACTCGCAACCTTCAGACTCACAGATAAGAGCACTGTCACATCATCTACAACTGATAGCTTAGCAGGAGAATCAAGAAGGACTATTCATTCTGCATCATTTGCCTCACCTTAGAATATCACAAAGTGCTTTGCAGCCACTGACGTACTTTTTGAAGTGTAGTAATTGCTGCAATTATTAAGATTATTTATTACTAGTCACAAGTAGGCTTACATTAACACTGCAATGAAGTTACTGTGAAAACCCCCAAGTCGCCACATTCCAGCACCTGTTCGGGTACACTGAGGAGTGCAATGAACCTAACCAGCATGGGTTTCAGACTGTGGGAGGAAACTGGAGCACCTGGAGGAAACCCATGCAGACACGGGGAGAATGTGCAAACTCGCACAGACAGTGATCCAAGCTGGAAATTGAACCCAAGTGCCTGATGCTGTGAAGCAGCAGTGCCAACCACTGTACCACCGTGCCCTAGAGGACATGCTTCAGTCAATTTGCACACAGCAAGATCCCAGAAATAGCAATGTTATAATGAGCAGGTAACATGTTTTTGTGATGTTGGTTGAAGGATTATTACTAGATAGGGAGAGTGCTCCTCCACCACCCACCCTCCCCCCCCACTCCACTCCGATCTTCTTCCAATTACTGTCCTGAGATAATTTACACCGAGAGTACAGAGTCTTGAGTTAAGGACTCTATGAAAAGAAGGCACCTCCGACTGTGTAGCACTCCCTCAGTACAACTCTAACCCACAACCTACAGATCTAAATAAGATCTGAGGGCAGAGCCCTTAGAGTTTAGATGAGGAGGAATGAGAAACTGACATGAGGGAAGGGTAGCACGGTGGCAGAGTGGTTAGTACTGCGATCTCACAGTGCCAGGGACCTGGGTTCAATTCCCGGCTTGCGTCACTGTCCTTGTGAAGTTTGCACATTCTCCCCATGAGTGCATGGGTTTCTTCCAAATGCTCCGGTTTCCTCCCACTGTCCAGAGACGTGCAGGTTAGGTGGGTAAGTGTCAGGGGGACCTTAGTGTCCGGGGGACTAGCTGTAGCTGCTCACTGTATCAAATTCTGTTCTCTTGTCCGTTCACAATCATAATCGCACCACCTTCAGTAGCTGTAAAGCCCTGGAATTCACTTCCTGTCTGTGCGGAGTCTGCACATTCTCCCTGTGCCTGCGTGGGATTTCTCCGGGTGCTCTGGTTTCCTTCCACAGTCTGAAAGATGTGTTGGTTAGGATGCATTGGCCATGCTAAATTCTCCCTCAGTGTGCCCGAACAGGCGCCGGAGTGTGGCGACTAGGGGATTTTCACAGTAACTTCATTGCAGTGTTAATGTAAGCCGACTTGTGACATTAATAAATAAATAAATAAATTTCTGGTGGTGAATCCATGAAATTTATTGTCACAGAAGGCTGTGGGGGCAAGATCATTGGGTGTATTTAAGACAGAGATAGACAGGTTCTTGATTGGTAAAGGGATCTAAGATTACGGGGAAAAGGGGGTTGAGAAAAATATCAGCCATGATCGAATGGTGGAGCAGACCCGATGGCCTAATTCTGCTCCTATATCTTATGGTATGATGCAGGTACCTCCTGTGCTGTTCATTTCCCGTGCCTCGAGCTCGCATCTGTTGTTGTTTAACCTGGTGTTGTGAGAATTCTTACTCTGTCAGTCCAACACTGGCATCTCCACATCTGTTGTTGAGTTTGCCAGAGGACTGATCCTGGGTTCAGTCGCTCACAGATGACCCCTCGCTCTGATGCTTTGGTTCCCGATTTGAAGATAAGGGAATGTGTCAGCGAAAGAACAGCTTGCTACAACTGTTTTCACAAGCCTCTTGGGACAATAGATAGAGACACTGATTTACAGTGACTGAACAAATTTAAGTCCAATTTGCCACATAAGGTTCTGGCATATTTTCTGATGTTTTGAACAATTAGATTCTCTTCTACAATTCTGTCCATTTCTCAATTGATTTTTCTTTCCTACCGTTGGGAAAGCAGGGTTAAAAAATGTTTCCCCTTATATCAATAAAACAAAGCAGTACTGGAGGGAGGAAGGAATGGGATTTAAACTAGATAAGTTGCCTGGGTCTGATGGCCCACATTTTAAAGTTTATTTACTAGTCACAAGTACGGCTTACGTTAACACTGCAATGAAGTTACTGTGAAATTCCTCTAGTCGCCACACATCCAGCGCCTGTTTGGGTCAATGCACCCTAACCAGCTCGACTTTCAGACTGTGGGAGGAAACCGGAGCACCAGGAGGAAACCCACGCAGACACGGGGAGAATGTGCAGTCTCCGAAAAATTCTGAAAGATCATCCCGTCCAGGCCTACTCCCCACCCTACCCCTTGCATTACCATGTGGCTAATCCACCTAACCTGCACTTCTTTGGAGGGTAGGAGGAAATTTGAACATGTAGGAGAGAACGTGTAAACTCCGCACAGGCAGTGACCCGAGCCGGGAATTGAACCCAGGTCCCTGGCGCTGTGAGGCAGCAGTGCTAACCACTGCGCCACCGTGCCTCGCCCAATCGGACCAGGTCCCTGGCGCTGTGAGGCAGCAGTGCTAACCACTGCGCCACTGTCTCAGAGCATTGGTGGAGGTGGCTGCAGAGATAGTGGCGGCATCAATGGACATCATACACAGGTTAGTGCAGACTTGATGGGCCCAATACCATCCCACTACACTGTAGAGATTCCATGGAGTTAGACCAGAACGACATGGAGGCTTTGGAGAGAGTACAAAGAAAGTTCACCAGGATGTTGCCTGGTCTCAAGGGTGTTGACTATGAGGAGAGGTTAAATAAACTATTTTCATTGGAAAGACGGAGACTGAGGGGAGACCTGATAGAGGGCTACAAAATGATGAGAGTCATAGGCAGGGTGGATAGTCAGAGGTTTATTCCCAGGGTGGAAGTGTCAATTACAAAGGAGCATAGGCGGAAGGTGAGAGGGGGAAAGTTTAAGGGAGACGTGCGGGGGAGGCCGGGGGGGTGGGGGGTGGGGGGGTGGGGGGGGGGGGGAGTTTTTCACGCAGAGAGTGGTGGGTGCCTGGAACATGCTGCCAGAGAAGGTGGTGAAGGCAAGTCCACTAGTAACATTTAAGAGGCATTTGGATGGGTACATGAAGAGGGAGGGATACAGACCGAGTAAGGGCAGAAGACTTGTTTTTAGTTTAGTTGGGGTGCCGTGATTGGCACGGGCTTGGAGGGCTGAAGGGCCTGTCCCTCTGCTGTACTTTTCTTGGTTCTAATTTTGGAAGGGTAAGTAGGGATGGGCAATAAGTATTGGCCCAACCAGCAACAGGCCCACAAACCATTAATGAATAAAAATAAATGATCATTGAGTTGTATAATTATGAGTCCCAGGATCACGAAAAGCACAGGAGGGGATCCATCCATCCTTTGAACCCATGCTGGCCAACAAGCAGCCATCTAATTTCCAGCTATTTGTATGTGGCCCTGTAATAGGTGCATATCAAAGTTTTCTATTGCCCACTCAGGCAGTGATTTCCAGATCTCCACCACCCTCTGGGGGAACTGGTCTCCCCTCATTAGTCATAAAACATAGAGGCAGAATTAGGCCATTCGGCCCATCAAGTCTGCTCCACCATTCAATCATGGCTGATATGCTCCTCATCCCCATTTTCCTGCCTTCTCCCCATAACCCTCCAAAGCACTACCAATTAAAAATCTATCCAACTCCTCCTTAAATGTACTCACTGTCCCAGCATCCCAGCACTTTGGGGTAACGAATTCCACAGATTCACAACCCTTTGGGAGTAGTTTCTCCTCAACTCTGTTTTAAATTTGCTGCCCCTTATCCTAAGACTGTGACCTCTCCTCCTAGAATGTTCCACAAGAGGAAGCATCTGCTCCACATCTACTTTATCCGTACCTTTTATCATCTTGTATAGCTCAATTTGATCTCCCCTCATTCTTCTAAATTCCTCAACTGTTCAATCTCTCTGCGTACGACAAGCCCCTCATCTCTGGAATCAATCAAGCGAACCTCCTCTGAACTGCCTCCAATGTCACTACATCTTTCCTCAAATAAGGAGACCAAAACTGTGCACAATATTCCAGGTGCGGCCTCACCAATGCCTTGTATAGTCGCGACAATACTTCCTTCCCTTTATATTCTATCCCTCGATTCTTCTCCTAACTTCCTCTATATTACCCTCTGTCTAAGCCCTCGGTTATGGGTGCCTCCAACAGGGGGAATATCCATGAAACACTTCCCATCATTGAATCAGATAGGATGCCAGATTATGAAACAAAGAGATTTAATCTGCAAATACTTGTAAAAATCTGATCTCCTCATCTGGAACAAAACTAAGATGTTAATCACTCATTTCCCAAGTATTTTACAGACTAATTAATTGAATAAAGTTATTTCTGTTGAAGTGTTTAGAGCCACTTGACTTCTGCTCATACTTGCATTCACAACTTAACCTGAAATTATGTTGGATCAGGCTGACCTCCATCAGTTCCCGGTCTGGCAACTCCCTGAATCTAAGCACCCATTTCCACAAATCCCAGCACTGTCTCGCTCCTCTCTATCTTTGTAACATCCTCCCGCTCTCCAAACATTTTGGTGCCCCTCCAGTTGTCCCTTCTTGTGCATTTCCCATTTCTATCACTTCGCTGTCGCTGGGTCCAAATCCCGGAGCCCCCTCTCTAATAGCACGGTGGGTGTACCTACACCACATAGACTGCAGCTATTCAAGAAGGCAGCTCATTTCTCAAAGGGCAATTAGAGATGGGCAAGAAATGCTGACCTAGAGTCATTGAATCTTTGTGTAGGAGGAAGCCATTCGGCCCATTAAGCCTGCACTGATTCAGCATCTTACCCTGGCTCACACCTCACCTCCCCCATAACCCTACCTACACAGCTTGGGACACAGGGGGAATTCAGTTTAAAGTTTTTTTATGACCGTTACATAAATGCATGTATTTGACTAGGAGATTGATTTTGAGTTAGTGTCATAGAGTCATAGAGGTTTACAGTATGGAAACAGGCCCTTCGGCCCAACTTGTCCATGCTCTTTTTTTCAAACCCCTTAGCTAGTCCCAATTGCCCACATTTGGCCCATATCCCTCTATACCCATCTTACCCATGTAACTGTTCAAATGCTTTTTAAAAGATAATATTGTATCTGCCTCTACTACTACTTCTGGCAGCTTGTTCCAGACACTCACAACCCTCTGTGTGAAACAATTGCCCCTTTGGATCCGGTTATATCTCTCCCCTCTCACCTTAAACCTTTGCCCTCTAATTTTAGACACCCCCTACCTTTGGGAAAAGATATTGACTACCTGGCTGATCTCTGTCCCTCATTATTTTATACACTTGAATATGTCTCATCATAGACAATAAGATACTTCCACTAAGGAACTGGGCATTTAATTCACATCGTGCTGTTGTGAAGCAGGATTAAGAACATAAGAACATAAGAAATAGGAGCAGGAGTAGGCCATCTAGCCCTTCGAGCCTGCCCCGTCATTCAATAAGATCATGGCTGATCTGAAGTGGATCAGTTCCACTTTCCCGCTTTCTCCCCATAACCCTTAATTCCCTTGCCTACCAAAAACCTATCCACCCGTGTCTTAAATATATTCAGCAAGGTAGCCACCACCACTTCAACGGGCAGAGAATTCCAGAGATTTACCACCCTTTGAGTGAAGAAGTTCCTCCTCAACTCTGATCTAAACTGCGCACCCCCCCCCCCCTTTCTTGAGGTTGTGCCCTCTACTCCTGCTGTCCTTTCTGAGCAGGAAGAATCTCCCTACTTCTACCCTATCCATCCCCTTCATTATCTTATACGTCTCTATAAGATCCCCCTTCATCCTTCTAAACTCCAACGAGTACAGACCCAGTCTATTCAGCCTCTCTTCATAGTCCAACCCCCTCATCTCCGGTATCAGCCTAGTGAACCTCCTCTGCACTCCCTCCAAGGCCAAAATATCCTTGCGCAAGTGCAGCGACCAAAACTGCACACAGTACTCCAGCTGCGACTATCTACATTAATACCTCTCTGATTCATATCTCAGCTGAAATTGTTGATCGTCATTGCTAAATCGCATTACTTGGTCATTTCCGTCTCTGGGATCTTGCTGTGCTCAAATCGGCCATCATTTCTTTCTACAAAGCAACAGTAACCACCCTTCAAACTCACTGGCTGCGAAACACTCTGGGAGACCCTCCTGCTGTGAAATGTAAAGCCTTTCTGTTCTTTCTTGCTGTCCAAGGTTTTTAAAATCTTGGCAAGTGCCTGAATTAATTGCAGCATTGAACTTTGAACCTGCGCAGGCACTTTGGGTGGCACGGCAGCGCTGTGGTGAGCACTGCTGCCCTCACAATGCCAGGGACACGGGTTCGATTCCCCGGCTTGGGTCACTGTCTGTGTGGAGTTTGGGTGGGTTTCCCCCGAATGCTTCGGTTTCCTCCCACACTCTGAAAGACTTGCTGGTTAGGTGCATTGACCCGAACAGGCACAGGACCGCAGTGACTAGAGGAGTTTCACACAAACTTTATAGCAGTGTTCATGTAAGCCATACTTATAGAACATAGAACATAGAACATTACAGCACAAACAGGCCCTTCGGCCCTCGAGTTGCGCCGATCACATCAACCCCACCAATCTATAGACCTATCTATAACCCCCAATCCCATTAAACCCCATATACTCATCCAGAAGTCTTTTAAAAGACCCCAGCGAGTTCGCCTCCACCACCGACGACGGCAGCCGATTCCATTCACTCACCACCCTCTGAGTGAAAAACTTACCCCTAACATCACCTCTGTACTTCCCTCCCCGCACCTTAAATCTGTGTCCTCTCGTAGCGACCATTTCAACCCGGGGAAATAGCCTCTGAGAGTCCACCCTATCTATTCCTCTCAATATTTTATAAACTTCTATCAGGTCGCCTCTCAACCTTCGCCTCTCCAGGGAAAAGAGTCCCAGCTCCCTCAACCTATCTTCATAAGGCATGCCTCCCAGTCCAGGCAACATCCTTGTAAATCTCCTCTGCACCCTTTCAATAGCTTCTATGTCTTTCCTATAGTGAGGCGACCAGAACTGCGCACAGTACTCCAAATGAGGCCTGACGAGGGTCCTGTAAAGTTGCAGCATTACCTCCCGACTCCTAAACTCAATCCCTCGATTAATGAAGGCCAGTACACCATACGCCTTCTTGACCACCTCCTCCACCTGCGAGGCCGATTTAAGAGTCCTGTGAACCCGGACCCCAAGATCCTTCTGCTCTTCAACGCTACTAAGACCTTAATAGTGTACTCGTTCATCCCGTTGGTTCTGCCGAAATGGACGACTACACATTTATCCGCGTTGAAGTCCATCTGCCACTTCTCCGCCCATTCCTGCATCCTATCTATGTCCTGCTGCAACTTTTGACATCCTTCTAGACCATCCACAACACCGCCGACCTTCGTGTCATCAGCAAACTTGCTAACCCATCCCTCCACTTCCTCATCCAGGTCATTTATGAAAATGACAAACAACAAGGGTCCCAGAACAGATCCCTGGGGCACCCCACTGGTGACTGACCTCCATTCCGAAAAAGACCCATCCACAACCACTCTCTGCCTTCTGCAGGCAAGCCAGTTCTGGATCCACAAGGCCAAAGGCCCTTGGATCCCATGCCCTCTCACCTTCTCAAGAAGTCTTGCATGGGGGACCTTATCAAAAGCCTTGCTGAAGTCCATGTACACTACGTCCACGGCACTTCCTTCGTCAATGTGTTCAGTCACATTATCGAAGAACTCAACTAGGCTCGTAAGGCACGACCTGCCCTTGACAAATCCATGCTGACTATTCCTGATCATGTCAAACCTCTCCAAATGCTCGTAAATCTTGTCTCTCAGAAGCCTCTCCAACAGCTTACCAACCACTGAGGTCAGACTCACCGGGCGGTAATTTCCCGGGCTATCTCTGTTCCCTTTCTTGAAAATAGGGACTACATCCGCAATCCTCCAATCTTCCGGAACCTCTCCCATCTCCATTGACGACGCAAAGATCATCGCCAAGGGCTCTGCAATCACTTCCCTGGCCTCCCACAGTATCCTGGGGTACATCCCATCTGGTCCCGGCGACTTATCTACCTTGATAGAATTCAAAAGTTCTAACACATCCTCCTCCTTAATGTCCACGTACTCAATCTTTTCCACCTGCTGCAAGTCCATAGCAAGATCTCTCAAATCAGCTTCCACTGTGAATACTGAGGCAAAGTACTCATTAAGCACCTCCGCCATTTCTTCTGGTTCTACACAGACCTTTCCCCCTTCACCTTTTATAGGTCCTATCCTTTCCCTTCTCACCCTTTTACCTTTCACATACTTATAGAAGGCCTTTGGATTTTCCTTAATTGTGACTTGTGACTAATAAATAAACTTCTAACTTTATTTTGAGCAGAACAACGAAATTGTCCATTATTTGATCCATTTTCTGTTCATTTTTACGTGGTCAAATTTTCCGGTGCTTTCTGTGACTCTACAAAACCATTAAAGAAATGTGAAATAATTCCTCTGAGACTGGCGTACCTTCACCAAATTTAGATGTATATAGATAGTTGGCAACACTCAGCCAGGTATCTTCTTACACAGAACGTAGAGCCCTAGTGTCAGTAACCCTGACACTCCACATTATATACACACGCAGGGCTCCCTGATAGGACAAATCATTGCTGCCTTAATCTAGGAGTTCGTATCCTGAGAGCCCAGATCATGTGCCTTGACAAAGTCATTGCAAGTTTTTTTTAAAGTGTAGAAACTGTTTTTGAAATGTTATATTGCAAAAAAAACGCATGAATCGGAGCAAGTTCTCACAGCAGCAGTGTAATGACGATCAAATAACCTGTTTAAATTTCTGTTTACTGGTGTCACAAACAGGCTTACATTAACGCTGCAGTGAAATTATTGTGAAAATCCCCTTGTTGCCACACTCCAGCACTTGTTTGGGTACACTGAGGGAGAATTGAGCACGGCCAATGCGCCTAATCAGCACGTCTTTGGGACTGTGTGGGAAGAAACACGTGGAGGAAACCCACGCAGACACAGGGAGAATGTGCAGACTCTGCACAAGCAGGGAGGGAATTCCAGGGCATCACCATTGACAGTGGTGTGATTATAACTGAGAATGGACAAGAGGCCAGAATTTGATACCGTGAGCAGCTGTAGCTAGCCCCCTGACACTAATCCACCTAACCCGCACAACTTCTTCACTCAAAGGGTGGTGAGTCTCTGGAATTCTCTGCCCGTTGAAGTGGTGGGGGCTGCCTCGCTAAATATTTTTAAGACGCGGGTAGATAGATTTCTGATAGACAGGGGATTAAGGATTATGGGGAGAAAGCGGGAAAGTGGAACTGAGCCACGACAGATCAGCCATGATCTTATTGAATGGCAGGGCAGGCTCGAAGGACTAGATGGCCTACTCCTGCTCCTATTTCTTATGTTCTAATCTTTGGACTGTGGGAGGGAACCAGAGCACCCGGAGGAAACCCACACAGACACGGGGAGAACGTGCAAACTCCACACAGACAGTGACCCGAGCCGGGAATCGAACCCAGATCCCTGGCGCTGTGAGGCAGCAGTGCTAACTACTGTGCCACTGTGCCTCCTGTTTCTGTGATGGATAAATATTGACCAGAATGTCAGATAGGTCACTGCTGGTCTTCTTTGTGGTAGTGCCATGGGGTTGTTTAATGGTGTCCCGAAGGGGCAGAGGGGGTATAAATCACTGCAGCGTTACACCTGATATTGCAGCACTCCTTGGGTACAGCATCGGAAGTGGCAACCAAGCTTTTTCCATTCATATCCTTGAGTGGGACTCGAACCCTCTGACTGAGAGTCGAGAATGATTCTCGCTGATACAAGTTAATCAATTTGCTTTAGTATATGAAGGTATTTGCAGTCATTTACAAAGCAAATTAAAATGTGAGCAAAAAAGAATAACGATGATAGATAGAATTATTCTTTGATTGATTAGATATAGTTTCAACTCCCCCCTCAGTGACTAACGTGCGGAGAAACTCTTTAATTAAGCTCGGGATCCGTGTTACATCCTAAACTCTGGCATCTAATTTATATTCTTCTCAACAACTGCTCCGAATCATTTAAAATGACACTTTGACAGCGTTTGATATTTATCCATTTTCACAACACCTGGATCATTAATTTTCATTGCAACACTAAGTCTTTCCTCCTCATTCAAGTTTTCTTCCTCCACCTAAGCCGACATGAATAATAACCAGGCTGAAGGAAAATCTCAGCAGGAGACTAACTTACCAAAGTCACGCTCCATCCCAAAAGCGAAAAGAGAGAGCCCCTTCTTAAACAAAGCAGGTCTCAGCTCGGTGGCCATCCTCATCTTTCAGTTCATGGAGGGTTTACTGTGCACAGTGTCCAAACCAATACTACTGAAGGGTCAAAAGTAAAAGTTTAATGTTTATTTATTTGTCTTACATTAACGTTGCAGTGGAGTTACACTCTGGCGCCTGTTCAGGTACACTGAGGGAAAATTTGGCACGGCCAATGCACTTAACCAGCACGTCTTTCAGACTGTGAGAGGAAACTGGAGCACCCGGAGGAAACCCTCGCAGACACGGGAAGAATGTGCAGACTCCGCAGACAGTGACCCAAGCCGGGAATCGATCCCGGGTTCCCTGGCATTGTGAGGCAGCAGTGCTAACCACTGTGCCACCGTGCTGGATCTTGCAATGAGCATAGAAAATGTCTTACTGAGATGGCACGGTGGTACACTGGGTTAGCACTGTTGCCCCTCCCCGCCAGGGACCCGGGTTCAATTCCTGACTTGGGTCACTGTCTGCGTGGAGTTTGCATGTTCCCCCGGTGTCTGCGTGGTTTCCTCCAGATGCTCCGGTTTCCCCCCAAACTCTAAAAATCTGAGGGTTAGGTTGATTGGCCATGCTAAATTGACCCTAGTGTTAGGGGGATTAGCAGGGTAAATGTGGGGGGGGGGGGTTACAGGAATAGGGATCTGGGATGGCCAGTAGTGCAGTCTTGATGGTGCAGACTCGATGGGCTGAATGGCCTCCTTCTGCCCGGTAGGATTCAATGATTTTAAATATTTCAGTAGCATCCTTCGAAACTTTGGGTCATCCCAAAGATCTTCCCAGCCAATGAAATTATTTCAAAGTGTAGTGGCTGTTATGATGCAGGAAACCCCACAGCCAATGTGTGCACAGCAAGCTCCCGCAAACAGCAACTGGTCAGCAGATCTGCTGTAATATTGATTGTCTGTCCTTCTGATGGGTGATGCACGTTGAGAGGTAGATATCAGCCAGCAAAGCAAGAGGAACCCCACTCCCGTCTCCATCAAATAACTCTCCTGGGGTCTCAAAGCAAAACTTGTCTACTAAAGCTAAATAGAGGACAGTGGGAGCCTTTTTCCTCGGATGGAGCGAGCTAGCATGAGGAGGCATTACTTTAAATTGATAGATACAGGACAAGTGTCAGAGGTAGGCTCCTTACTCAGAGGGTAGTAAGGGCGTGGAATGCCTTGCCTGCAACAGTAGTGGACTTGCCAAATTTAAGGGCATTGAAATGGTCATTGGATAAACATATAAGAACATAAGAAATAGGAGCAGGAGTAGGCCATCTGGCCCTTCGAGCCTGCCCCGCCATTCAATAAGATCATGGCTGATCTGTCGTGGCTCAGTTCCACCTTCCCGCCCTCTCCCCATAACCCTTAATCCCCTCTCTTATCAAAAACCCATCAACCCGTGTCTTAAAAATATTTAGCGAGGCAGCCTCCACCACTTCAACGGGCAGAGAATTCCAGAGATTCACCACCCTTTGAGTGAAGAAGTTCCTCCTCAACTCTGTTCTAAACCGCCCCCCCCCTTTATCTTGAGGCTGTGCCCCCTAGTCCTACTGTCTTTTTTGAGCGGGAAGAGTCTCTCCACCTCTATCCCATCCATCCCATTCATCATCTTATACGTCTCAATGAGATCTCCCCTCATTCTTCTAAACTCTAACGAGTACAAGTCTAGTTTATTCAGCCTCTCCTCATAGCTCAATCCCCTCAACTCCGGTATCAGCCGAGTAAACCTCCTCTGCACTCCCTCCAGGGCCAAAATATCCTTGCGCAGGTGCGGCGCCCAAAACTGCACACAGTACTCAAGCTGCGGCCTCACCAATGCCCTATACAGCTGTAGCAAGACCTCCCTACTTTTATATTCAATCCCTCTCGCTATGAAGGTTATGGCCTCGCTATGGATGGTATTGGAATAATGTAGGTTAGATGGGCTTTAGATTGGTTTCATAGGTTGTCACCACATCGAGGGCCGGAGGGCCTGTACTGCGCTGTAATGTTCTATGTTCTGTCACATTCATAGCCACGTGCTGAGCTCTTCCAGTCTCTGTGGATCCCCTTCACTCAATTTGGAGCACTGGCTATTTGCCAGTAATGTTTCCCCTGTATGACTGAACTTTCACCTCTGAGGGCAGACAGAGACTAATGGTTTATTGTTTCAGTCAAAAGACGGACCTCTGACCGTGCAGCACTCCCTCAGCGCTGGCACAGCAGTAACGTCTGGGATTGTCTGCACTCAGACCCCTGGAGCGGGTCTTGAACCCACAGTAAATGGCAGGTTGTTTGTTATAGCTGGCAGGGGGTAGAGGTCCAGGCAGATACAATAGGGGTGTTGTTTAAGGGGCTATTAGATAAGCACATGGATATGCAAAGAATAGAGGGATCTGGAACAAGGGCAAGCAGGAGGGATTAGTTTACATTGGCATCATGTTCAGCATAACATTGTGGGCCGAAGGGCCTGTTCCTGTGGTGTATTATTTGATGTTCTACAAGTAAATGGTGCATTGATGTCCTCCAGAACCGAGAAAATCATAGAATCCCTACAGTGCAGAAGGAGGCCATTCAGCCCATCGAATCTGCACAGACCACAATCCCACCCAAGCCCTATTATGTACGAGACAGCACTGGTATTGTGAATGTTTTTGTGCTCCGCCGAATGCCAAAATCTTTCTCCCATTCACACCAGGGGGATTTTGTGCTCTCAGCAATGTGCACCCCTTCCATGGGTTCGGTGGCAGTGAGGGGTGTTTGCAGCAGGAAACCCCATTGACAATGGTCGGACCCAATAAGCTCCATCGCCAGTGAGCATGCGCCGCCTTTAGCTGCCGTGGAACATGCAGCGGAGAGAGGGAAAAAATCCCACCTGTGCTCTAGAAAGGCATTTCTTTTTCATTCATCAAAGGTAGAGGTCACTGGCTGGCATGGTGGCACAGTGGTTAGCACTGCTGCCTCACAGCGCCAGGGACCCGGGGTTCGATTCCGGCCTTGGGTCACAGTCTGTGTGGAGTTTGCTCATTTCCTCTTGCCACTGTGGGTTTCCTCTGGTTTCCCCTCACACTCCAAAGATGTACAGATTAGTTTGATTGATAAATTGACCCTACTGACAGGGGATTAGCAGGGTAAATATGTGAGGTTACAGGGATAGGATCTGCGTGGGATTGCGATCGGTGCAAACTCAATGGGCCAAATGGCCTCCTTCTACACTGTAGGGATTCTATGATATTCCCCACCCCTAGGGCGGCACGGTAGCACAGTGGTTAGCACTGCTGCTTCACAGCTCCAGGGTCCTGGGTTCGATTCCCGGCTTGGGTCACTGCCTGTGTAGTGTTTGCACATTCTCCTCGTGTCTGCGTGGGTTTTCTCCAGGTGCTCCGGTTTCCTCCCACAGTCCAAAGATGTGTGGGTTAGGTTCATTGGCTATGCTAAAATTGCCCCTTAGTGTCCTGCGATGTGTAGGTTAGAGGGATTAGCAGGTAAATGTGTAGGGATATGGGGATAGGGTCTGGGTGGGATTGTGTTCGGTGCAGACTCGATGGGCCGAAGGGCCTGTTTCTGCACTATAGGGTTCTATGTTCTATGTTAATTGCCCTTGGAGGGCAGTTGTGAGTCAACAAACATTGCTGTGGTCACACGTAGGTCAGGCTAGGTAAGGATGGCAGACTCCCTTCCCTAAAGGACATTAGTGAGCCAGATGGGTTTTTCCGACAATCATTTCACGGTCAACAGTAGCTTCTTAATTCCAGATTTTCTTTATGAATTCAAATTCTACCATCTCCCGTGGTGGGATTCGAACCCGGGTCCCCCAGAACATTAGCTGAGTTTCTGGATTAATAGTCCAGCGATAATACCACTGGGCCATGGCCTCCCCATTGTTATGAAATGATTAAAAATGCAAGGCTTGAAGTTGAAGTTGAAATAGTCAATGAACAAATAAATGTAAAAATCACTCGAAATTGGCCCGTGAGTTCAGGATGCAGGAATAGATGTGTGTTTGGGCGGGGAGAGGTTTGCTGAGGAAGGGGACGAATTTATTTCAAGAATGATTTGTTGCACTGGAAGGGAGCGTTTATTTCAGCAGAGAAAAATCTTTATCGGATAAGTTCATCAGAGCAAGAATGCTCGGTCACACGGGACAGTGCATGCCCTTGATGATTCTGTTCATTTACTTCAATGTATTCAAACTGTTTTAGTTCACGGGGGTCACTCTTGCTGGAGATGGTTATTGCCTTGCACTGGCGTGGTGCGAATGTTAACTTGCCATTTATCAGGCCAACCTTGCATTAGAGGGAGTCGCGAATGGTGCTGAGAAACTGTGCAATCCTCTGTGAACGCCCCCCCCTCACTTCTAGAAGTATCCGTGCAGACGCTACGTCAATGGATGAGCAGACACCTTGTGACAATCGGCAGGCAGGAGTTTGCCTTCGCCTCTGACCTTCGGGTAAGCATTCTCCAAGGCGGCCTTCATGACACACGACAGCGCAGAGTCGCTGAACAGAGACTGATAGCCAAGTTCCGCACACATGAGGACGGTCTCAACAGGGATTTTGGGTTCATGTCGCACTATCTGTAACCCCCGTGACTTGCCTGGGTTTGCAAAACCTCACTTACTGTACTGTCTGGAGACAATACACATCTCTTTAACCTGTGATCAGTGCTCCTTCCACTCACATTATCAGCCACTTTAAGACTTGAACAGCAGGTTAGGTGTAAGGATTCGCATTCTAATCAGCAATCTCTAAACTGTCTGTGCTTTATATGCTCTGTCTGAGGCCAGAACTCTCCATTCACCTGACGAAGAGGGTAACCTCGAAAGCTTGTGAGAATATTATCAAATAAATCGGTTGGACTAAAACCTGGTGTTGTCAGACTTTTTACTGTGTTTACGCCAGTCCAACGCCGGCATATCCACATCATGGCGAACACTCCAGCAGTCAAAGGCATTCAGCCTCTGATCTTCTGGTAAATGTTCTCCAAGGCGGCCTTCACGACACACGACAGTGCAGAGCCGCCGAGCAGAGACTGATAGCCAAGTTCCGCACACATGAGGACGGTCTCAACCGGGATCTTGGGTTCATGTCGCACTATCTGTAACCCCCGTGACTTGCCTGGGTTTGTAAAATCCTGCTAACTGCCCTGGCTTGAGACTATTCACACCTCTTTAACCTGTGATTATTCCTCTCTCCCCTTGCACTGTCTGTACCTGTAAAGACTTGATTACCTGTAAAGACTTGCATTCCAACTATTAATTTGCAATAGTGACTTTGTCTAGATATGCCATGTTTGTGAACCCAGCTCTCTGCTCACCTGATGAAGGAGTGGCTCTCTGAAGGCTCATGATTCCAAATAAACCTGTTGGACTTTAACTTGCTGTTGTGAGACTTCTTACTGTGCCCCCAACCCAACCCAACGCCGGCATCTCCATATCATCACAACCCACTTCTGACCTTATAATGGAGGGAAGGTCATTGATGATGCAGCTGAAGATGGTTGGTTCTAGGACACGACCCTGAGGAACCCCTGTAGTGATGTCCTGGAGCTGAGATGATTAACGTCCAACCACCACAACCATCTTCCACTGTTCCAAGTGTGGTTCTAACCAGCAGAGTCTCCCCCATTCCCATTAATTGTGCCAGGGCTTTTTGAGGTGGAAAGCTGCCTTGATGCCTTGTTCAACACCAGAATAATTATCTTTTCACCCCTGTGGTATTAAGAACATAAGAACATAAGAAATAGGAGCAGGAGTAGGCCATCTAGCCCTTCGAGCCTGCCCCGCCATTCAATAAGATCATGGCTGATCTGTCGTGGCTCAGTTCCACCTTCCTGCCCTCTCCCCATAACCCTTAATCCCTTCTCTTATCAAAAACCCATCAACCCGTTTCTTAAAAATATTTAGCGAGGCAGCCTCCACCACTTCAACGGGCAGAGAATTCCAGAGATTCACCACCCTTTGAGTGAAGAAGTTCCTCCTCAACTCCGTTCTAAACCGCCTCCCCTTTATCTTGAGGCTGTGCCCCCTAGTCCTACTGTCTTTTTTGAGCGGGAAGAGTCTCTCCACCTCTATCCAATCTATCCCATTCATCATCTTATACGTCTCAATGAGATCTCCCCTCATTCTTCTAAACTCTAACGAGTACAAGCCTAGTTTATTCAGCCTCTCCTCATAGCTCATTCCAGTAGCCAAATGATTAATAAATCCTGTCACTTTCGTGGCCAAATTTTGAGTTCTTGGAGTCACTGTGGATCCCCTTAACTCAATTCAGAGCATTGAGTATTTGTCTAATATTTCCCTTACAAACCTGAAATTTGATATTCATGGTTTGATCAATGTCCACACAAACTGGGGAGGTGATGGCCCAAGTGGTATTATCACTGGATTATTAATCCAGAAACTCAGCTAATGCTCTGGGAGAACTGGATTTGAATCCCACTCGGCTATGGGCCAAGTGCTGGGAAGTGGGATTAGGTGGGCAGTTTAGGGCCCTTCATGTGTTAGTGCAGACTGGATGGGCCAAAGGGCCACTTCTGCACTTTAGTATTCTGTGATTCTTTCCCCACTGTGAAACTCCTCTAGACTTGGGCTAACTCTGACCCTGCTGGCTTCTCCCGCATCGAACCAGGATTTCCCTTTGATTTCCAAAATAAGACTAATAATCGAGTGAGGAGATAGAACCAGCTGGCCCATTGTTCCTGTACTAGCTCTTTGCAACGGCTACCAATTCATCACAATCTCCCCTCACCTTTCCCTTGCAAATGTTCATAGAATCCCCACAGTGCAGAAGGATGCCATTCAGCCCATCGAGCTGGCACTGACCAAAATCCCAACCAGGCCCTATCCCCATAACCTCACGTATTTACCTTGCCAATCTCCCTGACACTCAGGGGCAATTTAACCACCTAACCTGCACATCTTCAGGGCAATTGTTTTCCAATGGGTGGTCTATACCTATCGGCGCTGTAAGCAAAAAGACTTGCTCTTTAAAAGCACCTGACAAGACCTCAGGAGATTCCAAAAGCCCTTTTACAACCAATGGGACCCTTTTGAAACCACCCTCCCTCTCTCCACTTTCATGGGTAGACGATAGACTTGCGGTATTATCGCTAGACTATTAATCCAGATACTCGGCTAATGTTCTGGGGACCTGGGTTCAAATCCCACCACAGCAGATATGACCATGGAACCGATGTTGGAAAAATCCATTCAGTTCACTGATGTCCTATTAGGGAAGGAAATCTGCCATCTGTGCCTGTAAGAAGTCTCACAACACTAGGTTAAAGTCTAAAAGGTTTATTTGGAATCACAAGCTTTTGGAGCACTTCCCCTTCATCAGATGAGAAGGAGTAGCACTCTGAAAGCTCGTGATTCCAAATAAACCTGTTGGACTTTAACCTGGTGTTGTGAGAATTCTTACAGTGCCCACCCCAGTCCAATGTTGGAAATCTGCCATCTGTGCCCGTCTAGCCTACAGAGCCACAGCAATATGGTTAAATGTTCGAGATTGGCCTAGTGCTTCATGTGGTTAGTGTGTGCCTAAACTGGACCAGATACTGGGCAAGACGACAGCTCGGTGACTATCGCTGTTTGCTGTGCAGCAGACACATGGATTTGGGCCGGTGTCTGTGGGAGTTTGCGCATTCTCCCCGTGCTTGCGTGGGTTTTCTCCGGGTGCTCCGGTTTCCTCCCACATCCCAAAGATGTGCTGTTTAGGCTGATTGGAAGTAATAAAGTGTCCCTAAATATTAGTCTCCCTCAATGTGGATGGCCACAAAACAATAGATAAGGGTCATGGTTGGAGGGGGGGGGGGACTGGTAATGTTAAAATGGCGGCGTGGGCTCGTGGGGCCGAAGGGCCTGTTTCCCGGGCTGTTTTTGTTCTTTTCTTTGCCCTCCAAGGGTGACTGGGGATGGGCAATAAATGATGTAAGAATTCTCACAACACCAGGTTGAAGTCCAACAGGTTTATTTGGCAGCATCAGCTTTCGTAGCACTGCCCCTTCATAAGAACATAAGAAATAGGAGCAGGAGTAGGCCATCTGGCCCTTCGAGCCTGCCCCGCCATTCAATAAGATCATGGCTGATCTGTCGTGGCTCAGTTCCACCTTCCCGCCCTCTCCCCATAACCCTTAATCCCTTCTCTTATCAAAAACCCATCAACCCGCGTCTTAAAAATATTTAGCGAGGCAGCCTCCACCACTTCAACGGGCAGAGAATTCCAGAGATTCACCACCCTTTGAGTGAAGAAGTTCCTCCTCAACTCCGTTCTAAAACGCCCCCCCTTTATCTTGAGGCTGTGCCCCCTAGTCCTACTGTCTTTTTTGAGCGGGAACAGTCTCTCCACCTCTATCCTATCCATCCCATTCATCATCTTATACGTCTCAATGAGATCTCCCCTCATTCTTCTAAACTCCAATGAGTACAAGCCTAGTTCATTCAGCCTCTCCTCATAGCTCAACCCCCTCAACTCCGGTATCAGCCTAGTAAACCTCCTCTGCACTCCCTCCAGGGCCAAAATATCTTTGCGCAGGTGCGGCGCCCAAAACTGCACACAGTACTCCAGCTGCGGCCTCACCAATGCCCTATACAGCTGCAGCAAGACCTCCCTACTTTTATATTCAATCCCCTTCGCTATGAAGGCCAGCATCCCATTCGCCTTCCTGACCACCTGCTGCACCTGCAAGCTGGGTTTTTGCGACTCATGCACAAGGACCCCGAGGTCCCTCTGCACCGTCGCCTGCTGCAGTTTTTCGCCACGTAAGTAATAGTCCTTCCTACCATTCTTCCTTCCAAAGTGGACCACCTCACACTTGCCAACATTAAATTCCATTTGCCATTTCCTGGCCCATTCACCCAGCCTATCTAGATCCTTCTGCAGACTCTCCACACCCTCCGCACAATTTGCCGTTCCCCCAATCTTGGTGTCATCCGCAAATTTCGACACCGCGCAGGATTTAGCTCACAAACAGGGCATATATATAGAGATACAAACTCAACTTCCAAGGTAATGATTGGAATGTGAGTCTTTACAGGTCATCAAGTCTTAAAGGTACAGACAACGTGAGTGGAGAGAGGGTTAAGCACAGGTTAAAGAGATGTGTGTTGTCTCCAGACAGAGGTTTTGCAAGGCCAGGCAAGTCATAGAGGTTACAGATAGCGTGACACGGACCCAAGATTAGGATTCAATAAATTGACAGGTTGATTAGGATTGAATAAATTGATAGGTTGATTAGGATTCAAGTTTCAATAAATGCTGGCCTGCCGGTGACATTGTGTCCCAGGAACGAATAAAAAAAACTAGCCACTTTTAATGTGCAGCCAATATGTGCACAGCAAGATCCCACAAACAGCTCCTTCTTCTGAGGCAGCTCCTTGGGATTGAGGATGATTTGTCTTCACTCCAGCCCGTTGGGTTCTAAGATGCCTGATCAGACACTGGTCAGATGGGACTTGAAGAGCCAGGTAGATGGTGTATCTGGAGCTTCGTTACTCTCCCTCCGACACCACAACTTCAGCTTTGCGCATTCTAGATGAAGTTTCTTGATTTGTCCAGTTCCTCCTTGAGTAAGCTTTCTCCATTTTGCTCACTCATAAGCCAGGAGTCAGTGGGGAAGTTTGATCTCTTCATGGATGTTTCTGAGGATATCCCTCGAGCTGTTTGTGGGCAGCACAGTGGCACGGTGGTTAGTGCTTCTGCCTCACAGCGCCAGGGATTTGGGTTTGATTCTGGCCTTGGGTCTCTGTCTGTGTGGAGTTTGCACGTTCTTCCCGTGTCTGCGTGGGTCTCCTCCGGGTGCTCCGGTTTCTTCCCACACTCCAAAGTTGTATGAGTTAGGTCGATTGGCCATGTAAAGTTTCCCCTTAGTGTCCCGGGATGCCTGGGTTAGTGGGCTAAATGTGTGGGAATACGAGGATAGAGCCTGGGTGGGATTGTTATTGGTACAGACTCAATGGGCTGAATGGCCTCCTTCTACACTGTAAGGATTCTATGATTCTCCATTCTCCTCTGGAGAGACTTCCACTGCAGCTGAGTTGTGAGTGGAGCAGATTGGTGTCAGGTATATGAGTGAGAAGTTCAGGTATATGAGTGAGAAGTTCAGGTATATGAGTGAGAAGTGAGAAGTCAGGTATATGAGTGAGCTGGTTCGTGATGTTGGACAAATTAGTTTGAGTGTGGACTCTGCTGTCAGACCAAATAAAAGCAAATTCCTGCAGATGCTAGAATCTGATACCAAAAGAGAAAATGCTGGAAAATCTCAGCAGGTTTGGCACGAAGGAGAGAAAAAAAGCTGACAAAGAACAAAGAACAAAGAAAATTCCAGCCATGGGTGACTGTATGGAATTTATCTATTCTCCCTGTGTCTGTGTGGGTTTCCTCCGGGTGCTCCAGTTTCCTTCCACAGTCCAAAGGTGTGCAGATTAGGCTGATTGGCCTTGCTAAATGCATGGGGTTATGGGCATTGTGCAGGGGAGAGGTCCTGGGTAGGTTACTCTGTCAGAGTTGTGCAGACTCAATGAGGCCGAATGGCCTCCTTCTACACTGTAGAGATCCCATGATTCTATGAAGAGGCGAAAGAGGTAGCTTTTAAGGAGAGCCTGAAAGGAGGAACAGAGGAAATAGTTTACTTTTGGCTGTTTAACTGACAGGTGGTTGTAAAGAGTTGTTCTTCAAACTGGAGGCCTGTGACCAGCGGTGTGCCTCAGGGATCAGTGCTGGGTCCACTGTTATTTGTCTTTTATATGAACGATTTGGATGAGAATATAGGGGGCATGGAAGTTAGCAAGTTTGCAGATGACACCAAGATTGGTGGCATGGTGGGCAGTGAGGAAGGTTATCTCCAATTACAGCAGGATCTTGATCAATTGGGCCAGTGGGCTGACGAATGGCAGATGAAGTTAACAAAGAACAAAGAATAAAGAACAACACAGCACGGAAAACAGGCCCTTCGGCCCAACGAGCCCGTGCCGCCGTCCCATTGTCAGTGACCTATTCATTATTATAATTCATGAGTTTAATTTAGATAAATGCAAGGTGATGCATTTTGGTAGACTGAACCATGGCAGGACTTGCTCAGTTAATGGTAGGGCGTTGGGGAAAGTTCCAGAACAAAGAGATATAGGGGTACATGTTCATAGCTCCTTGAAAGTGGAGTCAGTGGTGAAGAAGGCATTCGGCATGCTTGGTTTCATTGGTCAGAACATTGAATACAGGAGTTGGGATGTCTTCTTGAACAAGACATTGGTAAGGCCACACTTGGGATACTGTGTGCAATTCTGGTCACCCCAATATGGAAAGGACATTATTAAACTACAAAGATTGCAGAAAAGATTTACTAGGATGCTAACGGGATTTGATGGATTGACTCATAAGGAGAGGCTGGATGGACTGGGACTTTTTCTTTGAAGTGTAGGAGGCTGAGGGGTGACGTTATAGAGGTCTAAAGAATAATGAGGGGCATAGACAAGGTAGATAGTCAATATCTTTTCCCAAAGGTAGGGGAGTCTGAAACTAGAGGACATACGTTCAAGGTGAGAGGGGAGAGATACAAAAGGGTCCAGAGGGGCATAGAGAGTAGTGAGTGTCTGGAACAAGCTGCTAGAGGTAGTAGTAGAGGCGGGTACAATTTTATCTTTTAAAAAGCACTCACATAGTTACATGGTTACGATGGGTACGGAAGGATGTGGGCCAAGTGTGGGCAATTGGGATTAGCTTAGAGGTTTTAAAAAAAGGGGCAGCATGGACATGTTGGGCCGAAAGGCCTGTTTCCATGCTGTAAACTTCTATGATTCTATGACTGTGTGAATGCAGGCTGGGAAAGTTCATTAATCTTTCTTCAAAAAGATATTTCTGAAGGTTTTCAAAAGGCTTACTTAAGCAAAACTGAAACGTGCGTCTTTAACAAACTCCGATTAGCTGGCATCGTTCCAGCCATGGGCATTATTGGATAGCAAAACGCAAAGAGTCTCAGTCAACCTCCGATTCTGGACTGGCCCTCACACATCGACAAGGCCAGAGTGGCAGACTCGGGGAAACAGACAGCAAAAACTCAAACTCAAGTTAAATGCTGAAGCTTTAGAGCCGTTTAAAAAATTATTTTGCCTAAAACAACAAAACAGCAAAACCTGCATTTCTATAGCACCTTTTAACGTCATGAACAATCCCAAGATGCTTCCCGGTCACTTCATAAAACAAAATATGACACCAAGCCACGTCGGGAGATATGAACTCAGTTTGTTTGGTTGAAGATGTAGGTTTTAAGGAGCGTCTTTAAGGTTGGGATAGTGGCAGTGAGGTTAGCACTGCTGCCTCACAGTGCCAGGGACCGAGGTTCAACTCCCGGCTTGGGTGACTGTGTGGAGTCTGCACGTTTGCTAAACCAGCCTCCCCTCCATTGACTCTGTCTACACTTCCCGCTGTCTCGGCAAAACAGCCAGCATAATTAATGACCCCACACACCCCGGACATTCTCTCTTCCATCTTCTTCTGTTGGAAAAAACTTACAAAAGTCTGAGGTCCCGTACCAACAGACTCAAGGACAGCTTCTTCCCTGCTGCTGTCAGACTTTTGAATGGGCCTACCTTGTACAAAGTTGATCTTTCTCTACACCCTAGCTATGAGTGTAACACGACATTCTGCACTCTCTCCTTTCCTTTTCTATGAATGGTATGCTTAGTCTGTATAGCACGCAAGAAACAATACTTTTCACTATATGTTCATACATGTGAAGTGGATGAGGAAGTGGAGGGATGGGTTAGCAAGTTCGCTGATGACACGAAGGTCGGTGGTGTTGTGTTTGGTCTGGAAGGATGTCAAAAGTTGCAGCAGGACATAAATAGGATGCAGGAATGGGCGGAGAAGTGGCAGATGGACTTCAACGCGGATAAATGTGTAGTCGTCCATTTCGGCAGAACCAACGGGATGAACGAGTACGCTATCAAGGGCAGGAGTCTTAGTAGCGTTGAAGAGCAGAAGGATCTCGGGGTCCGAGTCCACAGGTCTCTTAAATCGGCCTCGCAGGTGGAGGAGGTGGTCAAGAGGGCGTATGGTGTACTGGCCTTCATTAATCGAGGGATTGAGTTTAGGAGTCGGGAGGTAATGTTGCAACTTTACAGGACCCTTGTCAGGCCTCATTTGGAGTACTGTGCGCAGTTCTGGTCGCCTCACTATAGGAAAGACGTAGAAGCTATTGAAAGGGTGCAGAGGAGATTTACAAGGATGTTGCCTGGACTGGGAGGCATGCCTTATGAAGATAGGTTGAGGGAGCTGGGACTCTTTTCCCTAGAGAGGCGAAGGTTGAGAGGCGACCTGATAGAAGTTTATAAAATGTTGAGAGGAATAGATAGGGTGGACTCTCAGAGGCTATTTCCCCGGGTTGAAATGGTCGCTACGAGAGGACACAGATTTAAGGTGCGGGGAGGGAAGTACAGAGGTGATGTTAGGGGTAAGTTTTTCACTCAGAGGGTGGTGAGTGAATGGAATCGGCTGCCGTCATCGGTGGTGGAGGCGAACTCGCTGGGGTCTTTTAAAAGACTTCTGGATGAGTATATGGGGTTTAATGGGATTGGGGGTTATAGATAGGTCTATAGATTGGTGGGGTTGATGTGATCAGCGCAACTCGAGGGCTGAAGGGCCTGTTTGTGCTGTAATGTTCTATGTTCTATGTTCTATGTGACGAAATAAATCAAATCAAATCAAATCTCCCTGTGTCTGCGTGGGTTTCCTCTGGGTGCTCTGCTTTCCTCCCAGAGTCCAAAGATGCATGGGTTAGGTGGATTGGCTGTGCTAAAAGTGCCCCTTAGTGTCAGGGAGGCGAGCAGGGTAAATACATGAGGCTGTGGGGATAGGGCCTGGAGATTCGATAGGCCGAATAGCCTCCTTCAGCAGTGTAGAATTTATTGGTTATATGAAAGTGAAATGAAGAGGCAGAGAGCCATAGGAAGAGAATTTCAGAGCATCACAGCCGCTGGTGGTGGTGCAATTATGATTGGGAATGGACAAGAGACCAGAAGTTGATATCTTAGATGGTTGTGGGTGGCACGATAGTTGGCACTGCTGCCTCCTGGTGCCAGGGACTGCAGTGCAATTCCTGGCTTGGGTCACTGTCGGTGTGGAGTCTGCATGTTCTCCCCATTTCTGTGTGGGATTCCTCCAGGTGCTCCGGTTTCCTCCCACACTCCAAAGAGATTAAGTTTACTTATTAGTGTCACATGTAGGCTTGCAACTGAGAAAACCCTTTAGTCGCCACACTCCGGTGCCTGTCCGGGTCCACGCACCTAACCAGCATGTCTCTCAGGCTGCGGGGGGAAACCGGAGCACCCACACACGGGGAGAACGTGCAAACCCCACACAGACAGTGACCCAGGCCAGGATCTGAACTCAGGTCCCCTCACTGTGAGGCAGCAGTGCTACCCACTGTGTCACCGTGCTGCCCTGAGCCTGGATTTTGGAAGCTGATGTTCTTATGAAAGGTGTTAAGTGATGGCACGCACATCCATTTTTTATCTTTCAAATCAAGGAGTTCCCTCTGAGAGAAGAAATTCCTCCTCATCTTAGTTTTAAATTGGTCCCTTTATTCTGAGACTCTGCCCTCTGGCCCTAGAGGGGGAAACATCCTCTCGATATTGACGATGAAATGAAACAAACGACTCGGTTTAATTATACCAATCGATTGTGTGGAGACTTTTCCTGTCGTGGTTATCCAAAATTTACAGTTTATTTATTAGTGTCACAAGTAGGCTTCCATTAACACTGCAATGAAGTTACTGTGAAAATCCCTTGGTTGCCACACTCCGGCGCCTGTTCGGGTACACTGAGGGAGAATTTAGCACGGCCAATGCACCCTAACCAGCACGTCTTTCAGACTGTGGAAGGAAACTGGAGCATTCGGTGAAAACCTTTGCGTGTTTGTCCACAGATCTCTGAAAGCAGAAGTAGGGTAGTGAAAAAGACATATGGGACAAAGAACAAAGAACAGTTTAGATCGGAGTTGAGGGGGAACTTCTTCACTCAAAGGGTGGTGAATCTCTGGAATTCTCTGCCCGTTGAAGTGGTGGAGGCTGCCCCATTGAATATATTTAAGTCACGGGTAGATAGGCTTCTGACAGACAGGGGAATTAAGGGTTATGGGGAGAAAGCGGGAAAGTGGAATTGATCCACTTCAGATCAGCCATGATCTTATTGAATGGCGGGGCAGGCTCGAAGGGCTAGATGGCCTACTCCTGCTCCTATTTCTTATGTTCTTAGATGGTGACCCAAGGGAATCAAACCTGGGTCCCTGGCTTTGTGAGGCAGTAGTGCTAACCACCTGGGCAGAAGGTCTGGGCGGAGTTCTGAACTGTAACCCAACCAGGAGAAGTGGTGGAGGGTCTCTCCTAATCTTGAGCAAGGCAGGATTTCTACCCCATTATTCGCAAAGCCCTCCTGTTAGTACCTGTGACAGCTAAGATGCTGCAAATTATCCCTTCAGCACAAAGCGGCATAACGTTTTTCCGTAATGACACTAAAACATGCAATAGAAGTAGCTCTCTCAGCAGTTTACTAAGCTTATCCTGTGAACAGCTAATCCGGCACAGAGAACAAAAACCTTAGGTTTGATTCTCAGAGCAGAGTGAGTTCCTGTTCATCGTCCATAATTGGCTCCAGTGCTTTCTATGTTAGGGAGGAGGAGGGGGTTAGGAATCGGTCGGGGATTTCACTTGTGAATCATCACTGTTGGAGTGTAAGTGCGTCGGCAAGAGGAGAATCAGATTTAATGGGCTCCGATTGAATAACTTGCTGCCTCTTGTTGTCAGGAATTATAAGCATTTGGGCCGATAGTGGATATTCCAAATGGAGCCTGTGACAGAGAGGGGTCTGGAGCTCCACAGGGGAAAGAGAGAACATAAGAACATAAGAAATAGGAGCAGGAGTAGGCCATCTGGCCCTTCGAGCCTGCCCCGCCATTCAATAAGATCATGGCTGATCTGTCGTGGCTCAGTTCCACTTTCCCGCTTTCTCCCCATAACCCTTAATTCCCTTATCGGTCAGAAAATAGACAAAATGCAAAGGTGCACTGATTGGAACTTTGTGAGAAGCCAGCCTGGGTCAAAGCTTGCCGGGCGTTTGACTGTGTTAGTAACACAAACTGTTATACTCGTACAAACCAGCAGCAAGATTGGGAGATTTCTGCTTTTGTTCATTCACATCATTGGCTGGACCAGCATTTATTGTCCAATCCTAATTGCCCTCCATTTAGAACAAAGAACGGTATAGCCCAAGTCATAAGAACATAAGAACATAAGGAATAGGAGCAGGAGTAGGCCATCTAGCCCTTCGAGCCTGCCCCGCCATTCAATAAGATCATGGCTGATCTGAAGTGGATCAGTTCCACTTTCCCGCTTTCTCCCCATAACCCTTAATTCCCTTGTCTATCAAAAATCTATCTACCCGTGACTTAAATACATTCAGCGAGGCAGCCTCCACCACTTCAACGGGCAGAGAATTCCAGAGATTCACCACCTTTTGAGTGAAGAAGTTCCTCCTCAATTCCGATCTAAACTGTACCCCCCCCCCCCTTATCTTGAGGCTGTGCCCTCTAGTCCTGCTGTCCTTTCTGAGTGGGAAGAACCTCTCTACCTCTACCCTATCCATCCCCTTCATTATCTTATACGTCTCAATAAGATCCCCCCTCATCCTTCTAAACTCCAACAAGTACACACCCAGTCTATTTAGTCTCTCTTCATAGTCCAACCCCCTCATCTCCGGTATCAGCCTAGTGAACCTCTTCTGCACTCCCTCCAAGGCCAAGATATCCTTCCTCAAGTGCGGCGACCAAAACTGCATACAGTACTCCAACTGCGGCCTCACCAGTACCCTGTACAGTTGCAGCAAGACCTCCCTCCTTTTATATTCTATCCCCTTCGCTATAAAGGCCAACATTCCATTCGCCTTCCTGACCACCTGCTGCACCTGCAGACTGGGTTTTTGCGACTCATGCACAAGGACCCCCAGATCCCTCTGCACCGTAGCATGCTGCAGCTTTTCGCCTTTTAAACAATAATCCCTCCTACTATTATTTCTGCCAAAGTGGATAACCTCACACTTGCAAACATTGTACTCCATCTGCCAGGTCCTCGCCCACTCACTCAGCCTATCCAGATCCCTCTGCAGACTTTCCACACCCTCCACACAATTTGCTTTTCCACTCATTTTCGTGTCATCTGCAAATTTTGTCACCCTACACTCAGCCCCCTCCTCCAGATCATCTCTGTAAATGGTAAATAGTTGAGGCTCTAGCACTGATCCCTGCGGCACTCCACTAGTCACCATCCGCCAACCAGAATAGCACCCATTTATACCAACTCTCTGCTTCCTATTAGACAACCAATCCTCTATCCACGCTAACACCTTACCCCCAACTCCGTGCACCCTAACCTTCTGCAGCAACCTTTTATGAGGCACCTTATCAAACGCCTTTTGGAAATCTAAAAACACCATACCCAACGGTTCCCCTCTGTCTACCACACTAGTCACATCCTCATAGAAATCCAATAAATTCATCAAACACGACTTCCCCTTAACGAATCCGTGCTGCGTCTGCTCGATCAAACCATTCCTTTCCAGGTGCCTCGCTATTTCTTCTTTGATGATGGATTCTAGCATTTTTCCAACTACAGATGTTAAAGTCACCAGCCTATAATTCCCTGCCTTTTGTCTGCTACCTTTTTTAAACAGCGGCGTAACATTAGCCATTTTCCAATCTTTCAGCATTTCACCGGAGTCCAGTGAATTTTGATAAATAATCACTAAAGCATCTGCTATCACCTCTGCCATTTCTTTCAGAACCCAGGGATGCATTCCATCCGGTCCTGGGGACTTGTCCACCTTCAGTCCCATTAGCCTATCAAGCACTACCTCTCTAGTGACAGTAATCGCATTTAGGCCCTCAACTCCTATCATCCTTCTATCTTTAATATCTGGCAAACTATTTGTGTCCTCCTCCATGAAGACCGAGGCAAAAAACTTATTTAAAGCCTCAGCCATTTCCTCATCTCCCACCGCTAAATCCCCCCTTTCATCCTCCAAGGGTCCAACATTCACTCTAGCCAGGCTCCTCTTCTTTATATATTTGTAAAACCTTTTACTGTCCTTTTTATATTTAGTGCTAGTTTAGCTTCATAGTCTATCTTTCCTTTTTTTATCACCTTCTTAGTCATTCTTTGTTGATTTTTAAATCTTTCCCAATCTTCTAATCGCCCACTACTTTTAGCCACTCTGAACGCATCAGCTTTTAATTTAATACTCTCCTCTATTCCCTTCGATAACCACGGTAGGTTATCCCTTCTCCTCCAGTCCTTACCGATACAGTCAGCACCGATACGTGGTTTCTATCCCTCTGTTTGTCTCCCGTTCATGTGTCTATCCAGATACAATTACAGTTGTAGCTCGGGTGTAGAGAAAGATCAACTTAGTGTGAGGTAGGTCCATTTAAAAGTCTGGCAGCAGCAGGGAAGAAGCTGTTCTTGAGTAGGTTGGTACACGACCTCAGACTTTTCTATCCTTTTTTCAACGGAAGAAGGTGGAAGAGAGAATGTCCGGGGTGCGTGGGTTCCTTGATTATGCTGGCTACTTTGCCGGGGCAGCGGGAAGTGTAGACAGAGTCAATGTATGGGAGGCTGGTTTGCGTGATGGATTGTCACCGCATTTACAGGAAGGCTGTGATTGCACTGTAAGGACACAGAGGGGATTTCTGAGCATGTTGTAAAGACTGAAAATTCTAATCCTGAAGAAAGATTAGTTAGATTGGACAAAGACAGAACATAGAACATAGTTTACAAGTGGTGTGCCTCAGGGATCTGTTTTGGGGCCACTGCTGTTTGTAATTTTTATAAATGATCTGGATGAGGGTATAGTTGGGTGGATCAGTAAATTTGCTGATGACACCAAAGTCGGAGGTGTGGTAGATTGTGAGGAGGGGTGTCATAGTTTGCAGGATGACTTGGACAAGTTGCAGAGCTGGGCTGCGAGGTGGCGGATGGAGTTTAATGTGGAGAAGTGTGAGGTAATTCATTTCGGTAGGAATAACAGATGTGTTGAGTATAGGGCTAACGGGAGGACTCTGAATAGTGTTGATGAACAGAGGGATCTAGGTGTATGTGTACATAGATCCCTGAAAGTTGGGAATCAAGTAGATAAGGTTGTTAGGAAGGTATACGGTGTCTTGGCGTTTATTGGTAGGGGGATTGAATTTAGGAGTCGCAGCGTCATGATGCAACTGTACAAAACTCTGGTGTGTCCGCACTTGGAGTATTGTGTGCAGTTCTGGTCCCCACATTACAGGAAGGATGTGGAGGCATTGGAGAGGGTGCAGAGGAGGTTTACCAGGATGTTGCCTGGTATGGAGGGAAGGTCCTATAAGGAGAGACTGAGGGATTTGAGGTTGTTTTCGTTAGAAAGAAGGCGGCTAAGAGGGGATCTCATTGAAACATATAAGATGATTAGAGGTTTAGATAGGGTGGACAGTGATAGCCTTTTTCCTTGGATGGAGAAAGTTAGCACGAGGGGGCATAGCTTTAAATTAAGGGGTGGTAGTTATAGGACTGATGTCAGGGGTAGGTTCTTTACCCAGAGGGTGGTGAGGTATTGGAATGTCCTGTCTACTGCAGTTGTAGTTGCGCCTAGTTTGGGGGCGTTTAAGCGATCCGTGGATAGGTTTATGGATGGAAAGGGATTGGTTTAGGTTAGAGGGTCATTGCTTTTTTAATTGATCGGCGCAACATTGTGGGCCGAAGGGCCTGTTCTGCGCTGTAATGTTCTATGTTCATAGAACACTACAGCGCAGTACAGGCCCTTCGGCCCTCAATGTTGCGCTGACCAGTGGAACCAATCTAATGACCCTCTAACCTAAACTATTCCAATGTTATCCATATGCCTATCCACTGACCATTTGAACGCCCTTAAAGTTGGCAAATCCACAACTGCTGCAGGCAGGGCATTCCACACCCTTACTACCCTCTGAGTAAAGATTCCAGCATCCGCAGTGTTTTGATTTTATCTCAGTTAGACTGGGATTTCTTTCTTTGGAACAGGGGAGGCTGAGCGGGGGTGGGGGGGGGGGGGGGGGTGGATTTAATTGAATTATGGAAAATGATGAGGGGGGGGGGTCTGAAGAGAATGGATAGGAAGGACCCATTTCACAGAATGGCAGAACTGGTACAGTCCAGGAGGAGGCCATTCAGCCCATTGTGTCCACGCTGGCTCTCTGAGTGAACAATGCAACTGGTGCCATTTGTTCACACCTTTTCAGACAATAATAATGATCCAATTCCCTTTCCGAAGCTTCAATTAACCCTGGCCCCCTCCACACTCTATGTTCTGTGTTCTCCAATCTATTGACATAACACATCCTTGAAACTGTGTTCAGTTACCCTGAGCAGAGAGATCTGCAACCATGTGGAGGTTTGTTTCAATTTATTCACTCATGGGGACGTGGGCATCGCTGGCGAGACCAGCATTTATTCCCCAACCTTAATTGTCCCTTGAGAAGGTGGTGGTGCCTTCTTGAAACGCGGCATTCCCTGTGGTGTAGGTGCACCCACAGTGCTGTTAGGGAGGGAGTTCCAGGATTTCTGACCCAGCGACAGTGAAGGAACAGTGAGATATTTCCAAGTCAGAATGGTGAATGACTTAGAGGGAACTTGCAGGTGGTGGTATTCCCAGGTATCTGTTGCCCTTGTACTTCTAGATAGTAGAGGTCACGGGTTTTGGAATGTGCTGCCTTGGTGAGTTGCTGGAGTGCATCCTATATAGGTATGAAGGAAATGGTAGAAAAGTTAGAGGAGAATTGAAAAGAAATTCTTTTACCCGGAGGGTGGTGGGTATCTGGAATTCATTTTCCGAATGAGCAATAGAGAGAAACCCTGATCTCATTAAAAAAAGACTTAAAATGCATTAGCCTACAGAGCTAAAGTCTAAGATATGAAAGTTAGCCAACACAAACTTAATAGGTTAGGTGGATTGGCCATGCTAAATTGCCCCTTCATGTCCAAAGATGTGCCAGTGAGGTGGATTGGCCATGCTAAATTGCCCCTTAGTGTCCAAAGATGTGCCAGTTAGGTGGATTGGCCATGCTAAATTGCCCCTTCATGTCCAAAGATGTGCCAGTTAGGTGGATTGGCCATGCTAAATTGCCCCTTAGTGTCCAAAGATGTGCCAGTTAGGTGGATTGGCCATGCTAAATTGCCCCTTCAGGTCCAAAGATGTGCCAGTTAGGTGGATTGGCCATGCTAAATTGCCCCTTCATGTCCAAAGATGTGCCAGTGAGGTGGATTGGCCATGCTAAATTGCCCCTTCATGTCCAAAGATGTGCCAGTTAGGTGGATTGGCCATGCTAAATTGCCCCTTAGTGTCCAAAGATGTGCCAGTGAGGTGGATTGGCCATGCTAAATTGCCCCTTAGTGTCCAAAGATGTGCCAGTGAGGTGGATTGGCCATGCTAAATTGCCCCTTAGTGTCCAAAGATGTGCCAGTGAGGTGGATTGGCCATGCTAAATTGCCCCTTAGTGTCCAAAGATGTGCCAGTTAGATGGATTGGCCATGCTAAATTGCCCCTTAGTGCCCAAAGATGTGCCAGTGAGGTGGATTGGCCGTGCTAAATTGCCCCTTAGTGTCCAAAGATGTGCCAGTTAAGTGGATTGGCCGTGCTAAATTGCGCCTTAGTGTCCAAAGATGTGCCAGTTAAGTGGATTGGCTGTGCTAAATTGTGCCTTAGTGTCCAAAGATGTGCCAGTTAGATGGATTGGCCATGCTAAATTGCCCCTTAGTGTCCAAAGATGTGCCAGTTAGATGGATTGGCCATGCTAAATTGCCCCTTAGAGTCCAAAGATCTGCAGGTTAGGTGGATTGGCCACGCTAAATTGCCCCTTAATATCCGAAGATGTGTCATTAGGTGAATTGACCATGCTAAATTGCCCCTTAGTTTCCCAGTTGTATCGTCAGACTGAATTAGGGGTCATGGGGATCAGGCAGTGGGCTGGGGCAGGGGGTGGTGACGTGTGGGCTTGGGTAAGATGCTGAGTCGGTGCAGACTTGTTGGGTCGAATGGTCTGCTGTGGCACTTTTGGGATTCTATCATTCTGTGATGATGGACAGAATGGCCTTCTGTGCTGTAATCGTTTGACATTTAAATTCCAGATTTAAATTCAAGGCTTCTACTCCTTCAGACGATGAAAGATCCTCTTCCTTTAGAGGCAGGTTTGGAATCTGAAGGACACGCAGCCCAGATCCTTTGCAATCCTCTCTCCCAGCCTCAATTCAGCTGACGCAGGCATTAACAATGAGTGCTCCTTTACACTCAGAACTCATGTATTATTGAATCGCTCTGAAATGGAATACTTAACAGCAGGGCCCTGAGTGAATGGAGTGGGTCAATCAGTCAGCGACACTCACTCTCGCTGACGTGGGTCTACTCTGAGATATTCCAGTTACACGGGCACAGACAGCAGGTGCACCTGTGCAGTTTGACACTTGGTCATGCCAGCAGTTTTCCTCACCCCCGGCACCGGGGCACAGGATGCAAACAAAACAGAAATAATTCCCATTGATATTGCATATTTTGTTCTCTCTCTGGACTTCTGTTCACTCTCTGGACAAAGCACTTCTCACAGTACTTTTTGAGGTGTGGTTACCACTGTAAAGTGCGGAGTTCAGCAGGCAAATTGTGCACAGCAAGATCCCACAAACAGTACTAGGATTAGAGCAAAGAACAACAAAAATTACACTACAGGAACAGGCCCTTTGGTCCTCCAATCCTGCACTGACCACGCTATCCGACTTAAACAAAGCCCTCGACCCTTCCGGGGACCATTTCCCTCTATTCTCATCCTGTTCATGCATTTGTCAAGGCGCCCCTTAAAAGAGAAACGGTAGGAAACCCACGCAGACACGGGGAGAATGTGCAAACTTCGTACAGACAGTGACCCAAAGCCAGAAATCCGAACCCGTGTCTCTGGCACTGTGAGGCAGCAGTGCTAACCACTGTGTCACCATGTGCCCCCCCCACAAAAGGCTGTTAATGGCCCACCATAGAGAGAATAGAAGGTGTGATTGGCCAAAGGGCAGAGAAGCTGAAATCAGAGGGTAAACTGTGACAGACAACAATGTGGGGGGAGAGGGGTGGGAGAAAGGTAAAATTGAGGAAAAGGGAAGCAAAAGGGGAGAAGGGGGACAAAGGGAAAGGAGGGAGGGAGATAAAGTAGGGGAAAGAATGGGACACAATTACATTTCTTAAATGCAGAGTATCACCAGGATAGTGAGTGTGTGGAAGCTATAGCTGAGGTGAATGGTATAGAATAGATACATTGAGGAGGAAGTGGGATCAGGCTGGAAAGAATAGAAGGTTCAACTGGTAAATGTGCAAACTGCTTTCATTGCATTCCCTGGAATCTTCGTGTACACATTCAGCAGCGCAACCCTCTGAGATATCCACACTGACTCATTCTGGCTTCCCGAAGAGCCTGGAGTTTAATCTCTCCACTGTTGGTGGTAGCCTGGCTCTGAAGCTTTGGAATTGCTCTCTGCCTCCCTATCTCTCCGTAAAATCCACATTGTTGACCAAGCCCGCATCCATCTGCTCTGGGGCGGCACGGTAGCACAGTGGTTAGCACTGCTGCTTCACAGCTCCAGGGTCCTGGGTTCGATTCCCGGCTCGGGTCACTGCCTGTGTGGAGTTTGCACATTCTCCTCGTGTCTGCGTGGGTTTTCTCCGGGTGCTCCGGTTTCCTCCCACAGTCCAAAGATGTGCGGGTTAGGTTCATTGGCTATGCTAAAATTGCCCCTTAGTATCCTGGGATGTGTAGACTAGAGGGATTAGCAGGTAAATGTGTAGGGATATGGGGATAGGGTCTGGGTGGGATTGTGTTCGGTGCAGACTCGATGGGCCAAAGGGCCTGTTTCTGCACTGTAGGGTTCTATGTTCTATGATATCTCCTTCCATGGCTTGGTGTCAAAGTTCGCTTTAAAATGCTCATGCAAAATGTCATGATCATTGAGTTATAGAGGTTTACCGGCCCTTCAGCCCAACTTGTCCATGCCGCCCTTTTTTAAATTATTAAACTAATCCCAATTTGGCCCATGTCCCTCCATACCCATCTTACCCATGTAAATGTCTAAATGCTTTTTAAAAGACAAAACCTCTAATGCTGCCTCTGGCAGCTCGTTCCAGACACTCACCGCTCTCTGTGTGGAAAAAATTACCCCTCTGGACACTTTTGTATCTCTCCGCTCTCACCTTAAACCTATGCCTTCTGGTTTTAGACTCCCCAACCTTTGGAAAAAGATATTGACTATCAAGCTAATCTATACCCCTCATTATTTTATAGGCCTCTATAAGATCGTAAGCCTCCCACACTCCATGGAAAAAAGTCCCAGACTATCCAGCCTCTCTTTACAACTCAAACCGTCAAGCCCCAGGAGCATCCCAGTAAATCTTTTCTGCATTCTGTCCGGTAGCACCATGGTTAGCACTTCTGCTTCACAGCGCCAGAGACCAGGTTCAGTTCCAGCCTGGGGTCACCGTCTGTGTGAAGTTTGCATGTCCTCCCTGTGTCTGCGTGGGTGCTCCGGTTTCTTCCCACCTTCTGAAAGATGTGCTGCTTAGACGCTGGAGTGTGGTGACGAGGGGAATTTCACAGTAACTTCATTGTCGTGTTAATGTAAGCCAACTTTCTAGATTAATTATGTTTTAAGAACATAAGAAATAGGAGCAGGAGTAAGCCATCTAGCCCTTCGAGCCTGCCCCGCCATTCAATAAGATCATGGCTGATCTGTCGTGGCTCAGTTCCACCTTCCCGCCCTCTCCCCATAACCCTTAATCCCTTCTCTTATCAAAAACCCATCAACCCGCTTCTTAAAAATATTTAGCGAGGCAGCCTCCACCACTTCAACGGGCAGAGAATTCCAGAGATTCACCACCCTTTGAGTGAAGAAGTTCCTCCTCAACTCTGTTCTAAACCGCCTCCCCTTTATCTTGAGGCTGTGCCCCCTAGTCCTACTGTCTTTTTTGAGCGGGAAGAGTCTCTCCACTTCTACCCTATCCATCCCATTCATCATCTTATACGTCTCAATGAGATCTCCCCTCATTCTTCTAAACTCTAACGAGTACAAGCCTAGTTTATTCAGCCTCTCCTCATAGCTCAATCCCCTCAACTCTGGTATCAGCCTAGTAAACCTCCTCTGCACTCCCTCCAGGGCCAAAATATCCTTGCGCAGGTGTGGCGCCCAAAACTGCACACAGTACTCCAGCTGCGGCCTCACCAATGCCCTATACAGCTGCAGCAAGACCTCCAAATCAGAACAGGTCAGAGGCTGGGAATTCTGAGGCGCGTAACTCACTTCTTGAGGTGTAGAAATTCATGAGGGTCATTGATAGGATGAACAGACACAGGAGCAAGTTCTCCTGTTCCACCCACACAGAAATCAGAGTGGGTGAGGAACATGGACCCTGGAAAGTCAATGAGCCATGGACCATGGAAGTGTCTATTGACCTCGGGCGAAGTTTTCCAGTTTCAACGCAAGTGAAGCTGGAAAATCCCAACCATAGCCCTTTTCCCAGAGAAGGGGAATTGAAAACTAGACAGCAATGGTTTAAGGGAGAGGAGAAAGATTTAAAAGGGGTAACTTTATATAGTGGGTATTGCATGTACAAAGAACAAAGAACAAAGAACAATCCAGCACGGGAAACAGGCCCTTCGGCCCAACGAGCCCGCGCCGCCACATCACCCTGCACCTATTCTACCCTGCATATCTACGAATGGAACCCTACTCAGTCAGATTCAGGGAAGAAATAGTGTCAATTTGGTAAAAACCGATTAGCCTGAGAGCACATCTTTGGGGTGTGGGAGGAAACCGGAGCGCCCGGAGGAAACCCACGCAACCACAGGGAGAATGCGCAAACTCCCACAGACACAGGCCCAAATCCATGTGCCTGCACAGCCAGCAGTGTTAGTCACTGAGCTGTTGCGGAGCCCATCTACCGGTCCAGGATCAAGCACACACACCGACACAAAGTACTAGGCCACTCCCGGAACTTCCAAGAGCAGCCCAGGCACGACCTGCCGTGTGAATGCCCCTCGTTTGACACAAGGTGGACCTCCACCTGTGGAATAAAGTCAAAAATATTAATTGTGTGGAACTAGCTTCCAGAGAAAGGGGTTGAGACAGGTACAATAGCAACATTTAAAACATTTGGATAAGCACATGGTTGGGGAAAGGTTTGAGGGATATGGGCCTAACAGGGCCAATTGGGAATAGCTGGGAGGGCACCATGGCTGGCATGGACCAGTTGGGCCAAAGGGCCTGTTTCCGTGCAGTATCACTCTATGACTCTATCTCTATGGCCCTACTTCATGTCTCCCCAAAGTTTATCCATGATTTACAAAGCACAAGTCAGGACTGTGATGGAATACTCCCTACTTGCCTGGATGGTGCAAATCCAACAACACTCAAGAAACTCAATGCCATCCAGGACAAAGTAGTCCGCTTGATTGGCACACCATCCACCACCTTCAACATTCACTCCCTCCACCACCAACCCTCAGTGGCAGCCGTGTGTACCAACTACAAGATGCAATGCAGCAACTCACCAAAGCTCCTGAGACATCACCTTCCAAACTCACAAACACTTCCATCTGAAAGAACAAGTGTAGTAGATACCTGGGAACACCAATACTGTAGAGTCTCCTCCAAGTCACTCATCATCCTATCTTGGCAATATATCATTGTTCCTTCATTGTCACTGGGTCAAAATCCTGGAACACCCTCCCTAACAGCACTGTGGGTGTACCTACACCACATGGACTGCAGCGGCTCAAGAAGGCAGCTCACCACCAGCTTCTCAAGGAGCAATTAAGAATGGGCAATGGACCTAGCCAGCAACACCAGATGCCAAGAATAAATAAAAAACCCTCTTTATTAAAACGAATCCCACTGCTCTTCAATCTCACCCCCGCACCAAGTTCTATCTCTGTTTTGAATGTCCACCAAATATTCCCTTAAAAGATAATAAAAGTGTGAAGGCCATTTAGCCCATCAAGCCTACTGTCATCACCCTGTTTACCTGGCTCAGCTTCATATCCATTCACATATTGAAGCCGTGCCCTATTGTTAGAGGTTTGGTGACATGTTACAGTTCAGTCAGGGAGCCTGAGTTGCCATGGCAACATGCATGTTGTATCATGGAGCCATGAATCTTAATGTTGGAGAGCCTCCAACATTCCTTCCTTCCATCACATGGTTGACCAGGAATCTCTCCAGATCTTACCACTGATGTGTGTTTGACTGATTTTGCAGGTTTGGCCGTGTTAAGAAAGTACCTCTGTTGGCCACCAAGGTCTGGAGTAGGACTTGAACCCAGACAGTCTGGCTCAGATCCTCCCTTCCACCCTATCCCCGTAACCCCGGGCACTTACCATGACTAATAACTACAACAACTAAGGGGCTATCTAGCACGGCCAATCCACCTGACCCTCACATCTTTGGACTGTGGGAGGAAACCCACGCAGACACAGGGAGAATGTGCAAACTCCAAACATGCCAATCTTCAGCGACTGTTCCACCATGACACCCAGGTCACGTTGCACTTCCCTTTTTCCTAAACTTCTGCCAGTCAGATAATAACCTTTCCTCCTGTTTTTGCCACCAAATTGGACAACCTCACATTCATCCACATTATATTGGCGTTTGCCAAGTGTTTGTCCATTCAACCAGCCTGCCCAACTCACCCTGCAGCGTCTTATCACAGAAACATAGAATCCCTATAGTGCAGAAGGAGGCCATTCGGCCTATCGAGTCTGCACTGACCCACCCAGGCCGTATTCCCGTAACCCCACATATTTACCCTGCTAATCCCCCGACACTAATTTAGCATAGCATAAATTCTCCCTCAGTGAACCCGGACAGGCGCTGGAGTGTGGCGACTAAAGGATTTTCACAGTGACTTCATTGTAAGCCTATTTGTGACACAAATAAATAAACTTAATTTCTTTGGACTGTGGGAGGAAACTGGAGCACCTGGAGGAAACCCACGCAGACACAGGGAGAATGTGCAAACTCCGCACAGACGGTGACCCAAGGCTGGGAATTGAATCGGATCCCTGGCGCTGTGAGGCAGCAGTGCTAGCCACCGTGCCACCTTCTTGCATCCTCCCCACAGCAGACACTGACACTTAGCTTAGCTTAGTGTCGCCTGCAAATTTGAAGATGTTACATTCATTTCCTTTGTTTAAATCATTAATGTATATCATGAACAGCTTAGCTAAGAGGAAATTTTTAGGGTATGCATCTTTTAACCTCTGAAGAGTTGTATGGGAGGGTAAGATCAGAGCAAGATTAGATGCTATATAAAAGCCAAATTTATATAAAGACCTTAAATTAAATTAACACCAGAATAAACACCTGGTTTCCTCCAAAGATGTGCAGATGTTAATTTCTGGTCGCCTCACTATAGGAAAGACGTAGAAGCTATTGAAAGGGTGCAGAGGAGATTTACAAGGATGTTGCCTGGACTGGGAGGCATGCCTTATGAAGATAGGTTGAGGGAGCTGGGACTCTTTTCCCTGGAGAGGCGAAGGTTGAGAGGCGACCTGATAGAAGTTTATAAAATGTTGAGAGGAATAGATAGGGTGGACTCTCAGAGGCTATTTCCCCGGGTTGAAATGGTCGCTACGAGAGGACACAGATTTAAGGTGCGGGGAGGGAAGTACAGAGGTGACGTTAGGGGTAAGTTTTTCACTCAGAGGGTGGTGAGTGAGTGGAATCGGCTGCCGTCATCGGTGGTGGAGGCGAACTCGCTGGGGTCTTTTAAAAGACTTCTGGATGAGTATATGGGGTTTAATGGGATTGGGGGTTATAGATAGGTCTATAGATTGGTGGGGTTGATGTGATCGGCGCAACTCGAGGGCCGAAGGGCCTGTTTGTGCTGTAATGTTCTATCTATATGAGACTGAATGGAGAGATGTGAGGTGATAACGCTGTGGAAGGAGTAATTCGACAAGGAAGTACTCAATGAATGGGAGGACACTATGGAGTTCTGTAGAACAAAGGGACCTTGGTGTGTTTGTCCACCGATCTCTGAAAGCAGAAGGGTGTGTTAGTAGGCTGGTGAAAAAGCCATCTGGGACATTTGCCTTTCTCAATCGAGGCATCGATTACAGAAGCAGGGAAGTCCTGTTGGAGTTGTATAGAACTTTGGTGAGGCCACAGCTGGAGTACTGTGTGCAGGTCTGGTCACCACATTATAGGAAGGATGTGATTGCACTGGAGGGGGTGCAGAGGAGACTCACCAGGATGCTGCCTGGGATGGAGCGTTTAGGTTATAAAGAGAGGTTGGGTAGGCTTGGGTTGTTTTGCAGAGAAGGCTGAGGGGGAGACCTGATTGAGGTGTACAAGATTATGGGGGGAATGGACAGAGTGGATAAGGAGTAGCTGTTCCCTTTAGTTGAAGGGTCAGTCATGAGGGGACATAGGTTCAAGGTGAGGGATGTGGGATGAGGGGGGATGTGAGGGAAAAACCTTTTTATCCAGAGGGTGGCGAGGGTCTGGAATGTGCTGCCTGAGAGGGTGGTGGAGGTGGGTTGCCTCACAGTCTTTAAAAAGTATTTGGATGAGTACCTGGCACATCTTAACATTCAGGGTTATGGGCCAAGTGCTGGCAGATGGGATTTGGTGGGAGTTCAGGTGTTTCTAATGTGTTGGAACAGACTCGATGGGCTGAAGGGTCTCTTCTGCACTGTGTGGTTCTATAAGAATTGGTAAACAGTGAATAGATGGAATATTTTCATGCTGCTAGGCTATGGAGTGACACAGGAATCAACAATTCCCAATCTGTATTGATGTCTTGAAAGAAGAAACGGAATAACGCATTTCCGTTTGCTGCTGAAACAAAGCTAGGTAGGAAGGTGAGCTGTGTGGAGGACATCAAGAAGCTGTAAAGCAATATAGCCTGATTCGGTGAATGGGCAGCACACAGATGGAGTACAATGTGGAGAAGAGTGAATTTATTCATCTTGATAATAAGAGGAGAAACACAGATTTTTTAAAAAAGGCATGAGACTTGATAAAAACATAAAAACATTGGGGAGATGTGAGGAAAAAAACCTTTTTACCCACAGGGTGTGGAATGCGCTGCCTGGGAGGATGGTAGGGGTGGGTTTTCTCATAACCCTTAAAAAGTACCTGGATGAGCACATGGCACGTCATAAGGGCGGGAAGGTGGAACTGAGCCACGACAGATCAGCCATGATCTTATTGAATGGCGGGGCAGGCTCGAAGGGCTAGATGGCCTACTCCTGCTCCTATTTCTTATGTTCTTATATAAGAGAGGGGGTTAAGGGTTATGGGGAGAGGGCGGGAAGGTGGAACTGAGCCACGACAGATCAGCCATGATCTTATTGAATGGCGGGGCAGGCTCGCAGGGCTAGATGGCCTACTCCTGCTCCTATTTCTTATGTTCTTACAATATTCAGGGCTATTGGTCAAATATTGGTAAATGGGATTAGGTGGGAGCTCAGGTATTTCTCACATGTCAGCACAGACTAGATGAGTCAAAAGGCCTCTTCTGCACAGTGTGATTCTGTGAAAAGGAGTAGGCCATTCGGCCTTCCTAGCCCATTCTGTCATTCATTTTAATCATGAGAGATCATTCAATTCAATATCCTGATCCCCCTTTCCCCCCATATCCCTTGATCCCTTTAGCCCCAAGAGCTATATCTAATTTCTTATGGAGGTCACACAATGCTTTGGCCTCAACTGTATTCTGTGGTAGTGGATTTTTCAGGTTGGCAGCTGGTTTCGGGGTAATGTGTCTCAGGGATCAGTGCTGGGACCACAACTTTTCACAATATACATTAACGATTTGGAGAAAGGAACAGAAGGCACTGTTGATAAGTTTGCAGATGATACAAAGATATGTAGAGGGACAGGTGATATTGAGGAAGTGGGGGGGGGGGGGTGGGGGCTGCTGTAGAAGGACTTGGGCAGGTCAGGAGAGTGGGCAAAGGAGTGGCAGATGGAATACAATGTGGAAAAGGTGTGAGGTGATGCACTTTGGAAGGAGGAATGGAGGCATAAATGGGGAAATGCTCAGGAAACCAGAAACACAAAGGGAGTTGGGAGACCTTGTTCAAGGTTCTCTTAAAGTTAACGTGCAGGTTCAGTCGGCAGTTAGGAAGGCAAATGCAACGTTTGCACTCATGTCGAGAGGACTAGAATACAAGAGCAGGGATGTACCACTGAGGCTGATCAGACCCTATTTGAAGTATTGTGAGCAGTTTTGAGCCCTGTGTCTAAGGGAGGATACAAAGAACAAAGAACAAAGAACAATCCAGCACGGGAAACAGGCCCTTCGGCCCAACGAGCCCGTGCCGCCACATCACCCTACACCTATTCTACCCTGCATATCTATGAATGGAACCCTACTCAGTCAGATTCAGGGAAGAAATAGTGTCAATTTGGTAAAAACCGATTAGCCTGAGAGCACATTTTTGGGGTGTGGGAGGAAACCGGAGCGCCCGGAGGAAACCCACGCAACCACAGGGAGAATGTGCTGGCCTTGGAAAGGGTCCAGAGGAGATTCACAAGAATGATCCCTGGAATGAAGAGCTTGTTGTATGAGGAACATTGAGGACTCTGCCATTGCGCATGTGCTGATCTGTCTGTCACCTTCCTACCTAGCTTTGTTTCAGCAGCAAACGGAAATGCGTTATTCCGTTTCTTCTTTCAAGACATCAATACAGATTGGGAATTGCGGAGATCAACAGATGTGCATCACTCCCCCCATTGCTGGCCTCTGGATAGCTGGCCTCCAATTGATGGTCTTTCCCCAGTCCTGATTGCGGGCCTACCTGGTCTCTCCCCCTCCAGACCAGTCCTGATGTACCCTCCCACCCCATTCTGATGGCCAGAATTTACTCAGAATTTAGAAGGATGAGGGAGGATCTTTTTGAAACTTACAGGATATTGCGAGGCCTGGATAGAGTGCACGTGGAGAGGATGTTTCCACTGATAAGAAAAACTAGAACCAGAGGGCACAACCTCAGGCTTAAAGGGACGATCTTAACCTGCAGGCTACACTCAGCAAGGATAGGCAACAACACCTCCTCCACGATCATCCTCAACACCAACGCCCCACTATACTCAGCCCCCTACACACCTCCTTATACACCTGTGACTGTGTGGCCCGATTCCCCTCCAATTCGATTTTCACATTTGCTGATGAAACCGCCACAGTGGGTCGGATCTCAAACGATGAGTACAGGAATGAGATAGAGAACCTGGTGAACTGGTGCGGCAACAATAATCTCTCCCTCAATGTCAACAAAATGAAGGAGATTGTCATCGACTTCAGGAAGCGTAAAGGAGAACATGCCCCTGTCTACATCAACGGGGATGAAGTAGAAAGGTTCGAGAGCTTCAAGTTTTTAGGTGACCAGATCACCAACAACCCGTCCTGGTCCCCCCATGCCGACACTATAGTTAAGAAAGTCCATCAACGCTTCTACTTTCTCAGGAGATTAAGGAAATTTGGCATGTCAGCTACGACTCTCACCAACTTTTACAGGTGCACCATAGAAAGCATTCTTTCCAGTTGTATCACAGCTTGGTATGGGCTCCTCCTCTGCCCAAGACTGCGAGAAACTACAAAAGGGTCATGGGATCAGTGGGAGAGAGGGAGGCGGCAATTAGTGCTGGCCATTAATGAGGGGGGTTGGGTCTGGTCATTAGGGTGTGGGGGGTGTACATGGGGCGGGGGGGGGGTACATCAGGACTGGTCTGGAGGGGGAGAGACCAGGTAGGCCCGCAATCAGGACTGGGGAAAGACCATCAATTGGAGGCCAGCTAACCAGAGGCCAGCAATGGGGGGAGTGATGCACATCTGTTGATCTCCGCACTGACAGATCAGCACATGCGCAATGGCCCACTCAGCACTGTGTTGCCAGCCTCTCGGATAGGAATAGTTACCAGAGTGAATCACGCTGAGGCACGCTACATTGCACAAAGTAATGGAGCAATGTGTAAGTATGCCCAAAAAAAACGGCGGCAAATACTCGCACTTTCCAACCCATTGGGCCTTCGAAGTGGTGTGAGGCAGGATTTTTATAAGTAGATTTATTTAAGTTGGAGTTTGATTGCAGAACTAAAGAACACAAGGGCAAAACCAATAAGCTTCGAACAAGACGAGAGAAAACCCAACAGAAACGGTAGCACAGTGGTTAGCACTGCTGCTTCACAGCTCCAGGGTCCTGGGTTCGATTCCCGGCTCGGGTCACTGCCTGTGTGGAGTTTGCACATTCTCCTCGTGTCTGCGTGGGTTTTCTCCGGGTGCTCCGGTTTCCTCCCACAGTCCAAAGATGTGCGGGTTAGGTTCATTGGCTATGCTAAAATTGCCCCTTAGTGTCCTGGGATGTGTAGGTTAGAGGGATTAGCAGGTAAAATGTGTAGGGATATGGGTATAGGGTCTGGGTGGGATTGTGTTCGGTGCAGACTCGATGGGCCGAAGGGCCTGTTTCTGCACTGTAGGGTTCTATGGTAGGGTTCTCAACAGAAATGTTTTGTTTTAGAAGAATCCCAGCCATGGTGTTTGGATGGAGTCCTCTAACAAATTGTTCTTTCTGGTCCTGCATTCTGTTATAGCCATTTTATCACCGGCATTTATCTTTGTGATCTATTATTCATTCTGACTGAGTTGTTTGACTTTACCAGATTCCAGGCAACAGCTAGAATTCTACCGTCCTGTCCAGAATCGGAGCGGGCGAGGGGCGGACAATGGAAATATCCATTGATCTTGGGCAGGACTTGATGGTTTCAGGACGAGTGAGGCCGTAAAATCTCGCCTAGTGTGTATTATCGTCTTTCCGGATTCTTGGAATGTAAATGTAACAAGTGGGAAACATTTCTGTTGGGTTTTCTCTCGTCTTGTTCGAAGCTTATTGGTTTTGCCCTTGTGTTCTTTAGTTCTGCAATCAAACTCCAACTTAAATAAATCTACTTATAAAAACCCTGCCTCACACCACTTCGAAGGCTGACAGAATGTTACGCCTTAATCTCCTTTAATCTAATTAAAGAGTGCAGAAGAAATTTACTAGGAAGCTACCGAGACTTGATGGTTTGAGTTACAAGGAAAGGCTGGATTAACTGTGACTTTTTTCTCTGGAGAGTAAGAGGTTAAGGGGTGATCTTATAGAGGTCTATAAAATAATGAGGGGCACAGATCAACTAGATATTCAATATCTTTTTCCAAAGATAGAGGAATCTAAAATTAGAGGGGATAAGTTTAAGGTGAGAGGGGAGAGATACAAAAGGGTCCAGAGGGGCAATTGTTTCCAACAGAGGGTGGTGAGCATCTGGAATAAGCTGCCAGAGGTAGTAGTAGAGGAGGATACAATTTTGTCTTTTAAAAAGCGTTTAGACAGTTACATGGGTAAGATGGGTATAGAGGGACATGGGCCAAATGTGGGGTAATTGGGATTAGTTTAGGGGATTAAAAAAAAGGGCAGCATGAACAAGTTGGGCCAAAGGGCCTGTTCCATGCTGTAAACCTCTATGACTCTATGAGTTAAGTCATGCATTGTGTGCTTGGCTCCTTTGAATTTTAAATCTTATGATGCCCTTGTCACTCTTTTCTGATGGCAAGATCTTCCTCGGAGAAATGGGCTCGGTACAGGGGAAGAATTTAATGTCCTCCCCATCCCATCCCCCTAGTGGCAGGTTTGGAGTTGGGGGCCAAATTTAGTTGGAGGTGGGCGGTGCCAGGTGGGAACTCTGCCTTCCCACCTCCTCCTGGTTAGGTGTTGGATGGGAACACTCATGGGCAACCTTCTAGCTCAGATGTTAATTGAGGCTGCTGGATTGGACAATGAATGCCTATTGAAGGCCTCATTCCAACCCTGCTGATATTCACCCAAAGGCAGGTAGAGGCATCATGGGAAGCCCCTAAAGCAAAACCCTTGTCAGGTTTGCTTGCAGCTTCAAAGGGAGGGAGTAGGGAGTTGGGGGGGGGGGGGGGGGGAGGGCACAGGTGCAAGGAGCCATGTTGAAGGGGCTTAATGCCTGATTGAGGGAGCTCTGTTTGAGTGTCAGAATACTGGCATCTCTCTCTGTCTGTCTTTCTCTGGAGGCATTCAAAGGGTCCCGGAAAGCCAAAAAGTAAAAACAAGAGGGTTCAGCTCCTTATTTCAGTGTTGCGTTTTGGATAGGACGATGGCACAGTGGTTTGCACTGCTGCCCCTTAGTGTCAGGAACCAATTCGGACCTCAGGCGACTGTCCCTATGGAGATTGCACGTTCTCCCCATGTCTGTGTGGGTTTCCTCCGGGCGCCCCAGTTTTCTCCCACAGCCTAAAGATGTGCGGGTTAGGTTAAATTGCCCCTTGGTGTCAGGGGATTAGCAATACAGTTTAGCTACAACAAACAGCAGTGAAGCACCTTGATCATGAAAGGTGCTATACCAATGCACATCTTTAATTCTATTCCTAGATTAAGGATATGCGTCGCGGTATATGCTAACTACTGTACCAAGTGTGTAAAAATGATTATTTTATTAGCAACAGCATTGTTATGATTTGAGCTGTGAATTATGTTATCATTTGGGTAAGTAGATCCTAATTAAACTTGTGAGTAATGAGTAATTTTCCACATTGAATGTGGCTCATCCTGATTAAAAATTTAAATTAGACATTGTGTAAAAACCCAGTTTGAAATTAGGATGAAGCTTTGATTCTGAGCAACAAGTGGAGCAAGAGTGGTTCTAGCTGTTAGGGAGGTTGTGGCATAGTCACTCGACTAGTAATCCAAAGACCCAGGGTAACGTTCAGGTGACCCAGGTTCAAATCCCACCACAGCAGATGGTGAAACTTGAATTCAATAGAAATCTGGTGGCGATTTGTGGAGTTTTGTGTGCAGTTCTGGTCCCCACATTACAGGAAGGATGTAGAGGCTTTGGAGAGGGTGCAGAGGAGGTTTACCAGGATGTTGCCTGGTATGGAGGGGAGGTCCTATGAGGAGAGACTGAGAGATTTGGGGTTGTTTGCGCTGGAAAGAAGGCGGCTAAGAGGGGATCTCATTGAAACATATAAGATGATTAGAGGTTTAGACAGGGTAGATAGTGATAGCCTTTTTCCTAGGATGGAGAAAGCTAGCACGAGGGGGCACGACTTTAAATTAAGGGGGGGTAGTTATGGGACAGATGTCAGGGGTAGGTTCTTTACCCAGAGGGTGGTGAGGGACTGGAATGCCCTGCCAGCTGCAGTTGTAAATGCACCTAGTTTGGGGGCGTTTAAGAGATCTGTGGATAGGTTTATGGATGAAAAGGGATTGGTTTAGGCTAGTGGGTCATTGTTTTGTAACTGGTCGGCGCAACATCGTGGGCCGAAGGGCCTGTTCTGCGCTGTAATGTTCTATGTTCTATGTTCTATTGTCAATTAATGTAAAAACCCATCTGGATCACTAATACCCATTAGGGATGGGTAATAAATGCAGGTGACACCCACATGCCATGAATGAACTTTTAAAAAGTTTGTGTTTCTAATTTGCAGGTGACCTTTGTGATAAGCCCCACGTGGTCCCTGGGGATTCACTGATTTATCATCCTGTGGGGCTCACTGAGTACGAGTTCCCCTGGTAACAGGCTATGGCCTGCCCAGCTGGAACTCCTTACCGTAGCCTTTTATCAGGCAGGTCCTGCTGAACTGTAGTGCCAGACAGGGACTAGTGTGTGTAGTCTCCGGGTAGTGGTGTTACTTCCCATACTGTACTAAACCAGTCAGGTTTCCTGAGTAATTACAATGTTCAAAGCCTTGAAAAAGCTTTTCAATAAATGGGGATTGACTTGTAGAGCAAGTATAGAAAATGAACTGCTGGTGTCGGTGGGCACCTTTTTAAAAAGCGAAAAATAACTTAATCAATCAATTATTGAACTAATTAATAGCACCTTTAAACACAATCAAAATGCTTTGAGACTCATCCAGTACAGTGTCTTCATGATCCAGCATAGGGTTCATCACACTCATCCTGAATCACTGACCTACGCACTACGCCAGACCCTCAGTAATCTGGTTGACTCTTAACCGCCCAATGAAATGGCGTAGCAGGCCAGGTTCAAGGGCAAATAGCCATGGGCAAAATCCGATGGCCATGCCTCTGACACCCACATACCATGAAAGAGGTATATCATGTGTATTGGCAATTGTCAACTTACAAATCGCAACCTTCAGTACGCGAAAAAAACAAAGCACGTGGCAAAATTTTTCGATCAGGGACAATTGGAGCTGGTCCCATTGCAAAGTAGCTCTGGGTAGTTTACACCATTCTTTCACCGTCATGACACAATTCAAGATGAAATAAAAGCAGCTATAATAGGAAGGCAAATTATTACTTGAATGGGTGGACCTTGAAAGACGTGGATTCTCAGCGAGACCTCGGAGTCCTTGTGGATCAGTCACTGAACGTAAGCACACAGGTACAGCAGGCAGTGAAGAAGGCAAATGGTATGTTGGCCTTCATAGCGAGAGGATTTGAGTATAGGGATAGAGATGTCTTGCTGCAATTGTATAGGGCATTGGTGAGGCCACACCTGGAGTATTGTGTGCACTTTTGGTGCCCTTATCTCAGGAAGGTTGTCCTTGCTATTAGAGGGAGTACAGTGAAGGTTTACCAGGCTGATTCATAAATTCATAAGATATAGGAGCAGAATTAGGCAAGACTGGGGGAACGGCAAATTGTGCGGAGGGTGTGGAGAGTCTGCAGAAGGATCTAGATAGGCTGGGTGAATGGGCCAGGAAATGGCAAATGGAATTTAATGTTGGCAAGTGTGAGGTGGTCCACTTTGGTAGGAAGAACAGTAGGAAGGACTATTACTTACGGGGCGAAAAACTGCAGCAGGCGACGGTGCAGAGGGACATCGGGGTCCGTGTGCATGAGTCGCAAAAACCCAGCTTTCAGGTGCAGCAGGTGGTCAGGAAGGCGAATGGGATGCTGGCCTTCATAGCGAGGGGGATTGAATATAAAAGTAGGGAGGTCTTGCTGCAGCTGTATAGGGCATTGATGAGGCCGCAGCTGGAATACTGTGTGCAGTTTTGGGCGCTGCACCTGCGCAAAGATATTTTGGCCTTGGAGGGAGTGCAGAGGAGGTTTACTAGGCTGATACCGGAGTTGAGGGGGTTGAGCTATGAGGAGAGGCTGAATAAACTGGGCTTGTACTCGTTAGAGTTTAGAAGAATGAGGGGAGATCTCAGTGAGACGTATAAGATGATGAATGGGATGGATAGGATAGAGGTGGAGAGACTCTTCCCACTCAGAAAGGACAGTAGGACTAGGGGGCACAGCCTCAAGATAAAAGGGAGGCAGTTTAGAACGGAGTTGAGGAGGAACTTCTTCACTCAAAGGGTGGTGAATGTCTGGAATTCTCTGACCGTTGAAGTGGTGGAGGCTGCCTCGCTAAATATTATTAAGATGTGGGTTGATGGGTTTTTGATAAGAGAGGGGATTAAGGGTTATGGGGAGAAAGCGGGAAAGTGGAACTGAGCAGCGACAGATCAGCCATGATCTTATTGAATGTCGGGGCAGGCTCGAAGGGCTAGATGGCCTCCTCCTGCTCCTATTTCTTATGTTCTTACGTTCTTAAGTCGACTCTGCTATTCGATCATGGCTGATATGCTCCTCGTCCCCATTTTCCTGCCTTCTCTCCGTAACCATTCAGCCCATTACCAATTAAAAATCTGTCCAACTCCTCCTTAAATTTACTCACTGTCCCAGCATCCACTGCACTTTGGGGTAGTGAATTCCACAGATTCATGGGATCCAGGGTGAGGTAGCTAAATGGATACAGAAGTGACTTGAAGACAGTAGCCAGAGGGTGGTTGTAAATGGTTGTTTGGTGTAGAGGGACCTGAGGGTCCTTGTGCATGAGTCGCAAAACCCAGTCTGCAGGTGCAGCAGGTGATCAAGAAGGCGAATGGAATGCTGGCCTTTATAGCGAGGGGGATAGAATATAAAAGTAGGGAGGTCTTGCTGCAACTGTACAGGGTACGGGTGAGGCCGCAGCTGGAGTACTGTGTGCAGTTTTGGTCGCCGCACTTGCGGAAGGATATATTGGCCTTGGAGGGAATGCAGAGGATGTTCACTAGGCTGATACCAGAGATGAGGGGGTTGGACTATGAAGAGAGACTAAATAGACTGGATCTGTACTCGTTGGAGTTTAGAAGGATGAGGGGGGGATCTTATAGAGACGTATAAGATAATGAAGGGGATGGATAGGGTAGAGGTAGAGAGATTCTTCCCACTTAGAAACTAGAGGGACTAGAGGGCAGGACTAGAGGGCATAGCTTCAAGATAAGGGGGGGGGGGTACAGGTTAGATCAGAGTTGAGGAGGAACTTCTTCACTCAAAGGGTGGTGAATCTCTGCCCGTTGAAGTGGTGGAGGCTGCCTCGCTAAATATATTTAAGTCACGGGTAGATAGGTTTTTGACAGACAAAGCAATTAAGAGTAATGGGGAGAGAGCGGGAAAGTGGAACTGATCCACTTCAGATCTGCCATGATCTTACTGAATGGTGCAGCAGGCTCGAAGGGCTAGATGGCCTACTCCTGCTCCTATTTCTTATGTTCTTATGTAAACTGGAGGCCTGTGACCAGCGATGTGCCTCAGAGATCAGTACTGGGCCCACTGTCATTTATTTTAATGATCTGGATGAGAATATAGGAAGCGTAGCTAGTAAGTTTGCAGATGACACCATGATTGGTGGCATTGTGACCAATGAAGAAGGTTATCTTGGATTGCAAAAGGATCTTGATCAATTGGGCCAATGGGCTGATGAATGGCAGATGGAGTTTAATTTAGATAAATGTGAGGTGATTTATTTTGTTAGATTGAACCAGGGCAGGTCTTACTCAATTAATGGTAGGGCACTGGGGAGAGTTATAGAACAAAGAGATCTAACGGTATATGTTCATAGCTCCTTGAAAGTGGAGTCACAGGTGGACAGAGTGGTGAAGAAGGCATTCGGCATGCTTGGTTTCATTGGGGTCAGAACATTGAATACAGGAGTTGGGATGTCTTGTTGAAGTTGTACAAGACATTAGTAAGGCCACGCTTGGAATACTGTGTACAGTTCTGGTCACCCTATTATAGAAATGATATTATTAAACTAGAAAGCGTGCAGAAAAGATTTACTAAGATGCTACTAGATTACTACTTGGTTTGAATTATAAGGAGAGGTTGGATAGACTGGGACATTTTTCGTCTGGAGTGTAGGAGGCTAAGGGGTGATCCTATAGAGTCTATAAAACAACGAGGGGCACAGAATAGCTAGATAGTCAATATCTTATCCCAAAGGCAGGGGAGCCTAAAACTGGAGGGTATAGGTTTAAGGTGAGAAGGGAGAGATACAAAAGGGCCCAGAGGGACATTTTTTTCACACAGAGGCTGGTGAATGACTGGAACAAGCTGCCAGAGGTAGTAGTAGACACTGGTACAATTTTGTCTTTTAAAAAACATTAAGACAGTTACATGGATAAAATGGATTTAGAGGGAGATGGACCAAACATGGGCAAATGGGACTAGTTTAGGAGCTTAAAGAAAGAGTGGCATGGACAAGTTGGGCCAAAGGGTCTGCTTCCATGCTGTAAACCTCTATGACTCTATGAATGATGGTATACAAATTATACAGGGTGTTGGTGAGGCCTCACCTGGAAATTTGTGCATAGTATTAGTCCCCCTACCTTAAAAGGATATAGTAGCAGTCCAAAGGAGACTCACCAGGCTATTTCCTGGGATCAGAGGGTTGTCCCATCAATGGAGACTAAATAGTCTAGACCTGTATTTGGTGGAGTGTAGAAGAGTGAGGGATGACTTTATTCAAACATATAAGATCCTGAGGGGGCTTAAGAACATAAGAACATAAGAAATAGGAGCAGGAGTAGGCCATCTGGCCCTTCGAGCCTGCCCCACCATTCAATAAGATCATGGCTGATCTGTCGTGGCTCAGTTCCACATTCCGGCCCTCTCCCCATAACCCTTAATCCCCTCTCTTATCAAAAACCCATCAACCCGCTTCTTGAAAATATTTAGCGAGGCAGCCTCCACCACTTCAACGGGTAGAGAATTCCAGAGATTCACCACCCTTTGAGTGAAGAAGTTCCTCCTCAACTCCGTTCTAAAACGCCCCCCCTTTATCTTGAGGCTGTGCCCCCTAGTCCTACTGTCTTTTTTGAGTGGGAAGAGTCTCTCCACCTCTATCCTATCCATCCCATTCATCATCTTATACGTCTCAATGAGATCTCCCCTCATTCTTCTAAACTCCAACGAGTACAAGCCTAGTTTATTCAGCCTCTCCTCATAGCTCAACCCCCTCAACTCCGGTATCAGCCTGGTAAACCTCCTCTGCACTCCCTCCAAGGCCAAAATATCTTTGCGCAGGTGCGGCGCCCAAAACTGTACACAGTACTCCAGCTGCAGCCTCACCAATGCCCTATACAGCTGCAGCAAGACCTCCCTACTTTTATATTCAATCCCCTTCGCTATGAAGGCCAGCATCCCATTCGCCTTCCTGACCACCTGCTGAACCTTCAGGCTGGGTTTTTGCGACTCATGCACAAGGACCCCGAGGTCCCTCTGCACCGTCGCCTGCTGCAGTTTTTCGCGACGTAAGTAATAGTCCTTCCTACCATTCTTCCTTCCAAAGTGGACCACCTCACACTTGCCAACATTAAATTCCATTTGCCATTTCCTGGCCCATTCGCCCAGCCTATCTAGATCCTTCTGCAGACTCTCCATACCCTCCGCACAATTTGCCGTTCCCCCAATCTTGGTGTCATCCGCAAATTTTGACACCCTACACTCGGTTCCCTCCTCCAGATCATCTATATAAATGGTAAAAAGCTGAGGCCCCAGCACCGACCCCTGGGGCACTCCACTAGTCACCATCCGTCAATCCGAATAGCACCCATTGACCCCCACTCTCTGCCTCCTATTTGACAACCAATCCTCTATCCACGCTAACACCCTACCCCCAACTCCAAGTCCCCTGACCTTCTGCAATAACCTCTTATGAGATACTTTGTCAAACGCCTTCTGAAAATCCAGAAAGACCACATCCACCGGCTCTCCTCTATCCACTGCCCTATACACATCCTCATAGAACTCCAGTAAATTTTTCAGACACGACTTCCCTTTAATGAAACCGTGCTGCGTCTGCTCTATCAAGCAATTCCCTTCAAGATGCCTCGCAATTTCCTCTTTAATGACGGATTCTAACATTTTACCTACCACAGACGTTAAACTAACCGGCCTATAATTCCCCGCCTTTTGCCTGGCACCCTTCTTAAACAACGGCGTAACATTAGCCGTTTTCCAATCTTCCGGCACTTCCCCGGAATCCAGCGACGTCTGGAAAATAACCACCAATGCACCCACTATAACCTCCGCCATTTCTTTCAGAACCCTCAGATGCATTCCATCCGGTCCTGGGGACTTGTCCACAATCAGCCCCTCCAGTCTGTCGAGCACCACCTCTCTAGTAACAGTAATGTCATTAAGACCCTCAAGTCCTACCACCTTTCCATCGCTAACACCCGGCAAATTATTCACGTCCTCCTCCGTGAAGACAGAAACAAAAAAGTTATTCAATACCTGAGCCATATTCCCATCCCCTACCACTAGGTCCCCTTTCTCATCCTCTAAAGGACCAACATTCACCCTAGCCAGCCTCTTCCTTTTTATATATTTATAAAAACTCTTACTATCCTTTTTTATATTAAGCGCTAACCCAGCTTCATAGTTTCTCCTACCCTCCTTTATCAACTTCTTTGTCAATCTTTGTTGACATTTAAACCTCTCCCAATCCTCTTCTCGCCCACTCCTCTTCGCTACTCTAAATGCCTCCGCTTTTAATTTAACACTTTCCTTCACCTCCTTCGTTATCCACGGCTTATTACCTCTCCAAGATGTTTCCACTTGTAAACTGCAAACAGAGCAGCTATGCTGACAATGGATAGACAGTTGGGCGTTTCGTTTGCCCGCTGTGTGTGCACACTCGGCAGGCTCAGAAGTGGTCATGAAATGCGGTCCTGGCTGTGATTGGCTTCAGAGCGCAATTTCATGTTGACTGACCAATTAACAACGATCCAGGGTGAAATGCACTGTGTGAGAGGTTGAGCACTGCCATGGAGGGTTGGAAGAGGACAGGTGCCGACTGGAGCTTCCATTGTGTCCCTCAAGGAGACAGCATTGTGGAGTGTCTCAGGGAGCTGCAGACCAGTGAAAAGTCGCAGTGTGAAAACTATATCACAAGGTTTTTAGACAGCACAGTCACATGCAATCCCCAGATGCATTTGTTAATGTCGGTGGTGTTGTGGATGGTCTGGAAGGATGTCAAAAGTTGCAGCAGGACATAGATAGGATGCAGGACTGGGCGGAGAAGTGGCAGATGGACTTCAACGCGGATAAATGTGTAGTCGTCCATTTCGGCAGAACCAACGGGATGAACGAGTACACTATCAAGGGCAGGAGTCTTAGTAGCGCTGAAGCGCCGTTGTTTAAGAAGGGTGCCAGGCAAAAGGCGGGGAATTATAGGCCGGTTAGTTTAACGTCTGTGGTAGGTAAAATGTTAGAAACCGTCATTAAGGAGGAAATAGCGAGGCATCTTGAGGGGAATTGCTTGATAGGGCGGATGCAACACGGTTTCATTAAAGGGAAGTCGTGTCTGACAAATGGAGTTCTATGAGGATGTGTCTAGGGCAGTGGATAGAGGAGAGCCGGTGGATGTGGTCTTTCTGGATTTTCAGAAGGTGTTTGACAAGGTACCTCACAAGAGGTTATTGCAGAAGGTCAGGGGACATGGAGTTGGGGGTAGGGTGTTAGCGTGGATAGAGGATTGGTTGTCAAATAGGAGGCAGAGAGTGGGGGTCAATGGATGCTATTCGGATTGGCGGTTGGTGACTAGTGGGGTGCCCCAGGGATCGGTGCTGGGGCCTCAGCTATTTACCATTTATATAGATGATCTGGAGGAGGGAACCGAGTGCAGGGTGTCGAAATTTGCTGATGACACCAAGATTGGAGGAAAGGCAAATTGTGCGGAGGGTGTGGAGAGTCTGCAGAAGGATCTAGATAGGCTGGGCAAATGGGCCAGGAAATGGCAAATGGAATTTAATGTTGGCAAGTGTGAGGTGGTCCACTTTGGTAGGAGGAATGGTAGGAAGGACTATTACTTACGGGGCGAAAAACTGCAGCAGGCGACGGTGCAGAGGGACCTCGGGGTCCTTGTGCATGAGTCGCAAAAACCCAGCTTGCAGGTGCAGCATGTGGTCAGGAAGGCGAATGGGATGCTGGCCTTCATAGCGAGGAGGATTGAATATAAAAGTAGGGAGGTCTTGCTGCAGCTGTATAGGGCATTGGTGAGGCCGCAGCTGGAGTACTGTGTGCAGTTTTGGGCGCCGCACCTGCGCAAGGATATTTTGGCCCTGGAGGGAGTGCAGAGGAGGTTTACTCGGCTAATACCGGAGTTGAGGGGATTGAGCTATGAGGAGAGGCTGAATAAACTAGGCTTGTACTCGTTAGAGTTTAGAAGAATGAGGGGAGATCTCATTGAGACGTATAAGATGATGAATGGGATGGATAGGATAGAGGTGGAGAGACTCTTCCCGCTCAAAAAAGACAGTAGGACTAGGGGGCACAGCCTCAAGATAAAGGGGGGGCGGTTTAGAACAGAGTTGAGGAGGAATTTCTTCACTCAAAGGGTGGTGAATCTCTGGAATTCTCTGCCCGTTGAAGTGGTGGAGGTACCTCGCTAAATATTTTTAAGAAACGGGTTGATGGGTTTTTGATAAGAGAGGGGATTAAGGGTTATGGGGAGAGGGCAGGAAGGTGGAGCTGAGTCACGACAGATCAGCCATGATCTTATTGAATGGCGGGGCAGGCTCGAAGGGCCAGATGGCCTACTCCTGCTCCTATTTCTTATGTTCTTATGTTCTTAAGAGCAGAAGGATCTCGGGGTCCGGGTCCACAGGACTCTTAAATCGGCCTCGCAGGTGGAGGAGGTGGTCAAGAAGGCGTATGGTGTACTGGCCTTCATTAATCGAGGGATTGAGTTTAGGAGTCGGGAGGTAATGCTGCAACTTTACAGGACCCTTGTCAGGCCTCATTTGGAGTACTGTGCGCAGTTCTGGTCGCCTCACTATAGGAAAGACGTAGAAGCTATTGAAAGGGTGCAGAGGAGATTTACAAGGATGTTGCCTGGACTGGGAGGTATGCCTTATGAAGATAGGTTGAGGGAGCTGGGACTCTTTTCCCTGGAGAGGCGAAGGTTGAGAGGCGACCTGATAGAAGTTTATAAAATGTTGAGAGGAATAGATAGGGTGGACTCTCAGAGGCTATTTCCCCAGATTGAAATGATCGCTACGAGAGGACACAGATTTAAGGTGCGGGGAGGGAAGTACAGAGGTGATGTTAGGGGTAAGTTTTTCACTCAGAGGGTGGTGAGTGAATGGAATCGGCTGCCGTCGTCGGTGGTGGAGGCGAACTCGCTGGGGTCTTTTAAAAGACTTCTGGATGAGTATATGGGGTTTAATGGGATTGGGGGTTATAGATAGGTCTATAGATTGGTGGGGTTGATGTGATCGGCGCAACTTGAGGGCCGAAGGGCCTGTTTGTGCTGTAATGTTCTATGTTCTATGTTTAATGTGATTTATTTAAGACCTAACCTTTCATCCTGCCCTGGATCAAGCTTGCATCTTAAAACATAAAGGCTGCCTTGCTAGTCAACCTGCCCATCAACTGTAAAGGCCTCTCAATGCAGAGATGGGCAACATTATAACGTCAATTGCTGATTAATTAATTTAAGTTGGTTTCTTGGTTGTCAGTGGGTGCACTTGTGACTTGTGCCTACCCACTGCCGGAAATATTACATGAGGATGGGATGAGTCAGGGCATGTGTTCAACATCTCCTCACACGATCTTTTGTGCTTCCCGGCCTGGCATGTGCCTGAACTTAATATGTAAAATTCTGTCCTTTGTTTCCAATTTCCAGGGAAATGTTTGGCATATCAGGTTTAGTTATACTTGTAGCTGTCTATTTAATTACAACGTGACAGGGTAGATGGTGAGATGTATAAAGCAATAGTTAGGTGACAGTTGGAGTTTTATGTCCAGTTCTGGTCACCACGTTACAAAAATAATATAATTGCCCTGGATGGAGTACAGCAGAGGTTTACAAGAATGTTTGATTTTGATTTATTATTGTCACATGGATTAACGTACAGTGAAAAGTATTGTTTCTTGCACGCTATACAGGCAAAGCATACTGTTCAGAGAGAAGAATGCAGAATGTGGTGTAATGTTCATAGCTAGGGTGTGGAGAAAGATCAACTTACTGCGAGGTAAGTTCATTCAAAAGTCTGACAGCAGCAGGGAAAAAGCTGTTAATGAGTTGGTTGGTACGTGACCTCAGACTTTTGTATCTTTTTCCCGATGGAAGAAGGTGGAAGAGAGAATGTCCGACGTGCATGAGGCTCTTAATTATGCCGGCTGCTTTGCCGAGGCAGCGGGAAGTGTGGATAGAGTCAATGGATGAAAGGCTGGTTTGTGTGATGGATTGGGCTGCATTCATGACTCTTTGTAGTTCCATACGGTCTTAGAACAGAGCAGGAGCCCGTACCAAGCTGTGATACAATCAGGAAGAATGCTCTATGTAGTTCATCTGTAAAAGTTGGTGAGAGTAGTAGTCAGGGCATGTTGCCGGGGCTTGAAAAATGCATCTATGAGGAGAGATTGGATAGGCTGGGGTTTCCCTTCGAACAGAGGAGGCTGATGAGGGATTTGATTCAGGTGTACAAAATCATGAGGGACTCATCCAGAGTAGGAAAGATTTGTTTCCCTGAGTGGATTGGTCAGCTCCAGGGGACACAAAGTTAAGGTACAAAAATTAGAGAAGGCATGTGGAAAATCTTTTCTTAAGAACATAAGAAATAACCCTTAATTCCCCTGTCTATCAGAAACATAGAACATAGAACATTACAGCACAAACAGGCCCTTCGGCCCTCGAGTTGCGCCGATCACATCAACCCCACCAATCTATAGACCTATCTATAACCCCCAATCCCATTAAACCCCATATACTCATCCAGAAGTCTTTTAAAAGACCTCCACCACCGATGACGGCAGCCGATTCCATTCACTCACCACCCTCTGAGTGAAAAACTTACCCCTAATATCACCTCTGTACTTCCCTCCCCGCACCTTAAACCTATCTACCCGTGACTTAAATATATTTAGCGAGGTAGCCTCCACCACTTCAACGGGCAGAGAATCACCACCCTTTGAGTGAAGAAGTTCCTCCTAAACTCTGTTCGAAACTACACCCCCCCTTATCTTGAGGCTGTGCCCTCTAGTCCTGCTATCCTTTCTAAGCGGGAAGAATCTCTCTACCTCTACCCGATCCATCCCCTTCATTATCTTATACGTCTCCATAAGATCCCCCCTCATCCTTCTAAACTCCAACAAGTACAGACCCAGTCTATTCAATCTGTCCTCATTGGCCAACCCCCTTCATCTCCAGTATCAGCCCAGTGAACCTTCTCTGCACTCCCTCCAAGGCCAATATATCCTTCCGCAACTGCACCTAGGTGGGTATCTGGAATTCACTGCCTGAATTGGCAACCAGGGCTGAAGCTCACAACTCATTTAAAAGGCATTTGGATCTGCATCTGAAGCCCTGGAACCTGCAGAGTAGGTGCTGGAAAGTGGGATTAAGATGGGCAGCTAGTTTTTTTTCAGTCAACACAGGCATGATGGACTGAATGGCCTCTTTCTGTGCAGTAACATTTCTATGGCTCTATAGGGAAGGGGATGGCCTATTGGGATTATTGTTAGACTGTTAATTTAGAAACTTAGCTCATGTTCTGGGGGCTCAAGTTTGAATCCTGCCACAGTAGGTAGTAGAATTTGAGTTCAATAAAAAGTGTCTGGAATTAAAAATCTTATGATAACCATGAAACGATTTTCATTTTTAAATTCAAAGAAAATTTTATTTGTTCTTCTTTCAATTTATTTGTTTTTTTTCCAATTTTCTTTGTTCTTCTTTATACATGAATAGGATGGGAATAGAGGGTATGGTCCCCAGAAGAGGAAGGGGTTTTAGTTCAGTGGGACAGCATGGTGAGTGCAGGATTGGAGGGCCGAAGGGCCTGAACCTGTGCTGTAATTTTCCTTGTTCTTTGTTCATAGATCATAGAATCATAGAACCCTGCAGTGCAGAAAGAGGCTCTTCGGCCCATCGAGTCTGCACTGAACACACTCCCACCCAGGCCCTACCCCCATATCCTCACATATTCTACCCACTAATCCCTCTAACCTACACATCCCTGGACACTAAGGGGCAATTTCTTAGCATGGCCGATCAACCTAACCCGCACATCACTGGGCTCTGGGAGGAAACCGGAGCACCCGGAGGAAACCCACACAGACACGAGGAGAATGCGCAAACTCCACACAGACAGTGACCTGAGCCGGGAATCGAACCCAGGACCCTGGAGATGTGAAGCAACCAATTGCTCATTGCCAATTGTTGGAAAAACCCATCTGGCTCATTAACGTCCCTTAGGGAAGGAAATCTGCCGTCCTTACCCGGTCTGGCCTACATGAGACTCCAGAGCCACAGCAACGTGGTTGATTTTTAACTGCCCCCTGAAATGATTGAACGAGCCACTCAGTTCAAGGGCAACTAGGGATGGGCAATAAATGCCAGCGACGTTCATGTCCCATGAATGAATAAAATAAATAGTCTGGCAGCCTCTGTGGTGAGAGAAACAGTGTGGAGAGAGGTAGAAAAACCTATGTGAGATTTGATTACATTCATAATAGACGTCAAACATATTTATTATGGAGCGCTGTTTGGGAAAAGGCAATATAAATAAGACAATGTTAAGAAGTTGGAACAAAATAAAAGATCGGATAGAAAAGATAATAATTGGGATTTAGCTGCACTGAGGACTTGTGAGATGCAGATTAGCCCAGTAACAGAGTGAAACAGATACTGTATTAAGCAGAGTGGAGATCTAGCAGTCTGGGGACCCAGGTCATAGCCGCACCCTGTTGTGAAGCAGAACACCCTCAGAGAAACTAAGTTGTTGTGAAATAGAGACAACAGCAGAAATCTGTCTGTTTCAGACCCCACAAGTTCTGCTCTAAATGAGTAGAAATTCCCCCAAAAGAAAGCTATAGGTTCCGAGAGAGCAAACTCCACACGGACAGCGACCCAAGCCGGGAATCAAACCCGGGTCCTTGGCGCTGTGAGGCAGCAGTGCTAACCACTGAGTGAGACTGTGAGAACAGCAGAGGGGTAAAGGAGCTGGATGTCCTTGTACGTGCAGTCTCGAAGCTTGTGTTCGGCGTAAAATGTAATCCGAGGTTAATGGGATGCCGAGCTTCATCTCCAGGGGGAATGGAATGCAAAAGCAGGGAAAGCAACTGAACTCGAGTGCCGAATCCCAAAGATGTATGGGTTAGATGGATTAACCATACTAAATTAACCCTTGTGTCAGGGGGATTAGCGGGATAAATATGTGGGGTTACAGGGATAGGGCCTGGGTGCAGAATCGATGGGCCAAATGGCCACTTTCTGTGCTGTAGGATGCTGTGATTCTAAGGTATTCCAGCCTGGTTTTGGGGAGGGAAGAATGCCTGCTGTGTAGCTTTGGAAACATCACCATAGCACCCTTCACCACCTCCAGAATGGTAGCACAGTGGTTAGCACTGCTACCTCACAGCGCCAGGGGCCTGGGTTAGATTCCTGGCTTGGGTCACTGTCTTGTAGAGTTTGCATGTTCTCCCCATGTCTGCGCAGGTTTCCTCCAACAGTCTGAAAGACGTGCAGGTCAGGTGGATTAGCCAAGCTAAATTACCACTTTGTGTCAGGGGGACCAGCAAGGGTAAATGCATGGGATTATGGGGATAGGACCAGTGGGATTGTGGTTGGTGCAGGCTCGATGGGCTGAATGGCCTCCTCCTGCACTGTGGGGATTCTATGATTTTCTCCTGCTCCTAATTCGTATGTGGTATGTATATTTTGATTTGATTTATTATTGTCACATGTATTAACATACAGTGAAAAGTATCGCTTCTTGTGCACTATAGACAAAACATACCATTCATAGAGAAGGAAATAGAACATAGAACATTGAACACTACAGCACAAACAGGCCCTTCGGCCCACGAGTTGCGTCGATCACATCAACACCTACCAACCTACAGACCTATCTATAACCCTTAATCTCATTAAACCCCATATACTCATCCAGAAGTCTTTTAAAAGACCCCAGCGAGTTCGCCTCCACCACTACTGATGGCAGCCGATTCCATTCACTCACCACCCTCTGAGTGAAAAACTTACCCCTAACATCACTTCTGTACTTTCCTCCCCGCACCTTAAATCTGTGTCCTCTCGTAGCAACCATTTCAACCCGGGGAAATAGCCTCTGAGAGTCCACCCTATCTATTCCTCTCAACATCTTGTAAACTTCTATCAGGTCGCCTCTCAACCTTCGTCTCTCCAGGGAAAAGAGTCCCAGCTCCCTCAACCTAACTTTTAAGGCATGCCTCCCAGTCCAGGCAACATCCTTGTAAATCTCCTCTGTACCCTTTCAATAGCTTCTACGTCTTTCCTATAGTGAGGCGACCAGAACTGCGCACAATACTCTAAATGAGGCCTGACAAGGGTCTTATAAAGTTGCAGCATTACCTCCCGACTCCTAAACTCAATCCCTCGATTAATGAAGGCCAGTACACCATACGCCTTCTTGACCACCTCCTCCACCTGCGAGGCCGATTTAAGAGTCCTGTGGACCCTGTGAAATGAGAGAGTGCAGAATGTAGTGTCACAGTCGTAGCTAGGGTGTAGAGAAAGATCAACTTAATGCGAGGTAGGTCCATGCAAAAGTCTGATGGCAGCAGGGGAGAAGCTGTTCTTGACTCAGTTAGTACATGACCTCAGACTTTTGTACCTTTATCCCAACAGAAGAAAGTGGAAGGAAGAATGTCCGGGGTGCGTGTAATATATAATGGCTAAAGAAAGTTACACACAATGGTTAGAAAAAGCAGCCACCTAATGTACATTTGTTCAGCTAACCCTAATTTTCATCTTTCAACTAACCTAGACCAATGTATCTTTAATGAAGCTGTACTGAAAGGCTGAGCATGACATGTTCAAACCTACAGTGTATATGGTTCCGCTATCCAAATTTATCAAGACAGTTAAAGATACAAAGAACTTTCAATGCTGCCAGACCTTAAACTATTTGTGGCTCAAAGTGTTGAAACTATGGGCTGTTGTTTTGGGGAAGGTGTATTCTCGGAGTTTAGGCAAGTGGGTAAGTTTAGATTGGGGGGGGTAATTGTGGCGGTACTGTCTAGGTAACCATTATTGCGAGGGGGCCACAGGCTCGAGGTGAGAGGGGCGAGGTTTAACTCAGATATCAGAGGGACGTTTTTTACACAGAGAGTGGTGGGGGCCTGGAATGCGCTGCCAAGTAGGGTGGTGGAGGCGGACACGCTGGGATCATTTAAGACTTACCTGGATAGTCACATGAGCAGACTGGGAATGGAGGGATACAAACGAATGGTCTAGTTGGACCAATGAGCGACACAGGCTTGGAGGGCCGAAGGGCCTGTTTCCTGTGCTGTACTGTTCTTTGTTCTTTGTTTTATTGCAGTTAATTGTAAATGTTATTCTTTCCTGTTGCCTTTCTTGAGTATTTTACAGTTGAATAAACATTGTGTTATTTGTGTAATCTACATTCTATGATTGGGAGTTCCAGATAGTTCTATGGCCCGGTAGGTAGGGATATGATAGGCGCAACTTGTGGGCCGAAGGGCCTGTTTGTACTGCAGTGTTCTACGTTCTATGTACATCAAGATTTTCCTCATTGGGTTTCATGCCTTTTCTCACATAGTTAAGAGCCGGCATTCCAGGTTTCCCTTCTGGGATTTGGGATGCCTTTGCGATGAACATCAGCAGGGTCTAGAACAACAGCGATGAAGAGAGTTCCTTTCTTTTAGAGCGTGGTGAATCTCGGGAACTCTCTTCCTCAAAGGTGATGAAAACAGGCCTTTGAATATTTTTACCGGAGCTTAATAAACCTATTTCCACCTCCGTTCTGCTCTGAAGAAGAATCTTGCGCCAAAGGTCGATAGATTCTTGATAAGCAAGGGGGCAAAAAGTTAAGTTTTAAGTTTAAGCATTAGTGTCACAAATAGGCTTACATTTCAGTCATAGAGTCACAGAGGTTTATCGCATGGAAACAGGCCCTTTGGCCCAACTTGTTTATGCCACCCTTTTATAACCACTAAACTAGTCCCAATAGCTGGGTATAGAGGCCCATATCCCTCTATACCCAGCTTACCCATGTATGTCTAAATGCTTTTTAAAAGACAACATTGCGCCCACCTCTACTACTACTAACACTGTAAGAAGTCTCACAACACCAAGTTAAAGTCTGACAGGTTTATTTGGGAGCCTGAGCTTTCGGAGCACTGCCCCTTCATCACCCGATAAACCTGTTGGACTTTAACCTGATGTTGTGAGGCTTCTTACTGTACCCACCCCAGTCCAATCAGGACTACTAACTCTGCAATGAAAATCCCCTAGCCGCCACCCTCTGGTGCCTGTTCGGGTTACACTGAGGGAGAATTTAGCGTGGCCAATGCACCCTAACCAGCACATCTTTCAGACTGTGGGAGGAAACTGGAGGAAACCCACGCAGTCACAGGGAGAACGTGCAGACTCCACACAGACAGCGACCCAAGCCGGGAATCGAACCGAGTCCTCGGTTAGGCCTCACCTGGAGTACTGTGTCCAGTTCTGGTCGCCGTACTACCGGAAGGATGTAGAAATCCTGGAGAGGGTGCAGAGGAGATTTACCAGGATGTTGCCTGGTATGGAAGGGCTGTCTTACGAGGAAAGATTGAACGCACTTGGGCTGTTTTCCCTTGAGAGACGTCGGCTGAGGGGGGATCTAATAGAGGTTTATAAGATTATGAAGGGGACAGATAGAGTAGATGGTGATAAGCTTTTTCCGCTATTAGAAATGGATAGAACGAGGGGTCACGGGCTTAGGGTGAGGGGGGCTAGATATAAGACTAATATTAGAGGGCAGTTTTTCACACAAAGGGTAGTGGGGATGTGGAATGCACTGCCGAGTAAGGTGGTGGAAGCAGGCACGTTAGGGTTGTTCAAGAGTCACTTGGACAGCCACATGAGCGGTCTACATTTAGGGGGATATAGCAGGCCTTACTAAGCATTGTAGGCTTGGGGTTCAGTTTTAGCCTCAGGGATATAGAGTCTTTTAATAATGAACTTTTTATCCACAGGCATTTAAGTCCAGCAAGGGGCATGCGGGCGGCAGGTTGTGGTGGGCTGCTCTTGGATATTGCTTCGGGAGTTGCCTACTGCTTCATGTCGTTGGTGTGCGTAAACTGGACCATCTCGAGGGCATCATGGCAGCTCAGAGGCTATCTCTGTTGCTGTGCGGACACATGGATTTGGGCCTGTGTCCGTGGGAGTTTGCGCGTTCTCCCCATGGTTGCGTGGGTTTCCTCCGGGTGCTCCGGTTTCCTCCCACATCCCAAAATGTGCTTTTAGGCTGATTGATTGGGTAACAAATTGTCCCTATATTAGACCTCCCTGATCCTCACACATTAGGCATAGACTAGAATCATGAATAGGTCACTGACCATGGGACGGCGGCGCGGGCTCGTTGGGCCAAAGGGCCTGTTTCCCGTGCTGTGTTGTTCTTTGTTCTTTGTTCTTTGTTCAGTGCAATTATCTGGGGTTAGGCAGAAATGTGGGGTTGAGGTTACAATCTTATTGAATGATGGAGGAAAATGAAGGGACTGAGAGGCCTTCTCGTGCTCCTAATTCATATGTGTGTACGCATCATGGTTAGTAAAAGCAGCCTCCTGTACTGTATGTACATTTGTATAGCCAGCCCTAACTTCCATCTTCCAACTAACCCAAACCAATATAGCCTTAATGAAGCTGTATTAACAGGTTGAGCAGAACCTGTTCGAGCCTGCAGTGCATGTGGTACATCTATTCAAATTTATCACAACTGTTAAATATACAAAGAGCTTTCAAAGCTGCCAGACCTTAAATCGATATTCAGGCTGAGCTTAATCTCTGGTAATCAAGCAAAGCAGTGACAGTGAATCACCTCAACAGCAACAAAGCACATATATATATAGCACCTCTGGCTTAGTAAAACATGATGTGGAGACGCCAGCATTGGACTGGGGTGGGCACAGTAAGAAGTCTCACAACACCAGGTTAAAGTCCAACAGGTTTATTTGGCAGCACTAGCTTTCGGAGTCTCAAATTCCTTCTTCGGGTGAGTGGGGGTTCACAAACAGGGTGTATAAAGACACAAACTCAATTTACAAGATAATGGTTGGAATGTGAGTTTTTACAGGTAATCAAGTCTTAAAGGTACAAACAATATGAGTGGAGAGAGGGTTAAGCATAGGTTAAAGAGATGTGTATTAGAACATAGAACATAGAACATAGAACATTACAGCGCAGAACAGGCCCTTCGGTCCATGATGTTGCGCCGACCAGTTACAAAACAATGACCCACTAGCCTAAACCAATCCCTTTTCATCCATAAACCTATCCACAGATCTCTTAAACGCCCCCAAACTAGGTGCATTTACAACTGCAGCTGGCAGGGCATTCCAGTCCCTCACCACCCTCTGGGTAAAGAACCTACCCCTGACATCTGTCCTATAACTATCCCCCCTTAATTTAAAATTGTGCCCCCTCGTGCTAGCTTTCTCCATCCTAGGAAAAAGGCTATCACTATCTACCCTGTCTAAACCTCTAATCATCTTATATGTTTCAATGAGATCCCCTCTTAGCCGCCTTCTTTCCAGCGAAAACAACCCCAAATCTCTCAGTCTCTCCTCATAGGATCTCCCCTCCATACCAGGCAACATCCTGGTAAACCTCCTCTGCACCCTCTCCAAAGCCTCTACATCCTTCCTGTAATGTGGGGACCAGAACTGCACACAAAACTCCAAGTGTGGCCGCACCAGAGTTGTGTACAGTTGCAACATGACGCTGCGACCCCTAAATTCAATCCCCCTACCAATAAACGCCAAGACACCGTATGCCTTCTTAACAACCTTATCTACTTGATTCCCAACTTTCAGGGATCTATGTACACATACACCTAGATCCCTCTGCTCCTCCACACTATTCAAAGTCCTCCCGTTAGCCCTATACTCAACACATCTGTTATTCCTACCGAAATGAATTACCTCACACTTCTCCACATTAAACTCCATCCGCCACCTCTCAGCCCAGCTCTGCAACCTTTCTAAGTCATCCTGCAAACTATGACACCCTTCCTCACAATCTACCACACCTCCGACTTTGGTGTCATCAGCAAACTTACTAATCCACCCAACTATACCCTCATCCAGATCATTAATAAAAATTACAAACAGCAGTGGCCCCAAAACAGATCCCTGAGGCACACCACTTGTAACCGAACTCCATGACGAATATTTCCCATCAACCACCACTCTCTGTCTCCTATCTGCTAGCCAATTCCTGATCCAATTACCTAGATCACCCCCAATCCCATACATCTGCATTTTCTGCAGAAGCCTACCATGGTGAACCTTATCAAACGCCTTGCTAAAATCCATATACACCACATCAACTGCCTTACCCCTATCCACCTCTTTGGTCACTTTCTCAAATTGTCTCCAGACAGGACAGTTAGCGAGATTTTGCAAACCCAGGCAATTCGTGGGGGTTACAGAGAGTGTGACATGAACACAAGATCCCGGTTGAGGCCTTCTTAATGAGCTCTAGCTCATTAGAGGGGTCAGTTTTTGCACAAAGCGTGCAGGAAGGTTTTTTGACTCAGTATGTAGATAGAACATAGAACATTACAGTGCAGAACAAGCCCTTCGGCCCACGATGTTGCGCCGACCAGTTACAAAAACAATGACCCACTAACCTATACCAATCCCTTTTCGTCCATAAACCTATCCACAGATCTCTTAAACGCCCCCAAACTAGGCACATTTACAACTGCAGCAGGCAGGGCATTCCAATCCCTCACCACCCGCTGGGTAAAGAACCTACCCCTGACATCCGTCCTGTAGCAACCCCCCCTCAATTTAAAGCCATGCCCCCTCGTGCTAGCTTTCTCCATCTGAGGAAAAAGGCTATCACTATCCACCCTATCTAAACCTCTAATCATCTTATATGTTTCAATAAGATACCCTCTTAGCCGCCTTCCTTCCAACGAAAACAACCCCAAATCTCTCAGTCTCTCCTCATAGGACCTCCCCACCATACCAGGCAACATCCTAGTAAACCTCCTCTGCACCCTCTCCAAAGCCTCTACATCCTTCCTGTAATGTGGGGACCAGAACTGCACACAGTACTCCAAGTGCGGCCGCACCAGAGTTGTGTACAGTTGCAACATAACGCTGCGACTCTTAGATAGGCCAACTAGAGGTGAGGCTATATTGGATTTGGTGCTGGGAAATGAGCCAGACCAGGTGCTAGACTTGGAAGTTGGTGTGCATTTTGGTGACAGTGACCACAATTCGGTTACGTTCACCTTAGTGATGGAAAGGGATAGGCATGAACCTCGGGTCAGTAGTTTTAGCTGGGGGAAGGGTAATTATGAGGCTATTAGGAGAGAATTAGGGAGCATAGGTTGGACTAGGAGACTACAGGGACTGGGAACATCCGAAATGTGGAGTTTTTTCAAGGAGCAGCTACTGCGAGTCCTTGATAGGTATGTCCCTGTCAGGCATGGAGGAATTGGTAGATCTAGGGAACCGTGGTGCACCAAAAAAGTTGATTCGCTGGTTAAAAGCTAAAAGGAGGCTTATGTCAGGATGAGACTTGAGGGCTCAGGTAGTGCACTGGAAATCTTTAGATTGGCTAGGAGGGAGTTAAAGAGTGAGTTAAGAAGGGCTAAAAGAGGACATGAGAAGACTTTGGCTGATAGGATTAAGGAGAATCTTAAGGCGTTCTATAGATATGTTAAGAACAGAAGATTGGTTAGGGCAAGATTAGGGCCAGTTACAGACAGCAGAGGGAAGTTGTGTGTGGAACCAGAAGAGATTGGAGAGGCATTGAACCAATATTTCTCTTTGGTGTTCATGCAGAGGGACATAAATGTAGCTGTGGAGAACACTGGGTTACAGGGTTGTAAACTGGACAGTATTGCAGTTGATAAGGAGGATGTGCTAGATATTCTTGAGGGTTTGAAAATAGATAAGTCCCCTGGGCTGGATGGGATCTACCCTAGGATTCTCTGGGAGGCAAGAGAGGCGATTGCAGAGCCTCTGGCTCTGATCTTCAGGTCGTCGTTGGTCACAGGTACAGTGCCGGAAGATTGGAGGACAGCGAATGTTGTCCCATTGTTTAAGAAGGGGAATAGAGACTTCCCCGGGAATTATAGACCGGTGAGTCTTACTTCTGTTGTGGGCAAGGTTTTAGAAAAAATTATTAGGGATAAGATTTATAGTTATTTAGAGAGTAATGAATTGATTGGAGATAGTCAGCATGGTTTTGTAGAGGGTAGGTCGTGCCTTACTAACCTTATTGAGTTTCTTGAGAAAGTGACCAAAGAGGTGGATGGGGTTAAGGCAGTTGACCTGGTATATATGGACTTTAGTAAGGCAATTGATAAGGTTCACCATGGTAGGCTTCTGCAGAAAATGCAGATGTATGGGATTGGGGGTGATCTAGGTAATTGGATCAGGAATTGGCTAGCAGATAGGAGGCAGAGGGTGGTGGTTGATGGAAAATATTCGTCATGGAGTTCAGTTACAAGTGGTGTGCATCAGGGATCTGTTTTGGGGCCACTGCTGTTTGTAATTTTTATAAATGATCTGGATGAGGGTATAGTTGGGTGGATTAGTAAATTTGCTGATGACACCAAAGTCGGAGGTGTGGTAGATAGTGAGGAGGGGCGTCATAGTTTACAGAGAGACTTGGACAAGTTGCAGAGCTGGGCCGAGAGGTGGCGGATGGAGTTTAACGCGGAAAAGTGTGAGGTAATTCACTTTGGCAGGAATAACAGATGTGTAGAGTATAGGGCTAACGGGAGGACTCTGAATAGTGTGGATGAACAGAGGGATCTAGGTGTATGTGTTCATAGATCCCTGAAAGTTGGGAATCAAGTAGATAAGGTTGTTAGGAAGGCATACGGCGTTTTGGCGTTTATTGGTAGGGGGATTGAATTTAGGAGCTGCAGCGTCATGTTGCAACTGTACAAAACTCTGGTGTGGCCGCACTTGGAGTATTGTGTGCAGTTCTGGTCCCCACATTATAGGAAGGATGTGGAGGCTTTGGAGAGGGTGCAGAGGAGGTTTACCAGGATGTTGCCTGGTATGGAGGGGAGGTCCTATGAGGAGAGACTGAGGGATTTGAGATTGTTTTCGTTAGTAAGATGGCGGCTAAGAGGGGATCTTATTGAAACATATAAGATGATTAGAGGTTTAGATAGGGTGGATAGTGATAGCCTTTTTCCTAGGATGGAGAAAGCTAGCACGAGGGGCATAGCTTTAAATTAAGAGGTGGTAGTTATAGGACGGATGTCAGAGGTAGGTTCTTTACCCAGAGGGTGGTGAGGGATTGGAATGCCCTGCCTGCTGCAGTTGTAAATGCGCCAAGTTTGGGGGCGTTTAAGAGATCCATGGATAGGTTTATGGATGGAAAGTGATTGGTTTAGGTTAGTGGGTCATTGCTTTTTAATTGGTCGGCGCAACATCGTGGGCCGAAGGGCCTGTTCTGCGCTGTAATGTTCTATGTTCTATGTGTGCGGAACTTGGTTATCAGTTTCTGCTCAGCAATTCCACATTGTTATGTGTGGGGAAGGCTGCCTTGGAGAATGCTTAAAACATAGAACATTACAGCGCAGTACAGGCCCTTCGGCCCTCGATGTTACGCTGACCAGTGGAACCAATCTAATGACCCTCTAACCTAAATTCGAAGATCAGAGGCCGAATGCCCATGACTGCTGAAGTGTTCCCCGATGGGAAGGGAACACTCCTGCCTGGTGATAGTCAAGCGGTGTTCTTCAACTATTGCCGTAGCGTCTGCATGGTCTCCCCAATGTACCATGTACCATGTACCATGCCCAATGTACCATGTACCATGCCCAATGTACCATGCCTCGGGACATCCTCACCTGCAGGTAGACAACATTGGCAGAGTCGCAAGTGTATGTGCCATGTACCTGGTGGATGGTGTTCTCACGTGAGATGATGGCATCCATGTCGATGATCCAGCACGTCATGCAGAGGTTGCTGTGCCAGGGTTGTGTGAAGTTGTGGTCACTGTTCTCCACGTGTATTCCACGTGTGGCCTTACCAATCTCTTGTACAACTTCAACAAGACGTCCCAACTCCTGTACTCAATATTCAAGAGAGATGATCAGAATCCTGGTTCTAAAATGTTCTAAGGGACATCGTCACAGAATCCTACAGTGAAAAAGAGGCTCTTCGGCCCATCGACTCTGCACCAGCGCATAAAATGTCCTGACCTGCCCACTTAATCTCACTTGCCAGCACTTGGCGCACAGCCTTGAATGTTACGGTGTGCCAAGTACTCATCCAGGTACTTTTTAAAGAACGTGAGGCATCCCACCTCTACCACCCTCCCAGGCAGTGCATTGACCCGAACAGGCACCAGAGTGTGGTGTCCGGGGGAATTTCCCAGTAACCACATTGCAGTGTTAATGTAAGCATTACTTGTGACTAATTAATAAACTTTAATATGGACGAAAAGGGATTGGTTTAGGCTAGAACATAGAACATACATAGAACCCTACAGTGCAGAAACAGGCCCTTCGGCCCATCGAGTCTGCACCGAACACAATCCCACCCAGACCCTATCCCCATATCCCTACACATTTTACCTGCTAATCCCTCTAACCTACACATCCCAGGATACTAAGGGGCAATTTTAGCATAGCCAATGAACCTAACCCGCACATCTTTGGACTGTGGGAGGAAACCGGAGCACCCGGAGAAAACCCACGCAGACACGAGGAGAATGTGCAAACTCCACACAGGCAATGACCCGAGCCGGGAATCGAACCCAGGACCCTGGAGCTGTGAAGCAGCAGTGCTAACCACTGTGCTACCGTGCCGCCCCAGGCTAGTGGGTCATTGTTTTGTAACTGGTCGGCGCAACATCGTGGGCCGAAGGGCCTGTTCTGCGCTGTAATGTTCTATGTTCTATGTTCTATGTTTAACTTTAAACAATCCCATCTGGGCTTCATCTCCATAACCCCACATATTTACCTGCTAATCCGTCTGACCCACACATCCTGGGACACTAAGGGGCAATTTAGAATGGCAAATCCAACTAACCCATACATCCTTTTACTGTGGGAGGAAACTGGAGCACCCAGAGGAAACCCATGCAGACACGGGGAGAACATGCAACTCTGCACAGACAGTGACCCAAGCCAGGAATCAAACCCAGGTCCCTGGCACTGTGAGGCAGCAGTGCTAACCCACTGTGCCACCATGTCGAGCTGCTTTGAAGAAGTCACTGAGGGAGGACCCTTCACCAAGAGAACTGGATGGCACAGTGACACCAGGGGTTGGCACTGCTGCCTCACAGCGCCCAGGGAGCCAGGTTCGATTCCTGGCTTGGGTTATTGTCCGAGCAGAGTCTGCACATTCTCCTTGTGTTTGCGCGGGCTTCCTCCGGGTGCTCCGCTTTCTTCCCACAGTCCGAAAGACGTGCAGGTTAGGGTGCATTGACCGTGCTCAATTCTCCCTCCAGGCGTCGGAGTGTGACGACTAGGGGGAATTTCACAGTCACTTCATTGCAGTGTTAACCTGTGACACTAATAAATAAACTTGAAAACTGGTGAGGTTCAAGACGCTGTCTCATTGCTGATTCCCCCCGGGTGATAACTGACCTGGTTGGTCACCCTCAAATCCATCACCCCCCACTCCCCACCCAGGTTGCAATGAACAATAAGAAGCAACGGGTGTAGTGTGGGCTTGAGGAAGCAGCTGTTTATTTCCAACGTCCTTGCCTTCAGCACAGCGTCTCCCTTTAAAAACATTGCAGTGATGTGTGAAGATTTCAAACAATTTGGACTGACCTTTAAGATGCTCCGAATGATAGCTGTTTAATTAAAGGAAGGAGCAGCACATTGTTGATGGGTAATCACACAGGCTGGCGAAAGGTAACACAGCGAAACTTTGTCTACAGCGAAACGCTTCAGTTGCTTTCAGGTCTGCCAGATGGTGTTTGCGGTGTGATCGAAGCAGGAACGCACTTGTGTGTGTTAAACAGCGAAGAGAACCTGCCGCGCCGTGCCTGCGACAACAGGCACCCCCCCCCCGTACGCTTACAAAACTGGCGCGACTCTTTGTAATCGGCACGTCGGAGAATTGAACTTGGAGTTGGCGTTGGCGTACACCGTGTCTCTTTCCGATAGCCAGCACCTAGCCACGCAGCTCCCATTACTCACTACCCCACTCCTCCACACTAGCAGCAGCATGTCATAAGAACATAAGAAATAGGAGCAGGAGTAGGCCATCTAGCCCTTCGAGCCTGCCCCGCCATTCAATAAGATCATGGCTGATCTGTCGTGGCTCAGCTCCACCTTCCCGCCCTCTCCCCATAACCCTTAATCCCTTCTCTTATCAAAAACCCATCAACCCGCTTCTTAAAAATATTTGGCGAGGCAGCCTCCACCACTTCAACGGGCAGAGAATTCCAGAGATTCACCACCCTTTGAGTGAAGAAGTTCCTCCTCAACTCTGTTCTAAACCGCCTCCCCTTTATCTTGAGGCTGTACCCCCTAGTCTTTTTTGAGCGGGAAGAGTCTCTCCACCTCTATCCTATCCATCCCATTCATCATCTTATACGTCTCAATGAGATCTCCCCTCATTCTTCTAAACTCCAACGAGTACAAGCCTAGTTTATTCAGCCTCTCCTCATAGCTCAATCCCCTCAACTCCGGTATCAGCCTAGTAAACCTCCTCTGCACTCCCTCCAGGGTCAAAATATCCTTGCGCAGGATATCCTGTCGAAATATCCTGTCGAACGTGGATAGGCCCTCCCAGCGACCAGACTCGTTTCAAACGGGTCAGTATCAACTACCCCCAAACCCTCCGCCCCAAGCAACTTGTGATTTTTAAAAATGTTTTAATTCATTAGACGTTTTGATTTGATTTATTATTATCATGTGCACTAACATATAGTGAAAAGTATTGTTTCTTGCGTGCTATATAGACAAAGCATACTCTTCGTAGAGTACATAGAAGAGGACGTAAGGAGAGATTTGATTTAGTTTGATTTGATTTGATTTATTATTGACATATGTCTTATTGAAACATATAAGATGATTAGAGGTTTAGACAGGGTAGATAGTGATAGTCTTTTTCCTAGGATGGAGAAAGCTAGCACGAGGGGGCACGACTTTAAATTAAGGGGGGGGTAGTTATAGGACTGATGTCAGGGGTAGGTTCTTTACCCAGAGGGTGGTGAGGGACTGGAATGCCCTGCCAGCTGCAGTTGTAAATGCGCCTAGTTTGGGGGCGTTTAAGAGATCTGTGGATAGGTTTATGGACGAAAAGGGATTGGTTTAGGCTAGTGGGTCATTGTTTTGTAACTGGTCGGCGCAACATGTTCTGCGCTGTAATGTTCTATGTTCTATGTTCTATGTATTAACATGAAAAGTATTGTTTCTTGCGCGCCATACAGGCAAAGCATACTGTTCACAGAGGAGGAAAGGAGAGAATGCAGAATGTACTATTATAGTCATGGCTAGAGTGTAGAAATAGGTTAACTTAATATGAAGTACAAAGAACAACACAGCACGGGAAACAGGCCCTTCGGCCCAACGAGCCCGCACCGCCATTTTAACATTATGAGTGCCCTCCTCTACCCATGACCTTTGTCTACACCTATTGGGGAAGACTGAGGGAAGACTAATTTAGGGATCATTTGTTACACCAATCAGCCTAAGAGCACGTTTTTTGGGGCATGGGAGGAAATCGGGGCACCCGGAGAAAACCCACGCAAGCATGGGGAGAATGTGCAAACTCCCGCAGACACCGGCCCAAATCAAAAGAACAAACAAAAAATCAGCCCGGGAAACAGGCCCTTCGGCCCAACGAGCCCGCGCTACCATCTCAACACTACCAGTCCCCCTACTCCACCCACGACCCCTGTCTAATGTTTTATGGCCATCCAGATTGAGGGAATCTGATTTAGGGACAATTTATTCCTGCCAATCAGCCTAACAGCACATCTTTGGGGTGTGGGAGGAAACCGGAGCACCTGGAGAAAACCCACGCAAGCACGGGGAGAATGCGCAAACTCCCACAGACACAGGCCCAAATCCATGTATCTGCACAGCAAACAGCGATAGTCACTGAGCTGTAAAGTTGCCCATCAGTTGGTCCAGTTTAAGCGTACACTAACGGACGTGAAGCACTAGGCAACTCTCGAAGCAACGTCCAAGAGTAGCCCTCGCACGACCCACCGCGTGTATAAGCCCCTTGTTGGACAACAAGGCGGACCGAATCACCTGTGAAGTAAAAGAAAAGACATCAATAAACATGCAAAACTTAGACAGACATTTACGGAATCCCCAGAAGGGCAGAAATAAAGCAAAGTGAGCCATGAAATATGTTGGAAGGTCCATAGGACTCAATTGATTCCCAGGGACGTCCCAAAGCTCTTGATCTTTATTTAGAAAAGTCCCCTCTGGTCCATCTCTAGTCCGTTCATGTGCCTGTCTAAGTAAGCCTTAAACAGCTCTTCGGGTACATAAGAACATAAGAACATAAGAAATAGGAGCAGGAGTAGGCCATCTGGCCCTTCGAGCCTGCCCCGCCATTCAATAAGATCATGGCTGATCTGTCGTGACTCAGCTCCACCTTCCCGCCCTCTCCCCATAACCCTTAATCCCTTCTCTTATCAAAAACCCATCAACCCGTTTCTTAAAAATATTTAGCGAGGCAGCCTCCACCACTTCAACGGGCAGAGAATTCCAGAGATTCACCACCCTTTGAGTGAAGAAGTTCCTCCTCAACTCTGTTCTAAACCGCCCCCCCTTTATCTTGAAGCTGTGCCCCCTAGTCCTACTGTCTTTTTTGAGCGGGAACAGTCTCTCCACCTCTATCCTATCCATCCCATTCATCATCTTATACGTCTCAATGAGATCTCCCCTCATTCTTCTAAACTCTAACGAGTACAAGCCTAGTTTATTCAGCCTCTCCTCATAGCTCAATCCCCTCAACTCCGGTATCAGCCGAGTAAACCTCCTCTGCACTCCCTCCAGGGCCAAAACATCCTTGCGCAGGTGCGGCGCCCAAAACTGCACACAGTACTCCAGCTGCGGCCTCACCAATGCCCTATACAGCTGCAGCAAGACCTCCCTACTTTTATATTCAATCCCCTTCGCTATGAAGGCCAGCATCCCATTCGCCTTCCTGACCACCTGCTGCACCTGCAAGCTGGGTTTTTGCGACCACGGAGGGAGAATTTAGCACAGCCAATGCACCTAACCAGCACATCTTTCAGAGTGTGGGAGGAAACTGGAGCACCTGGAGGAAAACCCGTGCAGACATGGGGAGAATGTGCAGCCTCCACACAGTGACCCATCAAGGCTGGGTCCCTGGCGCTGTCAGGCAGCAGGGCTAACCACCGTGCCAACGTGCCGCCCAAAAGATTTCGAAACCTCAGACTGGATGTGTTAAATCTTCGGTCCGTGCCATATAGTGCTTGGAATCAGTGTCCTTTGATAATTTTGATGTGATCTTGAAAGTCCTGTCTGTGTCAGAGAGGATTTTAAGCTGATGCAATCAAATCCTTCCCTTGATCCCCTTGCAATTTGCATTCTTGAGCCGAGACTTAAAGAATGATGGATTTGGATCAAACCAGAGTCAAGGAATCCTCACTTGTAATTGCTTAACATTACTGAAGTGTCTGAAATTGACCGCATTAATGAATGGAAGATGATAGCTTAATGACATAACTTAATTAACCAAAGAGACAGCTCATTGTAATCGGAAATATAAATATGCCATCAACTTTTAACCATGTCAGACACTATTCCAGATCAAATCTCCTCATCAAAGGAAGAACATTGAAATGACAAGCAACCAAATAATTAAAAGTAAACCTCATAAACCCTTAATTCTCGTGGTCTATCTCAGGCATGGCTTAGCATTATCAAAGGGACGGTTCCCCGAAGATATCACTTAGCTCTTTGAACCGACCTTATTCCAATTAGTGCTGCTCTTTACCTCACCAGCTGTCATGGTGCCTCTGCTTGTTTGATGGGGAACAGTGTGCAGGGCTGCAGGGGAAGAGTAGGGCAGTGCGGCCAATCGGAGAGCTCTTTAAAGGAGCCATCAGTGACGGAGTGGGCTGAATGGCCTCCTTTTCTAATGCGTTGCGACAGCAACAACTTGCATTCATCTAGCACCTTTGACAGAGCAAGGGGTCCTAAAGCAATTTTCACAGCTTACTGTGTCTCCTACTGGCCCAAGGTCCCAGAAACTACAAAAGGTCGTGAATGTAGCCCAATCCATCACGCAAACCAGCCTCCCATCCATCGACTCTGTCTACACTTCCCACTGCCTCGGGCAAAGCAGCCAGCATAATTAAGGATCCCACGCACCCCGGGCATTCTCTCTTCCACCTTCTTCCGTTGGGAAAAAGATACAAAAGTCTGAGGTCACGTACCAACCAACTCAAGAACAGCTTCTTCCCTGCTGCCGTCAGACTTTTGAATGGACCCACCTCGCATTAAGCTGATCTTTCTCTACACCCTAGCTACGACTGTAACACTACCTTCTGCACTCCCTCGTTTCCTTCTCTATGAACGGTATGCTTTGTCGGTATAGCGCACAAGAAACAATACTTTTCACTGTATATTAGTACATGTGACAATAATCAATCAAATCAAATCAAAATCACTTCAGAGGTGTGCTATTGCACTCCAGAAGGAGACATTAGGACAGATAATAAATCAAATGAGGTAGGCTTTGAAACAATAGGAAGAGTTGCATTTAGATAGCACCTTTCAGAACCATCGGACATCTCAAGCTACCTCACAGCCCTCGGCAACCTTTTTGAAATATCATCATTATAAATAATTATGTGCAGCTCTGGATGTCACACCGGAGGGATGATTTGAAGGCATTGGAGAGAGTGTGAAAGAGGTTTACGAAAAGTCAGACCTCTCTTGGAATACTGTGAATAGTCAGACCTCTCTTGGAATACTGTGCTCAGTTCTGGTCACCTCATTACTGGAGGGATGTGGAACCTATTGAAAGGGGGCAGAGGAGATTTACATGGAGGTTGCCTGGATTGGGTGGCATGCCTTATGGAGATAGGTTGAGGGAGCTTGGTTGTTTTTCCTTAGAGAGACGAAGGATGAGAGGTGACCTGATAGAGGTGTATAAGATGCTGAGAGGTATAGATCGGGTGGATTCTCACAGGCTTTTTCCAAGGGCTGGAACAGTTGCTACGAGAGGACACAGGTTTAAGGTGCTGGGGAGCAGGTACAGAGGAGATGTCAGGGGTTAGTTCTTATGTTATGTTCTTGTGTAAGTTTTTCACTCAGAGGGTGGTGGGTGAGTGGAATCGGCTGCCGTCGGTGGTGGTGGAGGCAAATTCGATAGGGTCTTTCAAGAGACTTCTGGATGAGTACATGGAACATAATAGGATTGAGGGTTATAGGTAAGCCTAGTAGGTAGGGATATAAGAACATAAGAACATAAGAAATAGGAGCAGGAGTAGGCCATCTGGCCCTTCGAGCCTGCCCCGCCATTCAATAAGATCATGGCTGATCTGTCGTGACTCAGCTCCACCTTCCCGCCCTCTCCCCATAACCCTTAATCCCTTCTCTTATCAAAAACCCATCAACCCGTTTCTTAAAAATATTTAGCGAGGCAGCCTCCACCACTTCAACGGGCAGAGAATTCCAGAGATTCACCACCCTTTGAGTGAAGAAGTTCCTCCTCAACTCTGTTCTAAACCGCCCCCCCTTTATCTTGAGGCTGTGCCCCCTAGTCCTACTGTCTTTTTTGAGCGGGAACAGTCTCTCCACCTCTATCCTATCCATCCCATTCATCATCTTATACGTCTCAATGAGATCTCCCCTCATTCTTCTAAACTCTAACGAGTACAAGCCTAGTTTATTCAGCCTCTCCTCATAGCTCAATCCCCTCAACTCCGGTATCAGCCGAGTAAACCTCCTCTGCACTCCCTCCAGGGCCAAAACATCCTTGCGCAGGTGCGGCGCCCAAAACTGCACACAGTACTCCAGCTGCGGCCTCACCAATGCCCTATACAGCTGCAGCAAGACCTCCCTACTTTTATATTCAATCCCCTTCGCTATGAAGGCCAGCATCCCATTCGCCTTCCTGACCACCTGCTGCACCTGCAAGCTGGGTTTTTGCGACTCATGCACAAGGACCCCGAGGTCCCTCTGCACCGTCGCCTGCTGCAGTTTTTCGCCCCGTAAGTAATAGTCCTTCTTACCATTCCTCCTACCAAAGTGGACCACCTCACACTTGCCAACATTAAATTCCATTTGCCATTTCCTGGCCCATTCGCCCAGCCTATCTAGATCCTTCTGCAGACTCTCCACACCCTCCGCACAATTTGCCTTTCCCCCAATCTTGGTGTCATCAGCAAATTTCGACACCCTGCACTCGGTTCCCTCCTCCAGATCATCTATATAAATGGTAAATAGCTGAGGCCCCAGCACCGACCCCTGGGGCACCCCACTAGTCACCAACCGCCAATCCGAATAGCATCCATTGACCCCTACTCTCTGCCTCCTATTTGACAACCAATCCTCTATCCACGCTAACACCCTACCCCCAACTCCATGTCCCCTGACCTTCTGCAATAACCTCTTGTGAGGTACCTTGTCAAACGCCTTCTGAAAATCCAGAAAGACCACATCCACCAGCTCTCCTCCATCCACTGCCCTAGACACATCCTCATAGAACTCCAGTAAATTTGTCAGACACGACTTCCCTTTAATGAAACCGTGTTGCGTCCGCCCTATCAAGCAATTCCCCTCAAGATGCCTCGCTATTTCCTCCTTAATGACGGTTTCTAACATTTTACCTACCACAGACGTTAAACTAACCGGCCTATAATTCCCCGCCTTTTGCCTGGCACCCTTCTTAAACAACGGCGTAACATTAGCCGTTTTCCAATCTTCCGGCACTTCCCCGGAATCCAGCAACGTCTGGAAAATAACCACCAAGGCATCCACTATCACCTCCGCCATTTCTTTCAGAACCCTCGGATGCATTCCATCCGGTCCTGGGGACTTGTCCACAATCAGCCCCTCCAGTCTGTCGAGCACCACCTCTCTAGTAACAGTAATATCATTAAGACCCTCCATTCCTACCACCTTTCCATCGCTAACACCCGGCAAATTATTCACGTCCTCCTCCGTGAAGACAGAAACAAAGAAGTTATTCAAGACCTTAGCCATATCCCTATCCCCTACCACTAGCTCCCCTTTCTCATCCTCTAAAGGACCAACGTTTACCCTAGCCAGCCTCTTCCTTTTTATATATTTATAAAAACTCTTGCTATCCTTTTTTATATTAAGTGCTAGCCCAGCCTCATAGCTTCTCCTACCCTCCTTTATCAATTTCTTTGTCAATCTTTGTTGACATTTAAACCTTTCCCAATCCTCTTCTCGCCCACTGCTCTTAGCTACTCTAAACTCCTCCGCTTTTAATTTAACACTTTCCTTCACCTCCTTCGTTATCCACGGCTTATTACCTCTCCTCCTACTGTCCTTTTTAACCATCGGAATAAATTTCTGCTGAGCACCAAGAAAGATCTCCTTAAAGATCCTCCACTGCTCCTCAGCAGACCTACCTTCCAACGCGTTCCCCCAGTCCACATTCGCCAATTCTTCTCTCATCCTACCGTACTCCCCTCTATTCAAACAAAGGACGCGTGTCTGGGAACCCACTTTCTCCTCCTCCATCTGCACCAGAAACTCCACCATACAATGATCACTCTCTCCAAGAGGATCCTTCACCGCAAGGTCCCTAATTCTACCCGCCTCATTACATAGCACCAGATCCAAGATAGCTCGCTCCCTCGTCGGCTCCAACACACACTGTTCAAGGAAATTATCCCGGCAGCATTCCAAGAACTCCTCCTCGAGCCCACCTCGTCCAACATGGGTCGACCAATCAATATGCAGATTGAAATCTCCCATAACTACTGCCGTCCCATTCCTGCACGCTGCACTTATTTGCGCATTAACAGCCCGCCCCACCTCCAGATCATTATTCGGGGGCCTATAGACGACACCCACTAGCGTCTTCCTCCCTTTTCTGTTCCTAATCTCCACCCACAACGATTCCACTTTCTGCTCCTTGGCTCCGATATCATCCCTTGCTACCACCTTGATACTATCCTTAATCAGCAGAGCTACGCCACCCCCTCTTTCCTCCTGCCTATCCTTCCTAAACACTTGATAACCCTGTACATTCATCTCCCAGTCCCTGTCACCTTGCAGCCACGTTTCTGTAATGGCCACCAGATCGTATCCATTTGTGTCGATCTGCGCCATCAGCTCATCCACTTTATTCCGAATGCTTCGTGCATTCAGATAAAGCGCTTTCATCCCAGCCTTCACCTGGACCCTACTTGCCGTAACGCCACCAATTGGGACATCCTTTGCCTCTTCCCTTACCTGTACCCTATCCTTAACTTTAGACCTCATAGCGTCACCTACCCTCGCACCCTCCCCCGACTTGTGGGCGGGCCGAAGGGCCTGTTTGTGCTGTAGTGTTCTTTCTTCTATAATTGGAGAGATTGGAACTGTTCTCCTTGGAGAGGAGATTTAATCAAGTTGTCTAAAATCATGAGAGAGACGGACAGAGTAGATAGGGTCAGACGTATCCCACTCATAACAGGATCAAGAAGGAGAGGGCACAGATTTAGATTTGTAAAAGATGCAACTATGATACCGGAGTTGAGGGGATTGAGCTATGAGGAGAGGCTGAATAAACTAGGCTTGTACTCGTTAGAGTTTAGAAGAATGAGGGGAGATCTCATTGAGACATATAAGATGATGAATGGGATGGATAGGATAGAGGTGGAGACACTCTTCCTGCTCAAAAAAGACAGTAGGACTAGGGGGCACAGCCTCAAGATAAAGGGGGGGCGGTTTAGAACAGAGTTGAGGAGGAACTTCTTCACTCAAAGGGTGATGAATCTCTGGAATTCTCTGCCCGTTGAAGTGGTGGAGGCTGCCTCGCTAAATATTTTTAAGAAACGGGTTGATGGGTTTTTGATAAGAGAGGGGATTAAGGGTTATGGGGAGAGGGCGGGAAGGTGGAGCTGAGTCACGACAGATCAGCCATGATCTTATTGAATGGCGGGGCAGGCTCAAAGGGCCAGATGGCCTACTCCTGCTCCTATTTCTTATGTTCTTATGTTCTTATTCATGCAGCGAGTAGTTGGGGTCTGGAAAGCTCTGACTGGAAGTATGTGGGACGTAGATTCAATCAAGGCAGATAGGAGAAACAATGTGCAGGGGAAAAGCGGGGGAATGGTACTAAATCGTGATGCTTGTTTGGAGAGCAGGCCTGATGGGGCCAAACGATTTCTTTCTGCATCATTACGAGTCAGTGATTCTGTAATGCGGGGACTGAGTTTGGGGCTGGTGTGATGGCGAGTAATGAAGAGGCCAGACTGATTCTTGGGAATATGGGTTCCAATCCCATCAACTGGAGACAATCTAGATTTATTGAATGGTATCTGTAATTGAAAGTTAGTCCAATAGCGATTGCGCAACAATCATTGACTGTCGGAAAAACCCATCTGGTTCACTGATGTCCTTTAGGGAAGGAAATCTGCCGTCCTTACCTGGTCTGGCCTACATGTGACTCCAGAGCCACAGCCAATGTGGCTGACTCTCAACTGCCGTCTTCCAAGGGCAACTAGGGATGGTCAATAATTGCTGGCCCAGCCAGCGATGCCTGTGAACCATGAATGAATTAAAAACAAAAAAAATCAATCATTTAGTTCTGGCTAATATCTGCAGGACCAATATCCAAGATGACAGCTCCCCAGTCCATCACTTTACCTCACACTGGGGGCCATTTACTAGCCATTGGTAAACATGGATGGGAATATAAGATAATGAAGGGGATGGATAGGGTAGAAGTAGAGAGATTCTTCCCACTTAGAAAGGATAGCAGGACTAGAGGGCACAGCCTCAAGGTAAGGGGGGGGGGCAGTTTAGATCAGAGTTGAGGAGGAACTTCTTCACTCAAAGGGTGGCGAGTCTCTGGAATTCTCTGCCCGTTGAAGTGGTGGAGGCTGCCTCGCTAAATATATTTAAGTCACGGGTAGATAGGCTTCTGATAGACAGGAGGAGAAAGCGGGAAAGTGGAACTGATCCACTTCAGATCAGCCATGATCTTATTGAATGGCGGGGCAGGCTCGAAGGGCCAGATGGCCTACTCCTGCTCCTATTTCTTATGTTAACCCTAAGCCTAAGCCTCCGGGCGCGAGGCGAGAGAAAAGTGGCAGAGCACGAAGAAAAGGGGATATTTCCTCTCTCTGTCCCACCCCAAAAAAACCCTAACCCACTTACTCACTCCGAGACGTCAACATGTATGAATCAGGAGACCTTTGACGTTGTTTCTCTGTGTGCTTCCAGAGGAACGAGGAAACATTTTAGCCAGGCAGCCTCGTGCCAAACCGACCAACTCCATGAAAATTCCGGAAAATTTTAATAAGTGCCCCGCTCGTTGAGGCAGCACAGTCCAGATTCTTACAACTTAACTGCGTTCGATAAGAATTCTCCTCACCTCATGTGATTCATTTACCTCAAGTCTGTGTCCCCTGGTTATCAGCCCTTTACATGATTTTCCAAATTAATTTTTGATACATCTGTCACTTTAAATAAAATAGCAGTGCAGCAGTACGGGTCCCTGTATACACTGCAGATGCTAATCAGATAGTTGCCATCCCAACATATATCTTTCCCATTACTCTGACTTTGCCTCCAGCTATAATGCTTAAATTGGGTGCCATTTTTAAATTAAGTTTGAATTTATGCTTGTGTAGAGGGGTGATATTATAATGCTTATGTATCTCATTCTTGATGTACCCCGTGAGATGTATGAATTCAGATTCTTGACGTCTAATGGTCTCCCATGCATCTGTATACCTGGGGTGTTTTTACTCGAGAGGCGGAGGCTGAGGGGAGACCTGATAGAGGTCTACAAAACCCTGAGAGGCACAGACAGAGTGGATAGTCAAAGGCTTTTTTTTTCCCCAGAGGGGAAGTGTCAATGACAAGAGGGCACAGGTTCAAGGTGAGAAGGGGGAAAGTTTAAGGGAGATGTGCAGGGGAAGTTTTTCACGCAGAGAGTGGGGGTGGGGGGGGTGCCTGGAACGTGCTGCCAGAGAAGAGATGCATTAGCATCATTTAAGAGGCATCTGGATGGGTACATGAACAGGGAGGGAATAGAGAGCTGCAGAGTAAAGGCAGAAGGTTTTATTTTAGTTTATTTAGGGCTTCATGATTGGCTGAGGCTTGGAGGGCCTGTTCCTGTGCTGTACTTTTCTTTGTTCTTTGGTGTTTGAGTGGGGAGGGGCAGTGTCTGTTAATCATTGAATCGGTTCACCTCACCTCAAACCAATCGAGGTGACCCCCATGGACAATGATTTGGTGGGTAGCTCTTCTGCCTCTGACTGAAAGCGCCCTGTGAATGCCGCCTTTCAGTAAAATCGAGGCTCCTTCCTCCCTCTCAGGTGGCCATGTCAGAGCTTCCATGACACTATATTGAAGAACAGCAGTGGGGCAGCAGGGGGAAGGGGGTTGGGGAGGGGAAGGGGGTTTCCTTAGAATCCTAGTCAGCATTTATCCCTCAGCTCACACCTCCCCAAGTAGCTTACCAGTCATTTAGAATCATATAATTCCTACAGTGCAGCAGGAGACCATTTGACCCATTGAGTCTGCACCAACAGCAATCCCGCCCAGGCCCTATCCCTGTGACCCCATTAATCCTCCCAACTTACGCATCTTGGGACACTAAGGGGCAACTTAGTATGGCCAATCCACCTAACCTACACATCTTTGGACTGTGGGAGGAAACCAGAGCACCCGGAGGAAATGCACGCAGACATGGGGAGAATCCGCGCAGACAGTGACCCAAGCCAGGAATCGAACCCGGGTCCCTGGCGCTGTAAGGTTGCAGCGCTAATCTCTGTGCTATTGTGGCGGCACGGTAGCACAGTGGTTAGCACTGCTGCTTCACAGCTCCAGGGTCCTGGGTTCGATTCCCGGCTCGGGTCACTGCCTGTGTGGAGTTTGCACATTCTCCTCGTGTCTGCGTGGGTTTTCTCCGGGTGCTCCGGTTTCCTCCCACAGTCCAAAGATGTGCGGGTTAGGTTCATTGGCTATGCTAAAATTGCCCCTTAGTGTCCTGGGATGTGTAGGTTAGAGGGATTAGCAGGTAAAATGTGTAGGGATATGGGGATAGGGTCTGGGTGGGATTGTGTTCGGTGCAGACTCGATGGGCCGAAGGGCCTGTTTCTGTGCTGTAGGGTTCTAGAATGTGTTGCTCACTTTATTGATGTTTACGTGATCTACTGCATTTTCCTACTTGACCACAGTGACTGTGCTTTAAAAATATTAACTGGCTGTGGAGGATGAGAATGTGCTGAGGCTGGAAAGTTGCAATATAGATTTTATTTTATGCATTCGTGGGGAGTGGGTGTCGCTGGCTGGCCAACATTTATTGCCCATCCTTAGCTGCCCCTTGAGATGGTGGTGGTGAGCTGCCTTCTTGAAATGCTGCAGTCCACGTGCTGTGGGCAGACCCCCCTGTGCTGTTAGGGAGGGAATGCTCAGATTTTGATCCAGCGACAGTGAAGGAACGGCGATATATTTCTGAGCAGGATGCTGGGTGGTTTGGAGGGGAACCTGCCGGTGTTCCCATGTATCTGCTGCCCTCGTCCTTCTAGATGGAAGTGGTCGTGGGTTTGGAAGGTGCTGTCTAAAGATGTGCGGGTTAGGTTCATTGGCTATGTTAAAATTGCCCCTTAGTGTCCTGGGATGTGTAGGTTAGAGGGATTAGCAGGTAAAATGTGTAGGGATATGGGGATAGGGTCTGGGTGGGATTGTGTTCGGTGCAGACTCGATGGGCCGAAGGGCCTGTTTCTGCACTGTAGGGTTCTATGGTTCTAGGGTTCTATGGTCTAAGGATCTTTGGTGAATTGGTGTGTACCATCTTGTAGATGGTACACACTGCTGCTACTGAGCGTTGGTGGTGGAGGGAGTGAGTGTTTGTGGATGTGGTGCCCATCAAGCGGGGCTGCTTTGCCCCGGATGGTGTTGAGCTTCTTGAGTGTTGTTGGAGCTGCCCCCATCCAGGCAAGCGGGGAATGTTCCATCACACTCCTGACTTGTGCCTTGTAGATGGCGAATAGGCTTTGGGGAGTCAGGAGGTGGGTTATTCATCACAGTATTCTGAGCCTCTGACCTGTTTTTGTAGCCATTGTCTTTATGTGCTGAGTCCAGTTGAGTTTCTGGTCAATGGTAACCTCAAGGATGCCGACAGATCAATGTTCTTTCTTTGTTACAACACAATATAAGTCAGATTCAATGTGCACCTATCTGTGCATCCACTGGGAAACAAAACCTTGATGAATTGGGTAAGTTTGTATTCAACCAGATCAGGTGAGTAAGATTGATGGAAGGATATCTCTTCACCCTGAGATGGGGAATAGAGTACTTGTTACACACTGTGAAACAGAGATTAGCAGCCTCAGTTAATGAGACCAAATTCCCCAACAAAAACAGAAGACGCTGGAAAAATCTCAGCGGGTCTGACAGCATCTGTGGAGAGAAAGTAGAGCCAATGTTTCGAGTCTGGTTGACTCTTCGTCAGAGCTGAAGACAAAGAAAATCAGATTGGAGTTATACTGTGAGGGTGGGTGGTGGCTGTGATTGGACAAAGGAAATGTAAATGGTGATGATTAAGGCTGAGAAAGGTACAAAGAGAGCCTGTGCTGATTCTCGGAAAGAACTACTCAGCTATTGTCTCACTAACCTCTCCTTCTTCCTGTGCATTGAAACATGTTCCTGTGTAAACATATGTTCCCTTTTGAAAGTTACTATTGAGTCTGCTTCCATTGTTATTTCAGACAGTGAATTACAGATTGTAACAACACACACAGAATTTGATTTGTCTTGATTTGATTTATTAGTTTTGCATGTAGAACATAGAACATCACAGCGCAGAACAGGCCCTTCGGCCCACGATGTTGCGCCGACCAGTTACAAAACAATGACCCACTAGCCTAAACCAATCCCTTTTCGTCCATAAACCTATCTACAGATCTCTTAAACGCCCCCAAACTAGGAGCATTTACAACTGCAGCTGGCAGGGCATTCCAGTCCCTCACCACCCTCTGGGTAAGGAACCTACCCTGACATCAGTCCTATAACTACCCCCCCTTAATTTAAAGTCGTGCCCCGTCGTGCTAGCTTTCTCCATCCTAGGAAAAAGGCTATCACTATCTACCCTGTCTAAACCTCTAATCATCTTATATGTTTCAATGAGATCCCCTCTTAGCCTCCTTCTTTCCAGCGAAAACAACCCCAAATCTCTCAGTCTCTCCTCATAGGATCTCCCCTCCATACCAGGCAACATCCTGGTAAACCTCCTCTGCACCCTCTCCAAAGCCTCTACATCCTTCCTGTAATGTGGGGACCAGAACTGCACACAAAACTCCAAGTGTGGCCGCACCAGAGTTGTGTACAGTTGCATCATGACGCTGCGACTCCTAAATTCAATCCCCCTACCAATAAACGCCAAGACACCGTATGCCTTCTTAACAACCTTATCTACTTGATTCCCAACTTTCAGGGATCTATGTACACATACACCTAGATCCCTCTGCTCCTCCACACTATTCAAAGTCCTCCTGTTAGCCCTATACTCAACACATTTGTTATTCCTACCGAAATGAATTACCTCACACTTCTCCACATTAAACTCCATCCGCCACCTCACAGCCCAGCTCTGCAACCTTTCTAAGTCACCCTGCAAACTATGACACCCTTCCTCACAATCTAACACACCTCCGACTTTGGTGTCATCAGCAAACTTACTAATCCACCCAACTATACCCTCATCCAGATCATTAATAAAAATTACAAACAGCAGTGGCCCCAAAACAGATCCCTGAGGCACACCACTCGTAACCGAACTCCATGACGAATATTTACCATCAACCACCACCCTCTGTCTCCTATCCGCTAGCCAATTCCTGATCCAATTACCTAGATCACCCCCAATCCCATACATCTGCATTTTCTGCAGAAGCCTACCATGGTGAACCTTATCAAACGCCTTGCTAAAACGCCTTGTACAATTAAAATGACTGTTTCCTGTCCACTATACAGGCAAAGCATGCCATTCATAAGAACATAAGAACATAAGAAATAGGAGCAGGTGCAGGCCATCTAGTCCTTTGAGCCTGCCCCGTCATTCAATAAGATCATGGCTGATCTGATAGTGGTTCTGTTCCATTTTCCTGCCTGCTCCCCATAACCCTTAATTCCCTTATCAATCAGAAATCTATCTACCCGTGACTTAAATATATTCAGCGAGGCAGCCTCCACCACTTCAACGGGCAGAGAATTCCAGAGATTCACTACCCTCTGAGAGAAGAAGTTCCTCCTCAACTCTGTTCTACACTGAGCACACCCCCCCCTTATGTTGAGTCTGTGCCCTCTAGTTCTGGTTTCCTTTCTAAGTGGAAAGAATCTGTCTGCCTCTACCCTATCTAACCCCTTCATTATCTTATATGTCTCTATAAGATCACCCCACAGCCTTCTAAACTCCAACGAGTACAGGCCCAATCTATTCAATCTCTCCTCATAAGCTAACCCCCTCATCTCCAGAATCAACCTGGTGAACCTTCTCTGTACTCTCTCCAAGGCCAATATATCCTTTCGCAAATAAGAGGAGCAAAACTGCACACAGTACTCCAGTTGCAGCCTCACCAGTATGTTGTTCAACAGCAGCAAGACCTCCCTGCTTTTATATTCTATCCCCCTCGCGATAAAGGCCAACATTCCATTCGCCTCCTTGATCACCTGCTGCACCCGCAGACAGAGTTTTCGTGATTCATGCACGAGGACCCCCAGGTCCCTCTGCACAGTAGCATGTTGTAACATGCTACTGGGCCATAGAGTACATAGGGGACAAGGAAAGGAGAGGGTGCAGAGTGTAGTGTTACAGTAATAGTTAGGGTGCAGAGAAGGATACATGTAATGTTAGATGGGTCCAGGCCAGGCCAAATAAGGATGGAAGATTTCCTTCCTGAAAGGACATTTTGATTTGATTTGATTTATTATAGTCACATGTATTGGGATACAGTGAAAAGTATTGTTTCTTGCGCGCTATACAGACAAAGCATACCATTCAAAGAGTACAAAGGGGAGAATGAAAGGAGAGGGTGCAGAATATATGGGGCGATTTTCCCAACTACAATCTAAGTGGCCAATGGGCAGGAAAATGGGAGATTTCTGCTTCAGACTCCCCTGCTGACAACATGCCCACAAGTGTTACAATCATAGCTAGGGTGCAGGGAAAGGTAAACTTAATATAAGATAGGTCCATTCAAAAGGCTGATGGCAGCAGGGAAGAAGCTGTTCTTGAGATGGTTGGTACGTGACCTCAGACTTTTGTATCTTTTCCTGATGGAAGAAAGAGGAAGAGAGAATGTCCGGGGTGAGTGGGGTCCTTAATTATGCTGGCTGCTTTTATAGAATCACAGAGTCATTGAGATTTACAGCATGGAAAGAACATAAGAACATAAGAAATAGGAGCAGGAGTAGGCCATCTGGCCCTTCGAGCCTGCCCCGCCATTCAATAAGATCATGGCTGATCTGTCGTGACTCAGCTCCACCTTCCCGCCCTCTCCCCATAACCCTTAATCCCTTCTCTTATCAAAAACCCATCAACCCGTTTCTTAAAAATATTTAGCGAGGCAGCCTCCACCACTTCAACGGGCAGAGAATTCCAGAGATTCACCACCCTTTGAGTGAAGAAGTTCCTCCTCAACTCTGTTCTAAACCGCCCCCCCTTTATCTTGAGGCTGTGCCCCCTAGTCCTACTGTCTTTTTTGAGCGGGAAGGGTCTCTCCACCTCTATCCTATCCATCCCATTCATCATCTTATACATCTCAATGAGATCTCCCCTCATTCTTCTAAACTCTAACGAGTACAAGCCTAGTTTATTCAGCCTCTCCTCATAGCTCAATCCCCTCAACTCCGGTATCAGCCTAGTAAACCTCCTCTGCACTCCCTCCAGGGCCAAAATATCCTTGCGCAGGTGCGGCGCCCAAAACTGCACACAGTACTACAGCTGCGGCCTCACCAATGCCCTATACAGCTGTAGCAAGACCTCCCTACTTTTATATTCAATCCCCCTCGCTATGAAGGCCAGCATCCCATTCGCCTTCCTGACCACCTGCTGCACCTGCAAGCTGGGTTTTTGCGACTCATGCACAAGGACCCCGAGGTCCCTCTGCACCGTCGCCTGCTGCAGTTTTTCGCCCCGTAAGTAATAGTCCTTCCTACCATTCCTCCTACCAAAGTGGACCACCTCACACTTGCCAACATTAAATTCCATTTGCCATTTCCTGGCCCATTCGCCCAGCCTATCTAGATCCTTCTGCAGACTCTCCACACCCTCCGCACAATTTGCCTTTCCCCCAATCTTGGTGTCATCAGCAAATTTCGACACCCTGCACTCGGTTCCCTCCTCCAGATCAACTAAGCTAATCCCAATTGCTCACATTTGGCCCATATTCCTCAGTGCCCATCTTACCCATGTAACTGTCTAAACACTTTTTAAAAGATAAAATTGTACCTGCCTTTCCTACTGCCTGTGACAGCTCATTCCAGACATTCACCACCCTTTGTGTGAAAAAATTGTCCCTCTGGATCCTTTTGTATCTTTCCCCTCTCACTTTAAACCAATGCCCTCTAGTTTTAGACTCCCCTACCTTTGGGAGAAGATATTGACGATTTAGTTGATACATGAAAAGATATAAATAATGTTGAAAGAGTATAGGGAAGTTTACAAGGATGTTGCAGGGACTTGAGAAACTGAGTTACAGAGAAAGGTTGAATAGGTTAGGACTTTATTCCCTGGAGCGTAGAAGAATGAGGGGAGATTTGATACAGGTGAATAAAATTATGATGGGTTTAGGTAGAGTGAACGTAAGCAGGCTTTTTCCACTGAGGCTAGGGGAGAAAATAACTAGAGGACATGGGTTAAGGGTGAAGGGGGAAAAGTTTAAAGGGAACATTGGGGGGGAGGCGTTCTTCACACAGAGAGTGGTGGGAGTGTGGAATGAGCTGCCAGATTAAATGGTAAATGCGGGGCCACTTTTAACATTTAAGTAAAACTTGGACGGGTTCATGGATGAGAGGGGGTGTGGATCGATATGGCCCAGGTGCAGGTCAGTGGGATTAGGCAGAAAAATGGTTTGGCACAGACAAGAAGGGCCAAAATGCCTGTTTCTGTGCTGTAGTGTTCTGTGGTTCTATGGTTCTGTGCCCCTCATTATTTTATAGACCTCTATAAGATCACCCTTAAACCTCCTACACTCCAGGGAAAAAAGCCCCAGTCTATCCAGCCTTTTCTTATAACTCCAACCATTAAGTCCCAGTAGCATCCTAGTAAATCTTTTCTGCACTTTTTACAGTTTAATAATGTCCTTTCTTTAATAGTGTTACGATTATTATTAAATACTATGAAACATAATATCCTTTTTATAATAGGGTGACCTGAACTGTATTGACACAGTGGGAAGTGTAGACAGAATCAATCAATGTGAGGCTGGTTTGTGTGATGGACTGGGCTACATTCACAAGCCTTTGTAGCTCCTTGCGATCTTGGGCAGAGCAGGAGCCCATACCAAGCTGTGATACATCCAGAAAGAATGCTTTCTATGCAAAAGGAAATCTCCTCATCTTGCCCTTGGATTGTTCGCTGTTACCATAAATCTGTGTCCTCTGGTCACGGACTCTCCAAGTTTCACCCTGTCCCCTCTGTCAAAATCCTACCTGATCGTGAACACCTCAATTAAATCTCCCCTTAACCAACATCCTCCCAAATTAATTCCATCCATATAAAGGCATCTTTCTGCCGTAGCTTTCCAGTCACCTCATTTATCACACACACTTGCAGAGCTGCCCAACTGAGTTACCTCATTTTCCAATTATAAAGTTCCCGGTAAGTTAATAATCCAACTAATCCCATCACATTGTGAGGGTGGTGAGGGAGACGGGGTGGGGGGATGGTGGCTGGAAACCTTAATGGTAATTAAATATCACAGGGAAATTGATTTATAATAATTCTTTAATTGGTTCCGGTGACATAGAAAGGCGACTGTATCAAATATTTCAGCTCTCTTTACCTGGAATGTGAAACGCTCTGGAGCTCACGGGAAATATATCATTGGGTTCAAGTCTTGAAGATCGATTTGAGTCAAGTGGATGCATCAAATCTAACTCAAAATTCACCCCCCACCCCCATGATTCACCCCTGTCGCAATGCACTGGCATAATCAGACTGAATCTGTATCCCTTAAGGTATAGCTACGACACTCACCAACTTTTACATATGCACCGTAGAAAGCATTCTTTCTGGTTGTATCACAGCTTGGTACGGGCCCCTGCTCTGCCCAAGACCACAAGGAACTATGAAAGGTCATGAATGTAGCCCAATCCATCACACAAACCAGCCTCCCATCCATTGATTCTGTCCACACTTCCCGCTGCCTCGGCAAAGCAGTCAGTATAATTAAGGACCCTACGCACCTCTGACATTCTCTCTTCCACCCTTTTCTATCAGGAAGATGATACAGAAGTCTGAGGTCACGCACCAACCGACTCAAGAACAGCTTCTTCCCTGCTGCTGTCAGACTTTTGAATGGACCTACCTCGCATTAAGTTGATCTTTCTCTACACCCTAACTATGACTGTATCACTGCATTCTGCACTCTCTCGTTTCCTTCTCTATAAACGGTATGCTTTGTCCATATAGCGTGCAAGAAACAATACTTTTCACTAATACGTGTGATAATAATAAATCAAATCAAAATATAGGTGTTATGCAACCACTGCATATCATTAGGTATCGACCATGTCTCAGCTTTTGAAAGTGTCTGACTGGTATGATGGCGTGGTGATTATGTTGCTGGAATAGTCATCAGCAATCATGAGTTCAAATCCTATTACGGCAGCGTTGGTAGTTAAGTTCAAATAATTGTCTGGGAGCACAGAACTTGAGTATTGTTGATAAAATACAACTGTTGTCAAAGCTTTCCATTGTGCACTCATCAGGACCAATAGCAAGAATACCAAATGTCGTGGGAACAACAACTTATACTTCATGAGAAAAGAGTGCTGATTGGGTGGCAAGTGGATTCTCATTGGTAGAGGCGTTGCCGTGACGAATACACCAGTTAACTGATTGATTGGCAGTTAACTGCCAAACTTTGTTTACCGTCAAACCAGGCAGGTTGGAAGTAAACTGCCGGGGATGCTGGAATCTGAAACCAAAAAAGAAAATGCTGCAAAATCTCAGCAGGTCTGGCAGCATCGGTAAGGAGAGAAAGAATTAAGGGGAAAGAGTTGGGGTGGGGTGGGGGGGGGGGGAGGGGAGAATGAAGAAAGACAATAAAGAAATAAAAGATGGAGAACAATAAAAAAATGAAATAAAATGAAAACAAAGGGGTTAAGATGGGGTAGTGCTAGTTATCTGAAGTTGTTTCTTTATTGTAGAGGTGGAGAGACTCTTCCCGCTCAAAAAAGACAGTAGGACTAGGGGGCACAGCCTCAAGATAAAGGGGGGGCGGTTTAGAACAGAGTTGAGGAGGAACTTCTTCACTCAAAGGGTGGTGAATCTCTGGAATTCTCTGCCCGTTGAAGTGGTGGAGGCTGCCTCGCTAAATATTTTTAAGAAACGGGTTGATGGGTTTTTGATAAGAGAGGGGATTAAGGGTTATGGGGAGAGGGCGGGAAGGTGGAGCTGAGTCACGACAGATCAGCCATGATCTTATTGAATGGCGGGGCAGGCTCGAAGGGCCAGATGGCCTACTCCTGCTCCTATTTCTTATGTTCTTATGTTTTTCATTTTTCTTCCCCCCCCCCCAGTCTTCTCCTATTTCATCTCCCCTTTCCTTACCTATTCCCTCCCTTTGTTTCCCCTTTCAATTTGTCTGTGTTGTGCCATATGCCTGTGCTGTTATACACTCTGCCTGAGGCCAGAACTCTCCATTCACCTGACAAAGGAAGAAACCCCGAAACCTGGTGAGTTTACCATCAAATAAATCATTGGACTTAATCATTGGTGTTGTCAGACTTCTTACAGTAAATGCTGGCCAGGCAGCAAAGCCATGTTCCTGGAAATGAATAGAAAAAAAACCTTCCAAACACACAACTGCTACCACCTGGAAGGGCAAAGAGCAGCAGCAGATACCTGAGAACAGCGCCAGCTGCAAGTCCCCCTCCAAGTCACTCACCATCCTGACGTGGAAATATATATCACCGTTCCTTCACTGTCACTGGGTCAGAGTCCTCTGTAGCAGCACCGTACCTACACCACAGGGACTGCAGCGGGTTCAAGAAGGCAGCTCACCATCACCTTCTCAAGGGGCAATGAAGGATGGAGAATGGCAGGGGTGAGAATGGCTGAGCTAGTGACACCCACGTCCCTTGAATGAATTAAGAAGACACTGGAGTTAATTATGCCCCGTTCGAGGCCAGGTATCAGAGAAGCAGTGAGATAGCGTGGAGCTGACGGGGGATTGACAAAGGGATCTCGATCGCGCAGATAGGAAGAAATTGTTTCCACTGACTGAAGTGTCAGTAACTACAGAGGACACAGATTTAAGATAATTGGGAAAAGAGCCAGTGAGGCAGACAGGGAGAGTCAGCGACTTGTTATGATTTGATTTGGGCTGTTTGACGGGTAGTGGAAACAAATTCAACCTTCAAACTCAGGTGCCACGGTGGCGCAATGGTTAGCACTGCAAGTTCACAGCTTCAGGGACCCGGGTTCAATTCCCGACTTGGGTCACTATCTACGTGGAGTCTGCACATTCTCCCCATGTCTGCATTGGCTTCCTTGGGTGCTCCAGTTTCCTCCCACAGTCTGAAAGACGTGCTGGTTAGGTGCATTGGCCGTGCTAAATTCACCCTCGGTGTACCCAAGCAGGCACCAGAGTGTGGTGACTAGAGGATTTTCACAGTAACTTCATTGCAGCGTTCATAGAACCATAAAATCCCTACAGTGCAGAAGGAGGCCATTTGGCCTATCTAGTCTGCACCGATCACAATCCCACCCGGGCCCTATTCCCGTAACCCCGCATATTTACTGTTAGAGTTTAGAAGAATGAGGGGAGATCTCATTGAGACGTATAAGATGATGAATGGGATGGATAGGATAGAGGTGGAGAGACTCTTCCCGCTCAAAAAAGACAGTAGGACTAGGGGGCACAGCCTCAAGGTAAAGGGGAGGCGGTTTAGAACAGAGTTGAGAAGGAACTTCTTCACTCAAAGGGTGGTGAATCTCTGGAATTCTCTGCCCGTTGAAGTGGTGGAGGCTGCCTCGCTAAATATTTTTAAGAAACGGGTTGATGGGTTTTTGATAAGAGGGGATTAAGGGTTATGGGGAGAGGGCGGGAAGGTGGAGCTGAGCCACGACAGATCAGCCATGATCTTATTGAATGGCGGGGCAGGCTCGAAGGGCCAGATGGCCGACTCCTGCTCCTATTTCTTATGTTCTTATGTTCTTATGTATTGTGCTAATTCCCCTGACCCTAAGGTCAATTTAGCACAGCCAATTATCTAAACCGCACATCTTTGGACTGTGGGAGGAAACCGGATCACCCGGAGGAAACCCACACAGACACGGGGAGAATGTGCAGACTCCGCACAGAGTGATCCAAGGCTGAAATTGAACCCGAGTCCCTGGCAGCAGTGCTAACCACTGTGCCAACGTGCCGCCCATTGTGACACCAATAAATAAACCGAATAAACATTCAAAAGTAATCTCAGCTCATGGCAGGAAGTTACATATAAAAGACAAGACATTGGGACTAACTGGACAGCAAGTTCAAAGAGCTGGCACAGGCAAGATGGGCCAAATGGCCTCTTTCTGTGCTGTATGATTTCATGATATTTAAGTATGTCAATACTCTTCTGCTAAAGTTATAAGTCTGGAAGACCTCTTGTTTTTGTTTTAAGAACAAAGAACAGTACAGCACAGGAAACAGGCCCTTCGGCCCTCTAAGCCTGCGCCGCTCATTGGTCCAACTAGCCCATTCGTTTGTATCCCTCCATTCCCAGTCTGCTGATGTGACTATCCAGGTAGGTCTTACACGATCCCAGCGTGTCCGCCTCCACCACCCTGCTTGGCAGCGCATTCCAGGCTCCCACCGCCCTCTGTGTAAAATACGTCCCTCTGATATCTGAGTTAAACCATTCATCCGAGTTTTGTCATTTACTCAAGGACAGCGAGATGGCACGGTGGTTAACACTGCTGCCTCACAGTGCCAGGCTCCCACATTTGACTCTCGGCTTAGGTGACTGCGGAGTTTGCGCGTTCTCCCTCTGTCTGTATAGGTTTTCTCCGGATGCTCCGGTTTACTCCCACAGTCCAGTGATGTGCGGGTTAGGTGAATTGGCTGTACTAAATTGCTGCTTAGTGTCAGCGGGGGATAGGTGGAACAAATGTATGGGGTTATGGGGATAGAGTTTGGGTGGGATTGTGATCAGTGCAGACTCGATGGGCTGAATGGCCTCCTTCTGCACTGTAGGATTTTATGAATTCTATGAAATTTTGTCTTCCAAATTGGATACTTTACCCTGCCCGTTTCTGTCATTGCTTCATTAATTGATCGGCTGTCGTACTCTGAGCTCTGACTGGTTCGTTCGCTTTCTAAAACTTTGGCACATTTCCATCTTGCAACGCTCGGTCTGCTCCGTGCTGTCTCCGAGCCTCCGCTCCGAATCAATGGAATCAATTCTCTCCTAATGTCCTCCCTCCGCCTGTAACACGGTATAATTAAAGTTAATGCCTGGGATTAAAAATGCAATTTGATTAAAGTGTCCATATTGAATCCTCCAACCTGCTCATTACGGGATAATGAAGGAAGCGGAACAAGAGAATGGCCTCATCTGGCCAAGAAAACGTATTTAAAAAGCCATACCAGCTCCATTACCATTGAGCGGAGACAATTTGACAAGAGGGAGGTGACAGCTAATGCTCTGGGAATTTGCGTTCAAATCCACCAAGGTAAAATTCAATCAAAAAAAAATAACTGGAATGAAAAGTCTAATTCTGACCAGTAAATAGTAAATTAAATATCTATCTGGGTTGCTAATAAAGAACAAAGAACAGTACAGCATGGGAAACAGGCCCTTCGTCCCTCCAAGCCTGTACCGTTCATTGGTCCAACTAGACCATTCGTTTGTATCCCTCCATTCCCAGTCTGATCATGTGACTATCCAGGTAATTCTTAAACAATCCCAGCGTGTCCGCCTCCACCACCCTGCTTGGCAGCGCATTCCAGGCCCCCACCCCCCTCTGCGTAAAAAACGTTCCTCTGATATCTGAGTTAAACCTCGCCCCTCTCACCTTGAGCCCGTGACCCCCTCGTGACCATCACCTCCGACCTGGGAAAAAGCTTCCCACTGTTCACCCTATCCATACCCTTCATAATTTTGTACACCTCTATTAGGTCTCCCCTCATTTTCCGTCTTTCCAGGGAGAACAACCCCAGTTTACCCAATCTCTCCTCGTAGCTAAGACCCTCCATACCAGGCAACACCCTGGTAAACCTTGCCTGAAATCCATATAGACGACATCCACGGCCCTTCCTTCATCAGCCGTTTTTGTCACCTCCTCAAAAAACTCCACCAAATTTGTCAGGCATGACCTCCCTACAAAACCGTCACTAATGAGATTGTTCCATTCTAAATGCACATACATCCTATCACTAAGAATCCTCTCCAACAACTTCCCTACCATGGATGTCAAGCTCATTGGCCTATAATTAACCAGGTTACCCTTACTACCCTTCTTAAATAACGGTACCACATTCGCTATCCTCCAATCCTCAGGGACCTCACCTGTGTCCAGTGAAGAGACAAAGATTTCTCTCAGAGGTCCAAAAATTTCATCTCTTGTGTCCCTGAGCAGTCTAGGATAGATGCCATCAGGCCCTGGGCATTTGTCAGTTTTAATGTTCTCTAAATGTCCTCAACCAGAGGGTGGTGAATCCGTGGAACTCTTTGTCGCAGAGGGCTGTGGAGGCCGGGTCATTGAGTGTCTGTAAGACAGAGATAGATAGGGCCTTGATTAATACAGGGATCAAGGGGTGAAGGCTGGAGAATGGGGATGGGAATACATCAGCCATGATTGAATGGTGGAGCAGACTCGATGAGCTGAATCTGGGTCCCACGAAGTCTCACGTCTCCAGGTCAAACCTGGGCAAGGAAACCTCCTGCTGATCACCATGTACCATTCTGCTTCTCCATGTTGAACACCACTTGGAGGAAGAACTGAGGTGGGGGGGGGGGCAAGGGTACAGAATGTCCTCTGGGTGGGGAATTTCAATGTCCATCACCAAGAGTGTCTCGGTAACACCACCACTGACTGAGCTGGCGGGATCCTGAAGCAAGTCTGGGTCGGCAGCAGCTACTGAGGGAACCAACAAGAGGGAAATACATACTTAACGTCATCTTCACTAACCTGTCTGCCGCAGGTGCATCTGTCCATGGCAGTATTGGTAAGAGTGACCATGGCAGTATTGGTAAGAGTGACCATGGCAGTATTGGTAAGAGTGACCATGGCAGTATTGGTAAGAGTGACCATGGTGCAATCCTTGTGAAAGTGACAACCCACCTTCACACTGAGGGTAACTCCATCGTGTTTGACTTAGACAGTTGCAGAGCTGGGCCGAGAGGTGGCGGATGGAGTTTAATGCGGAGAAGTGTGAGGTATATATGGGGTTTAATGGGATTGGGGGTTATAGATAGGTCTATAGATTGGTGGGGTTGATGTGATCGGCGCAACTCGAGGGCCGAAGGGCCTGTTTGTGCTGTAATGTTCTATGTTCTAATTCACTTTGGTAGGAATAACAGATGTGTCGAGTATAGGGCTAATGGGAGGACTTTGAATAGTGTGGAGGAGCAGAGGGATCTAGGTGTATGTGTACATAGATCCCTGAAAGTTGGGAGTCAAGTAGATAAGGTTGTTAAGAAGGCGTACGGTGTCTTGGCATTTATTGGTAGGGGGATTGAATTTAGGAGTCGCAGCGTCATGTTGCAACTGTACACATCTCTGGTGCGGCCGCACTTGGAGTACTGTGTGCAGTTCTGGTCCCCACATTACAGGAAGGATGTGGAGGCTTTGGAGAGGGTGCAGAGGAGGTTTACCAGGATGTTGCCTGGTATGGAGGGGAGATCCTATGAGGAGAGGCTGAGGGATTTGGGGTTGTTTTCGCTGGAAAGAAGGAGGCTAAGAGGGGATCTTATTGAAACAAATAAGATGATTAGAGGTTTAGATAGGGTGGATAGTAATAGCCTTTTTTCCTCTGATGGAGAAATCTAGCACGAGGGGGCATGGCTTTAAATTAAGGGGTGGTAGTTATAGGACGGATGTTAGGGGTAGGTTCTTTACCCAGAGGGTGGTGAGGGATTGGAATGCCCTGCCTGCTGCAGTTGTAAATGAGCCTAGTTTGGGGGCATTTAAGAGATCCGTGGATAGGTTTATGGACAAAAAGGGATTGGTTTAGATTAGTGGGTCATTGTTTTTGTAACTGGTCGGCGCAACATCGTGGGCCGAAGGGCCTGTTCTGCGCTGTAATGTTCTATGTTCTATGTTCTATGTTTTATGGGATTATCACTTCTCAAGGGCAATAAAAGCTGGTCAAGTCACTGATGCCCATATCCTTCAAATGAATCGCAAAAATAAAAAAGAATCAGATCCTTTCAAGGACACTGACGGCACTTGTGGGGGAGGAAGAGAATGTCCCTCATTGTATTAAGCGTTTTGTTTAGCTGGGCAAGGTTAAGACAGGACCTTGTCTCAAGTACTGAACTTCATATCATCCTGATAAGTTCAACTCACTCTGACCCTCCCCATAGTTGCTTCTAGATTTGTCGAGTATTTCACAGGATCTGAACTGTTATGGTGCAGACGGAAGCCATTCAGCCCATCGTGTCTGCACTGGCTCTCCAAATGAGCATCATGAGTTTGTGCCAATCCCCTGCCTTTTCCCCCTTACCCCTCCACATTGTTTCTATTCAAATAGAATGGGGCATTGCTGCTTCATAGTGCCATGGACTTAGGTTCGATTCCCAGCTTGGGTCACTGTCTGTGTGGAGTCTGCACATTCTCCCCGTGTCTGCGTGGGTTTCCTCTGAGTGCTCCGGTTTCCACCCACATTTCAAAGACGTGCAGGTAAGGTGCGTTGGTCATGCAAAATTCTCCCTCAGTGTACCCGAACAGGCGCTGGAATGTGGGGACTAGAGGAATTTCACAGTAACTTCATTGCAGTGTCAAACGAGGGGCATGCACACGGTAGGTCATACGTGGGCTGCTCTTGGAGGTTCCGGGAGTGGCCTAGTACTTTGTGTCGGTGTGTGTGCTTGATCCTGGACCAGTAGACGGGCGCCGCAACAGCTCAGTGACTAGCACTGCTGGCTGTGCAGACACATGGATTTGGGCCTGTGTCTGTGGGAGTTTGCGCATTCTCCCTGTGGTTGCGTGGGTTTCCTCCCACATCCCAAAGATGTGCTCTTAGGCTGATTGGTTTATCAAATTGACACTATTCTCCCCTGAATCTGGCTAAGTCAGGGGTTCCACTCGCATACACACAGGGCAGATTAGGTATAGGAGGATGCTCGTTGGGCCGAAGGGCCTGTTTCCTGTGCTGGGTTGTTCTTTGTTCTTTTGTTCTTTAATGTAAACCTACTTGTGACAGTAATAAATATTCTTTAAAATTAATCATCTGGATCCTCTTGAAAGCCTTGATTGAACCTGCCTCCATCACATTTCCAGTCAGTCCATTCCGGACCCAATCACTTGCTGGGTGAACAAGATTTTTCCTCACATTTTATTTCTTCCTTTTACAAATCACGTTAACTTTGTGCCCTCTGATTCTTGATCCTTTTATGAGCATGAATAATTTCTCCTTTGATCCTTTGTTAAAGCTTTGACCAAGGGTCATCTGGACTCGAAACGTCAGCTCTTTTCTCTCCGTACAGATGCTGCCAGACCTGCTGAGATTTTCCAGCATTTTCTCTTTTGGTTTCAGATTCCGGCATCCACAGTAATTTGCTTTTATCCAATTTTTTTTCTCCCTATCTACTCTGTAAAGCCTACCCTCATGATTTTGAACATCTCTATCAAATCTCTTCTTAGCCTTCTTCTCTCCAAGGGGAACAGTCCCAACCTCTCCAATCTGTCCTCCTCACCCTGGAGCCGTTTCCAGCAGTTCCTGGTTTTATAAGACCCTTGTCAGGCCTCATTTAGAGTATTGTGCGCAGTTCTGGTCGCCTCACTATAGGAAAGATGTAGAAGCTATTGAGAGGGTGCAGAGGAGATTTGTGGATCTCCTCAATCTACCTCCTGTGGACCTCCTGATCTACACAGGGATCAGTGCTGTGTCCAGTGTTATTTGCCATTTGTACATCTTTTCCCAAAGGGAGGGGAGTTTAAAACTTCAGGGCACAGGTTTAAGATGAGAGTGGAGAGATACAAAAGGGTCCAGAGGGGCAATTTTTTTCACGCGGGGGGTAACATGTGTTTGGAACAAGCTGCCAGAGGCATTAGTAGAAGCAGTTACAGTTTTGTCTGTTAAAAAGCATTTTGACGATTACATGGGTAAGGTGGGTACAGAGGGATATGGGCCAAATGTGGTCAATTGGGATTATTGAGCTTAGGGGTTAAAGGACCTGTTTCCATGCTGTGAACCTCGATGACTCTAAGCCAGGAATCAAACCCAGGTCCCTGGGGCTGTGAGTTAACCACTGTGCTACCATGCACTACATTCAGTAAAATAACACCCACACCATGTAGCCAAGACAAATAAGTAGGTAACTCTCTGGGTGGGCTTTGCTGAAAAACATAAGAAAGGTAAAGATAAGAAAGATTATTTGTGAAGGAGATGTTTTACATTGAACTGAATCTGGCCATCGCAAAAACCCAGCTTGCAGGTGCAACAGGTGGTCAGGAAGGCGAATGGGATGCTGGCCTTCATAGCGAGGGGAATTGAATATAAAAGTAGGGAGGTCTTGCTGCAGCTGTATAGGGAATTGGTGAGGCCGCAGCTGGAGTACTGTGTGCAGTTTTGGGTGCCGCACCTGCGCAAGGTTATTTTGGCCCTGGAGGGAGTGCAGAGGAGGTTTACTAGGTTGATACCGGAGTTGAGGGGATTGAGCTATGAGGAGAGGCTGAATAAACTGGGCTTGTACTCGTTAGAGTTTAGAAGAATGAGGGGAGATCTCATTGAGACGTATAAGATGATGAATGGGATGGATAGGACAGAGGTGGAGAGACTCTTCCCGCTCAAAAAAAACAGTAGGACTAGGGGGCACAGCCTCAAGATAAAGGGGAGGCGGTTTAGAACAGAGTTGAGGAGGAACTTCTTCACTCAAAGGGTGGTGAATCTCTGGAATTCTCTGCCCGTTGAAGTGGTGGAGGCTGCCTCGCTAAATATTTTTAAGAAACGGGTTCATGGGTTTTTGATAAGAGAGGGGATTAAGGGTTATGGGGAGAGGGCAGGAAGGTGGAGCTGAGTCACGACAGATCAGCCATGATCTTATTGAATGGCGGGGCAGGCTCGAAGGGCCAGATGGCCTACTCCTGCTCCTATTTCTTATGTTCTTATGTTCTTATGAATATATGAATTAGGAGCATTAGGTAGGTAGGCCCAACTGCTTCATGTTTGTGTTTACACTCCACATGATCCTCCTCTCACTACTCTACACCTCAACATATTCTATCATTCCAGTGCTTACTTATCTAGTCTCTCCTTATCTAGGGAGGCAACAGCCCAGTGATATTATTGCTAGACTATTAATCAAGTCCACAGTGCAAAGATGAGGTGGATTGGCCATGGTAAATGTATGTGTTGGCTTATGAGGATAGGGTAAAGGGGAGGCAGTAGTGTGAGACATTCTTTCAGAGAGTCAATGTAGACTCAATGGGCCAAATGGCCTCCTTCTGCACTGTTCATGTTGGCTCATCACTGTTCTACATCACTGATGTGCTGAAAAGTAGAGCCATGTTGTCAAAGCTTTTCACCTTGCACTCATCAGAATAGATGCAAGAATACCAAATTTCAAAGAGGGCAACAGTATCTGCTCCATGTGAAAGAGGTGCTGATTGGATGACAAATTGAATCTAATTGGGCAAGGCATTGCCGTGGAGAATGTACCAGGGAACAGGTAAGTTGTAGAGGACAAAAACATCCGAGCTCGGGCCTAACATTATAGGTTCTGCCAGATAATCATGCTGGGTTCCCAAGGCACCTATTGATATTTACCTTAATGCAAGTGCTTGATCTCATAATTTTCCAGTACTTTCCCTTCTAATGGTGCTCATCTTTCTAAAGGAGGCTCATGAGAACCTTATGTTTGTGTCACTGTAATAAAGTATTCACTTTTAATGAAAACATTACATCACGAGTAGAAAAACAAGGTTATTTCGCCCAGGTATTAATGTAGTCATTTTGTGTGAGACAGTTTTTTTTCAAGCAAGGGAAGAAAAGAAAGCTGGCTCCTTGGGTTATCAATGAAAAAAAACACCAACAAGGATAAATCAACACTTAAAAAGGCGTTGCTTTCCCATTGCCAATATTTCAGCTGAAGGTTGATAAATTTGGCAAATTGTTTTTAAAACAATTTTAAAAACCCAAGGGGATTAAGGGTTATGGGGAGAAAGCGGGAAAGTGGAACTGATCCACTTCAGATCAGCCACAATCTTATTGAATGGGGGGGGCAGGCTCGAAGGGCCAGATGGCCTACTCCTGCTCCTATTTCTTATGTTCTTATGAAAGGATTTCCATCACCATTGATAGCTATACTTTCAGATGTCTCAGCCCTAATCTCAGAACTCCCCATCCCTCCATCTCTCCACCACAACTCCTTCAAGACGCTTCTTAAAACCAACATCATTGACTGAACTTTTGGTCATTCGGACATGCGGATTAGGAGCAGGAGTAGAGGCCACTCAGCCCCTCGAGCCTCCTGTGCCATTCGATAAGATCGTAGAATCCCAGCAGTACAGACTGAGGCCATTCAGCTATATTGAGCCTGCATCGACAGCAATCCCGCCCCAGGCCCTATCCTCGTGACCTCATGTATTTATCCTGTTACTCGTCCTGACACTAAGGAACAATTTAGCATGGCCAATCCACATAACTTGCGCATCTTTGGAGTGTGGGAGGAAACCAGAGCACCCGGAGGAAACCCATGCAGACTCGGGGAGTCACCCAAGCCGGGAATGGAATCCAGGTTCCTGGCATTGTGAGGCAGCAGTGCTAACCCACTGTGCCACCATGATGCCCCTGATATGTGATGTCAGACCATCTAATCTAATATCACATTGCATGGCTCCAAGAATCACATTTCTTTATGCTATCACAATTATGAAGCTTCTTGGAATGTTGTATTATGTTAAAGGTGCTATATAAATGCAAATTGTTCTTCAGAGCTGATGGAAGAGACACGTTTCTGAAATTTTCATCTTGCACTCATTCGGACAAATGCAAGAATGCCAAATTTCAAATGAGGTTAACGGTTCTAATTAGATAACAATAGATAAGGGTCATGGGTGGAGGGGGGGGACTGGTAGTGTTAAAATGGTGGCGCGGGCTCAGTGGGCCTGTTTCCCGGGCTGTTTTTGTTCTATTACGAAAGAAAAGGATACTGATTGCATCGAAAGTCAACTCTGATTGGCGGAGGTATAAACTGTTGTAGTTAAATTCAAATAGTAAATTTCAATGACGTTCAAGTAGAAAGGATCTGAAGCTCCAAGCTGTTAGATGTCCAGATCACCAACAACCTGTCCTGGTCCCCTCATGCCGACACTATAATGAAGAAAGTCTACCAATGCCTCTACTTTCTCAGGAGACTAAGGAAATTTGGCATGCCACCAACGACTCTCACCAACTTTTACAGGTGCGCTGTAGAAAGCATTCTTTCTGGTTGCATCACAACTTGGTATGGGCTCCTGCTCTGCCCCAGACTGCAAGGAACTACAAAAGGTCCTGAATGTAACCCAATCCATCATGCAATCCAGCCTCCCATCCAATGACTCTGTCTACACTTCCCGCTGCCTCGGCAAAGCAGCCAGCGCAATTAAGGTCTCTACGCACCCCCGACATTCTCTCTTCCACCTTTTTCTGTTGGGATACAAAAGTCTGAGGTCACGCACTAGCCAACTCAAGAACAACTTCTTCCCTGCTGCTGTCAGACTTGTGAATGGACCTACCTTGCACTAAGTTGATCTTTCTCTACACCCTTGCTATGACTGTAACACTACATTCTGCATTCTCTTGTTTCCTTCTCTATGAATGGTATGCTTTGTCTGCAGAGCACTCAAGGAACAACACTTTTCACTGTATACTAATGCATATGAACATAAGAACATAAGAACATAAGAAATAGGAGCAGGAGTAGGCCATCTGGCCCTTCGAGCCTGCCCCGCCATTCAATAAGATCATGGCTGATCTGTCGTGACTCAGCTCCACCTTCCCGCCCTCTCCCCATAACCCTTAATCCCTTCTCTTATCAAAAACCCATCAACCCGTTTCTTAAAAATATTTAGCGAGGCAGCCTCCATCACTTCAACAGGCAGAGAATTCCAGAGATTCACCACCCTTTGAGTGAAGAAGTTCCTCCTCAACTCTGTTCTAAACCACCCCCCCTTTATCTTGAGGCTGTGCCCCCTAGTCCTACTGTCTTTTTTTTTATATGACAATAATAAATCAAATCAATGATCCTTTTGTTGAATTTTTCAGCCAGACAAGGTCATCAAACAACTCATTTGTCTCTTTGCATTGGCCCTTTGAAAACCCGTCTAACTTTCCTCACGCTCCCCTCCTTTCCCCATACCCCTGCAAGCCTTTCCTGCTCAAGAATTCGTCCAACTCCCTTTTAGAAGTTATTTTTAAATCTGGCCGGGCAGCACGTCCCAGATCGCAACAACACCTTCAGCGACAGAGGAAAAGGATTCTCCTCCTCTTGTTTTGTGTTTGCCAATTATCCTCAATCTGTGTCCTCAGAATACTGATCCGCCTGCCACTTTCGCTCGTATCGATTAAACAAAAAAAACCCCACGGAAATTATTCAGGATCTCGGCTAGAACGAAAATTAAGTTGTCTCTGCTCTGCTAATGAATTCATTTCTGCTTTCCCTTCATTCAAACTCTATTAACACCAATACAGTGCGATTAGCTAAAATCCATAATGTTATATGTCATCAGTTCAGTTCATTTAAGAACATAAGAACATAAGAAATAGGAGCAGGAGTAGGCCATCTGGCCCTTCGAGCCTGCCCCGCCATTCAATAAGATCATGGCTGATCTGTCGTGGCTCAGTTCCACCTTCCCGCCCTCTCCCCATAACCCTTAATCCCCTCTCTTATCAAGAACCCATCAACCCGCGTCTTAAAAATATTTAGCGAGGCAGCCTCCACCACTTCAACGGGTAGAGAATTCCAGAGATTCACCACCCTTTGAGTGAAGAAGTTCCTCCTCAACTCCGTTCTAAACCGCCTCCCCTTTATCTTGAGGCTGTGCCCCCTAGTCCTACTGTCTTTTTTGAGCGGGAAGAGTCTCTCCACCTCTATCCTATCCATCCCATTCATCATCTTATACGTCTCAATGAGATCTCCCCTCATTCTTCTAAACTCCAACGAGTACAAGCCCAGTTTATTCAGCCTCTCCTCATAGCTCAACCCCCTCAACTCCGGTATCAGCCTAGTAAACCTCCTCTGCACTCCCTCCAGGGCCAAAATATCCCTTGCCTTTAACAATTTCTACTGAAGTAAACACTGGATGGATTTATAAGTATTTTTGCAAAGACTTGCGCCACTAAATTTCGAAGCATAATTTGCACTGGAATATGAAACAGATTGAACCTGTTTTTAACATTTGATGTAACGGTTGGAAAACCCTTGGCTCAGAGGTGTTGTTTCTGCTGATGGTGCGAAGCCTTTGATTTATTGGTAAGTGCAAATTAAGGCGTTTGGAACACGACAGTGCAATCCGATCTTCTTCGATTGGAAGACAGATATTAGTTTGCTGTTTAAAGGTTCAGGTGCTTGTCCTTTTCTGTGCAGGTGTGTATAGAGTTACCCAGAACAGCACAGGAAGCAGGCCATTCGGCCCAGCTCCTGCTCTTTTTATTCACTCGTGGGATATGGACATTGCTGACTTGACCCATCGCTAATTGCCCCCTGCAAAATAATGGTGAGCCGCCTTCCTGAACCGCTTGCAGTCCCTGTGTTGTAGGTACAAACCTATTTTGTTTCAAATGCTACCTGAAAAGGGATTGGTTTAGGCTAGTGGGTCATTGTTTTGTAACTGGTCGGCGCAACATCGTGGGCCGAAGGGCCTGTTCTGCGCTGTAATGTTCTATGTTCTATGTTCTATGAATTTAGACACAGAGCTTTTAGTTTTCCCCTTTTATGGGGAGGCGATGGCCTAGTGGTATTATCGCTAGGTTACTAATCCAGAAACTCAGCTAATGCTCTGGGGACTGGGGTTCGAATCCCGCCACGGCAGATGGTGGAATTTGAATTCAATAAAAATATTTGCAATTAAGAATCTACTGATGACCATGAAACCATTGTTGCTTGTTTAGAAAATCTACCTGGTTTACTAATGCCCTTTAGGGAGGGAAATCTGCCATTTTTACCCAGTCTGGCCTACAGAGCCACAGCAATGTGGTTGACTCTCAACTGCCCTCGGGTAATTAGGGACGGGCAATAAATGCTGGCCAGCCAGCGACACCCATGTCCCATGAATAAAAAAAAAATAATGTTATCACCTCTAGTCTCACCTGTTGATTTACTGTTAGATTTATACTCTTTATACCTTCCTAACACAGTCTGTTTTACATTTCTATTAATAGTTCCTCTCTATATTGTCTTACAAAGAACAAAGAACAAGGAACAGGATAGCACTGATCATGACGCCTGCCTAAACTAAAACCATATGCACTTACGGAGTCCATATCCTCTCATTCCCATCCTATTCATGAATTTGTCTAGCTGCCCCTTAAATGCCGCTGTCGTAACTGCTCCCACCATCCCCCTGGGCAGCGCGTAACAGACATTCACCACCCTCTGTGCACATCTCCTCTAAACTTTTCCCCAGGCACCTTAAACCTAAGTCTCCTCATACTTGACTTTTCTACCCTAGGGAAGAGCATCTGACTATCCACCCTCTCCATGTCCCACATAATCTTGAAGACCTCTATCAGATCGCCCCCTCAACTTCCGTTGTTCCAGTGAGAACAACCCGAGTTCATCCAACCTCTTCTCATAGCTAACACCCTCCAGACCAGACAACATCCTGGAAATCCTCTTCTGTAGCCCCTCCAAAGCATCCACATCCTTCTGGTTGTGTGGCAACTAGAATTGTACACGATATCCTAAATAAGGCCTAACTAAGGTTCTGTCTTGTCTTGACTCTGATCTTTGTTTCACCACAACTTCCCAAATTTGATCCCTTGCCTGTCCTATCCCATTTAAAACTCTCGCTACTTCCCTAGTTATGCAGCTTGCAAGACCCTTGGTCATCTCAAGGTAGGGCCACTTAATTATAGAATCTGCAGCATGAAGAAAGGCCCTTCAGCCCAACCTGGTCCATGCTGACTATCCACTTTGTCTATGCCCCTCATAATCTTGTAGACTCCTATCAGGTCACCCCCTCAATCTCTGTCGTTCCAGGGAAAACAAACCAAGTTTCTCCAACCTCTCCTCATAGCTAATGCCTTCCATAGCAAGCAACATCTTGGTAATTCTCTTTTTTTAACCCTTTCCAAAGCCTCCACATCTTTCTGGAATTGAACACTATTTACTTCCCAGAATTCAAGCCTGATTGATAGAGTCATAGAGGTTTACAGCATCGAAACAGGCCCTTCAGCCCAACTTGTCCATGCCGCCATTTTTTTAAATCCCCAAGCTCATCCCAATTGCCCACATTTGGCCCATATCCCTCTATACCCATCATGCCCATGTAACTCTCTAAATGCTTTTTGAAAGATAAAATTGTACCCGCCTCTACTACTGCCTCTGGCAGCTTGTTCCAGACACTCACCACCCTCTGAGTGAAAAGACTGCTCCTCTGGACCCTTGTGTATCTCTCCCCTCTCACATTAAACCTATACCCTCTAGTTTTAGACTCCCCTACCTTTGGGAAAAGATATTGACTATCTACCTTGCCTATGCCCCTCATTATTTTGTAGACCTCTATAAGATCACCCCTCAGCTTCCTACGCTCCAGAGAAAAAAGTCCCAGTCTATCCAGCTTCTCCTTGTAACACAATCCAACAAGTCCCAGTAACATTCCAGTAAATCTTTTCTGCACTCTTTCTACTTTAGTAATATCCTTTCTATAATAGGGTGACCAGAATTGCACACAGTATTCCAAGTGTGACCTTACCAATGTCTTGTACAACTTCAACAAGATGTTCCAACTCCTGTATTCAATGTTCTGACCAATGAAACCAAGCATGCAGAATACCTTTTTCGCCAGTCTATCCACCTGTGACTCCACTTTCAAGGAGCTATGAACATGTACCCTTAGATCTCTTTGTTCTGTAACTCTCCCCAACGCCCTACCATTAACGGAATAAGTCCTGCCCTGGTTCAATCTACCAATATGCATCACCTCGCATTTGTCTAAATTAAACTCCATCTGCCACTCGTCAGCCCACTGGCCCAATTGATCAAGATCCCGTTGCAATTGGAGATAACTTTATTCACGTCCACCATGCCACCAATCTTGGTGTCATCTGTAAACTTGCTAACCATGTCCCTTATATTCTCATCCAAATAATTAATATAAATGACAAATAACAGTGGGCCCAGCACTGATCCCTGAGGCACACCGTTGGTCACAGGCCCCCAGTTTGAAAAACAATTCTCTACAATCACCCTCTGGCTTCTTTGTATCCAATTAGATACCTGACCCTAGATCCCGTAAGATTTAACTTTATGCAACAACCTACCATGTGGTGCCTTGTCCAAGGCCTTGCTAAAGTCCATGTAGACAACATCAACTGCACTTCCCTCATCTACCTTCTTGGGTTACCCCTTCAAAAAACTCAATCAAATTTGCGAGATATGATTTTTCACTCACAAAGCCATGCTGACTGTCCCTAATCAGTCCTTGCGTTTCTAAATGCCTGTAGATCCTGTCTCTCAAAATACCTTCCAACAATTTATCCACCACAGATGTGAGGCTCACTGGCCTGTAGTTCCCAGGCTTTTCCCTGCAGCCCTTTTTAAACAAAGGCACAACATTTATCACTCTCCAATTTTCAGGTACCTCACCCATGACTATCGATGATTCAAATATCTCGACCCGCAATTTCCTCCCTAGCCTCCCACAACATCTTGGGATAGACTTCATCAAGTCCCAGGGATTTATCTACCCTGATGTGCTTTAAGGCTTCCAGCGCCTCCTTCTCTGTAACATGTACACATAGAACATTGAACATTACAGCACAAACAGGCCCTTCGGCCCTTCAGGTTTATCATGGAGATATACAATTCCTACAGTGCAGAAGTGGCCTTTCAGCCCATCCAGTCTGCACTGACTCTCTGACAGAATATCTTACCCAGGCTCTCTTCCCCACCATATCCATGCAACCCCACACATTTAGCATGGCCAATCCACCTAACCTACACACCTTGGGACATGAAGTGGCAATTTAGCACAGCCAATCCACCTAACTTGCACATTTTTAGACTGTGGGAGGAAACTGGAGGAAATGTATGCAGACACGAGGACCATGTGCAAACTCCACGCAGGCCGTGACCCGAGGCCGGAATTGAACCTGGGTCCCTGGTGCTGTGAGGCAGCCGTGTTAAGCACTGTGCCGGCATGCTGTCCATATTAATAAGTATATCCTTTTAGCTTGATATCACCCGGGTGATATTTTTTTTTGCATCTACTCCATTCTTCTATATCCTACGGTGTAATACAGAGATTAATATTGTGCAGGGTTATAATAATGTTCTGTTAATAGGCAGTTAAAGCCAGATTTGAGAAACACTGCAGCAGTAACATTATGACTCATTGAATTTATTGGTCAAAAGGAACATTGGTTTGCCTGTTATTATTTATTACCCGTTCTGTTGCCTCCAAACCCAGGGAGAAATTAAAATGCCTTGATGTACTGTTACTGTGAAGTTGCCCCAAAGGCTTTAAACATTTACATAGAACCCTACGGTGCAGAAACAGGCCCTTCGGCCCATCGAGTCTGCACCGAACACAATCCCACCCAGACCCTATCCCCATATCCCTACACATTTACCTGCTAATCCCTCTAACCTACACATCCCAGGACACTAAGGGGCAATTTTAGCATAGCCAATGAACCTAACCCACACATCTTTGGACTGTGGGAGGAAACCGGAGCACCCGGAGAAAACCTACGCAGACACGAGGAGAATGTGCAAACTCCACACAGGCAGTGACCCGAGCCGGGAATCGAACCCAGGACCCTGGAGCTGTGAAGCAGCAGTGCTAACCACTGTGCTACCGTGCCGCCAGATTTATAATCTGTCTACAGAGAAGGCATGAAATGAAGGGTTACTGATCAGTGCTCATAGCTCCACCAGCACATGGCCCAGGTAACAGTAGACCATTGCCACCACAGACCTGTCAGAACAAAGGCTTTGTGGAAAAGTGTCAACGTGCTGTGCTTGGTTGGTGTCATTAGATTAGATTTTAGTTTCATTTCAAGCAATTTTTAAAAGCGGCATCTCGGCTAAGATGCAAATGCCTTGGAGGAGGAGCTATGCCTGCTCCAATCAGCTTGGACCATGTAGATCAAGCCCCAGACAGGAGGTGGGAGCCCTGTCTTGTCAGCTTGGATTGGGAATGTGCCAACTTGTTGAGGCTCTGAATTGGATTTGATTTGGTTGGATTGAATTGGAACAAAGTATGAATAAAACAGTTCATTTATTGGTGCTGCCTTTGCCCCCACACTGCACTCCCTAAAACTGAGACAGTATTTTGGCTGCACCCGATTCATTTACAGAATGTGCCCATCCCTAATTGCCCACGAAAAGGTGATGGTGTGCTGCCTTCTCAAACTACAGCGGCCCCTATAGCGTAGGTACACTCATGGTGCTGTTAGCTAGGGCATTCCAGTAGTTAGACTAGGCTTCATTCCTTCCTGAAAGGACAGTGATATATTTATGAGTTAGGATGGTGCTGTTTGGCATGCAAGTAGTCTTGTGTTGGCTCATTCACCCGATGAAGGAGCAGTGCTCCGAAAGCTGGTGATTCCAAATAAACCTGTTGGACTTTAATCTGGCATTGTGAAACTTCTTGCTGTTTTATAAGGAAGTAAAGGAACTTAACTGTGGTGAATGGGGCTTTATGATTGAGTGTTTTTAATGGTTAATTTGTCAATTGATACTTGAGAACACTTTTAAATCTCACCATGGCTCCTGAGATCTGCCCCTGATGGATACTGGGTGAGCTAGCATGGAGTGTGCAAGGCCAATGGATGGAGGGTGGGGGACATGTGTTGGCATGAAGTTGGCATAGGGGCTACAATGGAGCACAGGGAGTGGGTGGAAGGCATAGATTGGATATGAAGGGCCATAGGGGAATGGGGGACATGAGTGGGCATGAGTTGGCATGGATAGGACATAGAAGATTTGTACAAAGAACAAAGAACAACACAGCACGGGAAACAGGCCCTTCGGCCCAACGAGCCCGCGCCGCCGTCCCATGGTCAGTGACCTATTCATGACTCTAGTCTATGGCTAATGTGTGAGGATCAGGGAGGTCCAATGTAGGGACAATTTGTGTTGGTGAAGGGGATGAGGGCTGGAGGGTTGTTCTTTTTTTAAGTTCATTTTATTACATCTTTGACAAGGTGGCAAAGCACAAGAGAGACCCACACAAGCCCGGCATTCTCGGACCTCTCCCTGTGGTTGTCTGGCGCAGTGCTGTATGCACATTCTCTCTACACGGTGGGTTATGTACAGCAAGAAATTGCTACAATTTTCCAAACTTAAACTTCAAACGAATAGATTCAGTGAAACCAATTTATGCTCTCGAGGATCGGACACACCAATCAGTTACTGGGAAAAGAATATTCCAAAGGGAAATCGACTATCAATTGGAAGCTTACAATGAGTCTGCGTCAATCAAATATTTCCACTGGTCCTCCCTGGTCCACTTGCTATAGATCTGAGGTTCAGTATTCCTGTGTTCATTGATCATCAGACAAGCCTAAGGATGAATAAAGATGCATAGCCAGGTAAAAGTGAAAGCAAGTGATCCTTGACATTGTTCTAAATGTTTCTACTCTTGTTACAAAGAAAAGAAACACTTTCAGGATTTGCATTTCTTTAGCACCATTCACAGTCGCACTCTCAAAGGATTTTACAACTAATTAAGTACTTTTTGAAGCGTAGTTACCTCTGTAGCGGCAGAAAGTGAGAAAAAGGAGTCACGCTCAACCTGTTAAAGGCTTGATGAAATATAATTAGTGGTGAATGCGTGCAGTTACTGAGTCACATTGATCGGAGCAAGAACAGCGATGAATATTTTACTTTATTTTTTTTGGAGGTCAGATTCATTGCTGCAAAGAGGACGAATGAGCAAATTTCACCATCTCGAGACAACCTAAAGCACTTGTTTTAAAAATTAACTCATGGATATCTCTGGCTGGGCCAGCATTTCTTGCCCATCCCTAGATGCCTTCGAAGGACAGCTAAGGGTCAACCACATTGCTGTGGATCTAAGATCACATGTAGGCCAGACTGGGTAAGGATGGCAGATTCCCTTCCCTGAAGGACATCAGTGAACCAGATGGGGTTTCCCGACAATGGGTTTCATGGTCGTCAGTAGATTCTTAATTCCAGAATTTTTTTTTGAAATCAAATTCCACCATCTGTCATGGCAGGATTTTAACCCGGGTCCCCAGAACATTAACTGAGTTTCTGGATTAATTACCTAGCGATAATACCACGAGGCCACCACCTCCCCTAGACAATGCTGTGTTGATTCATAGAATCCCTACAGTGCAGAAGGAGGCCATTCAGCCCATCAAGTCTGCATCAACCACTCAATCCCTATCCCCCTTAGCCCCACGCATTTACCTTGCTAGTTCCCCTTACACTAAAGGGCAATTTACCATGGGTAATCAACCTAACCTGTGCATCTTTGGACTGTGGGAGGAAACCAGAGCAGCCGGAGGAAACCCATGCAGACACGGGGGGAATTTTTTTTTTTAAAAGTCCATAGAACCCCACAGTGCAGAAACAGGCCCTTCGGCCCATCGAGTCTGCACCGAACACAATCCCACCCAGACCCTATCCCCATATCCCTACACATTTTACCTGCTAATCCCTCTAACCTACACATCCCAGGATACTAAGGGGCAATTTTTAGCACAGCCAATGAACCTAACCCGCACATCTTTGGACTGTGGGAGGAAACCGGAGCACCCGGAGAAAACCCACGCAGACACGAGGAGAATGTGCAAACTCCACACAGGCAGTGACCCGAGCCGGGAATCGAACCCAGGACCCTGGAGCTGTGAAGCAGCAGTGCTAACCACTGTGCTACCGTGCCGCCCAATGTGCAAACTCGACACAGACGGTAACCCAAGCCAGGAATTGAACCAGTGTCCCTAGTGCTGTGAGGCAGCAGTGTGAACAACTGTGTTGTTGTATTGTATGGAAGCAAAAACAATCATAATTGTGCAAATTCCCACAATCCGCAATATGATAATGGCCAGCGAGTCTGTTTCTGCAATGTTGATTGAGGGGTGAATGTTGGCTTGGACACTGGGGTCAACTCTCCATGGGATTTTCCAGCTGCATTCAATCCAAAACTGGAAAAGTCAACTGACCTTTCCATGGTCTGCCCCTCACCCGCAAAGGTTTCCGTGGCGTGTGGAATGGGGAAATTCCCCCGCCCGCTATCTTCTTCTCAATGGAGTCATGGGATGGGTTCTCCCTCCTGAGAAGACAGGCAGTCTCGGTTTTCAATGTCATAATGTGTGCAGTTTTGGGCGCCGCACCTGCGCAAAGATATTTTGGCCTTGGAGGAAGTGCAGACGAGGTTTACTAGGCTGATACCGGAGTTGAGGGGGTTGAGCTATGAGGAGAGGCTGAATAAACTGGGCTTGTACTCGTTAGAGTTTAGAAGAATGAGGGGAGATCTCATTGAGACGTATAAGATGATGAATGGGATGGATAGGATAGAGGTGGAGAGACTCTTCCCGCTCAAAAAAGACAGTAGGACTAGGGGGCACAGCCTCAAGATAAAGGAGAGGCGGTTTAGAACAGAGTTGAGGAGGAACTTCTTCACTCAAAGGGTGGTGAATCTCTGGAATTCTCTGCCCGTTGAAGTGGTGGAGGCTGCCTCGCTAAATATTTTTAAGACGCGGGTTGATGGGTTTTTGATAAGAGAAGGGATTAAGGGTTATGGGGAGAGGGCGGGAAAGTGGAACTGAGCAGCGACAGATCAGCCATGATCTTATTGAATGGCGGGGCAGGCTCGAAGGGCTAGATGGCCTACTCCTGCTCCTATTTCTTATGTTCTTATCTCCGACATAATGAGTGTGATGGAAAGGTGAGGTTTTGACCACAGAATAGATTGAACAGAAGGCACAGCAGAGAGAAATGGAAGGCAATGAAGTACGTACTGAGAGTCCTTTATCCTTTCATGGGATGTGGGCATTACTGGCCAGCATGCACTCTCCATCTCTGCTTACCCTCAAAGTGAATGTCTCGCTCAGTCAGTTCAGAGGGCAGCGATGAGTCAACCACACTTCTGTGGGTCTGGAGTCATGTGTAGGCCAGAATGGGTAATTATGGCAGGTTTCCTTCCCTAAAAGAGAACAATGAACCGGATGGGTTTTTACTGCAAGTGTTGACATGGCTGGCACAGCACCATAGTGGTTAGCATTGCTGCCTGCCAATACCAGGTTCGATTCCTGGCTTAGGCCCCTGTCTGTACAGAGTCTACACCTTCTCCCTCTGTCCATGTGGATTTCCTCCGGGTGCTCCGGTTTCCTCCCGAAAGATGTGCTGGTTAGATGCGTTGGCTGTGCTAAATTTCTCTCAATATACCCAAACAGATGCCGGAGTGTGATGACTAGATTTTCACAGTAATTTCATTGCAGTGTTAATGTAAGCCTACTTAGAACATAGAACATTACAGCACAAACAGGCCCTTCGGCCCTTGAGTTGCGCCGATCACATCAACCCCACCAATCTATAGACCTATCTATAACCCCCAATCCCATTAAACCCCATATACTCAACCAGAAGTCTTTTAAAAGACCCCAGCGAGTTCGCCTCCACCACCGACGACGGCAGCCGATTCCATTCACTCACCACCCTCTGAGTGAAAAACTTACCCCTAACATCACCTCTGTACTTCCCTCTCCGCACCTTAAACCTGTGTCCTCTCGTAGCGACCATTTCAACCCGGGGAAATAGCCTCTGAGAGTCCACCCTATGTATTCTTCTCAACATTTTGTAAACTTCTATCAGGTCGCCTCTCAACCTTCGCCTCTCTAGGGAAAAGAGTCCCAGCTCCCTCAACCTATCTTCATAAGGCATGCCTCCCAATCCAGGCAACATCCTTGTAAATCTCCTCTGCACTCTTTCAATAGCTTCTACGTCTTTCCTATAGTGAGGCGACCAGAACTGCGCACAGTACTCCAAATGAGGCCTGACAAGGGTCCTGTAAAGTTGCAGCATTACCTCCCGACTCCTAAACTCAATCCCTCGATTGAAGAAGGCCAGTACACCATACGCCTTCTTGACCACATCCTCCACCTGCGAGGCCGATTTAAGAGTCCTGTGGACCCGGACCCCGAGATCCTTCTGCTCTTCAACGCTACTAAGACTCCTGCCCTTGATAGTGTACTCGTTCATCCCGTTGGTTCTGCCGAAATGGACGACTACACATTTATCCGCGTTGAAGTCCATCTGCCACTTCTCCGCCCATTCCTGCATCCTATCTATGTCCTGCTGCAACTTTTGACATCCTTCCAGACCATCCACAACACCACCGACCATCGTGTCATCAGCGAACTTGCTAACCCATCCCTCCACTTCCTCATCCAGGTCATTTATGAAAATGACAAACAGCAAGGGTCCCAGAACAGATCCCTGGGGCACCCCACTGGTGACTGACCTCCATTTCGAAAAAGACCCATCCACAACTACTCTCTGCCTTCTGCAGGCAAGCCAGTTCTGGATCCACAAGGCCAAAGGCCCTTGGATCCCATGCCCTCTCACCTTCTCAAGAAGTCTTGCATGGGGGACCTTATCAAACGCCTTGCTGAAGTCCATGTACACTACGTCCACGGCACTTCCTTCGTCAATGTGTTCAGTCACATTATCGAAGAACTCAACGAGGCTCGTAAGGCACGACCTGCCCTTGACAAATCCATGCTGACTATTCCTGATCATGTCAAACCTCTCCAAATGCTCGTAAATCTGTCAAACCTCTCCAAATGCTCGTAAATCCTGTTATTGACTAACACAGAACTCAATGACCGGTCAACCATCTGCAATATAGGACCAGTAACAGCGAATGTCGTCATTGTCCTCCCCAATTTTGGTGTTCTGACATTAAGGCGAGACACAGACATGGGGTACTCCTCCCAAATGGGAGTTCAAAGAGGGATGTGTAGGTTAGAGGGATTAGTGGGTATAATATGTAGGGATATGGGGGTAGGGCCTGGGTGGGATTGCGTTCGGTGCAGACTCGATGGGCCGAAGGGCCTCTTTCTGCACTGTAGAACATAGAACATAGAACATTACAGCACAAACAGGCCCTTCGGCCCTCGAGTTGCGCCGATCACGTCAACATCTACCAACCTATGGACCTATCTATAACCCCCAATCCCATTAAACCCCATATACTCATCCAGAAGTCTTTTAAAAGACCCCAGCGAGTTCGCCTCCACCACCGACGACGGCAGCCGATTCCATTCACTCACCACCCTCTGAGTGAAAAACTTACCCCTAACATCACCTCTGTACTTCCCTCCCCGCACCTTAAATCTGTGTCCTCTCGTAGCGACCATTTCAACCCGGGGAAATAGCCTCTGAGAGTCCACCCTATCTATTCCTCTCAACATTTTATAAACTTCTATCAGGTCGCCTCTCAACCTTCGCCTCTCCAGGGAAAAGAGTCCCAGCTCCCTCAACCTATCTTCATAAGGCATGCCTCCCAGTTCAGGCAACATCCTTGTAAATCTCCTCTGCACCCTTTCAATAGCTTCTACGTCTTTCCTATAGTGAGGCGACCAGAACTGCGCACAGTACTCCAAATGAGGCCTGACGAGGGTCCTGTAAAGTTGCAGCATTACCTCCCGACTCCTAAACTCAATCCCTCGATTAATGAAGGCCAGTACACCATACGCCTTCTTGACCACCTCCGCCACCTGCGAGGCCGATTTAAGAGTCCTGTGAACCCGGACCCCGAGATCCTTCTGCTCTTCAACGCTACTAAGACCCCTGCCCTTAATAGTGTAGGGTTCTATGATTCTATGATCTTGGCCTTGGAGTGAATTCCACACATTCACCACCCTCTGGGTGAAGAAATTTCTCCTCACTTCAGTTCTAAAAGGTTTACACCTTATCCTCACACCATGACTCGAAGTTCTGGACTCCCCCCACCATCGGGAACATTCTTTCTGAATCCATCCTGTCTAACCCTGTTAGAATTTTATGAGTTTCTATGAGATCCCCTCTCATTCTTCTAAACTCCAGTGAATATAAACCTAGCCAGCTTAGAGCCGATTTTACCATTAACTTGTGCCTGCTTTCGGCGCAAGGTAGACATACTCCATGTAAGTCTGATTGGGGCGTTCCAGTTAGTGAGGAGGTAAGTGCCCAGCGTCTGACGGCTCTCTGCTTGAGATTGGTGGGGAGCAAGCGGGGGTCCGCGGCCACTCTGCCTGAGACCAGTGGGAAAAAAGGGAATTTCCACCACTACTCTGCCTGAGACCGGGGTTGGGGGGTAGGGGACTGTAATTGGTCTGGTGGTGGAGGCGGGGGGGGGGGGGAAATGTGGAGGATATGGGGGTCATTAATGTTGTGGGGGGGGGAGGCAATGTCTGGGGGGGCCGGTGACATTATCCAACCCAGGAGGGATGTGCAGGGGATCTGCATTTTATCATTGGGCGGCACGGTAGCACAGTGGGTTAGCACTGCTGCTTCACAGCTCCAGGGTCCTGGGTTCGATTCCCGGCTCGGGTCACTTTCTGTGTGGAGTTCGCAGATTCTCCTCGTGTCTGCGTGGGTTTTCTCCGGGTGCTCCGGTTTCCTCCCACAGTCCAAAGATGTGCGGGTTAGGTTCATTGGCTATGCTAAAATTGCCCCTTAGTGTCCTGGGATGTGTAGGTTAGAGGGATTAGCAGGTAAAATGTGTAGGGATATGGGGATAGGGTCTGGGTGGGATTGTGTTCGGTGCAGACTCGATGGGCCGAAGGGCCTGTTTCTGCACTGTAGGGTTCTATGATCTATGATTTCTTTTCGCCCGTGCGCAGTTGGAGGTGCTAATCGGAACTGCAGGGTTTCGAGTGCATTAAGCCCCGCTCACAGGGTTGTGCAGCAGGATTCAAAATTGCTGATATTTTTGAAGGCAGATTGTGAATGGGAGAGCCTGAGAACGGGTCTCAAAGTCGGATCTGAAACACTCCCAGTTTCAAGTCTGCCCAGCACTCAGAATCAAAATGGTAAAATACAGCCTTTAGTCTCTCCTCATATGACAGACCTCCCATCCCAGGAATCAGCCTGGTAAACCTTCGCTGTGCTCCCTCTATAGCAAGGACATCCTTCCTCAGATAAGGACACCAAAACTGCACACAATACTCCAGCTGTGGGCCTCACCAACACCCTGTACAATTGCAGCAAAACATCCCTATCCCTGCACTCAAATCCTCTCACTATGAAAGCCAACAAACCATTTGCCTTCTTTAGAAAAAGAATTCCTTTGAAAAGTTAACTCATGACCACTGAGGAAGGAGGCTTGCGTCTATTTAATATTTGATTGCCGCAGCATGGTACAAAAAAAAAATCATCCCCTCAAATAAAGTGAAGCTAATTAAAAACACAATGAACCATAGCAAATAACGATGGAAATTATTTATAATTTGTATATCCAATTAAAGCAAATCACTCGTGTTAATTCAGTATGAGGGTTAATTTGACATAGAGTTCTGAGTCAGATGTTTATGGATTATATTCAAATGAAGGTGGTCTCAATGGATTGTTTTGTTGGGGTGTGTTAGACGTGGCTAATATCTTTCTTTCTAGAGTGTTGTTATTTTATCTGATTAATATCACTTATTTCAGTTTGGAAAAAGAAACAAAATCAAACTTCTTAAACTCACAAGGCCATTCCAGTAAATGGAATGAAGGAGCAGCGCTCCGAGAGTTCGTGATTCCAAATAAACTTGTTGATCTTTCGCCTGGCGTTGTGAGACTTCTTACAATTCCGTTAAGGGGGAAGAAAGTTCTGAGAAAAGGTCATCCAGACTCAAAAACACAGGCTGTGCTCTCTCTCCACAGGCGCTGTCAGCTGTATCACAGCTTGGTATGGGCTCCTGCTCTGCCCAAGACTGCAAGAAGCTACAAAGTGTCATGAAGGTAGCCCAATCCATTACGCAAACCAGCCTCCCATCCATTGACTCCGTCTACACTTCCCACTGCCTCGGAAAATCAGCCAGCATAATTAAGGACGCCACCCATCCCGGACATTCCACCTTCCTCCGACGGGAAAAAGGTACAAAAGTCTGAGGTCACGTACCGACAGACTCAAGAACAGCTTCTTCCCTGTGCTGTCAGGTTTTTGAATGGGCTGACCTGGCACTAAGTTGATCTTTCTCGACACCCTAGCTATGACTGTAACACTATATTCTGCACTCCTTTCCTTCTCTATGCTTTGTCTGTATAATGCACAAGAAACAATACTTTTCACTGTATACTAATACGTGTGACAATAATAAAACATTGAATGTATTCACGAGGCAGCTGGATATAGCACTTGGGGCAAAAGACTTGAATGAGGCACTCACTGAGTGGTAAAATGGGTGGCGGGAGCTTGTAGGGCCAGAGGGCCTGTTTCCTGTGCTGTGCTGTTCTTTGAATGGGACGGAAGGTTATAGGGAGAAAGTAGGCTTAGGCTATTGAGTTGGATGATTAGCCATGATCATAATGAATGGCAGAGCAAGCTCGAAGGGCTGAATGGCCTCTTCCTGCTGCTATCTTCTATGTTTTTATGAATCAAATTGAATCAAAAAGACAACATGTTCCTCAACATAACTGCCCCTGAAATTCTTTGCCCCTTCATCTTCCCACATGGTTCGTTTGCCAAAAACCTCATGATCCGACCTCATGTTACTGATCTCTTCAGCCACAGGGAAGTCCTTATTTACCCTATCAAAATCCTTCAATACTTTAAACACGACCAAGTCTTCCTTTAACCACCCCATATCATGCCCGTGTTGCTGGAATGGGACTCGGAGGAATGACCTATTGGTGTCAAAGACAAAAAAAGCCCTCCGCACTGAGCCAGGGTTGAAGGACAATATTGTGGAAAGCTCACACACACACGGGGAGATGTTTTTGAACCAACGCGAGAGCGGGAAGGTCCGAGGAACTGATGGACCTTGGGGTAACTATTCACAGATCCCTGAAGGTGGCAGAGCAGATAAATAAAGTAATTCAGAAGGCAAGCTCCACCTTAACCCATAATCGGAAGGTTGACTCTATTAATGGCTTAAGTGCTGGAGATTTCAGCATGTACAACACTTGCACAAACATTAAGTAATTTCACACATCATCAGTCAGTCCTTGAAGACGTGGTCACATAAATCTAGATTGCTGATGAGTGGTTTTGTAAACCAGGCAGAAAGCCTACTCTTAAACTGGAAGGGAACTACTTTCAACCCAAACCCGTACCCCCTCGAATTGATTGATTTATGAACGCACAAACATATAAATTAGGAGCAGGAATCGTCCACTCGGCCCCGCGAGCCTGCTGTCCCATCCAGTAAGATCATGGCTGATCTGATTATGACCTCAACCCCTCATTCCCGCCCCCAATACCCTTTCACCCCCTTTATTAACTAAGAATCTGTCTGTTTTTGCCTAAACAAAAAATTAGAGGTTCTTCTTTCTTCCATCTGTCTTTTGAGGAGGAGAGTTCCAGAGATCTGAGAGAAAGTACTCCTCATCTCCGTCTTAATGGGGCAACTCTTTATTTTTAGGCAGTAATCGCCTAGTTGTAGATTCTTCCACATCCACCTGTCAATAGCCCTAGATCCCGTACATTTCAATCAATGTAACCCACTTTAGTGCCAACGCACCCTTCCTAGAGTGAGGTGACCAGAATTGCACACAGTACTCGCAACTGTGGCCTACCCAACATTCTGTACAACTCCAACATTACTTCCCTGCTCTTACACTCTCAACCACAACTGATAACAGTAAGTGTTCCATATGCCTTCTGAATTACTTTATTTATCTGCTCTGCCACCTTCAGGGATCTGTGAATAGATACCCCAAGATCCATCAGTTCCTCGGACCTTCCCGGAGTCCTGCCATTCATTAAATACTCCCTCATCTTGTTCCTTCTTCCAAAATGCATCACCTCGCACTTATCAGGGTTAAATACTATTTGCCACTGCTCTGACCAATTCATCCATATCTTTCTTCAAGGTGTGGTGGCACAGGATGGCATGGTGGCACAATGGTTAGCACTTCTGCCTGACAGCTCCAGGGATCTGTGTTCGATTCCCAGCTTGGGTCACTGTCTGTGTGGAGTTTGTGCATTCTCCCCGTGTCTGCATGGGTTTGCTCCTGTTTCCGATGTGCGGATTAGGTTGATTGGCCATGCTAAATTGCCCCTTAGGGTCCTGAGATGTGTAGGTTAGAGGGATTAATGGGGTAAATATGTGGAGTGATGGGGATAAGGCCTAGGTGGATTGTTGTCAGTGCAGATTTGATGGGCCGAATGGCCTCCTTCTGCGCTGTGGGAATTCTATGACTGGGAGCCGATGTAGATCAGTGAGCAGAGGGTGGGAATTAGTGCAAGTTAGGATACAAAACATTAGATGAGAGTATATTCACGGCAGGTACATGGTGGGAACCCAGGTCGGAGAGCATTGGAATACAATTACCCATTGACCATTTTGTTTCCAGCACTTAGCCCACCCAAGATACTGTGTAAATATATTTCGTTTTTATTTCTTCCACTTATAAAGCACTATGTATCATCATACATAACCAAGATATAGGAAGTTATTTGTGTTCACTGTCAATGCCTTGGAGAGAATGGGATTGCTAGAACAGAAAGGCTGAAGTAGAGGCTTCATTGGGAAATGATAAGATCCTTGAAAGATCCCTGAAGGCAGCAGAACAGGGCGTTAAGGTGATTAAGAAGGCACATGGGATAATTGCCTTTGTTAGCTGCGGCGGCACGGTGGTGAGCACTGCTGCCTCACAGCACTAGGGATCTGGGTTCGATTCCCGGCTTGGGTCACTGTCTGTGTGGAGTTTGCATATTCTCCCCATGTCTGCGTGGGTTATCTCCAGTTTCCTCCCCCATTCTCAAAGACGTACTGGTTAGGGCGCATTGACCTGAACAGGTACCGGACTGTGGCGACTAGGGGAATTTCACAGTAACTTCATTACAGTAAGCCTTACTTATGACTAATAAATAGACTTCAAAAGAATATAAGAGCAGACAGGTTAGGCCACAGTTGTAGTACTATATTAGTTCTGGTCACCACACTATGGGCAGGATGTGATTGCATTGGAAAGGGTGCAGAGGAGATTCACCAGGATGTTGCCTGGGATGGGGTGTTTTAGCGATGAAGAGAGGCTGGTTAGGCTGGGGTTATTTTCCTTCAAGCAGAGAAAGCTGAGGGGGGACCTGATCGAGGGGTACAAAATTATGAGGGACGTAGAACGGTTAGGTAGAAAGATAGGAAGTGTGTTGGTCCACTTTGTTGTCTCACGAGGGGCATACACACGGTGGGTCGTGCTCTTGGATGTTTCGATAGTGGCCTAGTACTTTGTGTCGTTTGTGTGTGCTTAAACCTGGACCAGCTGACGGGCAACACAACAGCTCAGTGACTATCACTGTTCGCTGCGCAGACACATGGATTTGGGCCGGTGTCTGTGGGAGTTTGCGCATTCTCCCCGTGCTTGCGTGGGTTTTCTCCGGGTGCTCCGGTTTCCTCCCACACCCCAAAGATGTGCTCTTAGGCTGATTGGTGTAACAAATTGTCCCTAAGTTATTCTCCCCTTAATCTGGTTTCCAATGGGGGTACCATATGCATAGACACGGGTCAAGGGTGGAGGAGGAGAAACACATTGTTAAGATGGCGGCGCGGGCTCGTTGGGCCGAAGGGCCTGTTTCCCGTGCTGTGTTGTTCTTTGTTCTTTAATATTTCCCTTCATTGGGGGGTGTCAGTAAGTAAAAGTAAAGTCTATTTATTAGTCACAAAGAAGGTTTATATTAACACTGCAATGAAGTTACTGTGAAATTCCCCTAGTCGCCACAGTCCGGCACCTGTTGTGGTCAATGCACTTAGCCAGCACATCTTTCTGACTATGGGAGGAAACCAGAGCACCCAAAGGAAACCCACACCAATTCAGATCAACGCACCTAACCAGGATGTCTTTCAGACTGTGGGAGGAAACTAAAGCACGCAGAGGAAACCCATGCAGACACGGGGAGAATGTGCAAATTCCAGACAGACAGTGACCCAAGCCGGGAATCGAACCCAGGTCCCTAGAGTTGTGAAGCAGCAGTGCTAACCCACTGTGCCACTGTGCCATCTCTCCACACCTCCCAATGACCAAGGGGATAGATTTAAGATAAGGAGCAGGAGATTTAGAGTGGATTTGGGGAAACTCATTTTCACCCAGAGGGTGGTGGGAATCTGGAACTTGCTGCCCGAAAGGGTGGCAGAGGCAGGAACATTCACAGCACTGAAGAAGCATTTAGATGAGCACCATTGCAGACAAGGTTAAGGACCATGGGGTGGAAAATGGGATTGGAATATGTAGGGGCTTGATGGCTGAAATGATGGGCTGAAAGGTCTCTTTCCATGCTATAAAACTCTATTATCCTCACCGCCATGAGGATTGGAGCGGGCAAGGGGCGGACCATGGAAAGATCTGTTAACCTTAGTCAGGATTTTCCAGTTTGGTGACAAACGAGGCTGGAAAATCCCACCCTATGAATATGTGCCTCTAAGAGATTTTCAGTGAGTGAATAAGGAGGGTGACCAGAGGACACAGAATTAAGACAATAAGCAAAAGAACGAGAGGGGAGAAAGGGAGAGATGATTTGTGCAGCAAGTTGTCGTGATCTGGAATCTTCTGCCGGGGGTCGGGAAGCAGATTCAATCCTAACTTCCAAAAGCGAATTGAATATATATGCATGAAAAACGTGCAGGGATATCGGGGAGTGGAACTAATTTGAAGGCTCCTCCAAAGAGGCAGCACAGGCACACTGGGCCGAATGGCCTCCCTTCTGCGCTGCTTCATTCCAGGCTGACACAGGATAGGAAGCATGAGTAACGGGAAAGATGATTGAGAGACATAGACAGATGAGTCAAACAAAAAAACAAACCCATGAATATTGAGTGAGATTTAATACAGTAAATGGAGCTGTTACTTTGGGAGGAAGGATATGTTGAGGCAATGCACATTGAATTACAAGCATAAAGGAACCGGATACAGTCACACAAATCTTTAAAAGGAGGCCTATAATAGATAAAGCTGTTTAAAAATAAGCATAATGTATTCTAGGTTTTATAAATAGAGGCATAGGACTCAAAAGGGAAAATGTAATTCTTAATCTCTTATTTGTTGGTTTATGTTGTCACACTGATTTTCCAATCGTTTTTTTTGCTCATTCATGGGATGCAGGCATTGCTGACTAGGCCATCATTTACTCTCCGTCTCAAGTTGCCCCTTCAGAAGGTGGTGGTGAGCTGCTGTTGTCCCTGTAGTGTAGGTATAACCACAGTGTTCCTAGGTGACTGCTACCCTTGCCCTTCTAGATCTTAGAGGTCATGGGCTTGGAAGGTGCTGCCTAAGGAGTCTTGGTGAGTTCCTGCAGTGCATCTTGGAGATGGTACACACATGGCTGCCTCTGTGTGTTACAAAGAACAAAGAACAACACAGCACGGGAAACAGGCCCTTCGGCCCAACGAGCCCGTGCCGCCGTCCCATTGTCTCAGTGACCTATTCATGATTTTAGTCTATGCCTAATGTGTGAGGATCAGGGAGGTCCAATATAGGGACAATTTGTTACCCAATCAATCAGCCTAAAAGCACATTTTTGGGATGTGGGAGGAAACCGGAGCACCCGGAGGAAACCCACGCAACCATGGGGAGAACGCGCAAACTCCCACGGACACAGGCCCAAATCCATGTGTCCGCACAGCAACAGAGATAAGAACATAAGAACATAAGAAATAGGAGCAGGAGTAGGCCATCTGGTCCTTCGAGCCTGCCCCGCCATTCAATAAGATCATGGCTGATCTGTCGTGGCTCAGTTCCACCTTCCCGCCCTCTCCCCATAACCCTTAATCCCTTCTCTTATCAAAAACCCATCAACCCGTTTCTTAAAAATATTTAACAAGGCAGCCTCCACCACTTCAACGGGCAGAGAATTCCAGAGATTCACCACCTTTTGAGTGAAGAAGTTCCTCCTCAACTCTGTTCTAAACCGCCCCCCCTTTATCTTGAGGCTGTGCCCCCTAGTCCTACTGTCTTTTTTGAGCGGGAAGAGTCTCTCCACCTCTATCCTATCCATCCCATTCATCATCTTATACGTTTCAATGAGATCTCCCCTCATTCTTCTAAACTCTAACGAGTACAAGCCTAGTTTATTCAGCCTCTCCTCATAGCTCAATCCCCTCAACTCCGGTATCAGCCGAGTAAACCTCCTCTGCACTCCCTCCAGGGCCAAAATATCCTTGCGCAGGTGCGGCGCCCAAAACTGCACACAGTACTCCAGCTGCGGCCTCACCAATGCCCTATACAGCTGTAGCAAGACCTCCCTACTTTTATATTCAATCCCCCTCGCTATGAAGGCCAGCATCCCATTCGCCTTCCTGACCACCTGCTGCACCTGCAAGCTGGGTTTTTGCGACTCATGCACAAGGACCTCAGATAGCCTCTGAGCTGTCATGATGCCCTCGAGATGGTCCAGTTTACGCACACCAACGACATGAAGCAGTAGGCTTAGTGTTAGTGGTGAAGGGAGTGGAAATGTAGCAATCATGCTGGCTGCTTTGTCCTGGATGGTGTTGAGCTTCTTGAGTGTTGTTGGAACTGCACTCATCCAGACAACTGGGGAGTGTTCCATCACACTTTTGATTTGGGGAGTCTGGGGATGAGGATTTCTAGGCTTTGACCTGCTCTGGTAGCCACAATAGTTAAATGGCTAGTCCAGTTCGGTTTCCGGTCAATGGTAATCCCCCGGATGTTGATAATGGGGGATTCAGCTACGGTGATGCCAATTGGGATGGATAGGATAGAGGTGGAGAGACTCTTCCCGCTCAAAAAAGACAGTAGGACTAGGGGGGCACAGCCTCAAGATAAAGGGGAGGCGGTTTAGAACGGAGTTGAGGAGGAACTTCTTCACTCAAAGGGTGGTGAATCTCTGGAATTCTCTACCCGTTGAAGTGGTGGAGGCTGCCTCGCTAAATATTTTCAAGAAGTGGGTTGATGGGTTTTTGATAAGAGAGGGGATTATGGGGAGAGGGCGGGAAGGTGGAACTGAGCCGCGACAGATCAGCCATGATCTTATTGAATGGCGGGGCAGGCTCGAAGGGCTAGATGGCCTACTCTTGCTCCTATTTCTTATGCTTTTATGTTCTAATTATTGTCCAAGGGCAATGGGTGGATCCGCTCATGTTGGAGAATGTCATTGCCTAGCACTTGTGCTGACCTAACATTACTTGCCATTTGCCAGCCCAAGTCTGGAGATTGTCCAGATCCTGCTACATTTGGACATGGGCTTCTTCAGTATCTGAGGAGTGGCGAATGGTGCTGAGCATTGTGCAATCATCAGCGAACACCTCCACTTCTGACCTTATGATGGAGGGAAGGTATTGATGAACCAGCTGAAGATTGTTGAGCTGAGGACACTACCCTGCAGTGATGTCCTGGAGCTGGGATGATTGATCTCCAACCACCACAACCATCTTCCTTTGTACCAGGTATGATGGGTGTAGAGTTCTCCCCTGGACACCCATTGATTCCGGTTTCGCTAGGGTTCCTTGATGCCACACTCAGGCGAATGCGGCCTTGATGCCAAGGACTGTCGCTCTCGTCTCCACTCTGGAATTCAGCTCTTTTGTCCATATTTGATCCAAGGCTATAATGAGGTCAGGAACTGAGTGACCCTGGTGAACCCAAACTGGGCATCACTGAGCAGGTTATTGCAGAGCAGGCGCTGCTTAATAGCACTATCGATGACCCCACCATCACTTTACTGATGATAGAGAGGAGACTGTTGGGTTGGATTTGTCCTGGAGTTTGTACACACACAGCATACCTATTGCACATTGCTAGGGAGATGTTGCAGCCATTCTGGAACACCTATGCCAGGGGTGTGGCGAATTCTGGCGCACAAGCCCATTGAGAGTGGGGGTATTTATAGAGCTTCTTAATCCTCCAGTGTGTTGTTAATTGTCCACTGCTATTCTTTGACACCCTATCTCTCCCCAATCCCATTCTGATCCTGCCCTGTCTGGCCCTGCCCCCCCCTCAGGCCCCACCCTATCATGCCCAGTGCCCACAGGACATCATGCCAGGATGTCTGGTGGGCAGCACAAGGGTGCCAGGTGGGAAGTGCTAGGATTCCCAGTGGGTAATGCCAGGGTGCCAGGCTGACAGTGTGAGGCTGGCACTGCCCAAGTGGCACCTCCTTCCCTTGAGCTCGGACAACTGAGTCCTGGGCTCTGCAAATACAGAGTAATCAGAATTTCCATATGGTAATCAGGCTCACGCTATTCCCCCCCAAAAAAAGGGTAGGGAATCCCATCCCCCTACCCCCCACCCCCTGCCCCCCCACCTCTGAAATTTCCTAGCCCACTATGCTATCTGAGCAGTGCAGTAGGCTGGGAAAACCGTGCCCATGGAATGCAATGGTCCAAGAAGATAGCATGTCACTAGCCATTATAACCTACTCAATCCATCCACACATATATGCCAACGTCATTGGAGTCATTATGACACTGACTGAGGCCACTCAGCCCAATGAGCACATACTAGCCCCTCACTGACCAATCTATTCCCACCCTATCCTCAAAGTCTTGTTTCCCCTCACACATCCATCCAACTTCTTCTCGGAATCACAATGTAGGATCAGGATTTGACGCAGTCTCATCCGAGGAAGGTTTTTTTTGCTTTCTTTTCACTTGGTGGCACGGTGGCACAGTGGTTAGCACTGCTGCCTCACAGTGCCAGGGACCAGGGATCGATTCTTGGCTTAGGTCACTGTGTCTGCGGAGTCTGCATGTTCCCTCCATGTCTGTGTGGGTTTCCTCCGGGGGCTCTGGTTTCCTCCTATAGTCAAAGGTATGCACGTTAGGTGGATTGGCCATGCTAAATTACCCCTTAATGTCAGGGGGATTAGCTGGGCAAACATGTGGAGATATGGGAGAAGGCCTGGGTGGGTTTGTGGTTAGCGCAGACACGATAGGCCGAATGGCCTCCATTTGCACTGCAGGGATTCTATGAAGTATCTTTTGAAATCATTTATCACCACTGCTTCCACCTCCACCCTGCCCCCCTCGAAGGCAGCAGCTCCAGGACACTACCACTCCCCCTGTCTCAAATCTCTTCCCCTCATTCTGGGATTCCGTCTCTAAAACTTTCCCCTTCTCTCTGGGATTCCGTCCCTCCGGGTGCTCCGATTTCCTCCCACAATCTGAAAGATGCGCAGGTTAGGTGGATTGGCCACGGTGAATTGTTCCTTTAATGCCAGGGAGACTAGCTCGGATCGATGCATAGGGTTACGTGAATCGGGTCTGGGTGGGATTGTGATCGGTGCAGGTTCGATGGACCGAATGGCCTCCTTCAGCCTGTATAATTCTGTGAGTTGTGGATGGTTTGAGGGTTTGTGGGAGTAATGAAACTTGGGCGGCCTGGTGGCACAGTGGGTTAGCACTGCTGCTTCACAGCTCCAGGGTCCTGGGTTCGATTCCCGGCTCGGGTCATTTTCTGTGCAGAGTTTGCACATTCTCCTCGTGTCTGCGTGGGTGCTCCAGTTTTCTCCCACCGGGCAAAGATATGTGCGTTAGGTTGATTGGCCGTGCTAAAATTGTCCCTTAGCGTCCTGAGATGCGGAGGTTAGAGGGATTAGCGGGTAAATGTGTCGGGATAGGGGGGTAAGGCCTGGGTGGGAGTGTGGTCGGTGCAGACTGGGTGGGCTGAATGGCCTCTTTCTGCACTGTTTCCATGAAATGGTTAAAAGGTATTCATTCCGAGGATGTTTCAGGATGTTTCAGGTGTAGTCGTCCATTTCAGCAGAACCAACGGGATGAACGAGTACACTATCAAGGGCAGGAGTCTTAGTAGCGTTGAAGAGCAGAAGGATCTCGGGGTCCGGGTCCACAGGACTCTTAAATCGGCCTCGCAGGTGGAGGAGGTGGTCAAGAAGGCGTATGGTGTACTGGCCTTCATTAATCGAGGGATTGAGTTTAGGAGTCGGGAGGTAATGCTGCAACTTTACAGGACCCTCGTCAGGCCTCATTTGGAGTACTGTGCGCAGTTCTGGTCGCCTCACTATAGGAAAGACGTAGAAGCTATTGAAAGGGTACAGAGGAGATTTACAAGGATGTTGCCTGGACTGGGAGGCATGCCTTATGAAGTTAGGTTGAGGGAGCTGGGACTCTTTTCCCTGGAGAGGCGAAGGTTGAGAGGCGACCTGATAGAAGTTTATAAAATGTTGAGAGGAATAGATAGGGTGGACTCTCAGAGGCTATTTCCCCGGGTTGAAATGGTCGCTATGAGAGGACACAGATTTAAGGTGCGGGGAGGGAAGTACAGAGGTGATATTAGGGGTAAGTTTTTCACTCAGAGGGTGGTGAGTGAATGGAATCGGCTGCCGTAATCGGTGGTGGAGGCGAACTCGCTGGGGTCTTTTAAAAGACTTCTGGATGAGTATATGGGGTTTAATGGGATTGGGGGTTATAGATAGGTCTATAGATTGGTGGGGTTGATGTGATCGGCGCAACTCGAGGGCCGAAGGGCCTGTTTGTGCTGTAATGTTCTATGTTCTATGTTCTAATGCATTGGTTCATTCGCCTGACAGGTGCTGCTTGTTTCCTGTTGATGTTCAGCATCTGTTGGCTCCTGTCCGCTGAGTCAGATTGGTCAATAAATTATGAAACAGGACAGTCAAGGTGGAGATGAAGATGATGATTTACATGTTTACTGGTAGGCAGGTTAATGCTCTTTACAAGAACTGCTTCCTATCTGGTTGGTAGTGGGGAGGGGGGGGGAGGCGGGATAAGATCTTGCTCACGACAGCACTTGCCATACCACAGTGAGTCACCGGGTTGGATTGTATGGCATGTACCGTGGAGTTCATGTTTGTCAAATTGTAAACAAAAAATTTAAATTGCTAAGAGCTTATGGCGGCACGGTAGCACAGTGGGTTAGCACTGCTGCTTCACAGCTCCAGGGTCCTGGGTTCGATTCCCGGCTCGGGTCACTGCCTGTGTGGAGTTTGCACATTCTCCTCGTGTCTGCGTGGGTTTTCTCCGGGTGCTCCGGTTTCCTCCCACAGTCCAAAGATGTGCGGGTTAGGTTCATTGGCTATGCTAAAAATTGCCCCTTAGTGTCCTGGGATGTGTAGGTTAGAGGGATTAGCAGGTAAAATGTGTAGGGATATGGGGATAGGGTCTGGGTGGGATTGTGTTCGGTGCAGACTCGATGGGCCGAAGGGCCTGTTTCTGCACTGTAGGGTTCTATGTTCAGCTGTAAAATTTAATGGTCATGTTAAAAAAAAATGGTGTTTTTAAAAGAATGCAAAGTGCAAGTACACAGAGAGCACTGAGTGAAATATTATATCACCAGTCTAGGCAGCGGTGCTGCCAAGACAACAAATTGTTTTTGAATTTTAACCATTTAAATTAAACTAAATATTTAAGCTAGATTTCAGATGGTGCCAGATTGGGGCAACTTCTTGCAAGCTGTGCCCAGCATATCTTCTAATCTTTTACTCTTGTTCTATGCTTTTAAAACTTCATTCTGATTCTTTTAAACTCTCTAACAATGCTTTAATTAAATTCCTATGACTGTAACACTACATTCTGCGCTCTCGTTTCCTTCTCTATGAACAATATGCTTTGTCTGTATAGCGCGCAAGAAACAATACTATTCACTGTATGTTAATACGTGTGACAATAATAAATCAAATCAAATCAAATTTGAATAGCAGCAGCCTATCAGATTTGAATTTGATGTTTTCGTAACCTGAAAACAAATCCTGTTGTGGAGTTCTTGATATGTCTTCAGGGGTGTAAGAGCCAGCTCCCAGCTCCAGATAGCGAACCAGAAGCTTTCCCTGCCAGCGTAGCAGCCACATTTATGTCTTAAAGGAAAGCCTCATCTTGATAGTGAAGACAGAACAAAGCAGCAAAGAAGACAGAAGATGCTAGAAGATGACAAACCTGATTGAAATTTTGAAAGTGACTACAACTTCCATTTTTTTTGTTAATTAGAGGGAATTGTATTTATCTAAACAGCATTCCATTAGAATAGTGTTTTATTTGGTTTGTTAACAGTTTAGTTAATCTGATCCCTGTTAGATAAATGAAGTATTACTTATTGCTTTTACAGAGAGACTTAGGTAGTGGGTGGCACGTTGGCACAGTGGTTAGCACTGCCACCTCACAGTGCAAGGGACCTGGGTTCAATTCCAGCCTCGGGTCACTGTCCGTGCGGAGTCTCCACATTCTCCCCGTGTCTGTGTGGGTTTCCCCCAGCTGTTCCTGTTTCCTCCCGCAGTCTGAAGATGTGTGGATTAGGTTAATTGGTCATGTTCAATTGCCCCTTAGTGTCCCGAGAAGTGGAGGTGAGAGGGATTAATGGGGTAAATGTGTGGGGATAGGGCTCGGAGTGGGATTGTTGTCAATGCGGACCTAATGGGCTGAATGGCCTCCTTCTGCACTGTAGGGTTTCTGTGGTAGTTATTTTGATTTAACCACTAAAAGTTGCTGAAGTGTAGACATTCCCCCTTCTCACACTCACTTTAACAGATTGTGAAGCTGTGACACTTCTCTTTGAGTGGTTGAGTGTTAGTTCTCAGAGAGGAGATTAACCCCCTCTTCATAACAACATGTCATATTTCCGGCCCCTCCGCCTCCCTCAAATAACTGGCTGTCCCACAACCATGATACGCCAGGAGCGGTGTTCACTTACTCAAGGCGGGGCTTACATCCCCAATTGAGGAGGAGCTCTCACCCAAGATAATGGGCAGGATATTACTGCCACGGCCAGCCCGAGACCGGAAAATCCTGCCCGAGGTCAATGGACCTACCCACTCTCCGGCCCTCGCCCGCTCCGATTCCCGTGGCAGTCGAATTCCGACGAACGGCCGGCCACTCAGATTGTCCATCGGCGCTGTGGTCCCAACAGCGCCAGGTTGGGCGGTGGTTACTGCTGGCATTGCAACCAGTCCCTGAACAAGAAGAGGTTGTGGAGCCGGACTTCAAGGCACGGAAAATCTGTGGTCTGCCTGGGAAACTCCAGCTAGGGGCTGGGTTTGAATACACGGAGAGGAGGTTTGGAGTGAGGGTTTGTGTGACGTTGGGTACATTTAATGAGGGGGTAAGGGTGGGGATCTTCTGAATGGATCACATGACCCGGGCCTACCAATTAGGATCTGAGTTGGGGCTTCACTCCAACTTGTCTGGACTTGTCCCCTGCAGTTAGATCCTGGAGTCATGTCTGAAAGCATTGGATGTGCATCATTCTGTAAATAGTTGTTGTTCACAGAACACAGAACACTACAGCACAAACAGGCCTTTCGGCCCACAAGTTGCATTGTTCATTCATAAATGTCTCCCACTTGCTCTTAACTTTTGGGACCAAATTACTATATTTGGTGACGAGGTAAAAAAGCGATTACAAGATCATCCTCCCAGAACCTAGCCCAGTCAAAGTCAAGCTTGCAAAGGAGATTAGAACTGCAGAGATGCTTGTATCTGACAGGGTGCATTTCTCCGATACCTCCACTGAGGAATGGATACGGTGTGTTGAGTGATTGGATATTTCTTTGAAACAAGTGGAAAAATAGTGGCAGGAAAGAAGAAGGTAATATAATTAAGGGCACATGGGATCCAAACCTATAAATTAATCCACAGTCTAATGTCCCCGAATACACCCGATGCAAGTTCATTTGCAGAAAGATAGAAGCTGGAAGCAGGTGTAGACCACTCAGTCTTTGAGTTTGTTCCACCATTCATTTTGATCCGAGATTGTGGGTCTAGTAAAAAGGACACTACCACCCAAAGCCTCGATGGTTTTGCAATGATTTTAGTTTGAATCCCGGGTTAGACCATTGCGAGCTACACAGCGAGGCACAAGTAAATTGTGGAGCATTGCAATTTGTGGGACAACACTAAATGACACGCCGAGAGATCGATTGGTCTGCGGACTGAATGACAAGGCCACACAGTTGCTGGCAGAAACTGAGATACATTTTTAAAAAGGTGCTTAAATTAGCATTTGCAATGGGGAGCACCGAGAAGGGTGCCGAGGAACTTTTAGAGCACTCAGAATGATATAGTCCTCCAGTTAGGGTGGGTAGCTGCCAGCGGTTGTGGCATTAAAAGCGAAGATGCCAGTTTAAGCTGAGAAACATATACAGAAGGTTAGAAGGTTCTGGAGAATGAATCAACAGCCTAGGATCAGTACAGAACCGTATCTGAAATCACTCCCCAGGGAATAGCAGATTCAAGGAGTGCTTCAAATGGTAGCAAGACCCATTTGAACCATAGAACCCATAGAACCCTACAGTGCAGAAACAGGCCCTTCGGCCCATCGAGTCTGCACCGAACACAATCCCACCCAGACCCTATCCCCATATCCCTACACATTTTACCTGCTAATCCCTCTAACCTACACATCCCAGGACACTAAGGGGCAATTTTAGCATAGCCAATGAACCTAACCCGCACATCTTTGGACTGTGGGAGGAAACCGGAGCACCCGGAGAAAACCCACGCAGACACGAGGAGAATGTGCAAACTCCACACAGACAGTGACCCGAGCCGGGAATCGAACCCAGGACCCTAGAGCTGTGAAGCAGCAGTGCTAACCCACTGTGCTACCGTGCCACCCAAAGGTGTAGCTGTAACAGTAAGCAAAACCTGCCTAGTAGGAATGGAATAAACAGCATGGCACCATGTAGGTAAGAGAAACAACCTGTCATTGACTAATATATAAGGTATTGTAGAAGAGAGCTCCATCACGGTAAGACTATTAGTCAATGAAAGACCATTAAGAATGGAGGTTTTTCTAAATTTGACGTGGCTAAGACTAAACAATCCTTTATATCGACAAAGTGCAGTTTCAAAACCAAACCAGCACCTGGGTGAATAGACCACCTGGTGTCAGATATTCTTCTCACTGTCAGATATTTTCCCCGTGTCTTCATTTAAGAGGACATGATGAGTCATCAGTGTCAACTCGAAGAGGTAATTTTTTCAGGCTGCCTTGAATATCTCAGTGAGTTTGACAAGCTGCTCGAAGAACATTTGAAAAGCTATCAATATTGTCGCTCAGGGAAGAGCAACTTTTTACCACATGGAACCTACAATGATTTAATCGCTATCGTGGCTTTAGCTGTAGGGGAGGGACATGAGGGTGAACTGTATTCATAGAATCATAGAAAACCTACAGTGCAGAAAAAGGTCATTTGGCCCATCAAGTCTGTACCAACTTGATACAGGTCCTATCCCCATCACCCCAGATCTTTGCGCTGCTAATGCCCTAACAGTATTTGGCAATTTAGCATGGCCAGTCAACTTAGCTACACATCTTTGGACTGTGAGAGGAAACTGGAGCACCCAGAGGAAACCTATGCAGACACGGGGAGAATGTGCAAATTCCACACAGACAGTCACCCAAGTCAGGAGTTGAACCTGGATCCCTGGCACTGTGAGGCAGCAGTGCTAACTACTGTGCCATCATGCCGCCCGAAGTACATGAGAGTGAGAGAAGACATGAATATGTTAATAATGTTAAATGAGAAGGGTTGGGAGGAGACTTGTGTACAACATAAGCACCACATTAGGATGGCACGGTGGCAGAGTGGTTAATACTGTTGCCTTACAGCTCCAGGGACTCAGGTTCAATTCCAACCTTGGGTGACTCTCTCTGTGGAGTTTGCACGTTCTCCCTGTGTATGCGTGGGTTTCCTCCGGGTGCTCCTGTTTTCTCTCACATGCTAAAGATGTGCGGGTCAGGTGGATTGGCCATGCCAAGTATTCCTGTAGTGTCCCAAAATGTATAGGTTAGAGGGATTGGCCATGGTAAGTATGTGGGGTTAATGGGGATAGGGCGGGGGAGAGAGCTTAGGTAAGATTCTCTGTTTGAAAGTTGGTGCAGACTTCATGGGCCAAATGGCCTATTCTGCACTGTAAGGATTCTATGGTTTTATGACTAGTTGGGATAAATGGCCTGTCTCTGTGCTGTAAATAGTATAAAGGGTTAAGTCCCCGATGTCCACAGGAAGTGACTGGTGGTGATGCAATCTGAGATCAGGACATCTCAGGCGAGAGGACAAGGTTGGGAAGGTGGAGTCTTCATGAATAACCTCAGCGTTTACAGGAAAGCAGCCTGCACTTTTGGTGTCGCTCTGCATCACAAACCCCCCTATATGATAATATGTTATACTGTATAAATAACTATATAATACAAGTTCTGGTGATTGGCATGGTTGCACAGTGGTTAGCACTGCTGCCTCACAGCGCCAGGGACCCGAGTTCGATTCCCGGCTTGGGTCACTGTCTGTGCGGAGTTTGCACATTCTCCCCGTGTCTGCGTGGGTTCTTTAGGTTCTCCAGTTTCCTCCCACAGTCTGAAAGACGTACTGGCTCGGTACATTGACCCGAAAAGGTACCGGGGTTGTGGAGGCTAGGGGAATTTCACAGTAACTTCATTGCAGCATTAAATTTGAGACTTACTCGTGACTAAAAAATAAACTTTAAAACTTTGATGGGGCCAAACGGTTATAACTAAGCGACATTGTTGGTGAACGAGTGAAGAGGGAAAATTTAGACGAATTTCAAAATGACCCCCATCATAGCATTGGTGAACTTTTACCCCGACGTTAATTCTCTGCGGATCACTGTGAGCTGTTTGCAATCCGTCCTCCAGCTTTGTTCTCTACTGCAAAATTACGCATTGCCAGTGGTAAATGCCCTCCGGGCGTCCCTCCCCACAGACCAGAGCGTTCCAATGGCTGTGCCGTCATGCACCATCACATTTAGTTTTCCATTATTTAATCGATCGATATTAATCTACACCTTTTATCCCGGGAGCATTCATTCACTCTCGGCATAATGTTCTCGTGAGCAGCGCATTAAACACTTTCTGAAGGTCAGGATATACAGTCCGCTGTCACTGCATCAAACAGCAGAATTTGATTGCATCTGGTCACTGCGATTTGTCGCAAACACTATGTTGTGCCGTAATTACCGTGCTCTCAATTCAAAGCATTTGGAACCTCTCCTTTTGTAACAGGTTCCAATATCCCTCATGCTAATTGGCCCATAATTTCAATCTGTTCCTTTAATCTTTAGAAAAGAAATGACGTCCGCTGATTTTCGGTCTCCAGTTCCAAGCTTGTATTTAATGAGTTGAAAATGAGGTTTCTCGCCAAGGCTGCTATTTAACTCTCTGCTCTATGAGGCAAGGCTGCTGTCTGAAAGAATTGTTTCTCTTCTCCCTGGTCATTACGTTGATGAGGTTGTTAGGAAGCACTTGAGAGATCCCCCCCCGCTTCACAAACGGAGGCAAAGAAAGCAACTGGTAAACCTTTTATAAACCAGTCAGCTGGACTATTGCACCAGTAATGGCAGACGCAGCAGGGAAGTGGTAATATCGTTGTACTCAACATGCTAATACCCGGGGGTTGGGGGGGGGGGGCATGGATTCGAATACCACCACGACAGCTGGAATTTAAATTAAGTTGAAAAGAAAAATCTGGAAGGGAAGTAATTGTGACATTTTTTTGTGCCTTGAACTTCCAGAAATTCACACAGATATTGGAACGGACCTCCAGGGCACTTTGTCAGATTTCCATGTGTCCTGGAATGATATAGGAGTTTTTTAATTATGCAGGAACTTGGGTTGCCTCTGGACATGTCTCAGCCTATCAGAGTTGACACACCGACTAATCAGCTCTCCTTCTTCTCCAGTGGTGCCAACTGTAACCGTTTAAAATTTGGCATTCTTGTGTTTATCCTGATGAGTGCGAGATGAAAAACTTTGATAACCTTTCAGCAATAATACTATTGTGGTTTGCTTTTGGTACATTAGCCATGCATTAGAAATGAGCATTTTGGATAGACATGCACATAACAATATAGTTCCTAACTCTTTTCCAATCATAGAACAAACATATATGCCAAGTACACAATTCCTGGCGGCGTCACAGATAGACAGGGTGGTGAAGAAGGTACTTAACACACTGGCTTTCATCAGTCAGGGCACTGAGTGTAGGAGTTGGGACATTATGTTTGTAAGTCATTGGTGAAGCCACGCTTGGAGTACAGTTTTGATCACCCTGTTATAGGAACGATATTGATAAACTGGAAAGAGTGCAAAGAAGATTTACAGGAATGTTGCCAGGATTGAGTTATAGGGATCGGTTGGCCAGGCTAGGAGGTTATTCCTTGGGATGTAAGGGGACGCGGGATGATGTTATTGAGGTGTTTAAATCATGAGGGCATAGATAGGATGGACACAAAGTCTTTTTCCCAGGGAAAGGGAATTGATAACTAGAGGGCATAGGTTGAAGGTGAGAGGGGAAAGACTTAAAAGGGACCTGAGGGGCAACTCCTTCGCACAGAGGGTGGTATGTGAATGGAATGAGCTGCCAGAGAAAGTGGGTGAGGCAGGTTCAATGGCAACACTTAAAAAGTAGAACATAGAACATTACAGCACAGAACAGGCCCTTCGGCCCACGATGTTGCGCCGACCAGTTACAAAAACAATGACCCACTAGCCTATACCAATCCCTTTCCGTCCATAAACCTATCTACAGATCTCTTAAATGCCCCCAAACTAGGCGCATTTACAACTGCAGCAGGCAGGGCATTCCAATCCCTCACCACCCTCTGGGTAAAGAACCTACCCCTGACATCCGTCCTGTAGCTACCCCCCCTTAATTTAAAGCCATGCCCCCTCGTGCTGGCTTTCTCCATCTGAGGAAAAAGGCTATCACTGTCCACCCTATCTAAACCTCTAATCATCTTATATGTTTCAATAAGATCCCCTCTTAGCCGCCTTCTTTCCAACGAAAACAACCCCAAATCCCTCAGTCTCTCCTCATAGGACCTCCCCTCCATACCAGGCAACATCCTAGCAAACCTCCTCTGCACCCTCTCCAAAGCCTCCACATCCTTCCTGTAATGTGGGGACCAGAACTGCACACAAAACTCCAAGTGCGGCCGTACCAGAGATGTGTACAGTTGCAACATGACGCTGCGACTCTTAAATTCAATCCCCCTACCAATAAACGCCAAGTAGTTGAGTAAATACATGGATGGGAGGGGCGACACGGTGACACAGCGATTAGCACTGGTGTCTCACAGTGTCAGGGATCCGGGTTCAATTCCCGGCTCGGGTTACTGTGTGAAATTCGCACCTTCTCCCCGTGGGTTTCCTCCAGCTGCTGCGATTTCCTCCCACAGCCGAAAAACGTGTGGATTAGTCCGATTGGCCATGTTAAATTGCCCCTCCGTGTTAAGGGAACATCAGGGGGATTTGCAGGGTAAATATGTGGGCTAATGGGGATAGGGCCTGGGGGGTATTGTTGTCGGTGCAGGCTCGATGGGCCAAATGGCCTCCTTCTGCACTGCAGGGGTTCCATGAAGCGATTAGAGGGATATGGGCCAAAAGTGGGCAATTGGAATGAGCTGGGGGGGGTGGTGGCATTGTGTTAGGCATGACCCAGTTTGACCAAAGTGCCTGTTTCCATACTGTAAACCTCAATGACTCTAACAACATAAAGGGGCTCAAAGGACATGTGAGTTAGTCTGGTTCATAAACAGAGGTGATGATGTGGGTATGCCGGCGTTGGACTGGCGTAAACACAGTAAAAAGTCTGACAACACCAGGTTTTAGTCCAACCGATTTATTTGATAATATTCTCACAAGCTTTCGAGGGGACTGCCTCTTCGTCAGGTGAATGGAGAGTTCTGGCCTCAGACAGAGCATATAAAGCACAGACAGTTTAGAGATTACTGATTAGAATGCGAATCCTTACACCTAACCTGCTGTTCAAGTCTTAAAGTGGCTGATAATGTGAGTGGAAGGAGCACTGATCACAGGTTAAAGAGATGTGTATTGTCTCCAGACAGTACAGTAAGTGAGGTTTTGCAAACCCAGGCAAGTCACGGGGGTTACAGATAGTGCGACATGAACCCAAGATCCCTGTTGAGACCGTCCTCATGTGTGCGGAACTTGGCTATCAGTCTCTGTTCAGCGACTCTGCGCTGTCGTGTGTCATGAAGGCCGCCTTGGAGAATGCTTACCCGAAGGTCAGAGGCTGAATGCCCATGACCACTGAAGTGTTCGCCAACAGGAAGGGAACAGTCTTGCCTGGTGACTGTCGAGCGATGTTCATTCATCCGTTGTCGTAGCGTCTGCATGGTCTCCCCAATGTACCATGCTTCGGGACATCCTTTCTTGCAACGTATCAGGTAGACAATGTTGGCCGAGTTGCAAGAGTATTTACCATGTACCTGGTGGATGGTGTTCTCACGTGTGATGATGGTATCCATGTCGATGATCCGGCATGTCTTGCAGAGGTTGCTGTGACAGGGTTGTGTGGTATTGTGGTCACTGTTCTCCTGAAGGCTGGGTAGTTTGTTCCGAACAATGGTCTGTTTGAGGTTGTGTGGTTGTCTGAAAGCAAGAAGTGGGGGTGTGGGGATAGCCCTGGCGAGATGTTCGTCTTCATCAATGATATGTTGAAGACTCCGGAGAAGATGTCGTAGCTTCTCCGCTCCGGGGAAGTACTGGACGACGAAGGTCGAATATAAAAGCCAAGAGATGAGGCTAAATCTTATAAATAATTGGTTGGGCTGCAGTTGCAATGGTCTAGACAATTCCAGACAGGAACAGACTCTATCTGCAGTTGTAAATGCGCCTAGGCTGCAGTTGTAAATGCGCCTAGTTTGGGGGCATTTAAGAGATCCGTGGATAGGTTTATGGACAAAAAGGGATTGGTTTAGGCTAGTGGGTCATTGTTTTTGTAACTGGTCGGCGCAACTGATAACGGAGTTGAGGGGATTGAGCTATGAGGAGAGGCTGAATAAACTAGGCTTGTACTCGTTAGAGTTTAGAAGAATGAGGGGAGATCTCATTGAGACGTATAAGATGATGAATGGGATGGATAGGATAGAGGTGGAGAGACTCTTCCCGCTCAAAAAAGACAGTAGGACTAGGGGGCACAGCCTCAAGATAAAGGGGAGGCGGTTTAGAACAGAGTTGAGGAGGAACTTCTTCACTCAAAGGGTGGTGAATCTCTGGAATTCTCTGCCCGTTGAAGTGGTGGAGGCTGCCTCGCTAAATATTTTTAAGAAGCGGGTTGATGGGTTTTTGATAAGAGAGGGGATTAAGGGTTATGGGGAGAGGGCGGGAAGGTGGAACTGAGCCGCGACAGATCAGCCATGATCTTATTGAATGGCGGGGCAGGCTCGAAGGGCCAGATGGCCTACTCCTGCTCCTATTTCTTATGTTCTTATGTAACATGGTGGGCCGAAGGGCCTGTTCTGCGCTGTAATGTTCTATGTTCTACGTTCTATCTGTGCCCTCTGCATCTCCTGTTGAAGCAGTTATATCAACAACGGGAAATATTTAATATCGCCATCAGCATTCAGTGCCCATAAATGATTCACGATCTGGCTGCTGCCTCCAGCATTGCTCTCTATCCGGTGAGTACGCTGCTGAAGAGATGGATGGGAAAAAAACACCCAAAGCAACAGTGCCATAGAACATTTTGTGGTCGGTAGGGTTACTGTTCCACTTGCAGCATTGTTTTTTGACACTGGATCCGGCTGCTATAGGAAGCTGTGTGTTGTCAGCTTCATTGTCGAGACGGAATATGCACTAGGCCAGTAGGAGAGCTCCAGACAGCAGTAACACACTCAATAATTTAATGTGATTGGCGTATGGATCCAGGCACCAAATGGATGCTTATGTTTTCTGGTTAAAGTGATCTTATTCGGCAGATTCAGATAGCACCGATGATTGCTTGCTGTGCAATGTCCTTGTTTTATTTCCTTCTGTTTCGACAGAGGTGCTCAAAATCTCGCGAGGCCCGGACAGAGTAAAGCGGGGAAAAGTGTCGAATTAAATCGATTTATTAAGGACACGAGGGAACGTAAGAACGAGGAGCAGGAGTAGGCCATCTGGCCCCTCGAGCCTGCCCCGCCATTCAATAAGATCGTGGATGATCTTTGCGTGGACTCAGCTCCACCTACCCGCCCGCTCACCATAACCCTTAATTCCTTTACTGTTCAAAAATCTATCTATCCTTGCCTTAAAAACATTCAATGAGACAGCCTCAACTGGGCAGGGAATTCCACCGATTCACAACCCTTTGTGCGAAGAAGTTCCTCCTCAACTCAGTCCTAAATCTGCTCTCCCCCTTATTATGAGACCGTGCCCCCTAGTTCTAGTTTCACCCGCCAGTGGAATAAGAACGTAAGAGCTCACGTATTAGTATACGGTGAAAAGGATTGTTTCTTGCATGCTACACAAACATACTGTTCATAGAGTACATAAGGGAGAAGGAAAGAAGAGGGTGCAGAATGTAGTATTACAATCTAACTTGGTTCCCCCCATGCCGACACTACGGTAAAGAAAGTCCATCAGCGCCTCTACTTTCTCAGAAGACACAGGAAATCTGGCCTGTCAGCTACAACTCTCACCAACTTTTACAGATGCTCCATAAAAAACATTCTTTCTGGTTGTATCACAGCTTGGTCTGGGCTCCTGCTCTGCCCAAGACCTCAAGAAACTACAAAAGGTCACAAATGTAGCCTAATTCATCAGACAAACCAGCCTCTTATCCATTGATGCTGCCTACACTTCCCGCTGCCTGGGAAAAGCAGCACATTCTCCCCATGCCTGCGCGGGTTTCCTCCGAGTGCTCCGGTTTCCTCCCACAGTCTGAAAGACGTGCTGGTTAGGGTGCATTGGCCGTGCTAAATTCTCCTTCAGTGTACCTGAACAGGCGCCAGGGTGTGGCGACTAGGGGATTTTCACAGTAACTTCATTGCAATGTTAATGTGGGATTGAGCTATGAGGAGAGGCTGAATAAACTAGGCTTGTACTCGTTAGAGTTTAGAAGAATGAGGGGAGATCTCATTGAGACGTATAAGATGATGAATGGGATGGATAGGATAGAGGTGGAGAGACTATTCCCGCTCAAAAAAGACAGTAGGACTAGGGGGCACAGCCTCAAGATAAAGGGGGGGCGGTTTAGAACAGAGTTGAGGAGGAACTTCTTCACCTCAAAGGGTGGTGAATCTCTGGAATTCTCTGCCCGTTGAAGTGGTGGAGGCTGCCTCGCTGAATATTTTTAAGAAACGGGTTGATGGGTTTTTGATAAGAGAAGGGATTAAGGGTTATGGGGAGAGGGCGGGAAGGTGGAACTGAGCCACGACAGATCAGCCATGATCTTATTGAATGGCGGGGCAGGCTCGAAGGGCTAGATGGCCTACTCCTGCTCCTATTTCTTATGTTCTTATGTTCTTATGTAAGCCTACTTGCAACTTTAGTAAATAAACTTTAAAACTAACCTCTCAGTCTAGCTTGCCCCACAAGAGGCAACATCCTCTTGAAGTCTACTTTGTCGATATCTTTTTATTGCCTTATATATCTCAATCTCTTGTCCTTCTAAGCTTCAGAGAGTTTAGTGCCCAACTGCACAATCTCTCTTCAGAAGACAAAGCTCTGGAAACAATCTAGAGAATTTGAGAAGAAGATAACTTAAAATGTCTAGCATTCTGATGATGTCGTGCTCTATAATTTGAAATGATTTGTTTTTAATAATCCTTCGAATAAACACGGGGAATTATTTTCGGGAGAAAGTAAGTTTGAAGGTGCAGTATTTTGCAAACACCTTGACATCTCATCTTGCCGAGATTAGCAGCATCTGCTCAATTAGCAGCGCTGTTCGCACTGCTGTCTCCTGCAAAGGTGATCCTAATATAGAAATGGGAAGGAGGATCTTTCACTCTTAAGTTGACATGAATTAAATTAATTTACACTCCTCAGCTAACAGAGCCTAATTTGAACACCTGCAAATTTTTCACTCCAGAAGACAACCCCGTAAGCAAAAGTATTTTTAAATTGCTGAAAAACGTGGAAATATTTCTGATAGGTGTGCGGTGACATTCCCTGAACAACTGAGATTGTCAGATTGGAGACTATCGGTCCAATGAAAATAGACTTCATTCGACTGGCAACAAAATAGAACAAAGGACAAAGAAAATGACAGCACAGGAACAGGTCCTTTGGCCCTCCAAGCCTGCATTGACCGTGATGCCCGTCTGAACTAAAATCTCACATCCTTCTTGAGAAGGTGAGAGGGCATGGGATCCAAGGGCCTTTGGCCTTGTGGATCCAGAACTGGCTTGCCTGCAGAAGGCAGAGAGTGGTTGTGGTTGGGTCTTTTTCGGAATGGAGGTCAGTCACCAGTGGGGTGCCCCAGGGATCTGTTCTGGGACCCTTGCTGTTTGTCATTTTCATAAATGACCTGGATGAGGAAGTGGAGGGATGGGTTAGCAAGTTCGCTGATGACACGAAGGTCGGCGGTGTTGTGGATGGTCTGGAAGGATGTCAAAAGTTGCAGCAGGACATAGATAGGATGCAGGAATGGGCGGAGAAGTGGCAGATGGACTTCAACGCGGACAAATGTGTAGTCGTCCATTTCGGCAGAACCAACGGGATGAACGAGTACACTATGAAGGGCAGGAGTCTTAGTAGCGTTGAAGAGCAGAAGGATCTCGGGGTCCGGGTCCACAGGACTCTTAAATCGGCCTCGCAGGTGGAGGAGGTGGTCAAGAAGGCGTATGGTGTACTGGCCTTCATTAATCGAGGGATTGAGTTTAGGAGTCGGGAGGTAATGCTGCAACTTTACAGGACCCTCGTCAGGCCTCATTTGGAGTACTGTGCGCAGTTCTGGTCGCCTCACTATAGGAAAGACGTAGAAGCTATTGAAAGGGTGCAGAGGAGATTTACAAGGATGTTGCCTGGACTGGGAGGCATGCCTTATGAAGATAGGTTGAGGGAGCTGGGACTCTTTTCCCTGGAGAGGCGAAGGTTGAGAGGCGACCTGATAGAAGTTTATAAAATGTTGAGAGGAATAGATAGGGTGGACTCTCAGAGGCTATTTCCCCGGGTTGAAATGGTCGCTACGAGAGGACACAGATTTAAGGTGCGGGGAGGGAAGTACAGAGGTGATGTTAGGGGTAAGTTTTTCACTCAGAGGGTGGTGAGTGAATGGAATCGGCTGCCGTCATCGGTGGTGGAGGCGAACTCGCTGGGGTCTTTTAAAAGACTTCTGAATGAGTATATGGGGTTTAATGGGATTGGGGGTTATAGATAGGTCTATAGATTGGTGGGGTTGATGTGATCGGCGCAACTCGAGGGCCGAAGGGCCTGTTTGTGCTGTAATGTTCTATGTTCTATGTTCTTCTGGGACCCATATCCCTCTATTTCCATTCCATTCATGTATTTGTCAAGACGCCCCTTAAAAGTCACTACTGTATCCGCTTCCACTGCCTCCCCCGGCAACGAGTTCCAGGCACCCACCACCCTCTGTGTAAAAAAAAACTTGCCTTGTACATCTCCTTTAAACCTTGCCCCTCGCACCTTAAACCCGTAACGGACCTCTTCCTTCCTGGGAAAAAGTTTCTGATTATCTCAAATGGAGAGATGAATCATATCAACTCAAAATGTTAACTCTGTTTCTCTCTCCACAGCCGCTGCTGGACCTGCTGAGCTTATCCAGCACTCTTTTTCTGTTTTTCTTCTTCTTCGCTTCAGATAATATGAGCTGGATACGTCTGGTGGCTCTGACCTCCATCATTATGAAGCGCTCCGAAAGTTTAGTCATGGCACGGATCAATTCCAGCCTCCCGGACTACCCGGATCCACCACAGTTCGTCCTCCCGGACTACCTGGATCCACCACAGTTCGGTTATCGCTCTAACAGGTCCATAGCGTACGCCATCTCCCTGGCCCTGCACTCAACCCTGGAACACCTAGATAACAAGGACACCAATGTCAGACTCCTATTTATCGGCTACAGCTCAGCCTTCAACACCATTATTCCTACAAAATTCATCTCCAAACTCCATGGCCTGGGGCCCGGCACCTCCCTCTGTGACTGGATCCCGAGCTTCCTAACCCACAGACCACAATCAGTAAGGATAGGCAGCAACACCTCCCCCACGATCATCCTCAACACCGGTGCCCCACAAGGCTGTGTTCCCAGCCCCTTACTATACTCCTTGTACACCCTATGACCGTGCGGCCAAATTCCCCTCCAATTCGATTTCCAAGTTTGCTGATGACATCACCACAGTGGGTCGGATCTCAAACAATGATGAGACAGAGTACAGGAATGAGATAGAGAACCTGGTGAACTGGTCCAGCAACAATAATCTCTCCCTCAATGTCAACAAAACAAAGGAGATGGTCATTGACTTCAGGAATTGTAGTGGAGAACATACCCCTGTCTACATCAGGAACCATAGAACCCTACAGTGCAGAAAGAGGCCCTTTGGCCCATCGAGTCTGCACCGACCACAATCCTACCCAGGCCCTACCCCTATATACTATGACCCACTAATCCCTCTAACCTAAGCATCTTTGGACACTAAGGGGCAATTTTAGCATGGCCAATCAACCTAACCCGCACATCTTTGGACTATGGGAGGAAACTGGAGCACCCATCGGAAACCCACGCAGACACGAGGACAATGTGCAAATTCCACACAGACAGTGACCCGAGCCGGGAATCGGACCCAGGACCCTGGAGCTGTGAAGGAGCCATGCTAACCATTGTGTTACCGTGCTGCCCAAATGGGAATGAAGTAGAAATGGTTGAAAGCTTCAGGTTTCTAGATGTCCAGACCAACAATAATCTGTCCTGATCACCCCATGCTGACATTATAGTTCAGAAAACCCACCGACTCCTCTATTTTCTCTAAGATTAAGGAAATTTGGTATCTCCTTTATGATTCTCACCAGCGTTTGCACATGCACCATAGTAAACATTCTTTCTGGTTGTATCACAGCTTGGTATGGGCTCCTGCTCTGCCCAAGACCGCAAGAAACTACAAAGGGTTGTGAACGAAGCCCAATCCATTACACAAACCAGCCTCCCATCCATTGACTCTGTCTACACTTCCTGCTGCCTCGGTAAAGCAGCCAGCATAATCAAGGACCCCACGCACCCCGGACATTCTCACTTCCACCTTCTTCCGTCGGGAAAATGATACAAAAGTCTGAGGATATGTACCGACCGACTCAAGAACAGCTTCTTCCCTGAAGCTGTCAGACTTTTGAATGGACCTACCTCGCATTAAGTTGATCTTTCTCTACACCCTCGCTGTGACTGTAACACTACATTCTTCACTCTCTCCTTTCCTTCTCTATGAACTGTATGACTCTATAGTGCACAAGAAACAATACTCATATATGTGACAATATTAAATCAAATCAAATTAAATTAAACTAAATTAGATTGAGATGCTGATTTCAAGAGATGTTGATGGAGGTTTGTGCAGAGCAAAAGCCCCAGCATAGACTTCAAAGACCAAATAAGAACAAAGAACAAAGAACAACACAGCACGGGAAACAGGCCCTTCAGCCCAACGAGCCCGCGCCGCTGTCCCATTGTCAGTGACCTATTCATGATTTTAGTCTATGCCTAATGTGTGAGGATCAGGGAGGTCCAATATAGGGACAATTTGTTACCCAATCAATCAGCCTAAAAGCACATTTTTGGGATGTGGGAGGAAACCGGAGCACCCGGAGGAAACCCACGCAACCATGGGGAGAACGCGCAAACTCCCACGGACACAGGCCCAAATCCATGTGTCCGCACAGCAACAGAGATAGCCTCTGAGCTGTCATGTTGCCCTCGAGATGGTCCAGTTTACGCACACCAACGACATGAAGCAATAGGCAACTCCCGAAGCAACATCCAAGAGCAGCCCACCACAACCTGCCGCATGCATGCCCCTTGCTATTGGCCTATTTCTGTGCTGTACTTTGCAATACTTTGTAAAAAGAGACAATGCTCCAAAGCTATTTAGGTTGTCACTCTTACCTAGGGCAGCATGGGGGCACAGCATTAGCACTGCTGCCTCTCAACGCCAGGGACCCGGTTTTGATTCCCGGATTGGGTCACTGTCTGTGCAGAGATTGCATGTTCTCCCTGTGTCTGTGTGGGTTTTCCCCGGGTGTTCTGGTTTCCTCCCACAGTCCAAGGATGTGCAGGAAATTGCCTCTTAGTGTCCAAAGATTTGCAAGTTAGGTGAATTGCCATGCTAAATTGTTCCTTAGTGTCCCAAGAAGTGTAGATTAGGGGGATTAGCTATGGGAATAATGTAAGGTTATGGAGAAAAAACGGGAGAGAGTCGATGGAAGCTTGATGAGATGAGTGTCCAAAGATGTGCGGGTTAGGTTGATTGGCCGTGCTAAGAAATTGCCCCTTAGTGTCCAGGGACGCGTAGGTTAGAGGGATTAGTGGGTATAATATGTAGGGATATGGGGGTAGAGCCTGGGTGGGATTGTGCAGACTCAATGGGCCGAAGGGCCTCTTTCTGCACTGTAGGGTTCTATGATCTATGATCTATGAATGACATTTTGCATTCTAGGGATTCTATTGGTCTCATCTCATCAAGCCAAAATCAATGGTATATCCAGCCTGGGAACTCATTGTACATCAGGAGGGCAGCACAGCAATGGTGGTCCTACTCTGCTTTGCTGAGAATACTGCCCTGTCTCGGCCGTCACAGAATGTGATGCAATTGGTGCCAGCATGTTGAAACTTGCTGTAACTGAGGGTGTTGGTGAGCACCCCTCACCCGACATTCACATCAACCTCACTGCACTCTGGGTCATACACATCACACACCCTTTCATTCACAGAGGCATGAAGAACCCACCAGAGGTAAAATAACTTCAAATCAGACCAGCCCTTCTGGGAAACGGCCGCCATTATTTTCCAGCTGGACAGAAGTGTGGAATGTGATAATTTTCCAAGTGTGGAAATGACCTGGTGTTGAGTTTTTCAGTGTTTGATTATGTGCGCTTGTTGACTGCTCATTGTGCGTAAATAGTTAAACTTGGGTGTGGTCACTTAATGAAAGGAAGTAAACCATTGGTAAACTGTGGCAAGCCTGCTTTAAACTAATTAGGGGGGGGGAGGGTGCGAGGGTAGGTGACGCTATGAGGTCTAAAGTTAAGGATAGGGTACAGGTAAGGGAAGAGGCAAAGGATGTCCCAATTGGTGGCGTTACGGCAAGTAGGGTCCAGGTGAAGGCTGGGATGAAAGCGCTTTATCTGAATGCACGAAGCATTCGGAATAAAGTGGATGAGCTGATGGCGCAGATCGACACAAATGGATACGATCTGGTGGCCATTACAGAGACGTGGCTGCAAGGTGACAGGGACTGGGAGATGAATGTACAGGGTTATCAAGTGTTCAGGAAGGATAGGCAGGAGGAAAGAGGGGGTGGAGTAGCTCTGCTGATTAAGGATAGTATCAAGGTGGTAGCAAGGGATGATATCGGAGCCAAGGAGCAGAAAGTGGAATCGTTGTGGGTGGAGATTAGGAACAGAAAAGGGAGGAAGACGCTAGTGGGTGTCGTCTATAGGCCCCCGAATAATGATCTGGAGGTGGGGCGGGCTGTTAACGCGCAAATAAGTGCAGCGTGCAGGAATGGGACGGCAGTAGTTATGGGAGATTTCAATCTGCATATTGATTGGTCGACCCATGTTGGACGAGGTGGGCTCGAGGAGGAGTTCTTGGAATGCTGCCGGGATAATTTCCTTGAACAGTGTATGTTGGAGCCGACGAGGGAGCGAGCTATCTTGGATCTGGTGCTATGTAATGAGGCGGGTAGAATTAGGGACCTTGCGGTGAAGGATCCTCTTGGAGAGAGTGATCATTGTATGGTGGAGTTTCTGGTGCAGATGGAGGAGGAGAAAGTGGGTTCCCAGACACGCGTCCTTTGTTTGAATAGAGGGGAGTATGGTAGGATGAGAGAAGAATTGGCGAATGTGGACTGGGGGAACGCGTTGGAAGGTAGGTCTGCTGAGGAGCAGTGGAGGATCTTTAAGGAGATCTTTCTTGGTGCTCAGCAGAAATTTATTCCGATGGTTAAAAAGGACAGTAGGAGGAGAGGTAATAAGCCGTGGATAACGAAGGAGGTGAAGGAAAGTGTTAAATTAAAAGCGGAGGAGTTTAGAGTAGCTAAGAGCAGTGGGCGAGAAGAGGATTGGGAAAGGTTTAAATGTCAACAAAGATTGACAAAGAAATTGATAAAGGAGGGTAGGAGAAGCTATGAGGCTGGGCTAGCACTTAATATAAAAAAGGATAGCAAGAGTTTTTATAAATATATAAAAAGGAAGAGGCTGGCTAGGATAAACGTTGGTCCTTTAGAGGATGAGAAAGGGGAGCTAGTGGTAGGGGATAGGGATATGGCTAAGGTCTTGAATAACTTCTTTGTTTCTGTCTTCACGGAGGAGGACGTGAATAATTTGCCGGGTGTTAGCGATGGAAAGGTGGTAGGAATGGAGGGTCTTAATGACATTACTGTTACTAGAGAGGTGGTGCTCGACAGACTGGAGGGGCTGATTGTGGACAAGTCCCCAGGACCGGATGGAATGCATCCGAGGGTTCTGAAAGAAATGGCGGAGGTGATAGTGGATGCCTTGGTGGTTATTTTCCAGACGTCGCTGGATTCCGGGGAAGTGCCGGAAGATTGGAAAACGGCTAATGTTACGCCGTTGTTTAAGAAGGGTGGCAGGCAAAAGGCGGGGAATTATAGGCCGGTCAGTTTAACGTCTGTGGTAGGTAAAATGTTAGAAACCGTCATTAAGGAGGAAATAGCGAGGCATCTTGAGGGGAATTGCTTGATAGGGCGGACGCAACACGGTTTTATTAAAGGGAAGTCGTGTCTGACAAATTTACTGGAGTTCTATGAGGATGTGTCTAGGGCAGTGGATGGAGGAGAGCCGGTGGATGTGGTCTTTCTGGATTTTCAGAAGGCGTTTGACAAGGTACCTCACAAGAGGTTATTGCAGAAGGTCAGGGGACATGGAGTTGGGGGTAGGGTGTTAGCGTGGATAGAGGATTGGTTGTCAAATAGGAGGCAGAGAGTGGGGGTCAATGGATGCTATTCGGATTGGCGGTTGGTGACTAGTGGGGTGCCCCAGGGGTCGGTGCTGGGGCCTCAGCTATTTACCATTTATATAGATGATCTGGAGGAGGGAACCGAGTGCAGGGTGTCGAAATTTGCTGATGACACCAAGATTGGGGGAAAGGCAAATTGTGCGGAGGGTGTGGAGAGTCTGCAGAAGGATCTAGATAGGCTGGGCGAATGGGCCAGGAAATGGCAAATGGAATTTAATGTTGGCAAGTGTGAGGTGGTCCACTTTGGTAGGAGGAATGGTAGGAAGGACTATTACTTACGGGGCGAAAAACTGCAGCAGGCGACGGTGCAGAGGGACCTCGGGGTCCTTGTGCATGAGTCGCAAAAACCCAGCTTGCAGGTGCAGCAGGTGGTCAGGAAGGCGAATGGGATGCTGGCCTTCATAGCGAGGGGGATTGAATATAAAAGTAGGGAGGTCTTGCTGCAGCTGTATAGGGCATTGGTGAGGCCGCAGCTGGAGTACTGTGTGCAGTTTTGGGCGCCGCACCTGCGCAAGGATGTTTTGGCCCTGGAGGGAGTGCAGAGGAGGTTTACTCGGCTGATACCGGAGTTGAGGGGATTGAGCTATGAGGAGAGGCTGAATAAACTAGGCTTGTACTCGTTAGAGTTTAGAAGAATGAGGGGAGATCTCATTGAGACGTATAAGATGATGAATGGGATGGATAGGATAGAGGTGGAGAGACTGTTCCCGCTCAAAAAAGACAGTAGGACTAGGGGGCACAGCCTCAAGATAAAGGGGGGGCGGTTTAGAACAGAGTTGAGGAGGAACTTCTTCACTCAAAGGGTGGTGAATCTCTGGAATTCTCTGCCCGTTGAAGTGGTGGAGGCTGCCTCGCTAAATATTTTTAAGAAACGGGTTGATGGGTTTTTGATAAGAGAAGGGATTAAGGGTTATGGGGAGAGGGCGGGAAGGTGGAGCTGAGTCACGACAGATCAGCCATGATCTTATTGAATGGCGGGGCAGGCTCGAAGGGCCAGATGGCTCGTTGGGCCGAAGGGCCTGTTTCCCGTGCTGTGTATACTCCTGCTCCTATTTCTTATGTTCTTATGTTCTTATGTTATGAAGGGAAGCATTTTAAAGCATTGAATAAAAATCCTCTCACATACACTGAAGCTGGTGTGTCATCCCTGCATATCTCCGAGGCATAAAACACAATGGGACTCACACAGTAAGAGAACCGACGACTCATCAGTTATCCAACAGCAGATGTCATTGACTTGGACCTCTCCTGAAGCTAGTGGACAGCGGGTGGAAGGTGTGGTGAGCTGCCCGGGCAAACAGGGAATTATAGACCAGTCAGCCTAACATCAGCAATTCTCAAATCCATTACCAAGGACTTTCTAGCGGAGCATTTCATAAGAACATAAGAAATAGGAGCAGGAGTCGGCCATCTAGCCCTTCGAGCCTGCCCCGCCATTCAATAAGATCATGGCTGATCTGAAGTGGATCAGTTCCACTTTCCTGCTTTCTCCCCATAACCCTTAATTCCCCTGTCTGTCAGAAACCTATCTACCCGTTTTTCAAGCAATGGCAGCGGAGTCAACATGGATTTATGAAGGGGAAATCATGTTTGACAAACCTGTTGGAATTCTTTGAAGATGTAACAGGTAGAGTTGACAAGGGGGAGCCAGTAGATGTGGTATATTTGGACTTTCAGAAAGCGTTTGACATAAGAGATTATCGTGCAAGATTAAAGTGCATGGAATTGGGGGAAGTGTATTGAGATGGATAGAAAACTGGTTGGCAGAGAGGAAACAAAGAGTAGGAATTACTCTTCACACAAAGGGTAGTGGGGATGTGGAATGCACTGCCGAGTAAGGTGGTGGAAGCAGGCACGCTAGGGTTGTTCAAGAGTCACTTGGACAGCCACATGAGCGGTCTACATATAGCCCAAAAATGTGCTTTTGGGCTGATTGATTGGGTAACAAATTGTCCCTATATTGGACCTCCCTGATCCTCACACATTAGGCATAGACTAAAATCATGAATAGGTCACTGACCATGGGACGGCGGCGCGGGCTCGTTGGGCCGAAGGGCCTGTTTCCCGTGCTGTGTTGTTCTTTGTTCCTAATGGGTGCTTTTCAAATTGGCAGGCAGTAATTAATAGGGTGCCACAGGGATCGGTGCTGGCTTCCCAGTTATTCACAATACATATTAATGACTTGGATAACGGAACAAAATGTAACATCTCAAAGTTTGCAGATGATACCAAGTTGTGTGGGAGGGTGAACTGTGACGAAGATACAGAGATCCTTCAGAATGACCTGGATAGGTTGGGTGAATGGGTAAATCAATGGCAGATGCAGGATTATTTGGATAAATGTGAGGTTATTCACTTTGGAAGCAAAAACAAGAAGACAGATTGCTACCTGAATGGTTGTAAATTGGGAGGGGGGAGTGTGCAGAGGGATCTGGGTGTCCTCGTGCACCAGTCACTGTAGGTAAGCATGCAGGTGCAGCAGGCAATAAAGAAGGCAAATGGTACGTTGGCCTTCATTGCGAGAGGTTTTGAGTACAGGAGCAGGGATGTGTTTTTACAATTATACAGGGCCTTGGTGAGGCCACACCTAGAGTATTGTGTGCAGCTTTGGTCTCCTTTTCTGGGGAAGGATGTTCTTGCTTTTGAGGGAGTGCAGTAAATGTTTACCAGCTGATTCCAGGCATGTTTCACGGTGGTGGGAGACTAGCAGTGAGATCTTCTGGTCCCACCAATTGTCCAAGGGGTTTCCCATTGAAAGTGCCTCTCGACGCTGGGAAGGGGCACGTTCAATGGGACAGGAAGATCTCACTTGTGTGGACGGGTAGTCAGATATTGACGAGAGTTCCTGATTTCCGTTGCCCTTTATGGGAATGACTACAGGCCTCAATCATGTCTACATTTGAAAGGTCAAGACTGATAAACCTTCAGATCCTGTCATGGGGAAATAATCGGCATGTTAAATACTTCGGGTTCTGGTCGCAGATGTCCAAGGATGGTTTGATGATGAGAGGTTTGTTTAAAATGTGGAGGCATGTTTTCAGAAACCTTGAGAAAATGGCGCATCTCCAGTGGAAGGTATCATAAAACCACCATATGTTCAAACCAGCTCGACAATTAGAGTGAGTTGGGTTTAAACAGGGAACATGAATAATGATAATCGCAGGTTAATGAGCCCCCAGGCTTACTCATTTCCTCTTTAAATGGTAAGTGTCTCAGTATTGCAACATTTTAGCATGAGCAAATAGCACCAAAGAAGCTTTATTTACTCAGATGCTGTGGTGCAGACAGCTGTATTTAATTCCCAGCTTGAGTGAGAATTTCCAAGCTGAGATCCTTCTGAGGCAAGATGGTTATTTAGAGTGTGGCAGGGAGAGGCAGAGAGATTAATAGTGACAGTGCACAGTGAACAAGGTCAAACCAGGGATAAACACTTCAAATTAAAACCACTTTAAGTGAACAAAATAAACATTTGATTTGATTTATTATTGTCACATGTATTAACGTACAGTGAAAAGTATTGTTTCTTGTGGAACTGAGACATGACAGATCAACCATGATCTTATTGAATGGCGGGGCAGGCTCAAAGGGCTGGATGGCCTACTCCTGCTCCTGTTTCTTATGTTCTTATGTTGCTTGCTACACGGACAAAGCATACAGTTCATAGAGAAAGAAACAAGAGAGTGCAGACTGTATTGTTACAGCCATAGCTAGGGTGTAGAGAAAGATCAACTTAATGCGAGGTAGGTCCATTCAAAAGTCTGACAGCAGCAGGGAAGAAGCTGTTCTTGAGTCGGCTGGTACGTGAGCTCATATTTTTGTATCTTTTTCCCAATGGAAGAAGGCGGAAGACAGAATGTCTGTGGTGTGTAAGGTCCTTAATTCTGTTGGCTGCTTTGCCAAGGGAGTGGGAAGTGTAGACAGAGTCAATGGATGAGAGGCTGGTTTGTGTGATGGATTGGACTTCATTCATGACCTTTTGTAGTTCCTTGCAGTCTTGGGCGGAGCAGGAGCCCAGACCAAGCTGTGATACAACTAGAAAGAATGTTTCCATGATGCGCCTGTAAAAGTTGATAAAACATTGGTGACGGATGGATAAATTAAAGGCATGAATCACAGAATGATTATTTTCTTTTATAGCTTACTGGGATGTGGGTGTCACTGGATGGACTGGCATTTGTTGCCCATCCCTTGTTCCCCTTGAACTGAGTGTCTCGCTAAGCTATTTCAGCGGGCATTTAAGAATCAACCTGTGGCTCTGGAGTCACATGTAGGCGAGACCAGGTAAGGATGACAAATTTCCTTCTCTGAAGGACATTAGTGAACCAGATGGGTTTTTACAACAACTGACAATGGTTTCATGGTCATCAGTAGACTTTTAATTCCAGATTTTTATTCAATTCAATTTTCACCATCTGCCATGGTAGGCAGAGTGGGGTGGGATCGACCTGATTTAAAAAAAGGATGACATGAAGATAGTAGTCAGAAATGATCTTGGTTTAGAGTAGAATTGACGTGAGGAGAGGCCCCAACTGTAGCCATACCATTTGACAAAGCATTAATTAAGGAAGATAAGGATCTTGTAGCCCAGCCTTTGGAGTAATTATGTTAATCTTTTTAAAAAATTTATTCATGGGACAAGGACATTGCTGGTTGGCCAACACTTATTGCCCATCCCTGGTTCCTCTTGAACTGAATGGCTTCCTAGGCCATTTCAGGGAACAGTTGAGAGTAAACCACATTGCTGTGGCTCTGGAGTCACATGTAGGCCAGACCAGGTAAGGACGGCAGATTTACTTCCCTAAAGGACATTAGAGAACAGATGTTTTTTTCTTACAATTGACAATAGTTTCATGGTCATCAGTAGATTCTTAATTCTAGTTTTTTTTTAAATCAAATTCAAATTTCACCATCTACCATGGTGGGATTCGAACCTAGGTCCCCAGAACATTACCCTGAGTCTCTGGATTACCAGTCTAGTGACAGCACCACTAACTCAGTTCTGAATTATTGACCACTTATCCTGTAGTAAAGTTTATTTATTAGTGTCACAAATAGGCTTACGTTAACACTGCAATGAAGTTACTGTGAAAATCCCCTAGTCGCCACACTTTGGCGCCTGAGGGAGAATTTAGCACGGCCAATGCACCCAACCAATACATCTTTCGGTCTTTGGGAGGAACTAGAGCACATGATGGAAACCCACGCAGACACGGGGAGAATGTGCAAACTCTGCACAGACAGTGAACCAAGCCGGGAACTGAACCCGGGTCCCTGGCACTGTGTGGCAGCAGTGTTAACCACTGCGCCACTATACATCCTGCTACTGTTCCCCTGATTCCCCAACCAGCAAAAACAATTTCTCGGGGTCCACACCAACAATAAACTGATTACAGAACCACAGAGTCCCGAGAATGCAGAAAGAGGCTATTTGGCCCATCGAGCCTGCACCGACTTTCCAAAAGAGCATCCGCCTAGGCCCTCCCACCTGCCCCTTCCCCAATATCCCTCATGACTAGCTGATGGCTTATCCCCATTGCTATTTGTGGGAGCTTGCTGTGTTAAAAATAGCGGCTGCTTTCCCTCCATTACAATAGTCAGTCACTACACTTCCAAACAGACTTGCTGGGTTGTAAAGTGTTTTGGGACATCCTGGGAATGGGAATTGCTATAGGAATTCAATTCTTTCCATATCCTTCTGCATCAGTGATGGGCAGCGTAGGCTAGTGAGTGGGTCGCGTGAGGGACCTTCCTTCATCTCAGGATTGAGATCAGGTTGGTTCACTCTCTGTGATCCCATGAATCAAATTAAATACATTTAGTACATGCCAAATATTTCATAATGACTTATCGGAAATTCATCATTATTAATGGAACTGTCATCAACTTCAAATTGTAAAAACTAAAGGAATATCGAAGCTTTGGACACAGAGGGAGCTCACAGCTCTCACAGTCAGTGTTGTGAGAGTAATCTGCGCCCACCTCACTTCTCTTGCCATTATTTTATGTGCGAATCACTTCAGTCACGCCAGGAGGAAAAAAACTACACGGGTGGGCATCAGCAGAATGTGGTGGCCCTGCGCCCAAGGCAACGGTCAACAAAATGTTTCGCGGGGCCGCACTCAGAGCCCAGCTGGGTCGCGTGTGACCCCCAGGCTACAGGTCACCCACCGCTGTGAGACATGAAGGCGTATGGTGTACTGGCCTTCATTAATCGAGGGATTGAGTTTAGGAGTCGGGAGGTAATGCTGCAACTTTATATGACCCTTGTCAGGCCTCATGTAGAGTATTGTGCGCAGTTCTGGTCGCCTCACTATAGGAAAGATGTAGAAGCTATTGAGAGGGTGCAGAGGAGATTTACAAGGATGTTACCTGGACTGGGAGGCATGCCTTATGAAGATAGGTTGAGGGAGCTCGGTCTCTTCTCCCTGGAGAGACGAAGGTTGAGAGGTGACCTGATAGAGGTTTATAAAATGTTGAGAGGAATAGATAGGGTGGAATCTCGGAGGCTATTTCCCAGGGCTGAAATGGTCGCTACGAGAGGACACAGGTTTAAGGTGCTGGGAAGCAGGTACAGAGGAGATGTTAGGGGTAAGTTTTTCACTCAGAGGGTGGTGAGTGAATGGAATTGGCTGCCGTCAGTGGTGGTAGAGGCGAACTCGCTGGGGTCTTTTAAAAGACTTCTGGATGAGTATATGGGATCTAATGGGATTGGGGGTTACAGATAGTTCTATGGCTTGATAGGTATGGATGTGATCGGCGCAACTTGTGGGCCGAAGGGCCTGTTTGTGCTGTGGTGTTCTATTTTCTATGTTTATCCTTTCATCTTTTATTCATGCCTATAATGGGTCCTCTGGGATCAGACTGTTCTATTCCCTTAGCATTCCCTCCACTGGGGTCAAAATTCGAGAACGCTCTCCCTAACAGCACGGGGGGGTGTACCTACATGGACTGTTTCAAGAAGGCGGCTGGCCACCACCTTCTCAAGGGGCAACTAGGGGTGGGTGATAAATGCTGGGTCTCGTCAGTGACGCCCACACAGTCCGACGAACGAATGAAAGATAAATAAATAAACTTAGGATAACCTTACAACAGCCTTCCTCCGCGAGCTGTGTGTTGTTACATTTTGCATCTCCAGCGCTTGAATCTTTTAGGTTAGCTTTCCAGAATTTGCGATTGCTGTTTCTGAGCCGCCCTGCTAAATATTTCAGCAAAATGGCAAGCACAGTTTGCCTCATTAATCTGGAAGCTACTAAATCCCTGACCCAAGCAATCTTTTTTATAAACAAGTTATTTTTTTTTTTATGAGCTGCAGTGCATGCCAATGAACCAAGCTGAGCGTGTACCCTTTCTGTCCTATAACCCACTCCATTAATCACCATTAACAATGCACAGTCAAACGAGTGAAACCACAGAATATGTTAATAAACTCTGCTGCGGGGGTTTAGCCATTGTGGCAGCTTGCACCAACATCAACAACACACTGCGGTCGCCGCGTTTCCAAATTAAATACGGGAATGGATTAACACTGGCCCCCCTAGAGACGGGAGGACTGCACTGGAGGAGGAGGGCGAGTTGCATACGATCGGGCAGTCCACCTCACTGGTTCCCCAGTACCCAGGGGCAGGGACGGTGCGGGTTGGGAACAGCAACATTCTTCATCTGATTTGATTTGTTATTGTCACACGTGCTGGGTGTACAGTGAAAAGTGTTGTTTCTTGCCTGCTATGCAGACAAAGCATACCGTTCATAGAGAAGGAAAGGGTAGAGTGCAGCATGGAGTGTTACAGTCATAGCGAGGGTGTAGCGAAAGATCAACTTAATGTGAGTTAGGTCCATTCAAAAGTCTGACAGCAGCAGGGGAAGAAGCTGTCCTTGAGTTGGTTGGTACGTGACTTTTGTATCTTTAGATACAGTGCTCCTCAACAACACTGTGGGTGTACTTACACCCACACCAGCCGCACTTACATTACTGTGGGTGAACTGCAGAGGAATAGAGATACAAACGGGGATAAAGTTAGAATCACATGATCGGTGCAGGCTTGGAGGGCCGAAGGGCCTGTTCCTGTACTATATTGTTCTTTGTTCTTTTTCCCAATGGGAGTACATAGAACATTACAGCGCAGAACAGACCCTTCGGCCCACAATGTTGCGCCGACCAGTTACAAAACAATGACCCACTAGCCTAAACCAATCCCTTTTCGTCCATAAACCTATCCACAGATCTCTTAAACGCCCCCAAACTAGGCGCATTTACAACTGCAGCTGGCAGGGCATTCCAGTCCCTCACCACCCTCTGGGTAAAGAACCTACCCCTGACATCAGTCCTATAACTACCCCCCCTTAATTTAAAGTTGTGCCCCCTCATGCTAGCTTTCTCCATCCTAGGAAAAAGGCTATCACTATCTACCCTGTCTAAACCTCTAATCATCTTATATGTTTCAATGAGATCCCCTCTTAGCCGCCTTCTTTCCAGCGAAAACAACCCCAAATCTCTCAGTCTCTGCTCATAGGATCTCCTCTCCATACCAGGCAACATCCTGATAAACCTCCTCTGCACCCTCTCCAAAGCCTCCACATCCTTCCTGTAATGTGGGGACCAGAACTGCACACAAAACTCCAAGTGTGGCCGTACCAGAGTTGTGTACAGTTGCATCATGACGCTGCGACTCCTAAATTCAATCCCCCTACCAATAAACGCCAAGACACCGTATGCCTTCTTAACAACCTTATCTACTTGATTCCCAACTTTCAGGGATCTATGTACACATACACCTAGATCCCTCTGCTCCTCCACACTATTCAAAGTCCTCCCGTTAGCCCTATACTCAACACATCTGTTATTCCTACCGAAATGAATTACCTCACACTTCTCCACATTAAACTCCATCCGCCACCTCGCAGCCCAGCTCTGCAACCTTTCTAAGTCACCCTGCAAACTATGACACCCTTCCTCACAATCTACCACACCTCCGACTTTGGTGTCATCAGCAAACTTACTAATCCACCCAACTATACCCTCATCAGTAGGTGGAAGAGAGAATGTCTGGGGTGTGTAGGCTTCTTAATTATGCTGGCTGCTTTTCCGAGGCAGCGGGAAGTGTAGACAGAGTCAATGGATGGGAGAGAATGCTTTCTATGGTGCAATCTCTAAAAGTTAGTGAGAGTCGTAGTGGACATGCCAAATTTCCTTAGTCTTCTGAGAAAGCAAAGGCATTGGTGGACTTTCTTAACTTTAGTGTTGGCATGGGCGGCCTCATGGTATTATTGCTAGACCATGAACCCAGAAACTCAACTAATGTTCAGGGGAACCTGTGTTCGAATCCCACCACAGCAGATGATGGAATTTAAATTTGATAAAAATATATCTGGAATTAAGAACCTACTGATGACAATGAAACCACTGTTTATTGTTGGAAAAACCCATTTGGTTCAATAATGTCCTTTAGGGAAAGAAATCTGCTATCCTTACCTGGTCTGGCCTACCTGGCAGATTTCCTTCTCTTAATTGGACGGTGGACCCACAGACACCCAAATAGGAGGCAAGCTGTGCTAAAGTTGCCAGTGGGTCTCATGGCCAACAAGTGCAGGCTTGGAGCTTGCTTTTCACCCCTCTACCATGGGCAGCAGATACATGGGAAAATCTGCCACCTGGAGGTTCCCCTCCAAGTCACTCATCATCCTGACTTGGAACTATATCCCTGTTCCTTCACTGTCATTGGATCAAAATCCTGGAACACCCTCCCTAATAGATTGTGGGTGTACCGACAGCACATAGAACATAGAACATAGAACATAGAACATTACAGCGCAGAACAGGCCCTTCGGCCCACGATGTTGCGCCGACCAGTTACAAAACAATGACCCACTAGCCTAAACCAATCCCTTTTCATCCATAAACCTATCCACAGATCTTTTAAACGCCCCCAAACTAGGTGCATTTACAACTGCAGCTGGCAGGGCATTCCAGTCCCTCACCACCCTCTGGGTAAAGAACCTACCCCTGACATCTGTCCTATAACTACCCCCCCTTAATTTAAAATCGTGCCCCCTCGTGTTAGCTTTCTCCATCCTAGGAAAAAGGCTATCACTATCTACCCTGTCTAAACCTCTAATCATCTTATATGTTTCAATGAGATCCCCTCTTAGCCGCCTTCTTTCCAGCGGTTTCCACATGGACTGCAGCGGTTCAAGATAATGTCTCACCACCCCTTTTCAAGGGGCAATTAGAGATGTGTGACAACACTGTGCCTTTAAGAAATGTGTTTGTGTCAGCTTTCTTGTGCAGGTCTCTTCAGTGGTCAGTTCTATGTATCAGTGTCACTTTGTCTATAACTGGCAGCTGACATGTTGATGTTGCAGAAGTGTAATTGATCCCAATTGCTGGAATGTTTGTTTTAATCTGGATTAATGCAACATTGTTGTTTTAGTGTTTTTCCCTGGGATTTTTCAGAGTGGGATTTGATTAAAATAATTGACAGGAAAAAGCATGTGATGGGGGAAACTAATTTTATATAGATAAACAAGCAGTTGCTGCTGGGAATTGTTTGAGATAAGTAGCTGACTGTCTCTGTCTCTTTATCTGTATTTGGAGACTGGAATCTACAAGGAAATATGTCTCTTTCTCTGATATTCTTCTGTTTGAAGGTAGGTCTTTCTCTGGAGGCTGCTGTATGGGAGTCAGAAGGCAGATGTGTTTCTTTATCTCTGTCTGGAGGGGTTAAAAGGTTGGAAATGTAGCATTCACATGGGCATATATTTTTTATTATGCTAACTGATTCTGAAGAGGAATTTATATCTATGGGGATATTGCTTACATTGGAGCTATAGAGATAGATAACTGTTAAGAATTATACTTAAGTATTTATACTTAAGTATTTCAAATGGTAAAAGTCATGCTAATTCTTTTTGTTATATTTTAAATATGTTGTCAAATAAAGTTTATTTAATAAAAGCTTCCTAAAGGGTCAATAGAATCACACCTTGTGTGAAACACCTTATGCTCATGCTGGTTGGTATGGTGGTGCAGTGGTTAGCACTGCTACCTCACAGAGCCAGGAAGCCGGGATCGATTCCTGTCTTCGGTCACTATCTATGTGGAGTTTGCACATTCTACTCACATCTGCGTGGGTTTCCTCCGGATGTGCCGGTTTTCTGCCACAGTCTGAAAGACGTGCTGGTTAGGTGCATTAGCCATGCTAAATTCTCACTCAATGTATCTGAACAGGCACCAGCGTTTGGTGGCTGGGGGATTTTCACGGTAACTTCATTGCAGTGTTAATGTAAGCCGACTTGTCAAAGTAATAAATAAAATTTACCTTTAATACAAAAATTTAAAAAAGTTGGGGTCTAGGCTAACTTCATAATATACCTCAGACATTCTGATGGGTAATAAATGGGTAATATACGCTGGCCTAGCCAGTGACACACATGGGTAAGATTGATATAGAGGGATATAAGAACATAAGAACATAAGAAATAGGAGCAGGAGTAGGCCATCTGGCCCTTCGAGCCTGCCCCACCATTCAATAAGATCATGGCTGATCTGTCGTGGCTCAGCTCCACCTTCCCGCCCTCTCCCCATAACCCTTAATCCCTTCTCTTATCAAAAGCCCATCAACCCGTTTCTTAAAAATATTTAGCGAGGCAGCCTCCACCACTTCAACGGGCAGAGAATTCCAGAGATTCACCACCCTTTGAGTGAAGAAGTTCCTCCTCAACTCTGTTCTAAACCGCCTCCCCTTTATCTTGAGGCTGTGCCCCCTAGTCCTACTGTCTTTTTTGAGCGGAAGAGTCTCTCCACCTCTATCCTATCCATCCCATTCATTATCTTATACGTCTCAATGAGATCTCCCCTCATTCTTCTAAACTCTAACGAGTACAAGCCTAGTTTATTCAGCCTCTCCTCATAGCTCAATCCCCTCAACTCCGGTATCAGCCGAGTAAACCTCCTCTGCACTCCCTCCAGGGCCAAAATATCCTTGCGCAGGTGCGGCGCCCAAAACTGCACACAGTACTCCAGCTGCGGCCTCACCAATGCCCTATATAGCTGCAGCAAGACCTCCCTACTTTTATATTCAATCCCCCTCGCTATGAAGGCCAGCATCCCATTCGCCCATATGGTCAAATATGGGCAATTGGGCCTAGCTTAGTGGTTTAAAAAAATGGCAGCATGGACAAGTTGAGCAGAAGGGCCTATTTCCATGTTGCAACTCTCTATGTCTCTATGGATCTATAACCCACATCAAGTGCATAGAATTTGGGGAAGTGGATTGAGATGGATAGAAAACTGGTTGGCAGAGAGGAAACAAAGAGTAAGAATTAATGGGTGTTTTTCAAATTGACAGGCAATAACTAGTGAAGTGCCACGGGGATCAGTGTTGGGACCCCAGCTATTTACAATATATATTAATGATTTAGATGAGGGAACAAAATGTAACATCTCAAAGTTTGTGGATGATTCCAAGTTGGGTGGGAGGGTAAACCGTGACAAGGATTCAGAGATCCTTCAGAATGATCCGGACAGGTTGGGTGAGTGGATAAATCAATGGCAGATGCAGGATAATTTGAATAAATGTGAGGTTATTCACTTTAGAAGCAAAAACAAGAAGGCAGATGAATGAATGAACCTGAATGGCTATACACTGGAAGAGTGGAGTGTGCAGAGGGACCTGGGTGTCCTTGGGCACCAGTCACTGAAGGTAAGCATGCAGGTGCAGCAGGCGGTAAAGAAGGGAAATGGCATGTTGGCCTTCATTGTGAGAGGTTTCGAGTACAGGGATGTGTTGTTACAATTATACAGGGCTTTGGTGAGGCATTGTGTGCAGTTTTGATCTCCTTTTCTGAGGAAGGATGTTCTTGCTTTCGAGGGAGTGCAGCAAAGGTTTACCAGGCTGATTCCGGGGATGGCTGGACTGATGTATGACGAGCGATCGACTAGGTTAGAATTATTTTCATTGGAGGTCGGATGAATGAGGGGGGGATTCTCATAGAAACATATAAAATTCTAACTGGACTAGACAGGGTAGATGCAAGGAGGATGTTCCTGATGGATGACTCCTGATGGAGTCCAGAACCAGGGGTCACAGTCTGAGGATTCGGGGTAGACCATTTAGGACGGAGACGGGGAGACATTTCTTCACCCAGTGAGCCTGTGGAATTCATTACCACAGGAAGTAGTTGATGCCAAAACATTGAATGTATTCAAGAGGTGGCTGGATACAGCACTTGGGATGAATGGGACCAAACATTATGGGGTGAAAGCAAGATTAGACTATTGAGTTGGACAATCAACCATGGTCGTGATGAATGGCGGAGCAGGCTGGAAGGGCCGAATGGCCTCCTCCTGCTCCTATCTTCTATGTTTCTATACACATGAATGAATACATTTTCAAACCTGACAACAGCATCCCTCTCAAATATTCTGCCCAATGATTCTTTGAATAAGGTTTAAGTTCATTCTGATTCATCACCTCTCTTGGGAAATGTAGCTCGCGTTGATGTGTACATTCAAAGGGTTAATTTGAGAACACAAATTTCAGAGAGCAGCAAGGCAGCAGCAATTGTTTAATTAATCCAACTGTGAGACTCGATTCACAAATCTGTACCTTCCAATCAGCCCGTATATTTTGCGACAGCCGCATGCAGTGGTTATAATTAAGATCACAGTGGTACACACGCTTCCTATCAATGTTTGCTCCAGAGACCCACAATAATCTTCATAGCTCTCCTGGAGATTCCGATGATCGTGTGGAGAGATCTGATTCTGTACCAGACAGAATACCAAGCTGAAATATCTCTGCTAGATTTTTAGCATTATTTTATGTCTGTCTCAGTTTCTCCTGCCTGAGGAAACTCCGAATGTTATTGATAAAAAATACACATGCAAATAGATTATTAAACAGAAAGCCTCGTACTTACATAGCACCATTCATGTCATCGGAACATAGAAGTTGGGAGCAGGAGGAGGCCATTTGGCCCTTCAAGACTGTCCTGCCATTCATCAAGATCGTGGCTGATCACCCAACTCAATGGCCTAATCCTGCTTTCTCCCCATAACCTTTGATCCCATTCACCCCAAGTGCTATATCCAGCCTCCTCTTAAATACACTCAAGTCAAAGGGCTTTACAGCCAGTTAAGTACTTTCGAAGTCTTGTTGCTGTGGTAATGGCCAATTTATGCACAGCAAGATCCCAAAAGCAGCACTGCGACAATGATCTCGGCTGAGGGCTAAAAGTTGTCAGGGACACAGTGGAGAATTTCATTGATCTTCTTACCTTAGAGCCAATAAGTTGTTTACATCTGCCCGCAATGACTCACAAGAGGACAGATGAGGTTCCTGTTTATTCATCTAAAGACAGCACTTCTCACCATGCAGCACTCCCCCAGTACCGCTCAGGGTGGTAAACCTAGATTGTACGCTTAAGTCTCTTGAATGGAGACTCGAGTGGCACAGTGGCACTGCTGCCTCACAGTGCCAGGGACCCACGCTCAATCCTGATCTTGGATCACTGTGTGTGTGGAGTTTGAACATTCTCCCCTCGTCTGCATGAGTTTCCTCTGGGTGTTCCAGTTTTTTCCCATAGTCCAAAGATGTGTGGGTCAGGTGGATTGGCCTTGCTAAATTGACTCTGGCGATGGGGGATTAGCAGGGTAAATACCATAGAACCCCTACCATAGAACCCCTACAGTGCAGAAACAGGCCCTTCGGCCCATCGAGTCTGCACCGAACACAATCACACCCAGACCCTATCCCCATATCCCTACACATTTTACCTGCTAATCCCTCTAACCTACACATCCCAGGATACTAAGGGGCAATTTTAGCATAGCCAATGAACCTAACCCGCACATCTTTGGACTGTGGGAGGAAACCGGAGCACCCGGAGAAAACCCACGCAGACACGAGGAGAATGTGCAAACTCCACACAGGCAGTGACCCGAGCCGGGAATCGAACCCAGGACCCTGGAGCTGTGAAGCAGCAGTGCTAACCACTGTGCTACCGTGCCGCCCATAATACGTGGGGTTACGGGAATAGGGCCTGGGTGGGATTGTGGTCGGTGCAGACTTGATGGACCAAATGGCCTCCTTCTGCAATATAGTGATTCTATGACTGAATGCTGGAACAAACTCGAGGCTGAATGGCCTGTTCCTATTCCTATATAAGCCCAGGCTGATAGCATCATAGAAACAAGAACCATTCAACTGCAAGAGTCTGTTACACAATTTCAATAAGATCATGGCTGAGGTGTTTCTCAACTTCATTTACCCATCATTCTCCTTATCACATGACCCCTTTACTGATCTCACTCTTGATATAGTCATTGTTTTAAAATTCATTTATGGGATTTATGGGATCGCTGGTTAGGCCAACATTTATTGCCCTGCCCTAATTGCTCTTGAGAAGGTGGTGGTGCCTTTGCTGCAGTCTTTGTGGTGTAGATACACCCACAGTGCTGTTAGTGAGGATGCTCCAGGGTTTTGATCCAGCGGTAGTGAAAGAACATTGAACATAGAACATAGAACATTACAGCGCAGAACAGGCCCTTCGGCCCACGATGTTGCGCCGACCAGTTACAAAAACAATGACCCACTAGCCTATACCAATCCCTTTTCATCCATAAACCTATCTACAGATCTCTTAAACGCCCCCAAACTAGGCGCATTTACAACTGCAGCAGGCAGGGCATTCCAATCCCTCACCACCCGCTGGGTAAAGAACCTACCCCTGACATCAGTCCTATAACTACCCCCCCTTAATTTAAAACCATGCCCCCTCGTGCTAGCTTTCTCCATCCGAGGAAAAAGGCTATCACTGTCCACCCTATCTAAACCTCTAATCATCTTATATGTTTCAATAAGATCCCCTCTTAGCCGCCTTCTTTCCAACGAAAACAACCCCAAATCCCTCAGTCTCTCCTCATAGGACCTCCCCACCATACCAGGCAACATCCTAGTAAACCTCCTCTGCACCCTCTCCAATTCCTGTGATGTGGGGACCAGAACTGCACACAGTACTCCAAGTGCGGCCGTACCAGAGTAGTGTACAGTTGCAACATGACGCTGCGACTCTTAAATTCAACGGCGATATACTTCCAAGTCAGGATGCTGAGTGGCTTGCAGTGGTGTTCCCATGTGTTGACTACCCTTGTCCTTCTAGGTGGTGGTGGTCATGAGTTTGGAAGGTGCTGGCTAAGGAGTGTTAGTGAGTTCCCGCAGTACATCTTGTGGATGGTGCATACTGCTGCCACTGTTGGACAGAGTGAACTTTTGCAGATGGAATACCAAACAAGTGGGGCTGCTTTATTCTAGATGGTGTGGAGCTTCTTGAGTGTTGTTGGAGCTGCACCCATCCAGGCAAGTTGGGAGTGTTCCATCACACTCCTGACTTGTGCCTTGTAGATGGTGGACAGGCTTTGGGGAGACAAGAGGTGAGTTACTCACCGCAGGAAACCTAACCTAACATGTTTTTGAAGCCACAGTATTTATAAGGCTTGGTCCCATTCAGTTCCTGGTCAATGGTAACCCCCAGGATGTGGGGGATTCAGTGATGCCATTGAATGTCAAGGGGAGATGGTTAGATTCTCTCTTGTTGGAGATGGTCATTGGGTGGTGTTGCGCAAATATAACTTGTCACGTGTCAGCCCAAGCTCGGATATTGTCCAGACTTTGTGATCATGTGTGGGAAAGTGTTTGAGAGATCCTTGTGTCTGAATAACAAGGAAATAGAATTGGAGAGAATGCAAACATTGAAGGAAGAAGGGCGAGAAAAGGGCAACACAGTGTGATGACTGCCACCTCCCTCCCTCCCATCTGAATACGGAGCACCAATGTACAATAAATCAGCCAACATAATCAAAGGGGTAATAGCATACTGTGCCTGACAGCCGCTGACTAAGAAAATAAAGTGAGGGTTGGAGTCTCCCACATCCCAGTTGATAAAAGACTGTTTTCTTGTGCCAAAGAATCCTGATTGCACCTGATCCATCGCAATTCAATTAATTGGCACAGATATGAAGCCATGCACTCAAATTCCACTTTAAACATGAATAATAAATTGGTTGTATGTGTACATGAATACTGATTACACTTGGCTTCTCACTGTGTTGACATTTTTATCGCGCTTCTTTCTCCTTCAAAAAGATACTCGGAAATATGAAAACATGTGAAAGAGCAGTTGAATATTTCCCCAAAAGCGAGGCATGTCGCCAAAGTTTTTTGTTCTGCACTCATCGGGACAAACGCAAGAACGCCAAATTTCAAACCGTCACCGTGGTTTCGGACTGCAGGAGGAAAGGGAATCATAGAATCTACAGTGCAGATTTGGCCATTCGGCCCATCGAGCCTGCGCCAACAACAATCCCTCTCAGGTCCCATCCCTGTAACCCCACACATTTACCTTCCTAATCTTCCGCACACTAAGGGTCAATTTAACATGGCCAATCAACCTGACCCGCACATCGTTGGACTATGGGAGGAAACTGGAGCAGCTGGAGGAAACCCACGCCGACACGGGGAGAGAAAGCAAACTCTGCACGTATACAGTGACCGAGGCTGGAATTGAACCTGAGTCACTGTCACTGTGAGGCAGCAGTGCTATCCACCGTGCCGCCCAAACGTACTGGCTGTGCTGCAGACAAGACAGTGAATAAACTGTTCCTGTTTGTTTTTCGTCTACTTACCTCGTGGTCAATACCCACCCTCATATTTAACACAGCCTGGTTCCCAACTCATGTCCTTACAGTCTGGTGAGAGGCAGGCTCGCAACGGATGGAATGTTCAATTTCCATGGCAACTAATGATAGGTTCCAAATTAAACCAATTTGGTTCCAGCCGTTCCTGGGATTGTTCATATTTGAGTGCTGACATCCACTCACTCTCCATGGCAATGTACCCGTGGGCTCAATATGTCCCCAGTACTTGTGAGTGTCTGTGTGAGAGAGAAGGTGCAGCAGGTGGTCAGGAAGGCGAATGGGATGCTGGCCTTCATAGCGAGGGGGATTGAATATAAAAGTAGGGAGGTCTTGCTGCAGCTGTATAGGGCATTGGTGAGGCCGCAGCTGGAGTACTGTGTGCAGTTTTGGGCGCCGTACCTGTGCAAAGATATTTTGGCCCTGGAGGGAGTGCAGAGGAGGTTTACTAGGCTGATACCGGAGTTGAGGGGATTGAGCTATGAGGAGAGGCTGAATAAACTAGGCTTGTACTCGTTAGAGTTTAGAAGAATGAGGGGAGATCTCATTGAGACGTATAAGATGATGAATGGGATGGATAGGATAGAGGTGGAGAGACTCTTCCCACTCAAAAAAGACAGTAGGACTAGGAGGCACAGCCCCAAGATAAAGGGGAGGCGGTTTAGAACAGAGTTGAGGAGGAACTTCTTCTCTCAAAGGGTGGTGAATCTCTGGAATTCTCTGCCCGTTGAAGTGGTGGAGGCTGCCTCGCTAAATATTTTTAAGAAACGGGTTGATGGGTTTTTGATAAGAGAAGGGATTAAGGGTTATGGGGAGAGGGTGGGAAGGTGGAACTGAGCCACGACAGATCAGCCATGATCTTATTGAATGGCGGGGCAGGCTCGAAGGGCTAGATAGAACATAGAACATAGAACATTACAGCGCAGAACAGGCCCTTTGGCCCACGATGTTGTGCCGACCAGTTACAAAACAATGACCCACTAGCCTAAACCAATCCCTTTTCATCCATAAACCTATCCACAGATCTCTTAAACGCCCCCAAACTAGGTGCATTTACAACTGCAGCTGGCAGGGCATTCCAGTCCCTCACCACCCTCTGGGTAAAGAACCTACCCCTGACATCTGCCCTATAACTACCCCCCCTTAATTTAAAATCGTGCCCCCTCGTGCTAGCTTTCTCCATCCTAGGAAAAAGGCTATCACTATCTACCCTGTCTAAACCTCTAATCATCTTATATGTTTCAATAAGGTCCCCTCTTAGCCACCTTCTTTCCAGCGAAATCAACCCCAAATCTCTCAGTCTCTCCTCATAGGATCTCCCCTCCATACCAGGCAACATCCTGGTAAACCTCCTCTGCACCCTCTCCAAAGCCTCTACATCCTTCCTGTAATGTGGGGACCAGAACTGCACACAAAACTCCAAGTGTGGCCGCACCAGAGTTGTGTACAGTTGCATCATGACGCTGCGACTCCTAAATTCAATCCCCCTACCAATAAACGCCAAGACTCCGTATGCCTTCTTAACAACCTTATCTACTTGATTCCCAACTTTCAGGGATCTATGTACACATACACCTAGATCCCTCTGCTCCTCCACACTATTCAAAGTCCCCCCGTTAGCCCTATACTCAACACATCTGTTATTCCTACCGAAATGAATTACCTCACACTTCTCCACATTAAACTCCATCCGCCACCTCTCAGCCCAGCTCTGCAACCTTTCTAAGTCATCCTGCAAACTATGACACCCTTCCTCACAATCTACCACACCTCCGACTTTGGTGTCATCAGCAAACTTACTAATCCACCCAACTATACCCTCATCCAGATCATTAATAAAAATTACAAACAGCAGTGGCCCCAAAACAGATCCCTGAGGCACACCACTTGTAACCGAACTCCATGACGAATATTTCCCATCAACCACCACTCTCTGTCTCCTATCTGCTAGCCAATTCCTGATCCAATTACCTAGATCACCCCCAATCCCATACATCTGCATTTTCTGCAGAAGCCTACCATGGTGAACCTTATCAAACGCCTTGCTAAAATCCATACACACCACATCAACTGCCTTACCCCTATCCACCTCTTTGGTCACTTTCTCAAAGAACTCGATAAGGTTAGTAAGGCATGACCTACCCGCTACAAAACCATGCTGACTGTCTCTAATCAACTCATTACTTTCCAAATAACTATAAATCCTGTCTCTAATAATCCTTTCCAAAACCTTACCCACCACAGAAGGAAGACTCACCGGTCTATAATTCCCAGGGAAGTCCCTTCTCCCCTTCTTAAACAATGGGACAACATTTGCTGTCCTCCAATCTTCTGGTACTATACCAGAGACTAACGATGACCTGAAGATCAGAGCCAGAGGCTCCGCAATCACCCCTCTTGCCTCCCAAAGAATCCTAGGGTAAATCCCATCTGGACCAGGGGACTTATCTATTTTCAATCCCTCTAAAATATCCAGCACATCCCCCGTATCAACTGCAATACTATCTATTTCACACCCCTGCACCCCAGTGTCCTCCTCAGCTACATTCCTGTCCCCTTGCGTGAACACCGAAGAGAAATATTGGTTCAACGCCTCACCAATCTCCTCCGGTTCCACACACAACTTCCCTCTACTGTCTGTAACTGGCCCTAATCTTGTCCTAACCAACCTTCTGTTCTTGACATACCTGTAAAACGCCTTAGGGTTCTCCTTAATCCTATCAGCCAAAATCATCTCATGTCCTCTTTTAGCCCTTCTTAACTCCCTCTTCAACTCCCTCCTAGCCAATCTAAAACTTTCTAATGCACTACCTGAGCCCTCAAGCCTCATCCGAACATAAGCCTCCTTTTTCTTCCTAACCAACGAATCAACTTTTTTGGTGCACCACGGTTCCCTGGGCCTACCAAATCCTCCTTGCCTGACAGGGATATACTTATCACAGACCCGCAATAGCTGCTCCTTGAAAAATCTCCACATCTCGGATGTTCCCAGTCCCTGTAATCTCCCATTCCAACCAATGCTTCCTAATTCTCTCCTAATAGCCTCATAATTACCCTTCCCCCAGCTGAAACTACTGACCCGAGGATGGCCTACTCCTGCTCCTATTTCTTATGTTCTTATGTTCTTAATTTCCTGAACTGAGAGCAAGTTGGATCAAAGTCCTCAAAGGACCGGTGTGCAGATAATTATCTCCACACGCAATCGCAAAGTGGCAAAGAACAACACAGCACAGGAACAGGCCCTTCGTCCCTCCAAGCCTGCGCTGTGTTTGGCCCATATCCCTCTATACCCATCGCATCCATGTATCTGGACCAACCTCTTATATCCCTCTATTCTCTGTCTGTTGACTATCCAGATAAGAATGGTGAAAATATAGCCACGGCCAGGATCATTGGTAGGCTAGCGTCAATTCGCGGCAAGCACTCCAGCCTGTGACTGTTCCTACGTTGTAGTTGGGTCCACTATGTACATTTTTTGGCAGGAAATCTTCACCCATACACTCAAAGAAAAGGTAGCTAAGGTGTTAAGTTCACCACTCTAATTATCTTTCTATTAATAGACCTTGTGATTTATATAGTGTCAGACAAGTAGAGTGTAAGAAACATCCAAACACTAATGATCAATGCATGATCCTTGGTGCTTGACACCGCATATTCATTTAATGGACTGTTAGTTTTCCTGTTAATTAAGGTCACAATCTCACATTCATACACGTACATACTCTCTCTCACACACACACACACACACACACACACACGGATAAATACCAAAGCCCCAGAGTAATTAAATAAAAATGAACATGTTTGCTACTCAGATCAAACTTTAATGAAGTTAAAAAACCCCCCACAATATTCAAATCAAAGCTACACTCAACACAGGATGGAATTGAATAATTCTCAGATTAGTGCAGTGGTTGTAATATCCCTTCTCTCTTCAGAAAATAAATACACAGAAACTGGAAGCAGGACGAGGCCATTCGGCCCCTCAGAGCTGCTCTGCCATTCATCTTGACCGTGGCTGATCATCGAATTTAGCATCCTGGAGGCCCATTTTTAAGCTCCCAGATCTATCCATAACCGACCCATTTGGATTTCATAGAATCCCTACAGTGCAGAAGGAGTCCATTCGGCCCATCGAGCCTGCACCAACAACAATCCCACCCAGGCCCTATCCCTGTAACCCCACACATTTACCCTGCTAATCCCCCTGACCTAAGGGGCAATTTAGCATGGTCAGTCAACCTAACCTGCATATCTTTGCAGTTTGGGAGGAAACTGGAGCACCCAGAGGAAACCCACGCGGACATGGAGAGAACATACAAAGTCTACACAGGCAGTGACCCAAGGCTGGAATTGAACCCGAATCTCTGGCGCTGTAAGGCAGCAGTGCTAACCATTGTGCCACCATGCTGTGCCATACAGAGGTACAGCAGTGGAGATGGTCAAGGAGAGAATTTCAGAATTTAGGAATATAAGACCCTTATATTCAGCCCATCAAACTGCTCTGCTGTTCAACTTGTCCATGCCTCCCCTTTTTATAAACCCCTAAGCTAGTTTCAATTGCCCATGTTTGGCCCATATCCCTCTATACCCATCGTACCCATGTAACTGTCTAAATGTTCTTTAAAAGACAAAATTCTACCCGCCTCTACTACTACCTCTGGCAGCTTGTTCCAGACACTCACCACCCTTTGTGTGAAATAATTGCCTCTCTGGGCCCTTTTGTATCTCTCCCTTCTCACCTTAAGCCTATGCCCTCTGGTTTTATACTCCCCTGTCTTTGGGAAAAGATGTTGACTATCTAGCTGATCTATGCTCCTCCTTATTTTATAGACCTCTATAAAATCATCCCTCAGCCTCCTACGCTCCAGAGATAAAAGCCCAGTCTATCCAGAGCTATGAACCTGTACCCCTAGATCTCTTTGTTCTCTCCCCAATGCCCTATCATTAACTGAATAAGTCCTGACCTGGTTCAATCTACCAAAATGCATCACCTTGCATTTATCCAAATTAAACTCCATCTGCCATTCGTCAGCCCACTGGCCCAATTGATCATGATTCCATTACTGTTGGAGACAGCCTTCTTCACTGTCCACTATGCCACCAATCTTGTTGTCATCTGCAAACTTCCTAGACATGTTTTCTAAATTCTCATCCAAATCATTAATATAAATGACAAATAACAGTGGGCCCAGCATCGATCCCTGAGGCACACCGCTGGTCACAGGCCTCCAGTTTGAAAAACAACCCTCTACACCCACACCCTGTCTTCTGTCATCAAGCCAATTTTGTATTCAATCTCACTCTGGATCCCATGAGGTTTAACCTTATGAAACAATCTACCATGCGGTACCTGATATGATATCAGATCAACTGAACAACTGAAGGCACCACAACTAATTGTGAAGCAGAGGAACTTGAGGATGCACCAGGTCAGAATTGGAGGAGTGCAGAGATCTCAGAGGACCAGAGATTCGCTTGTCGTGTTTCCAAATGTAGATATCCTCTTCAAACGAAATGAACGAGTGGTGATGTGTAATAATTAACTCAGGGAGTCCAAGTTACTGTGGCAACATGCACTTTTATCTGTTGCTATGCATTGTGCTAATGAAGGATCCAACCTTCTTCCTATAACACAGCTGACTCGGACTCTCCCCCACTCTTACTGCCTGTCTTGTGTTGGAAGGATTTTGTAGTTTTAACACTCAACCATTTTGGCCACATTATGTACACACCTTCATTGACCATCAAGTCCTGCAATGGGATCGAACTCAGCACTTCTGGCTCAGAGGCAGGGATGCTAACTCGCTTTACCTTGTACCAGGCTGAGCAAGATGGAAAACAGGACATGAGCTATTTGGCTTATGCAACAACGCACATCGCTATTGACTGTTCTGGCAAATATGTTATTTGGTATCCAATGGATTGGAAAATAGCTACTGTAACACATGTATTCATGGAATCGTGGAATCATAGAATCCTACAGTGCAGAAAGAGGCCCTTCGGCCCATTGAGTCTGCACCGAACACAATCCCACCCAGGTCCTACCCCCATAACCCTCCATATTATACCCACTAATCCCTCTAACCTACGCACCCCTGGACACTAAGGGGCAATTTCTTAGCATGGCCAATCAACCTAATCCGCACATCTTTGGACTGTGGGAGGGAACCGGAGTACCCAGTATTCAAGGAAGGAGGGAGTCTGTATGGTGATTTGTGGTGATTAAGGGCAACTCAATAGAAGAGGGTCACCTGGCTTGGGGATCAATGAGGACTGAGAGTGGATAATCACCCCAGGGGTGGATTCCTCTCTTAGGCACAAGACATAGAACATAGAACAGTACAGCACAGTACAGGCTCTTCGGCCCTCAATGTTGTGCCGAGCTATGTCCGAACCCAAGATCACTCTATCCCACTCCCTACCATTCTGCAGTGCTCCATGTGCCTATCCAATAACCACTTGAAAGTTCCTAAAGTGTCCGACTCCATTATCACAGCAGGCAGTGTATTCCATACCCCAACCACTCTCTGAGTGAAGAATCTACCTCGGACATCCCTCCTATAGCTCCCACCATGAACCTTATAGTTATGATCCCCAGTAACAGCTACATCCACCCGAGGAAATAATCTCTGCACGTCCACACTATCATTCCCCCTCATCATCTTATAAACCTCTATTAAGTCGAAATATAGGAGGCTGGATGAACCGTCTGTATTGTTGTACAATATTTCTTATTAATAAATACCTTTCGTGTTTCTAATGAAGTCAGTGGAAGTGTAATATTAGAGGCAGAAAGCAAGAAAGTACAGGTCACTTAGTCTAACATCTGACTTAGGTAGGGCGCTAGAATCCATTATTAAGGAGGTTATGCAGAACGCCTAGACAATCTTAATTTAATCAGGCAGAGTGAATGTGGGTTTGCCAAAGGAAAATCATGTTTAATTAATTTAAATTAATTTGGGTGGCACGGTGACACAGTGGTTGGCACTGCTGCCTCACAGCACGAGGGACCCAGGTTCAATTCCAGCCTTAGATTACTATCTGTGTGGAGTTTGCATGTTCTCCCCACGTCTGCGTGGGTTTCCACCTGACACGAGGGCCATGCTAAATTGCCAGTTAGTGTCAGGGGGATTAACAGGGCAAATATGTGGAGTTATGGGTATAGGGTCTGGATGGAATTCTGATTGATGCAGACTTGATGGGCCAAATGGCCTCCTTCTGCACTTCAGGGATTCTATATTTAGGGTTTTTTGAGGAGCTAACGAGCAAGGTGGATAAAGGGGAACCTGTAGATGTGGTGTACTTGGGTTTCCAGAAGGTAGTTGGTAAAGTGCCACATTGAAGGTTATTACAAAAGATAAGATTAGATGGTGTAGGTGGTAACATGTTGGCATCAATAACATAGAACATAGAACATAGAACATTACAGCGCAGAACAGGCCCTTCGGCCCACGATGTTGCGCCGACCAGTTACAAAACAATGACCCTCTAGCCTAAACCAATCCCTTTTCGTCCATAAACCTATCCACAGATCTCTTAAACGCCCCCAAACTAGGTGCATTTACAACTGCAGCTGGCAGGGCATTCCAGTCCCTCACCACCCTCTGGGTAAAGAACCTACCCCTGACATCTGTCCTATAACTACCCCCCCTTAATTTAAAATCGTGAGGACTGGTTAGCTAACAGGAAGCAGAGTTGGACAACATTTTTTTTTATTCTAGGGACATGGATGTTGCTGACTGGCCAGCATTTATTGCCCATCCCTAGTTACCCTTGGAGGGCAGTTGAGAGTCAACCACGTTGTTGTGGTTCTGGAGTTGCATGTAGGCCAGACCGGGTAAGGACGGCAGATTTCCTTCCCTAAAGGAAATTAGTGAACCAGATGGGTTTTTCCAACAATCGACAATGGTCATCATTAGATTCTTAATTCCAGATTTTGGCCCTTACTCTGCAGATTGATTCTTAAAGTCACTCCAGTGCTCATTTTCTCTTCTTGCTAAGGATGTAGAACATAGAATATAGAACATTCCGGCGCAGTACAGGCCCTTTGGCCCTCGATGTTGCACCGACCAGTGGAACCAATCTAATGACCCTCTAACCGAAACTATTCCAATCTGAGATTCCAGTAATTTGAGAGAGAACAGGAGGGGAAATTAAGAGTTTATTTTTATTTACACAGAGTTATTATGATCTAGAATAAGAACATACGAAATAGGAGCAGGAGTAGGCCATCTAGCCCTTCGAGCCTGCCCCGCCATTCAATAAGATCATGGCTGATCTGTCGTGGCTCAGTTCCACCTTCCCGCCCTCTCCCCATAACCCTTAATCCCTTCTCTTATCAAAAACCCATCAACCCGCTTCTTAAAAATATTTAGCGAGGCAGCCTCCACCACTTCAACGGGCAGAGAATTCCAGAGATTCACCACCCTTTGAGTGAAGAAGTTCCTCCTCAACTCTGTTCTAAACCGCCTCCCCTTTATCTTGAGGCTGTGCCCCCTAGTCCTAATATCCTTTCTGAGCGGGAAGAGTCTCTCCACCTTTATCCTATCCATCCCATTCATCATCTTATACGTCTCAATGAGATCTCCCCTCATTCTTCTAAACTCTAACGAGTACAAGCCTAGTTTATTCAGCCTCTCCTCATAGCTCAATCCCCTCAACTCTGGTATCAGCCTAGTAAACCTCCTCTGCACTCCCTCCAGGGCCAAAATATCCTTGCGCAGGTGCGGCGCCCAAAACTGCACACAGTACTCCAGCTGCGGCCTCACCAATGCCCTATACAGCTGCAGCAAGACCTCCCTACTTTTATATTCAATCCCCCTCGCTATGAAGGCCGGCATCCCATTTGCCTTCCTGACCACCTGCTGCACCTGCAAGCTGGGTTTTTGCGACTCATGCACAAGGACCCCGAGGTCCTTCTGCACCATCGCCTGCTGCAGTTTTTCGCCCCGTAAGTAATAGTCCTTCCTACCATTCTTCCTACCAAAGTGGACCACCTCACACTTGCCAACATTAAATTCCATTTGCACTTCCTGAAAGGACAGTGGAAGCAGGTTTTAAAATGGGCTTAGATAAATACTTGAAAAGGAGGAAAAAAAGGATGCTTTATTACGGGTTAAGATGAGGTGGAGATGCCTATGTTGCACTGGGGTGGGCACGGTAAGAGTTCTCAGAACACCAGGTTAAAGCTCCAACCGGTTTATTTGCAATCACAAGCTTTCAGAGCACTACTCCTTCATTTCTGAGTTAATTTGGTTTGAGTTATTATTGTCACATGTATTAGTATACAGTGAAAAGTATTGTTTCTTGCGTGCTATACAGACAAAGAATACTGTTCATAGAGAAGGAAATGAGAGTGCAGAATGTAGTGTTACAGTCATAGCTCTGGTGTTCATAGCGAGGGGGATTGAATATAAAAGTAGGGAGGTCTTGCTGCAGCTGTATAGGGCATTGGTGAGGCTGCAGCTGGAGTACTGTGTGCAGTTTTGGGCGCCGCACCTGCGCAAGGAGATTTTGGCCTTGGAGGGAGTGCAGAGGAGGTTTACTAGGCTGATACCGGAGTTGAGGGGGTTGAGCTATGAGGAGAGGCTGAATGAACTAGGCTTGTACTCGTTGGAGTTTAGAAGAATGAGGGGAGATCTCATTGAGACGTATAAGATGATGAATGGGATGGATAGGATAGAGGTGGAGAGACTCTTCCCGCTCAAAAAAGACAGTAGGACTAGGGCACAGCCTCAAGATAAAGGGGAGGCGTTTTAGAACGGAGTTGAGGAGGAACTTCTTCACTCAAAGGGTGGTGAATCTCTGGAATTCTCTGCCCGTTGAAGTGGTGGAGGCTGCCTCGCTAAATATTTTTAAGAAGCGGGTTGATGGGTTTTTGATAAGAGAGGGGATTAAGGGTTATGGGGAGAGGGCGGGAAAGTGGAACTGAGCCACGACAGATCAGCCATGATCTTATTGAATGGCGGGGCAGGCTCGAAGGGCCAGATGGCCTACTCCTGCTCCTATTTCTTATGTTTCTTATGTTCTTATGGTGTAGAGACAGTTCAGCTTAATGTGAGATAGGTCCATTCAAAAGTTAGACAGCAGCAGGGAAGAAGCTGTTCTTGAGTTGGTTCTTACATGACTTCAGACTTAGTCCCAATGGAAGAAGTAGTAAGAGAGAATATCTGGGACTCGTGGGGTCCTTAATTATGTTGGCTGCTTTGCCTGGGAAGTGTAGACAGAGTCAGTGCATGGGAGGCTGGTCTGCGCGATGGATTGGGCTACATTCACGACCTTTTGCAGTTCTGGGGAATGGAATCAGAGCGAGGGGATGGGATCAATATAACTCCTTCAATGAGCTAGCACAGAAACGATGGGCCAAAGGGTTGTCTCCTGTGCCGAATGATTCCACGATTCTAATTGATTGAGTCTGATTCACCAACATGTCTTGGGCATGGTGAGCTCAGAGAGTTAAATGTAGACAACTGGGGAGGGCAGAGAGTTCTCCACCTGCCAAGTTGTAATTGCTACAAATAAAGCAACTCCTCCAGAGAGGAGACTTCCTAATTGTACATTTGGCAGGTCAGAATTAGCTTCTTAATAGAATAGGCTGAGTTTGTAATTTGAGGGAAGTAACAGGGCATTTTAATTTGAGCAAATTAAACATTTCTATGGAGTTGAATTGTTCTGCATGAGTGCGATCGGACTGCATGCTTCAGGCTGAACCCAATAGCAAAAAGGAAATAATTTCTATATCACCTTTCCCATCCTCAGGAGTTGCCTAAGCAAGATGAAGTGCTTTTTGAAGCATTTGCATGCGGGGAACTTAGAGGAGCATTTGTGCAAAGCACGACTTCATAGCGATGTAAAAAAATGGTTCAGCAATTGGGTTTAAGGGTTGCTTGAGGGAAGTGTATTGGCCCCAACACCACGGAGAACTTCCTCACTCTTCTTCAAAACAGTCTGAGAGGGATGTTCAAAATCATGAGCTGTTCCTGCTTGTAAAAGTAGGCGGCACAGTGACACGGTGGTTAGCACTGCTGCCTCAGAGCACCAGGGACCTGGGTTCGATTCCCGGCTTGGGTCACAGTCTGCATGGAGTCTGCATGTTCTCCCCGTGTCTGCGTGGGTTTCCTCCGGGTGATCCAGTTCCCTCCCACAGTCTGAAAGACGTGCTGGTCAGCTGCATTGGTCATGTTAAATTGACCCTTACTGTCCTGTGATGCAATATTCAGAGGGATTAGTGGGGTAAATATGTGGGGTTATGGAGATGGGGCCTGGGTGGGATTGTTGTCAATGCAGAATTGATGGGCTGAATGGCCTTATTCTGCACCATATGATTTCTATGATTCTATGATCAAGGACGGGAGGGCACAGATTTGAGGTGATTTGAAAAAGATGGGGTTTAATGGGATTGGGGGTTATAGATAGGTCTATAGATTGGTGGGGTTGATGTGATTGGCGCAACTCGAGGGCCGAAGGGCCTGTTTGTGCTGTAATGTTCTATGCAAATCTGGGGCACAATTCTCCCAAAGAATTTCTGAGTGTGGCCTCCAGCGGGAAATATGGCACGATTCCCCTCTGGTGGGTTGACGCGATTCTGATCAAACTGCACCCAAACTTTAATATTTTGTTGGAGCTTGGGGTGATTCTCGCCGGAAAAGAGAAGCGCGGGACTGAAATTCCCTGGCAGGGTTGTACCCTCCGCGATTGGGACTCTCTCTTCAATTGGTGCCTCAATCATCTGACAATCTTTCAGCCACCCTCCGCCATGAATCACTGGGAAAGACCACCCCACCCTAAGCCTTGGCATCAGCACCCCCCCCCTTCCCTGCTCCAATCACTGGTAACAGCATTCCTCACCCCCCAAGTGAGCGAAAACCCACTATGTTAATAAAAAAAAGACATCCCCTTTTCAACCCTCACAATTCCCTTTATGCCGCCCACATGTCCTCCTCAATCCCTCTCTTCAGCCCCCATCCCTCTTGACCTCCTTTAGGTCCTGTCCCTTGGCAGTGTGAAACTGGCATAGTCTTCTGGCACCCGTTCAGTGCCAACCTGGCAGTGTCAGTGTGCCAGGGGGGCAGTGCTAGGGCACTGCTGAGCCATGCCCATAGCCAATCAGGGGCTCCAATGCCATCCAAGGCCCTTGGTGTGGTCATTATTGTCTCCATTTGCACAGATGACTAGTGATTCCTATTGGTTTCTCGTTGTGCCGGGTAGTACTGTGTACTGGAGCACAGTCCTGGAGTACTGTGTGCAGTTTTGGGCGCCGCACCTGCGCAAAGATATTTTGGCCCTGGGGGGAGTGCAGAGGAGGTTTACCAGGCTGATACCGGAGTTGAGGGGATTGAGCTATGAGGAGAGGCTGAATGAACTGGGCTTGTACTCGTTGGAGTTTAGAAGAATGAGGGGAGATCTCATTGAGACGTATAAGATGATGAATGGAATGGATAGGATAGAGGTGGAGAGACTCTTCCCGCTCAAAAAAGACAGTAGGACTAGGGGGCACAGCCTCAAGATAAAGGGGGGGGCGTTTTAGAACGGAATTGAGCAGGAACTTCTTCACTTCAAAGGGTGGTGAATCTCTGGAATTCTCTACCCGTTGAAGTGGTGGAGGCTGCCTCGCTAAATATTTTCAAGAAGCGGGTTGATGGGTTCTTGATAAGAGTTGGGATTAAGGGTTATGGGGAGAGAGCCGGAATGTGGAACTGAGCCACGACAGATCAGCCATGATCTTATTGAATGGCGGGGCAGGCTCGAAGGGCCAGATGGCCTACTCCTGCTCCTATTTCTTATGTTCTTATGTTCTTAGTGGGTGAATTTTAAGAGCCAGCTTTACTCATGATTTAAATATGCTAATCCAGTTCATGGCCTGCAAGGGTATTTATATGTAAATAAATTGGAAGAGGGAACTAAATGGATTATCTCCAAATCTGCGGATGATACAAAGTTGGGTGGGAGGGTGAGCTGTGAGGAGGATGCAGAGATGCTTCAGTGTGATTTGGACAGGCTGGGTGTGTGGGCATCTGTATGGCAGATGCATTATAATGTGGAAATGCGTGAGGTTATCCACTTTGGTAGCAATTATTACTTGAATGGGTGTAAATTGTGAGAGGTGGAGCGGTGAACCTTTCAGGACTGAGGTTTAGGACCCAGAGGGTGGTGATTGTGTGGAATTCACTCCTACAGAAAATAGTTGAGGCCAAAACGTGGTGTGATTTCAAGAAGAAATTAGATTTAGCTCTTGGGGCTAAAGGGATCAAGGAATATGGGGGATCAGAACATTAAATTCGCTGATCGGCCAAGATCAAAATCAATGGTAGAGCAAGCTCGAAGGGCTGAATGGCCTATTCCGCTTCTAGCTTCTATGTTTCTCTGTTTCCCACAATGATAAGATTTGCATCAATCAGATGGGTGAATCCCTCCTCACAGCCACCTCCAATGGGAGACAATCCCGTTTTCCCACTGGCGTGGACAGTTAGAACCAATTAGGGACAGTCGCGTCCCCTATCTCCGTACTCCCCTCCAGCCTCAGAACCCTCTGAGTATCTACACTCCTCAACCACTGGCCTCTTGTGAGTCACTGGCTTTCATTCCATTGCTATTGGCAGCCAAGGCCTCTGAGCCCTGGAATTCCCTCCCTCCGTATCTCTGTCTCTCCCTCCCTCTCCTCCACGAAGACGCTCCTTAAGACCAACCTCTTTGACTGAGCCTTTGGCCGCCTGACTGAAAGACTCATTATGCGTTGGGTGTCAAATTCTGTTTGATAATGCGCTGGGGAAGTCCTTTGGGGTGTTTTTAATATGTTAAAATTGCTGCACAATTATGAAGTTGATGTTATTTTCTCACCCACAATCATCCCTGCCGCAACTTTCCAAAGCCTTTCTCCGCAAGTTATCACCACGGTGCAACGAGTGTTATGAGATTTTAAAGTAATTAGCCGGTAAGCAGTGCATTTTGCCATTGTGGAGAGGGAATAGGGGATTAAACCGCAGATGAATTCGCGAATTAAAGGAAAGGTCACGGATTGATATTATTATAATTTGATTAGACCAAGGCAACTTGTCACACAAATCAATGTTCCTTCTGCATCAGAGCTTTCACTCTAGGGCTGAGTTCTGTCCCTGGGAGAGCATTCGCTAATCTGTGGCTAAAGCTGTAACAAATCCTCTCATTAGAATCTGTAGACAAAGACTTAGAAAGCTTTCACAGTTCACATCAAATACTCCTTTCAATTCTGTGCCGGCCTCTGGAATTGCATGAAGCAGTTGTAATCTCCGTGACTGGTGCTACATTCCACCCATTGACAATTTCCATTCTCGCTGCTCCCTAACTGCGCCCGTGTAGTTGGGTAGGTGTTGGGTTGACCAGAGGATTACCTTCTCAGCATTGACAAGTTGAGTTTGGGCCAGTGGCTATAGATGGAAAGCTCTTTCCCTTGTCAGCCCTTCAATGTTGCGAGGGAAATGTAACAGTGCCAAGTTAATCCAGTCACGATAAATTCACAGCTGGAAAACTGCCCCTGAATTCCATCCCAACGGAAGGTGGCAAGAAGCAATGAAGAGCGGCGATGAATGCTGTTGGTTTTGGTTAAAAGAGATGGTCGTATCGAGTCATTCCAGCACAAAAGGAGGCTATTCAGCACATTGAGTCATAGAAGCTGTAAGGAGTCCTTGGAGGTGGAAATCCCTTCACCAAAGTTCCTTTGTTTACAAGATCCAACAACACTATGCAGAGTGCGCTCAGCGTGCAGTCACCATCCGGAGTGCCAGAGGAACCGGCACTCCTGGCTTAGTATCTATACTAAGCATGGGGCTCCCTGATTGGACCGCCAATTTGGCCCTTAATCAGAAAGTTCACATTCAAGCAGGCTAACCTCAGTTACCTGATTAAAATCGTTACAGAAACACAGGACAGGATTCTCCAGTAACACTCGCCTGGAAACCAGAGGTTCCTGCCTGACTTCAATGGACCTTTACATGGTTCCCATCACTCCCTCTCCCCCCACCCCCCCCTCCATCCCTCCAACTCCACCCCACCCCCCCATCTCCTCCCCACACTCCCCCACTCCCACACCACCCCAACCCCCCACCCCAACCCACCCCAACACACCCCAACCCAACCCCCCACCACCCTCCCCAAGGCCCCCCACCACCCACCCCACATCTCCAACCCTCCAACGCCCCCACCCCCACCCCCCAACCCCCCCATCCCCCACCACCAGCCCCCCACCCTCACAGCCCCACACTCCAACCCCCTCACCCCCCATCCCCAACCCCCACACCCACAGCCTCCACCCCCATAACCACCCCCCCCCCCCACCTGCACTCCCCCTCACCTTCTCACCCCCCACCTCCACCCTCTCCACTTGCCTGATTTATCATTCAACGTGACCCTGGCTGATCCCCTAACTCAGTGCCCCATTCCAGCACCCTCCCTGTATCTCTCGACATCTTTAAGAATCTAGACATCTATTTATTTCCTTCTCAAATACATTAGTCCTTTTGCCTTCACAGCTTTCTGTGGGAGCGAATTCCACACATTCACCACCCTCTGGGTGAAGAAATTCCTCCTCATCTCAGTTCTAAAAGATTTACCCCCTTATCCTCAAACTATGAGCCCCGAGTTCTGGATTCCCCCCACCATTGGGAACATTCTTATTGAATTTCCCTTGTCTAATCCTGTTAGAAATTTATAGGATTATATGACATTCCTTTTCACTCTTATAAAAATCAGTAAATATAATCCTAACCAACTTAACCTCTCCTCATATGACAGACCTGCCATCCCAGGAATCAGCCTGGTAAACTTTCCATTGTACTTGCTCTGTAGCAAGGACATCCTTCCTCAGATAAGGACACCAAAACAATACTCCAGGCGTGATCTCATCAATGTTCTATACAATTGCTGGAAAACGTCTCCATTTCAATACTTAAACCCTCTAGCTATGACATTGAGAGAGAGATTATTATCGATGCATCAGTTCACCAGATTCTCTATCTCATTCCTGTACTCTGTTTGAGATCTGACTCAGTATGGTGGGGTCACTAGGCTGATACCGGAGATGAGGGGGTTAGCCTATGAAGAGAGGTTGAATAGACTGGGTCTGTACTCGTTGGAGTTTAGAAGGCTGAGGGGGGATCTTATAGAGACGTATAAATTAATGAAGGAGATGGATAGGGTAGTGGTAGAGAGATTCTTCCCGCTTAGAAAGGATAGCAGGACAGGAGGGCACAGCCTCAAGATAAGGGGGAGGCAGTTTAGATCGGAGTTGAGGAGGAACTTCTTCATTCAGAGGATGGTGAACCTGTGGAATTCTCTGCCCGTTGAAGTGGTGGAGGCTGCCTCGCTAAATATTTTTAAGTCACAGGTAGATAGGTTTCTGATAGACAGGGGAATTAAGGGTTATGGGGAGAAAGCGGGAAAGTGGAACTGGTCCACTTCAGATCAGCCATGATCTTATTGAATGGCGGGGCAGGCTCGAAGGGCTAGATGGCCTACTCCTGCTCCTATTTCTTATGTTCTTATATTCTTATGGTCGGCAGCAAACTTGAAAACAGAGCTGGAGGGGAATTTGGCCACTACCCTCTTATCAGCTGTGGAGCCATCTTTGAGCTATTGTCCTCAAAGACTACCGCCACCTCCTGACTCCTCACAGCCAAGTTGAATTCCAATAGAGTAAGACAAGATTGCATGGTATTAGGACACGGATTTGATGGTTCCCTCTGCGTGATTTTGGAACCACCCAAAGGGATGTACCTTGCCTGACAGTAGATAGGTTCTTGATTCAAAGAACAAAGAAGAACAAAGAACAACACAGCACGGGAAACAGGCCCTTCGGCCCAACGAGCCCGCGCCGCCGTCCCATTGTCTCAGTGACCTATTCATAATTTTAGTCTACGCCTAATGTGCGAGGATCAGGGAGGTCCAATATAGGGACAATTTGTTACCCAATCAATCAGCCTAAAAGCACATCTTTGGGATGTGGGAGGAAACCGGAGCACCTGGAGAAAACCCACGCAACCACGGGGAGAACGCGCAAACTCCCACAGACACAGGCCCAAATCCATGTGTCCGCACAGCAACAGAGATAGTCTCTGAGCTGTCATGTTGCCCTCGAGATGGTCCAGTTTACGCACACCAACGACATGAAGCAGTAGGCAATTCCCGAAGCAACATCCAAGAGCAGCCCACCACAACCTGCCGCATGCATGCCCCTTGCTGGTCAACAAGGTGGACTTAAATGCCTGTGGACACAAAAAATTCATTATTAAGCAGGCAAAGACTGTAACATCCCTGAGGCAAAAACGGAATCCCAAGTCTACAATGTTTAGTAAGGCCTGCTATATCCCCCTATATGTAGACCGCTCATGTGGCTGTCTAAGTGACTCTTAAACAACCCTAGCGTGCCTGCTTCCACCACCTTACTCGGCAGTGCATTCCACATCCCCACTACCCTTTGCGTGAAAAACCGCCCTCTAATATTTGTCTTATACCTAGCCCCCCTCACCCTAAGCCCGTGACCCCTCGTTCTATCCATTTCTAACAGCGGAAAAAGCTTACCACCATTTACTCTATCTATCCCCTTCATAATCTTATAAACCTCTATTAGATCCCCCCTCAGCCGACGTCTCTCAAGGGAAAACAGCCCAAGTTCGTTCAATCTTTCCTCGTAAGACAGCCCTTCCATACCAGGCAACATCCTGGTAAATCTCCTCTGCACTCTCTCCAGGGTCTCTATATCCTTCCGGTAGTACAGCGACCAGAACTGGACGCAGTACTCCAGGTGAGGCCTAACCAACGTTCTATACAACTGCAACATCAGACTCCTACTCTTATATTCTATACCCCTTCCTATGAAGGCTAACATACCATACGCTTTCCTCATCACATTCTGCACCTGCACCGACACCTTCAGGGACTTGTGCACTTGCACCCCCAGGTCTCTCTGCATATCTATACTCCGGATAGTTCTACCTTTTATCGTTAAACTCCCCTCCACATTATTCCGGCCAAAGTGCATCACCTCGCATTTCTCCGGATTAAATTCCATTTGCCATCTATCTGCCCAATCTACCAGCCTGTCTATGTCCTGTTGCATTGCCAGGCACTGCTCCTCAGTACCCGCCAATCCAACCATCTTAGTGTCATCAGCAAATTTGCTGATCACACCACCTACCCCCTCTTCCAAGTCATTAATATATACTACAAATAGAAGAGGTCCTAGTACCGAACCCTGCGGCACACCACTGGTGACAGACTTCCAATTGGAAAAGGAGCCCTCCACTACTACCCGCTGTCTCCTCCTCCCAAGCCAGTTCTCCACCCATCTACATACCTGGCCTTGTATCCCATGAGCCTTCACCTTTTCTATCAGCCTACCGTGAGGGACCTTGTCAAACGCCTTACTGAAATCCATATAGACAAATCCATATGCCATCAGGCCCCGGAGATTTATTCTGTCTAAAAGTCTTTATACTGTCTAAAAGTCCCAACACCTCTTCCCTCGTGATGACTATTTCCCTCAATGGATCCTCAAACTCCTCAAGCACAGCACCAGACATCAGGCCCCTCTCCTGCGTGAATACCGACGCAAAGTATTCATTCAAGATCTCCCCCATTCCCCCAGGCTCCAAGCATAGTTCCCCTCCTCTGTCCCTGAGAGGACTAATCTTCCCTCTAACCATCCTTTTGTTTCTAATATAGGAGTAAAATGCCTTAGGATTTTCCTTAATCCTACCCGCCAAAGCCATTTCGTGGCCCCTTTTTGCCTTTCTGATGCCCCTTTTAAGTTCTCTCCTACATTCTCTGTATTCTTCTAACGCTATCTCTGTCCTCAAATGCCTAGATCTTATATACCTATAATCTTATATGAATGTGTGTGACGTTGTAGGAAACTAATGATTTTGGTAAATAAAAGCAGGTTCTGCCACTCTCTATCATGAACAAGTCTTTGTTTTTAAAACTGGTGACCTTATTAAACAATTAACAAACTGAATAAAATCCCAGTAGAATGCTGTGCAAATATTGCAAGTCTCATTCAGGGATAATGTAATAAAACCTTTCAGAAGACAGTCATTCTCAAAGAATATACAGGCATCTTTTGGAAGTATGAACAATACTTTGTGGTGCTCTCGTCTGGAATACTTTCTGAGCTGGTATCTCCTTCAATTTAGATGGTGATTTCCTGAAGATATATATATTACTGCAGGATTCTATATGAGAGTCTCGCCTCCCCTCCTTCCGACTAAAGAGGTGGCAAGCTTACTCAAACAGTTATTCCCCCGCCCCCTGCCCCCCCCCCCCACCCCATCTTGTTTGGTTTATATACCTGGAATTACCTCACAGTGTTCCTGCAATCTGAGTGGCTTGAGGCTGTCAACAAACCTCACATTTGAATTCCATTGAACATAGAACATAGAACATAGAACATAGAACATTACAGCGCAGAACAGGTCCTTCGGCCCACGATGTTGCGCCGACCAGTTACAAAATAATGACCCACTAGCCTAAACCAATCCCTTTTCATCCATAAACCTATCCACAGATCTCTTAAACGCCCCCAAACTAGGTGCATTTACAACTGCAGCTGGCAGGGCATTCCAGTCCCTCACCACCCTCTGGGTAAAGAACCTACCCCTGACATCAGTCCTATAACTACCCCCCCTTAATTTAAAGTCGTGCCCCCCTCGTGCTAGCTTTCTCCATCCTCGGAAAAAGGCTATCACTATCTACCCTGTCTAAACCTCTAATCATCTTATATGTTTCAATGAGATCCCCTCTTAGCCGCCTTCTTTCCAGCGAAAACAACCCCAAATCTCTCAGACTCTCCTCATAGGATCTCCATTGGTCCTGTATCTCTGCGTGTTTGCTTTAAATTCATCGGTCCAATTCAAAAGCCTGTTTTGCTATAAAGAACAAAGAACAACACAGCACAGGAAACAGGCCCTTCGGCCCAACAAGCCCACACCGCCATTTTAACACTCAGTGAGTGCCTCATTCCAATCCTTCTTCTGCCTATGACTTTTGCCTACGCCTCTTGGACTCCCCAATAAAGGGGGTGCAAATTTAGAGAATTATATGTGTGCCAGATTAAGGGAGGTCTAATTTAGGGACAATTTGTTAACGCCAATCAGCCTAAAAGCACGTTTTTGGGGTGTGGGAGGAAACCGGAGAGCCCGGAGAAAACCCACGCAAGCACGGGGAGAATGTGCAAACTCCCACAGACACCGACCCAAGTCGGAGATCCGACCCGGGTCCCTGTAACTGCACAGCAAACAGTGATAGTCACTGAGCTGTCGTGTTGCCCGTCAGTTGGTCCAGTTTAAACGCACACTAACGGACGTGAAGCACTAGGCAACTCTCGGAGCAACATCCAAGAGCAGCCCTCGCACGACCCACCGCGTGTATAAGCCCCTTGTTGGACAACAAGGTGGACCAAATCACCTGTGGATGTAAAAAAAAAGACATCAATAAACGTTTGTTGGATCACTGATTGCTGCTCGGGATACAAATGTTGCAAACCTACTGCTGAAGTTTAAAATCCACAGAAAGACAGATGCTATCTGATTTCTTCTTCTAATTTCAGCATTTCTTTTCAAAATTTACGTTTGTCAAACACTGCATTTTTAATCATATACATGCAACTTTATAACAATGGCAGCTACTTTAATGCTGGGAGTATTATAGGTAAGGCTGGTGTGTTAGGAGCATTCATCCTTGGATTGTAATATTATTGCCACCACAGAGAAATGGTCGTGGTGGGTCTGATCTCGAACAATGACGAGACAGAGTACAGGAATGAGATAGAGAATCAGGTGAACTGGTGCGGCAACAATAATCTCTCCATCAATGTCAACAAAATGAAGGACCCAAAGATCCAAAGATGTGCAGGTTAGGTTGATTGGCCATGCTAAGAAATTGCCCCTTAGTGTCCAGGGATGCATAGGTTAGAGGGATTAGTGGGTATAATATGGGGGTAGGGTTTGGGTGGGATAGCGTTTGGTGTAGACTTGATGGGCTGAAGGGCCTCTTTCTGCACTGTAAGGTTCTATAATGGTCTATAAAAGGAGATAGTCGTCAACTTTAGGAAGTGTAAAGGAGGACATGCCCCTGTCTACATCAATGGGAGTGAAGTAGAAAGGGTCGAGAGCTTCAAGTTTTTAGATATCCAACAGCCTGCCCCAGTCTGCCCATGTCAATATTATAGTTAAGAAAGCCCACCAACCCCTCTACTTTCTCAAAAAACGAAGGAAATTTGGCATGTCAGCTACAACTCTCACCAACTTTTACAGATGCACCATAAGGAAGCATTCTTTCTGGTTGTATCACAGCTTGGTATGGGCTCCTGCTCTGCCCGTGACTGCAAGAAACTACAAAGTCATGTATGAAGCCCAGTCCAAATCAGCAAACCAGTCTCCCATCCATTGACTCTGTATACCTTCCTCCTGCCTTGGAAAAGTAGCCAGAATAATTAAGGACCCCACAATCACTGGACATACACTTTTCCACCTTCTTCCGTCAGGAAAAGAAACAAAAGTCTGAGGTCACATGCTAACTGACACAGAAAGGAGTCTCTCAACACCAGTTTAAAGCAAGCATGCAGGCTTCTTCCCTGCTGCCATCAGACTTTTGAATGGACCTACCTTGCATTAAGTTGAACTTTCTCTACACCCTAGTAATGACGGTAACACTACATTTTGCACTCTCCTTTCCTTCTCTATGAACGGAATGATTTGTCTACACAGCACGCAAGAAACAATACTTTTCACTGTATACTGATACATGTAGCAATAATAAATCAAATCAAAATCAAATCCTTGAAGGTAAAATGATGATGAGGTGATTATGAACCCATACTGTCCAGCAAATGGAGGAGGAACTTCTTCACTCAAAGGGTGGTGAATCTCTGGAATTCTCTACCCGTTGAAGTGGTGGAGGCTGCCTCGCTAAATATATTTAAGTCACGGGTAGATAGGTTTCTGATAGACAGGGGAATTAAGGGTTATGGGGAGAGGGCGGGAAAGTGGAACTGATCCAGTTCAGATCAGCCATGATCTTATTGAGTGGCGGGGCAGGCTCGAAGGGCTAGATGGCCCACTCCTGCTCCCATTTCTTATGTTCTTATGTTTAGCAAATCCTGAAACTCCCTGTGAACTGAGTGCCAATATCACATATTAATCTTTCAGGAATTCTTTGTTCAGCTAACGCAGCATGAGGTTCATGTTGTGGTTCTCATGTCTTTCATCTTACTGATAAAAGGGAGCTTTGCACAGTAGTCTGCGACTGAGAGATACTGTTCTTCATTGAGTGGGAATAAATCATCTCCCTCAGCATGGCATGGTCTGGATGATACTCCAATAACTTTCATCTCCCCTTTCTGCTGTGTCTTTCCGTACTTTTGGAACACATAGCTTGTCGGCAGTGTTCTTTCAATGTCTTTTTAGATGTCTATCCTGCGTGTAGCTGGTCTGACTCTGAGCTTCCAGTTCTCCATTCCGACATAACCTTCATTTAGATTCTGGCCACATTCACTTCCTACATCACCAGCAATACCCAGAGGGACAAGGGCAGCTGATACATGCAAACACCATCAACTGGAAGTTCCCCTTCAAGTCACTCACCATTCTAACTACTCCAACCTGACCACATACTTAATTGGCACCATCTTAAACAGTCACTCCCTCCTGCATTGACGCACAGTGGCAGCTGTGGGTACCATCTACACGATGCACTGCAGAACTTACCAAGGCTTCTTAGACAGCACCTTCCAAACCCACAACTGCTACTGACTAGGAGGACAAGGGCAGCAGATACCTGGGAATACCAGCACCTGGAGGTTCCCCTCCAAGCCACTCACCATCCTGATTGGAAATGTATTGGCTGTTCCTTCATTGTCTCTGGGAGGATTCCCTCCCTAACACTACTGTGGGTGTCCCTACTGCACAGCAACTCAAGAAGGCAGCTCACCACCACCTTCTTAAGGGGCAATTAAGCTTGGGCAATAAAATTGCTGGAGTTCAGACAAATGAGGGGGAGATCTCAGCGAGGCTTATAAAATTCTATGATGTGGAGATGCCAGCATTGAACATAAGAACATAAGAACATAAGAAATAGGAGCAGGAGTAGGCCATCTGGCCCTTCGAGCCTGCCCCGCCATTCAATAAGATCGTGGCTGATCTGTCGTGACTCAGCTCCACCTTCCCGCCCTCTCCCCATAACCCTTAATCCCTTCTCTTATCAAAAACCCATCAACCCGTTTCGTAAAAATATTTAGCGAGGCAGCCTCCACCACTTCAACGGGCAGAGAATTCCAGAGATTCACCACCCTTTGAGTGAAGAAGTTCCTCCTCAACTCTGTTCTAAACCGCCCCCCCTTTATTTTGAGGCTGTGCCCCCTAGTCCTACTGTCTTTTTTGAGCGGGAACAGTCTCTCCACCTCTATCCTATCCATCCCATTCATCATCTTATACGTCTCAATGAGATCTCCCCTCATTCTTCTAAACTCTAACGAGTACAAGCCTAGTTTATTCAGCCTCTCCTCATAGCTCAATCCCCTCAACTCCGGTATCAGCCGAGTATTGGACTGGGGTGGACACAGTGAGAAGTCTTTTAAGACTTCAGCTGGTTTATTTGGCAGCACAAGCTTTTGAAGTGCTGCTTCTTTGTCAGGTAACTGGGGACTCACTCACCTATTCTCCTGATGAAGGAGCAGCTCTCTGAAAGCTTGTGATTCCAAAAAAAACTTGTTGGACTTTAACCTGGTGTTGAGAGACTTCTTACTATAAAATTCAAACAGGACTAGACAAAGTTGATGCAGAGAGGATGTTCCCGATAGTGGCAAGTCCAGAACCAGGGGTCACAGTATATAGCAGGGATATATATTGGGGGATATAGCAGGCCTTACTAAACATTGTAGGCTTGGGATTCCGTTTTTGCCTCAGGGATGTTACAGTCTTTGCCTGTTTAATAATGAATTTTTTGTCTCCACAGGCATTTAAGTCCACCTTGTTGACCAGCAAGGGGCATGCATGCGGCAGGTTGTAGTGGGCTGCTCTTGGATGTTGCTTCGGGAGTTGCCTATTGCTTCATGTCGTTGGTGTGCTTAAACTGGACCATCTCGAGGGCATCATGACAGCTCAGAGACTATCTCTGTTGCTATGCGGACACATAGATTTGGGCCTGTGTCTGTGGGAGTTTGCGCGTTCTCCCCATGGTTGCGTGGGTTTCCTCCGGGTGCTCCGGTTTCCTCCCACATCCCAAAAATGTGCTTTTAGGCTGATTGATTGGGTAACAAATTGTCCCTATATTGGACCTCCCTGATCCTCACACATTAGGCGTAGACTAAAATCATGAATAGGTCACTGAGACAATGGGACGGCGGCGCGGGCTCGTTGGGCCGAAGGGCCTGTTTCCCGTGCTGTGTTGTTCTCTGTTCTTTGTTCACAGTCTGAGGATTCAGGATTTAGGACGGAGATGAGGAGACATTTCTTCACCCAAAGAGTGGTGAGCCTGTAGAATTCATTACCACAGGAAGTAGTTGATGCCAAAACATTGAATGTATTCAAGAGACGGCTGGATATAGCACTTGGGGTGAATGGGATCAAAGATTATGAGGAGAAAGCAGGATTAGGCTATTGAGTTGGGCAGTCAGCCATGATCATGATGAATGGTGGAACAGGCTTGAAAGGCCGAATGGCCTCTTCCTGTTCCTATTTTCTCTGTTTCTATGTATTTCGGGCAAGATTTTCTGACTTAGGAGGCTGAGGGGTGATCTTACAGAGGTCTATAAAATAATGAGGGGCTTAGATCAGCTGGATAGTCAGTATCTTTTCCCAAAACTAGGGGAGTCCAAAACTAGAGGACATTGGTTTAAGGTGAGAGGGGAGAGGTACAGACGGGTCCAGAGGGGCAATTATTTCACATAGAGGGTGGTGAGTGTCTGGAACAAGTTGCCAGAGGTAGTAGTAGAGGTGGGTACAATGTTGTCTTTTGAAGAGCATTTAGACAGTTACATGGGTAAGATGGGTATAGCGGGATTGGGCCAAATGCAGGCAATTAGAATTAGTTTAGGGGTTTAAAAAAAAAAGGCAGCATTGGCAAGTTGGGCCGAAGGGCCTGTTTCCATGCTGTAAATCTCTATGACTCTAAGTACCATATGCCTTTTTTTAACAGTCTGCTGCATCTGCCTGCTTTACTTTCAGACACACTGGTACACAAGGACACCGAGCTCTCACTGCGCACTCCCCCTCCTAATTTATGGCTGTCAGAACTGCTCTTTTTCTTGCCTCATTCCCTTCGTTCTGGGATACTAATGCTTCTGTAATTCAATCTCTCCTGCTTTCCACCTCACCACCCACTTTCCTATTGCCCCTTTTACCCATCTGCCCCCCACCGGGCTCGAAACCTGTTCCATTCCATCTCCGGCCTTTTCCCAGTTCCGATGGAAAGGTCATCGACCTGAAATCTTAACCTCGTCTCTTCCTTCGCGGATCATAGAATCGTAGAACCCCTACTGTGCAGAAGGAGAACATTTGGCCCATCGAGACTACACCAATCTCAGTCCTACTCAGGCCCTATTCCCGTAACCCCACACCTGCTAATCCCCTGACACTAGGGTCAACTTATCTTAGATAATCAAACTAACCTGCAGGGCGGCGCAGTGGTTAGCACTGCTGCCTCACAGCACCAGGGGCCTGGGTTCGATTCCCGCACTTGGGTCACTGTCTGTGCGGAGTCTGCACATTCTCCCCATGTCTACGTGGGTCTCCTCTGGGTGCTCCCAGTTTCCCCCCACAATCCAAAGATGTACAAATTAGATGGATTTGGCCATGATAAATTGCCCCTTAGCGTCAAGGGGATGAACTAGGGTAAATACATGAGGTTAGGGGGATAGGGCCTGGATGGTATTGTGATACCTGCCGAGTATCTCCAGTTTCCGTGTCGAGTTGTTTTTAACTCGCTCCCTGCGGTGGGCGAGGGAATGTATTGATGTGCGTAAACTGGACCATCTCGAGGGCATCATGACAGCTCAGAGACTATCTCTGTTGCTGTGCGGACACGTGGATTTGGGCCTGTGTCCGTGGGAGTTTGCGCGTTCTCCCCGTGGTTGCGTGGGTTTTCTCCGGGTGCTCCGGTTTCCTCCCACATCCCAAAAATGTGCTTTTAGGCTGATTGATTGGGTAACAAATTGTCCCTATATTGGACCTCCCTGATCCTCACACATTAGGCATAGACTAAAATCATGAATAGGTCACTGAGACAATGGGACGGCGGCGCGGGCTCGTTGGGCCGAAGGGCCTGTTTCCCGTGCTGTGTTGTTCTTTGTTCTTTGTTCTTTACCAAAGCGTTCATGACGGACGGTGGAGGGAGATGGAGACTGAAGGCCGTAATTAAACTCTATTGTCCGAGAGGCAGGGCTGACAAGCGCGGAGTTCCCACGCTTGGTTGAATGTTACAAGTGAGTCTGGTTGTGCGGCTGTTCTGGGATGACAGCAGACATTGGAAGAAGTGTAAGAGGGAGTCTTGGGCGGATGAGGGTCCATTGTGCTCAACAAATCAAACCAATTAGTTGATGCTAATCATATCAGGGTTCAGATGAATTGGATAACAATACTCCGGCAGTCTGCAAAGGAATGATCCAGGCACAATGAACATTGGGTTTGTGCTTTATTAAATAGAGCTTTTAACACTGAGGGACAAATCGAGAATGAATTGTCAGCGATGCTGGAGACTAATTATTCATCAGAATAGAGCAAATTAGTTCGGTGCAGGTATTCAGGTTTTATAATAGCGTCCCATAGTTCCACTATAATTAAGGATTCATTGCTGCTGCGATCGTCAACTTAATTCTAAAATTTGAGGGAATCTAAGCACTTAAATTCAAATTATCACAGAGTTTCGGAATACCAGATTGTCGAATCGAGGGTTTAATTCATTTCAGCTGCTCCTTTTTTTAATAAAATGTGAAAAGATCTTTAGAAAACCTGACTGGTTCTGTTTTCTGTCCACAGATGCTGTCAGACCTGCTGAGATTTTCCAGCATTTCCTAGTTTTGGTTCTTATTTGGTAGAATCATCGAATCTACAGTGCAGACAGAGGCCATTTGGCCCATCGATCCCGCACCCACGACAATCACACCCAGATCCCATCCCCATAACCCTCTTCATCCCCCTGACACTATTTACCCTCCTCATCCCCCTGTCACTAAGGGGCAATTTGCCACGGTCAATCAACCTCACCCGCACATCTTTGGACGACGGGAGGAAACCGGAGCACCCGAAGGAAACCCATGCAGAGATGGGGAGAATGTGCAAACTCCACACAGACAGTGACCCGAGGCTGGAGTTGAACCCGGGTCTCTGGCGCTGTGAGGCCGCAGTGCTAACCAGTGTGCCACCAAGTCATCCCTTTGGTCATGGGTTTCTTGGTCATGAATCTGAAGATGTTCGTATGCAGGTGCATTGTGTAATAAAAAAGGCAGATGGGGTTTTGGTATTGATTGCGAAAGGAGTGCAGTACAAAAGTTGCTGCAAATGTATAGGGTGTTGGCGAGATTACATCTGGTGTTAGGGTGGGATTTTCCAGCCACACTCGCCCCAATTCCGGTAAAACCGTGCCCGAGGTCAATAGACCTTTGCATGGTGTATGTCCTGCCTGCCATTATGATACCGGTGGTGGGCGGGTTGGAATAATTCCACCCATTGTATCCAGTTTTGGTCTCCCTCTTTGAGGAAGGGTGTGGTGGCGCTGGAGGCAGTTCAGGGAACGTTAGAATCATAGAACCGTACAGTGCAGATAGAGGCCCTTCAGCCCATCGAGCTTACACCAACCACAATCCCACCCATGCCCTACCCCTCATATCCCTACATATTTAATCACTAACCCCGTCTAACCTATGAATCTCAGGACACTAAGGGGCAATTTTTTAGCATGGCCAATCAACCTAACCCACATATCTTTGGACTGTGGGAAGAAACCGGAGCACCCGGAGGAAACCCACACAGACACAAGGAGAATGTGCAATCTCTACACAGACAGTGACCCAAGCCGGGAATCGAACCCGGGTCCCTGGAGCTGTGAAGCAGCAGTGCTAACCACTGTGCTACCATGCCACCCTCTAGATTGATTCTGGGGATGAAAGGGTTGATGTATGAGGAGAGATTAAACAGTTTGGGTTTGTACTCACTGGAGTTTAGAAGGATGGAAGGGGATCTTATCGAGGTATATAAAATTTTAAGAGGGATTGATCAAAGAAAATAGACCGAGGGCGAGATTTTATGGTCTTGCTCAAGTGAGATTGGAAATTCCCACCGGAGGTCAATGGATATTTCTGTTGCCCTCATCCGCTCCTATTCCATGTAGAATTCCAGCATAAATGTTTCCTCTTATGGGGCACTCTGGAACAAGAGGTCACAGGTATAGGTTGAGAGGTGGTAGATGTCAGCACATGCGCGATAGCTCTCTGCTGCTACAGCAAGCTGGCTGGTCATTTAAGCCATGCCCGCTCACTCTAGTGGCTGGAAATGATCTAGCCCATTTTTTCATTGTTTAAATTCATGAGATTCGGAGTAAAGGCTCATCCAAAAAAACTGATATGAAACCCTCCTGTGTTCATACTAGCTGGACAGTCATACAATTGCTCAGCTCATGTTTGATAGGCAATATTGATCTGGTTAATTTACTAACATGAATTTATCATAAAAAGTAAAATTATACAGAAGGAAGACTCACCAATTAGCAATAGAACTATTGAACCATAAAATCCCTACTGTGCAGGAGCAGGCCTTTTGGCCCATCAAACCTACACCCAGGCCCTAGCCCCTTAACCCCACATATACCCTGCTAGATACCCTGACAGCAAGGGCCAAGTCCCCTAACTTGCACATCTGTGGAACGTGGACAGAAGTCGGAGCACCCAGAGGAAACACACACAGACACAGTGCAAATTCCACATAGACAAGTCACCGAGGCAGGAATTGAACCTGGGTTCCCTGGCGCTGTGAGGCAGCAGTGCTAACCCACTGTGTGGCGGCACAGTGTATATCACTTAGCTGAGCTTAAAATGAAAACAAAAGACTTTAAAGTTTTTATACCATTTTTCCACAAAGTCTTACAAATGAAATTTTATACTATTGTGACAAGGACTTTAATAGCTGAATTACACAGAACTCAGCAATTGGCAGTGGTTATAATATACATTCCCAGCCTTTGGATTTGGAACTGTCAATCAATGCAGATTTCCACCACATTCGCGCAGTCAATCAGATACCAGATTTCAGATTCTGACACCTGAAGAAGCTGATTTCAATAGGCAAGTGTGTTGGTTGCTGGCTTCCATCAGGAAGGACATTCCCTGGAGATAACCGGGCTGACTCTGATAGCAGGAATATAATCACCTGAGAAAAATAACAAATCACATTGTCCAGAACACAGTAAAGTTTATTTATCACTCACAAGTAAAGCTTACATTAACACTGCGGTGAGGTTACTATGAAATTCAAAGTACAAGCAACCCTCTGAGAGTAATCTAATAAATAGAACCCAGTTCATTCTTTTTGAAACTGGCTTTGATCTTGAGGTGGGATTTTATGCTCCTAACCTCCGCTTGCAGGTAAAGAACAACTCATATAGCGTGGCATGGTGGCACAGTGGTTAATGTTGTTCCCTAGAGGGAGCGGGCAGGGCTTAAATGACCAGCCAGCTTGCTGTAGCAGCAGAGAGAGCTATTGCGCATGTGCTGACATCTACCGTCCCTCAACCTATACCTGTGACTTCTTGTTCTAAAGTGTCCCGTAAGAGTAAACATTTGTGCTGGAATTCTACCACTCCACCCGCCATGGAATAGGAGCAGGTGAGAGCAACAGAAATATCCATTGATCTCAGGCGGGAATTTCCGATCTCCCTTGAGCAAGGCCATAAAGTTTTGCCCTCAGTCTACATTTACTTGATCAGTCCCTTTGAAAATTTTATATACCTTGATAAAGATCCTCTCTCATCCTTCTAAACTCCTCGATGGCCTGACATGATGCCAAGGGCAGTGCTCCCACAAAGAACACAAAGAACAACACAGCACAGGAAACAGGCCCTTCGGCCCAACAAGCCCGCACCGCCATCTTAACAATGTATTTTTCCTCCACCTCCCCATGAAAGAAGTTGATGTTGTTACAGCAGGGTGTGGAATCTTCCACGTTCAACACGAAGCATCCATTCAACTTGATAGAACGTAGAACACTACAGCACAAACAGGCCCTTCGGCCCACAAGTTGCGCTAATCATGTCCCTACCTACCAGGCCTATCTATAACCCTCAATCCCATTAAATCCCATATACTCATCCAGAAGTCTCTTAAAAGACCCCAGCGAGTTTGCCTCCACCACCACTGACGGCAGCCGATTCCACTCACTCACCACCCTCTGAGTGAAAAACTTACCCCTGACATCTCCTCTGTACCTGCTCCCCAGCACCTTAAACCTGTGTCCTCTCGTAGTGACCATTTCAGCCCCGGGAAATAGCCTCTGAGAATCCACTCTATCTATTCCTCTCAACGTTTTATACACCTCTATCAGGTCGCCTCTCAACCTTCGTCTCTCCAGGGAGAAGAGACCCAGCTCCCTCAACCTATCTTCATAAGGCATGCCTCCCAATCCAGGCAACATCCTTGTAAATCTCCTCTGCACCCTTTCAATAGCTTCCACATCCTTCCTGTAGTGAGGTGACCAGCACTGCGCACAGTAGTCCAAGTGGGGTCTGACTTATACAGCTGATGTGGAAGCTTTAGACGCAGCAGAGACACTGGGCCTGATTTTACCATCAATTTGCACCCGTTTTTGGGCATGAAAACTTGGTAAAAGTCAGGCATGCATTTACATTGACTTAATGGGCTACACACCCTACTTTATCGGCACTTCTCGTTTCCACTGCCATGTTCACCCATCCAGAATTGGTGCAAAACAGACACGCTAAATATTTTTAAGAAGCGGGTTGATGGGTTTTTGATAAGAGAGGGGATTAAGGGTTATGGGGAGAGGGCCGGAATGTGGAACTGAGCCACGACAGATCAGCCATGATCTTATTGAATGGCGGGGCAGGCTCGAAGGGCTAGATGGCCTACTCCTGCTCCTATTTCTTATGTTCTTACGCTCCGTAAAAGCCCGATTCAGGGGTCCCAGTTAGTGAGGAGGTAAGTGCCGAGTGTCCGACAGCTTGAGATCGGCGGGGTGGAATGTGGTGAGGGGGTGAGGAAGTCGGGTCCGCTGCCACTCTGCCTGACATCAGTGGGGGGAGGAGCTGTGATTGGTCTGGGTGGCGGGAGCTGGGGGGATAAGGGGGTCAGTAATGTTGTGGCGGTGGGACAATGTCTGTTGGACCGGGGTGGGGGCATTATCTGGTCCGGGAGGGATGTGGTAAGGGAGTCCTATCCTATCTTTCTCTTTTTTGCGCATGTGCTGTTGGAGGCGCTGATTGGAACTGTAGGGTTTCGGGTGCGTTAAGCCCCGTCCACAGGCTCGTGATTTGGAATCGCTGATATTTTTTCAGGCAGAGTGTGTCTAGGGGCGCCTGAGAACGGGTCTAAAAGTTGGATCTGAAACACTCCCAGTTTCAAGTCCGTTCAGCACTTAGAATCAAAATGGTCAAATAGGGCGCACAGGATCTGACATGTGAGTGTCTTGACCAGATGGAGTGAACTACACAAGGTGACTGCAACTTTACAAACACTATGGGGAGTAATGGATCACTACCTAGCACTAACACTACAGGGAGTAATCGATACATGGATTTGGGCCGGTGTCTGTGGGAGTTTGCGCATTCTCCCCGTGCTTGCGTGGGTTTTCTCCGGGTGCCCCGGTTTCCTCCCACACCCCAAAGATGTGCTCTTAGGCTGATTGGCGTAACAAATTGTCCCTAAATTAGTCTCTCCTCAATGTGGAATGCCATAAGCATAGACAAGGTTCACGGGTGGAGAGGGGACTCACAGTGTTAAAATGGCGGTGTGGGCTCGTTGGGCTGAAGGGCCTGTTTCCCGTGCTGTGTTGTTCTTTGGTCTTTGTAATGATGAAAGGATGACCTGAGGGAATCAAGGACACACCAGTAATTACAACAGTATACTGGACACACTGAGATAAATTGACGGTCTAAGCAGCATCTTTTCAAAGGGGATGAGTCATCATCCCTCAGGAGATGAGAGGAGAGATGCAGAAGCAAGTTCTCTAAGGAATAAAATCAACACTGAGAAAGGCAAGAGAAATGCTCTCCTGGCCAAACTTAGAATCTCTACAGTGCAGAAGAAGGCAATTCGGCCTATCGAGTCTGCACTGACTCTCCGAAAGAGTATTTTACACAGACCCATCTCTGCCCACATTCCCCGTAACCCAAGTATTTATCAAGGCTAACGCATGTAATCTATACATCTTTGGACACTAAGGGTCAATTTAGCATGGCTAATCCATCCAACTGGCACATCTTTGGACTGTGGGAGGAAACTGAGGCACTTGGAGGAAGCCCACGCAGACATGGAGAGAATGTGCAAACTCTACACAGACTGTCACCCTAGGCTGGAATCGAACCTGGGTCCCCGGTGCTGGGGGGCAGCTCTGCTAACCACCGTGCCACCCGTGCCTCCCATCAGCTATTAAGTTAAAGGCCACATTGATTAATGCAGTGTTTGTCACGAGTATCAAGCTACGCAAGCTAGAGAATAACTGGTGATGCCTGACATCCCAGTAAGACCACGGGTAAAGTACTTCACATTGGCTGGGAGTAATTATCTTGTCACAGTCGATGACCATTCCAACAGCTGGCAGGTAAATCAGTTGACTTCAATGACATTGAGAGAAATAGTAGGATGCTAATAGGGCGGCACGGTAGCACAGTGGTTAGCACTGCTGCTTCACAGCTCCAGGGTCCTGGGTTCGATTCCAGGCTCAGGTCACTGCCTGTGTGGAGTTTGCACATTCTCCTCGTGTCTGCGTGGGTTTTCTCCAGGTGCTCCGGTTTCCTCCCACAATCCAAAGATGTGCGGGTTAGGTTCATTGGCTATGCTAAAATTGCCCTTTAGTGTCCTGGCATGTGTAGGTTAGAGGGATTAGCAGGTAAATGTGTAGGGATATGGGGATAGGGTCTGGATGGGATTGTGTTCGGTGCAGACTCGATGGGCCGAAGGGCCTGTTTCTGCACTGTAGGGTTCTAGTTCTAGTTCTTAAAAGACACTTTGGCTCGCATTCCAGATATTGTGATGAGTAAAAATGGACCTCGGTTCACTAGTAAAGAATTCACTTTCAATTCATAAAGGACTGATAAATTCATTTCCACACATCTTCTACACACTATATCTCTTTGATTTGTTTTGATTTATTATTGTCACATGTATTAACATATGCTGAAAAGTATTGTTTCTTGCGCGCTATACAGATAAAGCATACCGTTCATAGAGAAGGAAAGGAGAGAGTGCAGAATGTAGTGTTACAGTCACAGCTAGGGTGCAGAGAAGGAGTGCCAAATTTGTAAGAGATTGAATTAAAGCATTGTTAGAGAGTTTAAAAGTGTTAGAATGAAGTTTTAGAAGAACAGAGTGAAAATAAAAAATTGAATCAGAAGGTGTGCTGGGCACAGTTTGTAAGAAGTCACCTCACTCCAGCGGTACCTTGGAATAAAAAAGTCAAATCAAAATGAGGCCCTGGTGAAGAAGAAAAAAGAGGCACATGACATGCATAGGCAGCTGGAATCAAGTGAAACTCTTCAAGAGTAAAGGGGGTGTAGTAGTAAAGTTAAGAGAGAAATCAGGAAGATAATGGTTGCAAAGCAAATCATTTCAGGTAATCAAGTCTTTACAGGTACAGACGGTTCATGTCACACTACACGTAACCCTCACCATTTGGCCTGGGCTTGCAAAATCCTATTAACTCTCCTGGCTTGAGACAGTTCACACCTCTTATTCCTCTCTCCACTCGCACTGTCTGTACCTGTAAAGACTTGATTAGCTGTAAAGACTCGCATTCCAACCATTATCTCGCAATTGAGTCTTTGTCTATATGTGCCATGTTTGTGAAACCCTATCTCCACTCAGCTGGTGAAGGGACAGCGCTCCGAAAGCTCGTGATTCCAAATAAACCTGTTGGACTTTAACCTGGTGTTGTGGGACTTCTTACTGTGCCCACCCCAGTCCAATGCCAGCATCTCCACATCGACCTGTTAGACTGTGTAGCGTGCCAGAAACAATACTTTTCATTGTGTACTAATACATGTGACAATAAGAAATCAAAGTTAAAAAAAATCAAATAGATCCGAGTATTTGAGATCAAACCTTCAACATCTACCATTGGCACAACATCGTGGGCTAAAGGGCCTCTTTCTGTGTTGTACTGTTCTATGTTCTATGTACCAACTAGTGACGCTGCTCCTTCACAGCAGCCGGGCAACCGGGGAGAACTGACTCACCAGCTGCGTTGGGCACAGAACGGGCATCAATCCCAGGAGTTCATGAGTTTCCATCAACTGCTATGGAACAACAACAGTCACCAAGGGCACAGGAGTGAGAATGTCCAGACAAGAATCATCACCCAGACAAACAGCCAATGGCAATACTAAATTTAATTAAGATTTCTGTATGTGTAAAGACTGGGGTTAAGGATTTGTGGTCCTGCGGAACTAAACGGCAATTTAAACAAAGAACAAAGAACAACACAGCACGGAGAAACAGGCCATTCGGCCCAACGAGCCCGTGCCGCCATTTCAACATTGTGAGTCTCCTCTTGCACCCATGACTCTTGTCTACGCTTATGGCACTCCACATTGGAAACCAGATTGAGGGGAGACTAAGTTAGGGACAATTTGTTCCATCAGTCGGCCTAAGAGCACATCTTTGGGGTGTGGGAGGAAACCGGAGCACCCGGAGAAAACCCACGCCAGCATGGGTTGCGTCTGCTGGCAGGAGACGCACTGCAGTGGTGTGGACGATAGAATCCTGGCCCAAGTGTGCAATACATGTGGACAGACTGGTGAGTGGAACCATGCCAATGCAAGAGAGGAGAGGGGGTGTATAGTGGGCAATGTGGGTAATACACCATCACACACAGGACTGTGCCTGCAAATGTACCTTGAGCTCGTAAGGGATTGTTCTGTATGAAAGGGGGAGCTGACTGGGTTTTGAAATGATTGATCTGGCTTTACATTGTAAGTTGGGTACATTGTTGGCAAGTGTGAGGTGGTCCACTTTGGTAGGAGGAATGGTAGGAAGGACTATTACTTACGGGGCGAAAAACTGCAGCAGGCGACGGTGCAGAGGGACCTCGGGGTCCTTGTGCATGAGTCGCAAAAACCCAGCTTGCAGGTGCAGCAGGTGGTCAGGAAGGCAAATGGGATGCTGGCCTTCATAGCGAGGGGGATTGAATATAAAAGTAGGGAGGTCTTGCTGCAGCTGTATAGGGCATTGGTGAGGCCGCAGCTGGAGTACTGTGTGCAGTTTTGGGCGCCGCACCTGCGCAAAGATAGTTTGGCATTGGAGGGAGTGCAGAGGAAGTTTACTAGGCTGATACCGGAGTTGAGGGGGTTGAGCTATGAGGAGAGGCTGAATAAACTGGGCTTGTACTCATTAGAGTTTAGAAGAATGAGGGGAGATCTCATTGAGACATATAAGATGATGAATGGGATGGATAGGATAGAGGTGGAGAGACTCTCCCGCTCAAAAAAGACAGTAGGACTAGGGGGCACAGCCTCAAGATAAAAGGGGGGCGGTTTAGAACGGAGTTGAGGAGGAACTTCTTCACTCAAAGGGTAGTGAATCTCTGGAATTCTCTGCCCGTTGAAGTGGTGGAGGCTGCCTCGCTAAATATTTTTAAGACGTGGGTTGATGGGTTTTTGATAAGAGAGGGGATTAAGGATTATGGGGAGAAAGCGGGAAAGTGGAACTGAGCAGCGACAGATCAGCCATGATCTTATTGAATGGCGGGGCAGGCTCGAAGGGCTGGATGGCCTACTCCTGCTCCTATTTCTTATGTTCTTATGTTCACCCTTCAGCCTCCTACGCTCCAGAGAAAAAAGTCCCAGTCTATCCAGCCTTTGGTTCTGACTGCTGCTGCTGGCTGCATTATTGATGTGATGAGACACGAGATCACCGCTCATTATGATTTCCTTTTGAATCTGTGCCAACAGAGAAGCCGCAGGCTCGACTCCACTCGAAGGCAATTCAAGCTTAACTCGGACATGAGGGGAAAGACTTTCCGATGAATGTCAGCCCTGCCTCCCTGGTCACTGCTCACCTCTTCCCCGAGTCAAAGCTTGCTGGGTTCAAGTTACTCGCTGGAGACCCGAACCTCAAAAATCTAGGCTGACTCTCCAACGCAGTATGGAGGGAGAACTTCACTGTCTGCCTTGTGGATGAAACATTAAACTGAGGCCCTGTTTCAAGCGGTGTAGATATGGACGGCACAGTGGCACAGTCGTTAGCTCTGCTGTCTCACAGTACCAGGGATCCGGGTTCGTTTGGGTCACTGTGCATCTCCTCCAGTTTCAAAGAACAAAGAACAAAGAACAACACAGCACGGGAAACAGGCCCTTCGGCCCAACGAGCCCACGCTGCCGTCCCATTGTCTCAGTGACCTATTCATGATTTTAGTCTACGCCTAATGTGCGAGGATCAGGGAGGTCCAATATAGGGACAATTTGTTACCCAATCAATTAGCCTAAAAGCACATTTTTGGGATGTGGGAGGAAACCGGAGTACCCGGAGGAAACCCAAGCAACCACGGGGAGAACGCGCAAACTCCCACGGACACAGGCCCAAATCCATGTGTCCGCACAGCAACAGAGATAGCCTCTGAGCTGTCATGATGCCCTCGAGATGGTCCAGTTTACGCACACCAACGACATGAAGCAGTAGGCAACTCCCGAAGCAACATCCAAGAGCAGCCCACCACAACCTGCCGCCCGCATGCCCCTTGCTGGACTTAAATGCCTGTGGATAAAAAGTTCATTATTAAAAGACTCTATATCCCTGAGGCTAAAACTGAATCCCAAGCCTACAATGTTTAGTAAGGCCTGCTATATCCCCCTATATGTAGACCGCTCATGTGGCTGTCCAAGTGACTCTTGAACAACCCTAGCGTGCCTGCTTCCACCACCTTACTCGGCAGTGCATTCCACATCCCCACTACCCTTTGTGTGAAAAACTGCCCTCTAATATTAGTCTTATATCTAGCCCCCCTCACCCTAATCCCACAATCTGGAGATATGCAGGTTAGGTGGATTGGCCAGGCTAAATTGCCCATTAGTGTTAGGGGATTAGCAGGGTAAATACATGGGGATAGGGTCTGGGTGGGATTGTTGTTGGTGCAGGCTCAATAGGCCAAATGGCCAATTTCTGCATTGTAGCAATTCTGTTCTATCTCATGACACACTTTTGAATCATAGAACCACAGTGCAGAAATAGCCATTCAGACCATCGAGTCTGAACCGATTCTGACAGAGTTTCTTATCTCCCACAAACCCACACATTTCCCATGGCTAATCCATCCAAGATACACATTTTGGACATTGGGGCAATTTAGCCTGGCCAATCCATCTAACCTGCACATCTTTGGGCTATGGGAAGAGCCTGTAACACCCAAAGGGAACCCACGCAGGCTCGGGAAGATGACCTATCATCTCCTTGAGACAGAGGATCGGCCATGACCATACTGAATGGCAGAGCAGGCTTGAAGGGCTGAATGGCCTCCTCCTACTCCGAGGTTCTATGCTTCTGTTCACCTCCATCACTCAATGTGGTTGTGAGTTGCACTTTCTCGCCACTCTCTGGGTAAAGACATTTCTCCTGAATTCCTGATTGGGATTGTTAACAATTCTCTTATGCTGATGGCGAGTTGCTAGAAGGCTTAATTGAAGCTAACTGACAATTGTTTAAGGATAGAACAAACTGTCCGCATGTTGGAATATCATGAGAGTGTCCAGTGAGTGGAAGTTATTCAACCAGCTCTCTCTTCTGGCACAGAATGATTGATGTTAAGATTGAAGGGATCAGGAGTTGGGGGTAGGGTGTTAGCGTGGATAGAGGATTGGTTGTCAAATAGGAGGCAGAGAGTGGGGGTCAATGGATGCTATTCGGATTGGCGGTTGGTGACTAGTGGGGTGCCCCAGGGGTCGGTGCTGGGGCCTCAGCTATTTACCATTTATATAGATGATCTGGAGGAGGGAACCGAGTGCAGGGTGTCGAAATTTGCTGATGACACCAAGATTGGGGGAAAGGCAAATTGTGCGGAGGGTGTGGAGAGTCTGCAGAAGGATCTAGATAGGCTGGGCGAATGGGCCAGGAAATGGCAAATGGAATTTAATGTTGGCAAGTGTGAGGTGGTCCACTTTGGTAGGAGGAATGGTAGGAAGGACTATTACTTACGGGGCGAAAAACTGCAGCAGGCGACGGTGCAGAGGGACCTCGGGGTCCTTGTGCATGAGTCGCAAAAACCCAGCTTGCAGGTGCAGCAGGTGGTCAGGAAGGCGAATGGGATGCTGGCCTTCATAGCGAAGGGGATTGAATATAAAAGTAGGGAGGTCTTGCTGCAGCTGTACAGGGCATTGGTGAGGCCGCAGCTGGAGTACTGTGTGCAGTTTTGGGCGCCGCACCTGCGCAAGGATGTTTTGGCCCTGGAGGGAGTGCAGAGGAGGTTTACTCGGCTGATACCGGAGTTGAGGGGATTGAGCTATGAGGAGAGGCTGAATAAACTAGGCTTGTACTCGTTAGAGTTTAGAAGAATGAGGGGAGATCTCATTGAGACGTATAAGATGATGAATGGGATGGATAGGATAGAGGTGGAGAGACTGTTCCCGCTCAAAAAAGACAGTAGGACTAGGGGGCACAGCCTCAAGATAAAGGGGGGGCGGTTTAGAACAGAGTTGAGGAGGAACTTCTTCACTCAAAGGGTGGTGAATCTCTGGAATTCTCTGCCCGTTGAAGTGGTGGAGGCTGCCTCGCTAAATATTTTTAAGAAACGGGTTGATGGGTTTTTGATAGGAGAAGGGATTAAGGGTTATGGGGAGAGGGCGGGAAGGTGGAACTGAGCCACGACAGATCAGCCATGATCTTATTGAATGGCGGGGCAGGCTCGAAGGGCCAGATGGCCTACTCCTGCTCCTATTTCTTATGTTCTTATGTTCTTATGTTCTAGAAGAGTGGATGTTGGGCGCAGAGAGCTGGTTGATGACAACGTATTCCAAACCATAAGACCATAAGATATAGAAACAAAATTAGGCCATTCAGCCCATCAAGTCTTCTTCACCATTCAATCATGGCTGATATGATTCTCATCCCCGTTCTTCTGCCTTCTCCCCCTTATACAAGAACCTATTTATCTCTGTCTTAAAGACACTCAATGACTGGCCTCTGAAACTCTCTGTGGCAAAGAGTTCCCCAGATTTACCTCTCTCTGGCGGAAGAATTTCCTCCTCATCTCAGTTTTAAAGGAGCAACACTTCACTCCGAGATTGTGTCAAAAAATTCATTGAATCCCTGCAGCGCAGAAGGAGGCCATTCGGCCCATTGAGCCCACACCGACCACAATCCCACCCAGGCCCTATTCCCGAACCTCACACATTTACCCTGTTAATCCCCCTGACGCTAGGCTCAATTTAGCACGGCCAATCAACCTAACTGCACATCTTTGGAGTGTGGGAGGAAACCGGAGCACCCGGAGGAAACCCACGCAGACACAAGGAGAATGTGCAAACTCCACACAGACAGTGACCTGAGTCAGAATTGAACCCGGGTCCCTGGTGCTGTGAGGCGGCAGTGCCAATCACTGTGCCATCTTGACAATCAAGTGTCCTCAAGTTCTAGTCTTTTCCACAAGTGGAAACATCCTTTCCACGTCCACTCTATCCAGGCCTCTCGGTATTCTGTAAGTTTCAATAAGATCCCCCCTCATCCTTCTAAACTCCACCGAGTATAGATCCAGGCTCCTCAGACACTCCTTATACGACAAAGCCTTAATTCCTGGGATCATTCTTATGAACCCTTGAGGTGAAGGATAGTTTGGTGATGACTGAGTGGCTAAGGATAGCACTGTGGTGACAACCGCCATTCTGAAGGGGGAGAAAGACAAATGCATTATTCATTCGAGATTAGATTCGATCTGAACATTTCTACCCTGTCCAAAACTGGATCAATGAACATTCATAAAAAAGCAATTAAAAAGTCAATGTTTTGCTTGCTAAAGCCTCGTTCAGCTTATTAATGATGTATGGAACTCCATGGTGCATAGTCAAGCTAAAAATTAAATATTCTACCTCGGGCTAAACTGTCTGCAGCGACTTCCATGCAGAAGATTATGAAACATTGTCATGTTTGAAATGAAATGTCGAGGCAGATTCAACAGTAACTTGCAAAAGTCAATTCAATAAATCCTTGAAAATCAGATGTTTGTTGGACTCACAGGGGAAACTCCAGCCTGGCCAATTATTGATTTTTGATTTGATTTGATTTATTATTGCCATGTATTAATATACAGTGAAAAGTATTGTTTCTTGCACGTTATACAGATGAAGCATGCCTTTCATAGAGAAGGAAAAGAGACGGTACAGAATGTAGTGTTACAGTCATAGCTAGGGTGTAGGGAAAGGTCAATTTAACATAAGGTAGGTCCATTCAAAAGTCTGACAGCAGCAGGGAAGAAGCTGTTCTTGAATCTTTGGTACATGTTTTCAGGCTTTTGAATCATTTTCCCTAAGGAAGAGAGAATATCTAGGGTTCGTGGCATCCTTAATTATCATAGAATCCTACAGTGCAGAAAGAAGCCCTTCGGTCCATCGAGTCTGCACTGAACACAATCCCACCCAGGCCCTACCCCCATATCCCTACATATTATACCCACTAACCCCTCTAACCTACGTATCCCTGGGCACTAAGGGGCAACTTCTTAGCATGGCTAATCAACCTAACCAGCACAACTTTGGACTGTGGGAGAAAACCGGAGCACCCGGAGTAAACCCACGCAGACACGAGGAGAATGTGCAAACTCCACACAGACAGTGACCCGAGCCAGAATCGAACCCAGGTCCTTGGAGCTGTGAAGCAGCAGTGTTCTTAAACCCTATGCCTCCCCTACCTTTGGGAAAAGATATTGACTATCTAGCTGATCTGTGTCCCTCATTATTTTACATGATTTCATTATTTTATCATGTCTGATAAAAAGCTGCAACTTCCCTAACAAAAAATATGAAAAATTGGGGCTTTTAAAATTGGAACCAAGGGGATTATTGGGTGATTTGTTAGAGGTGTTAGAACGGGGACAGACATAAGAACATAAGAAATAGAAGCAAGAGTTGCCATCTAGCCCTTCGAGCCTGTCCCGCTATTTAATAAGATCATGGCTGATCTGAAATAGATCAGTTCCACTTTCCCGCTATCTCCCTATAACCCTTAATTCCCTTGTCTATCAGAAACCTATCTACCCGTGACTTAAATATATTCAGCGAGGTAGCCTCCACCACTTCAACGGGCAGAGAATTCCAAAGATTCACCACCCATTGAGTGAAGAAGTTCCTCCTCAACTCCGCTCTAAACTGCACCCCCCCCTTATCTTGAGGCTGTGCCCTCTAGTCCTGCTGTCCTTTCTAAGCGGGAAGAATCTGTCTACCTCTACCCTATCCATCCCCTTCATTATCTTATACGTCTCTACAAGATCCCCCCTCATCCTTCTAAACTCCAACGAGTACAGACCCAGTCTATTCAGTCTCTCTTCATAGTCCAACCCCCTCATCTCCGGTATCAGCCTGGTGAACCCCCTCTGTACTCCCTCCAAGGCCAAAATATCCTCGCGCAAGTGTGGTGACCAAAACTGCAGGGGAGATGGACTGACTCCAGTATTTGGAAGGCTTAGAGTAAAAGATACAAAATTAAATGTAAGAGTTTCAGAATGCAGAACAGCAGAAAGCTTTTTGCGTTTCTGTGAGAGGCCATGAAATGTGCGCGTGGAATCAATGATTAAAGAGCAGCTAATGCCAGCATCTGAAAAAGCCTTTAAGATCGGTGTTTGAATAAAGAGGAACACAGGGAAAAACACTCTCTCTGACCTACATACAATCCTTACAGTGCAGAAGGAGGCCATTTGGCCCATCAAGTCTGCCCCGACCACAATCCCACCCAAGTCCTATCCCCATTACCCCACACGCTTACCCTGCTAATTCCCCTGACACTAAGGGGAAATTTACCGAGGCCAATCCAACTAACCTCGACATCTTTGGACTGTGGGAGGAAGCCAGAGCACCCAGAGGAAACCCGCACAGACATGGGGAGAACGTGCAAACTCTCTCGGAATTTTACATGTTTTAATAAGATCACCCCTCGTTCTTCGCACCCTCTGACTGAAATTTTTTCCCCTCTGGGCCTTTTTGTATCTCTCCCCTCTCGCCTTGAACAAATGCCCTCTGGTTTTAGACTCCCCTACCTTTGAGAAAAGATGTTGACTGATCTACGTCCGTCATTATTTTATATTATTTCATTGTTTTAGAATGACTGATAAAAAGCTGCAACTTCCCTGGCAAAAGACTTGAAAGCCAATGACCCAAGGTGAGAATTGAACCCAGGTCCCTGGCATGGTGAGCAGCAATGCTAACCACTGTGCCACTGTGTGGCCTACACTGATCCTGAGCTCAGCAATGCCTCAAGTTTAAAATTTTCATCCTTATCCTCATCCCTCCATGTGTTCCTGCTTCTACAACACCCATTAGTCTTCAGTGCCACTGTGTCTCTGTCTTGCTACAACTTTTAAGTGTTGTTGGTGAGATTGTGTATGGTTTTGGTCTTCTTATTTATCCAAAGATGTGTAGTTTAGGTGGATTGGCCATGCTAAAATGCCACCCTGGCGCCCAAAGATGTATAGGATTAGTGGGGTAGATACATGGGGTTATGGGGAAAGGGCCTGAGTAAGATGCTTTAGCAGAGAGTCGAGACAGCCTTGTTGAGCGAAGGGCTTCCTTCTGCACAGAACTGTGTACAGTTCTGGTCATCCTATTATAGAAAGGATATTATTAAACTAGAAAGAGTGCAGAAAAGATTTACTAGGAAGCTACCGGGACTTGATGGATTGAGTTATAAGGAGAGGCTGGATAGACTGGGACTTTTTTCTCTGGAGCTTGGGAGGCTGAAGGGTGAACATAAGAACATAAGAAATAGGAGCAGGAGTAGGCCATCTGGCCCTTCGAGCCTGCCCCGCCATTCAACAAGATCACGGCTGATCTGTCGTGGCTCAGTTCCACCTTCCCGCCCTCTCCCAAAAAACCCTTAATCCCCTCTCTTATCAAAAACCCATCAACCCGCGTCTTAAAAAATATTTAGCGAGGCAGCCTCCACCACTTCAACGGGCAGAGAATTCCAGAGATTCACCACCCTTTGAGTGAAGAAGTTCCTCTTCAACTCCGTTCTAAACCGCCCCCCTTTTATCTTGAGGCTGTGCCCCCTAGTCCTACTGTCTTTTTTGAGCGGGAAGAGTCTCTCCACCTCTATCCTATCCATCCCATTCATCATCTTATACGTCTCAATGAGACCTCCCCTCATTCTTCTGAACTCTAACGAGTAGAAGCCCAGTTTATTCAGCCTCTCCTCATAGCTCAACCCCCTCAACTCCGGTATCAGCCGAGTAAACCTCCTCTGCACTCCCTCCAGGGCCAAAATATCTTTGCGCAAGTGCGGCGCCCAAAACTGCACACAGTACTCCAGCTGCGGCCTCACCAATGCCCTATACAGCTGCAGCAAGACCTCCCTACTTTTATATTCAATCCCCCTCGCTATGAAGGCCAGCATCCTATTCGCCTTCCTGACCACCTGCTGTACCTGCAAGCTGGGTTTTTGCGACTCATGCACAAGGACCCCGAGGTCCCTCTGCACCGTCGCCTGCTGCACTTTTTCGCCATGTAAGTAATAGTCCTTCCTACCATTCTTCCTACCAAAGTGGACCACCTCACACTTGCCAACATTAAATTCCATTTGCCATTTCCTGGCCCATTCGCCCAGCCTATCTGGATCCTTCTGCAGACTCTCCACACCCTCCGCACAATTTGCCGTTCCCCCAATCTTGGTGTCATCAGCAAATTTCGACACCCTACACTCGGTTCCCTCCTCCAGATCATACAGAGGTCTATAAAATAATGAGGGGCACAGATCAGCTAGATAGTCAATATCTTTTCTCAAAGGGGCTAAACTAGAAACTAGAGGGCACAGGTTTAAGGTGAGAGGGGAGAGATACAAAAGGGTCCAGAGGGGCAATTTTTTCACACAGAGGGTGGTGAGTGTCTGGAACAGGCTGCCAGAGGTAGTAGTAGAGGTGGGTACAATTTTGTCTTTTAAAAAGCATTTAGCGGGTCACATGCGTAAGATGGGTATAGATGAATACGGGTCAAGTGCGGGCAATTGGCACTAGCCTTGGGGTTTAAAAAAGGGGACGGCATGGATATGTTGGGTCGAATGGCCTGTTTCCAAGCTGTAAACCTCTATGACTCTACGCACAGTAGGGATTCCCTGATTCTATATTACCATGTACTTGCATTGGAAACAGTTCAGAGAAGGTTCACAAGACTGATTCCTGGGATAAAGGCTTTATGAAGAAATTGATTGGGCCGAAACTCATTGTAGTTTAGAAGAATGAGAGGTGATTTCATTAAAACGTGAGAGAATTTGACAGGGTCGATGCTGAGAGGGTGATTCCCTTCTTGGGGGCCTCCAGACCGAGGGAGGCACAAAGGATCTTTCATGTAAGATGGAGATGCAGAGGTATTTCTTCTCTCAAGGTTGTTACTCTTTGAAATTCTCTTCCACAGAGAGCAACGGGTCCTTGAATATAAACTGCTTTTTAGTAGTGAAGGGTTACAAAAGACAGGCAGGAAAATCGAGCTAAGACCACAGTCAAACCAGCCATATTCTTATTAAATGGTTGTGCAGGCTCGATAGGCCCAATAGCTTATCTTTGTTCCTTAATGTTTATTTAATTAGTGTCAAAAATAGGCTTACGTTAACACCACAATGAAGTTACTGTGAAATTCCCCTAGTCGCCACACTCTGCCTCCTGTTCGGGTTACACTGAGGGAGAATTTAGCACGGTCAATGCACCCTAATCAGCACGTCTTTCAGGTTGTGGGAGGAAATCAGAGCACCCGGAGGAAACCCACGCAGACACAGGGAGAACGTGCAGACTCCACACAGACAGTGGCCCAAGCTGGGAATGTGAACCGGGGTCCCTGGCGTTGTGAGGCAGCAAATCTAACCATTGTGTCAGCTGGCCGTCCATATTTAATATCATAGAATCACTACAGGGCAGAAGAGGCTATTCAGCTATAAGATTCAATGACACTGAAAGTAGCAACACAGATGGAGAAGGTAGTCAAGAAGGCATACGGCATGCTTGCCTTCATCAGCTAGGGCACTGAGTTTAAAAATTGGCAATTCATGTTGCAATTTTTTAGAAGCTTAGTTGGCTGCACTTGGAATATAGAACAAAGGACAAAGAACATCACAGCACGGGAAACAGGCCCTTCGGCCCAACGAGCCCGTGCCACCATTTTAACATTGTGTTTTTCCTCTTCCACCTATGACCCTTGTCTAAGCTTATGGCACCCACATTGGAAACCAGATTGAGGGGAGAATAATTTAGGGACAATTTGCTACACCTTTGGGGTGGGAGGAAACCGGAGCACCCGGAGAAAACCCACGCAAGCACGGGGAGAATGCGCAAACTCCCACAGACACCGGCCCAAATCCATGCATCTGCACAGCAAACAGTGATAGCCACCGAGCTGTTGTGGTGCCCATCAAATGGTCCAGTTTAAGCATATTGAATGGCGGGGCAGGCTCGAAGGGCTAGATAGCCCACTCCTGCTCCTATTTCTTATGTTCTTATGTACACAAACAACACAAAGTACTAGGCTACCCTCGAAACATCCAAGAGCAGCCCTCGTACGACCCACCGCATGTATGCCCCTTGTTGGACAACAAGGCGGACCAACACACTACCAGAAGGATGTGAAGTCCTTGGAGAGGGTACAGAAAAGATTTACCAGGATGTTGCCCTGGTGTGGAGGGCATTAGCTATGAGGAGAGGTTGGAGAAACTTGGTTTGTTCTCACTGGAACAACGGAGGTTGAGAGGAGACCTAATAAAAGTCTGCAAGATTATGAAGGGCATGGACAGAGTGAACAGTCAGAAGCTTTTTTCCAGAGTGGAAGAGTCAATTACTAAGGGGGGCACAGGTTTAAGGTGCGAGGGGCAAAGTTTAAAGGAGATGTACTAGGCAAGTTTTTTACAGAGGGTGCTGGGTGTCTGGAACTCACTGCGGGAGAGGTAGTGGAAGCGGATACAGCAGCAACTTTTAAGGGGCATCTGGACAAATACATGAATAGGATGGGAATAGAGGGAGGGTAGGGGGTTTTAGTTCAGTTGGGCAGGATGGTCAGTGCAGGCTCGGAGGGCTGAAGGGCCTGTTCCTGTGCTGTAATTTTCTTTGTTCTTTGACCTGGAAGGACAGGAAGGGAGCTTGGATTAATGTTTAATGCAAAAGGCAGACTTGTAAAACTTGATGGAACTTTTGAAATGGGCCCCATTGACTGATTAATAACCCCTGCGGCAGTTAAACCGGCTAAGTGGCTTATTAACTGCAAGGGAAGCATTAGGTGATTAACGTTGCAAATACAGTGAGATTAATTTCATGTCTCCCATTCCAGCCGCTAAAAACACATTTCGGATGTGACATCTGTAAAGCTGTCGCGTTGGAGTGGTTTTGTTGAGAGATAATAAATGGCAAAGAGGGAAAGAAGTGGCCCCTTTACTTTTTCCTGAATTGAATGAGCTGCGCCTCTTGTTCCTCTTTTTCCTGTCAGCACACTATGTGCAAAATGAGTCAGACAAATGGTTGCTCTCAGAGACAATCCGTACAGAAGATTCTCTCAAGGTTTGCGGTACAGGCCATCGAACAGTGTTTATGCTTATAGAACATAGAACATTACAGCACAAACAGGCCCTTCGGCCCACGAGTTGCGCCGATCACATCAACACCTAACAACCTACAGACCTATCTATAACCCTCAATCTCATTAAACCCCATATACTCATCCAGAAGTCTTTTAAAAGACCCCAGCGAGTTCCCCTCCACCACCGATGACGGCAGCCGATTCCACTCACTCACCACCCTCTGAGTGAAAAACTTACCCCTAACATCACTTCTGAACTTCCCTCCCTGCACCTTAAATCTGTGTCCTCTCGTAGCAACCATTTCAACCCGGGGAAATAGCCTCTGAGAGTCCACCCTATCTATTCCTCTCAACATTTTGTAAACTTCTATCAGGTCGCCTCTCAACCTTCGTCTCTCCAGGGAAGAGTCCCAGCTCCCTCAACCTAACTTCATAAAGCATGCCTCCCAGTCCAGGCAACATCCTTGTAAATCTCCTCTGTACCCTCTCAATAGCTTCCACATCTTTCCTATAGTGAGGCGACCAGAACTGCGCACAATACTCTAAATGAGGCCTGACAAGGGTCTTATAAAGTTGCAGCATTACCTCCCGACTCCTAAACTCAATCCCTCGATTAATGAAGGCCAGTACACCATATGCCTTCTTGACCACCTCCTCCACCTGCGAGGCCGATTTAAGAGTCCTGTGGACCCGGACCCCTAGATCCTTCTGCTCTTCAACACTACTCAGACTTCTGCCCTTGATAGTGTACTCGTTCATCCCGTTGGTTCTGCCAAAATGGACGACTACGCATTTATCCGCGTTGAAGTCCATCTGCCACTTCTCCATCCAGTCCTGCATCCTATCTATGTCCTGTTGCAACTTTTGCCATCCTTCCAGACCATCCACAACACCACCGACCTTCGTGTCGTCAGCGAACTTACTTACCCATCCCTCCACTTCCTCATCCAGGTCATTTATGAAAATGACAAACAACAAGGGTCCCAGAACAGATCCTTGAGGCACTCCACTGGTGACTGACCTCCATTCAGAAAAAGCCCCATCTGCCTTCTGCAGGCAAGCCAGTCCTGGATCCACAAGGCCAAAGGCCCTTGGATCCCATGCCCTCTCACCTTCTCAAGAAGTCTTGCATGGGGGACCTTATCAAACGCCTTGCTGAAGTCCATGTACACTACGTCCACGGCACTTCCTTCGTCAATGTGTTCAGTCACATTATCGAAGAACTCAACTAGGCTCGTAAGGCACGACCTGCCCTTGACAAATCCATGCTGACTATTCCTGATCATGTCAAACCTCTCTAAATGAGTCTTTTTCAACATTAGGATAAATTGATTTGATTTTGATTTATTATGTGTGTTAACATATTGTTTCTTGTACCCTATACAGCCAGAGCATGCCGTTTATAGAGAAGGAAAGGAGAGAGTGCGGAATGTAGTGTTACAGTCAGAGCGAGGGTGTAGAGAAAGATCAACTTAACGTGAGGTAGGTCCATTCAAAAGCCTGACAGCAGCAGGGAAGAAGCTGTTCTTGAGTCATTCGGTACGGGACCTCAGACTTTTATAATTTTCCCAACAGAAGAAGGTGGAAGAGATGCTTTGCAGCTGATGAAGTGTCTTTTTAAGCGCGCTTACTGTTATAATGCAGAGAAATGTAATGACATATAGAGGGCATGTTGGTGAAAAAGGCATATGGGACACGCCTTTATCAATCGTGGCATAGATTATGAAAGCAATGAAGTTGTTTGGGACTTTGGTGAGGCCGCAGCTGGAGTACTGTGTGCAGGTCTGGTCATCACATTATTGGAAGGATGTGATTGCACTGGAGGGGGTTGCAGAGGAGATTCACCGGGATGCTGCCTGGGATGGAATATTTAAGTTACAAAGAGAGGCTGGTTAGGCTTGGATTGTGTTTTTTTGGAGCAGAGAAGGCTGAGGGGCGACCTGATCAAGGTGTACAAAGTTATATGAGGGGCATGGACAGGATGGATAGGGAGCAGCCGTTCCCCTTCGTTGAAGGGTCAGTTAGGAGGGAACATTGGTTCAAGGTGAGGGGCATAACTTATTTGGGGGGGGGGATGCTGTGAGGAAAAGCATTTTACCCAGAGGGTGGTGAGGGTCTGGAATGGAGCTGCCTGGAAGGGTGGTGGAGGCAGGACGTCTCACTTCCTTTGAAAAGCACCTGGATGAACACTTGGCACAACATAACATTCAGGGCTATGGGCCACATGCTGGTAGATGGGATTAGGTGGGAGTGCAGGTGTTTCTCATGTGTCATTGTGAGCTTGATGGGCCGAAGGGCCTCTTCTGGGTGGTATGATTCTATGAAACTATGACATGGCCATTGGTGAGGAAACAACACTCATTGTTGACCTTGAATAAAGCTGCTCACAAAAGGTTAGAAATCTCTACCATGTGGATTTCCCCTTCCTGGGTCCATTTTTAAGCTGGCACCGAGCCAATGAGATCTCCAGTCCTCCGGCAAGTGTGATGTCATCAAAAAGGGGAAGCAACCAATCACATTGAAGCATTCTCACAGACCGCAAGCTAGGCAGCTAAAATGACCTGATTTTTTTCTTTTTAAGTTAGGATTTTGCACAGAGCGCTGTACCTTATTCATAGAATCCCTATAGTGCAGAAGCAGGCCGTTCAGCCCATTGAGTCTGTACTGACCACAATCCCATCGTGGCTCTATGCTCCCCACACCCTGCTAATCCCCTGCTAATCCCCTGACACTCGGGTCAATTTATCATGGCCAATCAACCTAACCCGCACATCTTTGGACTGTGGGAGGAAACCGGAGCACCCGGAGAAAACCCACGCGGACACGAGGAGGAAAAGCACATTGTTAAGATGGCGGCATGGGCTTGTTGGGCCGAAGGGCCTGTTTCCTGTGCTGTGTTGTTCTTTGTTCTTTGACATGGAGAGAACGTGCAAACTTCACACAGACAGTGACCTGAGAGTGGAATTGAACCCAGGTCACTGGCACTGTGAGGCAGCAGTGCCATCCATGTATGTCTGTATTGGGACATACATGTGGGATTAATGTGGAAGATGAAGTATCATGAAAAGCTATCTTTTTAAATTGTAATTTTAAAATTGGGATTTTTAAAATCATAAAAGAGAAATTTGATTTTCAATAATTATAGAACTAGTTTTTCAGGATCAGTGACACTGTTCAGCAGGAGTTATGAATTCAGTAATCTGTTAAAAAGCAACTACACCTCACTCAACAAGATGTAACTTCTTCACAGGCGCTTTTTAATAGTGGGTTCAAATGTTTAATGTTTATTTATTATTGTCACAAGTTGGCTTACATTAACATTGCAGTGAAGTTACTGTGAAAATCCCTTACTCTGGCGCCTGTTCAGAATTTAGCATGGACGGTGCACCTAACCAGCACGACTTTCAGACTGTGGGAGGAAAACCGGAGCACCCGGAGGAAACCCACGCAGACACGGGGAGAATGTGCAAACTCCACACAATGGCCCAAGCTGGGGTTTGGACTTGGGTCCCTGGTGCTGTGAAGCAGCAGCGCTAACTGTGCCACCGTGCCACCCAAAGGGACAAGCGCTCATCACTTTCGTGTTTTCTAATCAGTTGCAGTCTGAGGGAGCTTCAACTGCACATCCTCTGGAGAAACACAGAATCACAGACAGCAACCTCCATATTCAATCGCTGATACTGAGGAGCAGTGGAGAATCTTTAAGGAGATCTTTCTTGGTGCTCAGCAGAAATTTATTCCGATGGTTAAAAAGGACAGTAGGAGGAGAGGTAATAAGCCGTGGATAACGAAGGAGGTGAAGGAAAGTGTTAAATTAAAAGCGGCGGAATTTGGAGTAGCTAAGAGCAGTGGGCGAGAAGAGGATTGGGAAAGGTTTAAATGTCAACAAAGATTGACAAAGAAGTTGATAAAGGAGGGTAGGAGAAGCTATGAGGCTGGGCTAGCGCTTAATATAAAAAAGGATAGCAAGAGTTTTTATAAATATATAAAAAGGAAGAGGCTGGCTAGGGTGAATGTTGGTCCTTTAAAGGATGAGAAAGGGGAGCTAGTGGTAGGGGATGGGGATATGGCTCAGGTATTGAATAACTTTTTTGTTTCTGTCTTCACGGAGGAGGACGTGAATAATTTGCCGGGTGTTAGCGATGGAAAGGTGGTAGGACTGGAGCGTCTTAATGACATTACTATTACTAGAGAGGCGGTGCTCGACAGACTGGAGGAGCTGATTGTGGACAAGTCCCCAGGACCGGATGGAATGCATCCGAGGGTTCTGAAAGAAATGGCGGAGGTGATAGTGGATGCATTGGTGGTTATTTTCCAGACGTCGCTGGATTCCGGGGAAGTGCCGGAAGATTGGAAAACGGCTAATGTTACGCCGTTGTTTAAGAAGGGTGCCAGGCAAAAGGCGGGGAATTATAGGCCGGTTAGTTTAACGTCTGTGGTAGGTAAAATGTTAGAATCTGTCATTAAGGAGGAAATTGCGAGGCATCTTGAAGGGAATTGCTTGATAGGGCGGACTCAACACGGTTTCATTAAAGGGAAGTCGTGTCTGACAAATTTACTGGGGTTCTATGAGGATGTGTCTAGGGCAGTGGATAGAGGAGAGTCGGTGGATGTGGTCTTTCTGGATTTTCAGAAGGCATTTGACAAGGTACCTCACAAGAGGTTATTGCAGAAGATCAGGGGACATGGAGTTGGGGGTAGGGTGTTAGCGTGGATAGAGGATTGGTTGTCAAATAGGAGGCAGAGAGTGGGGGTCAATGGGTGCTATTCGGATTGGCGGTTGGTGACTAGTGGGGTGCCCCAGGGGTCAGTGCTGGGGCCTCAGCTATTTACCATTTATATAGATGATCTGGACGAGGGAACCGAGTGCAGGGTGTCGAAATTTGCTGATGATGCCAAGATTGGGGGAAAGGCAAATTGTGTGGAGGGTGTGGAGAGTCTGCAGAAGGATCTAGATAGGCTGGGCGAATGGGCCAGGAAATGGCAAATGGAATTTAATGTTGGCAAGTGTGAGGTGGTCCACTTTGGTAGGAAGGACTATTACTTACGTGGCGAAAAACTGCAGCAGGCGACAGTGCAGAGGGACCTCGGGGTCCTTGTGCATGAGTCGCAAAAACCCAGCTTGCAGGTGCAGCAGATGGTCAGGAAGGCGAATGGGATGCTGGCCTTCATAGCGAGGGGGATTGAATATAAAAGTAGAGAGGTATTGCTGCAGCTGTATAGGGCATTGGTGAGGCCGCAGCTGGTGAGTACTGTGTGCAGTTTTGGACGCTGCACCTGCGCAAGGATATTTTGGCCCTGGAGGGAGTGCAGAGGAGGTTTACTAGGCTGATACCGGAGTTGAGGGGATTGAGCTATGAGGAGAGGCTGAATAAACTAGGCTTGTACTCGTTAGAGTTTAGAAGAATGAGGGGAGATCTCATTGAGACGTATAAGATGATGAATGGGATGGATAGGATAGAGGTGGAGAGACTCTTCCCGCTCAAAAAAGACAGTAGGACTAGGGGGCACAGCCTCAAGATAAAGGGGAGGCGGTTTAGAACAGAGTTGAGGAGGAACTTCTTCACTCAAAGGGTGGTGAATCTCTGGAATTCTCTGCCCGTTGAAGTGGTGGAGGCTGCCTCGCTAAATATTTTTAAGAAGCGGGTTGATGGGCTTTTGATAAGAGAGGGGATTAAGGGTTATGGGGAGAGGGCGGGAAAGTGGAACTGAGCCACGACAGATCAGCCATGATCTTATTGAATGGCGGGGCAGGCTCGAAGGGCTAGATGGCCTACTCCTGCTCCTATTTCTTATGTTCTTATGTTCTTATGTACTGTCAGTTCTGTGGGAGGAATGGCTGCGAACGATCGCAGTTTTGCTACTCGTGCGAAATTCTGCCTAATGTATATCATGACACAGGGAAAGTGACAATGGAATAGAAGATCAAGATGACAGAATGTGTAGCGATAAATGTTATACTGACCAGAACATGACATCCTAAGGCTAAGGGATGACAGAAGTGTGCTTCTGTAAGATCAAAGATATCAACAACAACCATCTTTATCATTGGAAGTTATTTATTTTCGCCTGGAAAGATCACACAGTTGGGAACAGGAGCATAAAATACGACTTATTCAGCAGAAGCCACCGTGTTTTCTCTGTTCCGTATTACCAGTTCCAATTTGTGTGCACTAACATGCATAAAGGTCTGCGATAATATTTCGGGAAAGGTCATTCATACTTCAAAAACATCTCATTCTGTAAAGGTCAAGCAATTAATTTCCAGTCTCACCACAGCTCAGACAAGGTATGCAGAGATTAAATGTGACTTTTACCAGTCACCGGGGAGGGGGGCGACACCTGTCCATATGGTGACATATCCCAAATGAGTCGGGGGTTTGAAGCCACAATGAATTCTCTGAACTTAAAAGTGCGTTGTCATATTGCTGTTACAGTGGTGACTATCAATGTCTCTCACACTGTTTGGTGTGGGAACTAGTACAGAAAAGACGTGACAAGTGCCAGCCTGAAAGCTATATCTGCTTGGAATATTAAACCTACGCTTAAAAGGATCGCTATGACACTATTGTCCCTGGTAAACCACTGTCCCTTTGTGCAAACTGTGGCGATTTTTGATTTGATTTGCTATTGTAACATAGATGGATGTTTACGCATGGAAACAGGCCCTTCGGCCCAACTTGTTCATGCCGCCCTTTTCTTCCAATCCCAATTGCCCGCATTTGGCCCATATCCCTCTGTAAAGTGTGACCTTATCAATGTCTTGTATAATTTCAACAAGATGTCCCAACTCCTGTATTCAATGTTCTGACTGATGAAACCAAGCATGCTGAATGTGTATTAGTATACAGTGAAAAGTATTGTTTCTTACGCACTATGCAGACAAACTTACCGTACATAGAGAAGGAAAGGAGAGAATGCAGAACGTAGCGTTACAGTCATGGGCTGAGTTGTATTTAAGGATCAACTTATTACAAGGTAGGTCCATTCAAAAATCTGATGGCAGCAGGGGAGAAGCTGTTCTTGAGTCAGTTGGTATGTAGCCTCAGATTTTTGTATCTTTTTCCCAATGGAAGAAGGTGGAAGAGAGAATGTCTTGGGTGTGTAGGGTCCTTAATTATGCAATGGATGGGAGGCTGGTTTGCGTGATGGATTGGCAAATGGTGAGAATTATTTGTAAACCTCACTGAAGAATAAATAAGTTTCGCTCTACTATTCATAGAAACCTTACAGTGCAGAAAGAGGCCATTCAGCCCATCGCGTCTGCAACAATCCCACCCAGACCCTATCCGAGCCTAGTTACCCTGCTAATCCCTTTAACCTATCACATCCCCGGATATTCAAGGTTAATTTAGCATGTCCAATCAACACAACCCGCACATCTTTGGACTGTGGGAAGAAACTGGAGGAAACCCACACAGACACGGGGAGAATGTGCAGACTCCTTACGGACAGTGACCCAAGTCGGGAATTGAACCCGGGACCCTGGAGCTGTGAGGCAGCAGTGCTAACCATTGTGCCACCCCTTGTATCTAAATACTCAATAAACATTAGCAGAGAAGTGGTAATGAGTTGGTATTGGTGAATATTCCTTCATCTATGATTTTTAACCCAGCTACTCAAGGTCAGAAAGGTGTGCCAATGGAAACTTCTACTTTTGTCCATTTTAAATGATTGGGTTAATACCACATTACCCCAGTCACAAGGGGACATAAGTTCAAGGTGAGAGCAGAAGGTTTAGCAGGGATGTGAGGAATAATTTTGTTGCCCAGAGAGTGGTGAAGGTCTGGAATGTGCTGCCTGTGAGGCTGGTGGAGGTGGGATGCCTTCCATTCTTTAAAAAATACCTGGATGAACACTTGCCGTAGCACTCAGGGCTATGGGCCAACTGCTGGTTAATGGGATTGAGTGGGAGGTCAGATGTTTCTCATGTGTAGGTACAGACTAGATGGTGCTTCTCTCCCAGACCAGTTTCCTCTCCAAATCTTATGGCACTTTGTCAAAAGTGATCAAGGTGTGTCTTTCACATCGCCATTTTGAGGTTTAGGAACTAAACATACTGGCAAAACTGGTTCCGCAGAGATCAGAGCACCCTTATCAAAGCAAAGAGTAACCTTCCCTCCATGGAGGCATCAGGGCTCCTCCACCGAATGGCCATCAACAGCAACTCCTTCTCACCCCACCCCCACCAACCCTGTTATCGCCAGCACCCTTACCTTCCCCATGGTCATGGCTGTCATTGACCACCGTCCTTCCCGGGATCTCCCACTCCCCCTTCCCACCCACCTCCCTCTTGAGAGTGGGCTCAAGATCTCATCCACCTTCTCTATACGCAGTTTCCTAACTCGAATAACTTCTATCAGGTCCCGCAAAGAAACTACAAAGGGTGTGAACGGAGCCCAGCCCATCTCAGCCCAGCCTCCCATCCATTGACTCTGTCTACACTTCCCAGTGCCTCGGCAAAGCAACCAGCATAATCAAGGAATCCATGCTCTTCTCTTTTCTACCTTCTTCCATCAGGAAAAAGATACAGAAGTCTGATATCACGTACCAATCAACTCAAGAACAGCTTCTTCCCTGCTGCCACCAGACTTTTGAATGGATTTAGCCTCGCATTAAATCAATCTTTCTCTACACCCTACACAACATCCTGCACCCTCTCCTTTCCTTCTCCCCTATGTACTCTATGAATGGTATATTTTGTCTGTATAGCGTGCAAGAAACAATACTTTTCACTCTATCCCAATACCGTGGGTGGCACGGTAGCACAGTGGTTAGCACTGCTGCTTCACAGCTCCAGGGTCCTGGGTTCGATTCCCGGCTCGGGTCACTGCCTGTGTGGAGTTTGCACATTCTCCTCGTGTCCGCGTGGGTTTTCTCCGGGTGCTCCGGTTTCCTCCCACAGTCCAAAGATGTGCGGGTTAGGTTCATTGGCTATGCTAAAATTGCCCCTTAGTATCCTGGGATGTGTAGGTTAGAGGGATTAGCAGGTAAAATGTGAAGGGATATGGGGATAGGGTCTGGGTGGGATTGTGTTCGGTGCAGACTCGATGGGCCGAAGGGCCTGTTTCTGCACTGTAGGGTTCTATGCTGGTTCTATGTTATGAATCTGTGGAACTCCCTGCCCAGTGAAGCAGTTGAGGCTACCTCTCTGAATGTTTTTAAGGCAAGGATAGATTTTTGAACAATAAAGGAGTTAAGGGTTATGGTGAGCGGGCGGGTAAGTGGAGCTGAGTCCATAAAAAGATCAGCCATGATCTTATTAAATGGCGGGGCAGGCTCGAGGGGCCAGATGGCCTACTCCTGCTCACAGTTCTTATGTTCCTATGTGATAATAATAAATCAAATCAAATTGGATCAAATCAAATCAGCCCTTAGTGTGGTATTCTCCTGAGTTCTGTCTTTCCTGAAAGTTCTGGAATCAACCTAGCAAATCTTTACTCTAAAATCTTTACCTGCTTTGACAAAGGGTCACCTGGACTCGAACTGTCAGTTCTTTTCTCTCCTTTTCTCAGCTGCCAGCATTTTCCCGTATTTTCTCTTTTGGTTTCCGATTCCAGCATCTGCAATCATTTGCTTTTCTTTTAATCTTTGCTGTCACCTTGCCAGTAGCTTGATATCTCTTTTTGTTATATGGAGATTAGAACAATGCACCCAAGGGTGGTGTAGCTTCATGCATAAGTGTTCTGGCTCGGGTTTAGATTTCTGAAAGATTGGAGGGGTTATTTAGTTTCCCCCTGGGGTATTTCTGGCATTAGCCTTAAACTTTAAAACTGAACTGTTTTATTTCTGATTCCCAACTTACATTACTGGCTGCTTCAGGTTGATGAGCTGCTTATCAAAGGTTTGACAGGTAGAGAAACAAAGGATTAAAATCATATCATTTTATCTCTGTCTTGAACCTAAACCTGTTTGAAGGCACCATAGTAACGAACTGCATACTAAGGAGATAGTGATGCTCAGATTCCAGGTAGCTAAAGACTGGTATCATTAACCTCTTGTCAGGGTTTACTGGGGGTTCCAGTTCCTACAGAAATAGAACATAGAACACTACAGCACAAACATGCTGTATGGCATGAATGTGATGAGGAAAGCGTGTGGCATGTTAGCCTTCATAGGAAGGGGTATAGAATATAAGAGTAGGAGTCTGATGTTGCAGTTGTATAGAACGTTGGTTAGGCCTCACCTGGAGTACTGCGTCCAGTTCTGGTCGCCGTACTACCGGAAGGATGTAGAGATCCTGGAGAGAGCACAGAGGAGATTTACCAGGATGCTGCCTGGTACGGAAGGGCTGTCTTACGAGGAAAGATTGAACGCACTTGGGCTGTTTTCCCTTGAGAGACGTCGGCTGAGGGGGGATCTAATAGAGGTTTATAAGATTATGAAGGGGATAGATAGAGTAAATGGTGGTAAGCTTTTTACGCTATTAGAAATGGATAGAACGAGGGGTCACGGGCTTAGGGTGAGGGGGGCTAGGTATAAGACAAATATTAGAGGCAGTTTTTCACAAAAAGGGTAGTGGGGATGTGGAATGCACTGCCGAGTAAGGTGGTGGAAGCAGGCACGCTAGGGTTGTTCAAGAGTCACTTGGACAGCCACATGAGCGGTCTACATATAGGGGGATATAGCAGGCCTTACTAAACATTGTAGGCTTGGGATTCAGTTTTAGCCTCAGGGATATAGAGTCTTTTTAATAATGAATTTTTTATCCACAGGCATTTAAGTCCAGCAAGGGGCATGCGGGCGGCAGGTTGTGGTGGGCTGCTCTTGGATGTTGCTTCGGGAGTTGCCTACTGCTTCATGTCGTTGATGTGCGTATACTGGACCATCTCGAGGGCAACATGACAGCTCAGAGACTATCTCTGTTGCTATGCGGACACATGGATTTGGGCCTGTGTCCGTGGGAGTTTGCGCGTTCTCCCCGTGGTTGCGTGGGTTTCCTCCGGGTGCTCCGGTTTCCTCCCACATCCCAAAAATGTGCTTTTAGGCTGATTGATTGGGTAACAAATTGTCCCTATATTGGACCTCCCTGATCCTCACACATTAGGCATAGACTAAAATCATGAATAGGTCACTGAGACAATGGGACGGCGGCGTGGGCTCGTTGGGCCGAAGGGCCTGTTTCCCGTGCTGTGTTGTTCTTTGTTCTTTGTTCAAAAGGCCCTTCGGCCCACGAGTTGCGCCGATCACATCAACACCTACCAACCTACTGACCTATCTATAACCCTCAATCTCATTAAACCCCATATACTCATCCAGAAGTCTTTTAAAAGACCCCAGCGAGTTCGCCTCCACCACCGATGACGGCAGCCGATTCCATTCACTCACCACCCTCTGAGTGAAAAACTTACCCCTAACATCACATCTGAACTTCCCTCCCTGTACCTTAAATCTGTGTCCTCTTGTAGCAACCATTTCAACCCAGGGAAATAGCCTCTGAGAGTCCACCCTATCTATTCCTCTCAACATTTTGTAAACTTCTATCAGGTCGCCTCTCAACCTTCGTCTCTCCAGGGAAAAGAGTCCCAGCTCCCTCAACCTAACTTCATAAGGCATGCCTCCCAGTCCAGGCAACATCCTTGTAAATCTCCTCTGTACCCTCTCAATAGCTTCCACATCTTTCCTATAGTGAGGCGACCAGAACTGCGCACAGTACTCCAAATGAGGCCTGACAAGGGTCTTATAAAGTTGCAGCATTACCTCCCGACTCCTAAACTCAATTCCTCGATTCATGAAGGCCAGTACACCATACGCCTTCTTGACCACCTCCTCCATCTGCGAGGCCGATTTAAGAGTCCTGTGGACCCGGACCCCTAGATCCTTCTGCTCTTCAACACTACTCAGATTCCTGCCCTTGATAGTGTACTCGTTCATCCCGTTGGTTCTGCCAAAATGGATGACTACGCATTTATCCGCGTTGAAGTCCATCTGCCACTTCTCCGCCCAGTCCTGCATCCTATCTATGTCCTGCTGCAACTTTTGCCATCCTTCCAGACCATCCACAACACCGCCGACCTTCGTGTCATCAGCGAACTTGCTAACCCATCCCTCCACTTCCTCATCCAGGTCATTTATGAAAATGACAAACAACAAGGGTCCCAGAACAGATCCTTGAGGCACTCCGCTGGTGACTGACCTCCATTCAGAAAAAGACCCATCCACAACCACTCTCTGCCTTCTGCAGGCAAGCCAGTTCTGGACCCATAAGGCCAAAGGCTCTTGGATCCCATGTCCTCTCACCTTCTCAAGAAGTCTTGCATGGGGGACCTTATCAAACGCCTTGCTGAAGTCCATGTACACCACGTCCACGGCACTTCCTTCGTCAAATTATGGATCTTAATTCTGAAAATTGAAACTGTTTACATTTTGTTAACTAGTCTTTCCACTTAGAACAATAGAATCTCCTTAATGCAGGCGAAGGTTTCTCAGGTCTTTAATCCTGCACGGACTTTCTGAAACAGCATCTTATCCAGATCCACTCCTCTCCTTGCCCTATCCCCATCACCCACACATTTTACCATGACTAATCCACCTAACCTACATTTCCTTGAACACCCAGGGGCAATTTAGCATGGCCAATCCACCTAATCCTGTTCACTTTTAGACAATAAGGAAAAATTTAGCCTGGCCAGTCCACCTAGCCTGCACACCTTTGGACATTAAGGGGCAGTTTAGGATGGCCAACCCATCTAACCTGCATATCTTTGGACTGTGGGAGGAAACCAGAGCACTTGGACGAAACCCATGCAGATACGTGGAGAATGTGCAGACTCGGTACAGATTCCCAAGGCTGGAATTGAACCTGGGTTCCTGACTCTGTGAAGCAGTAGTGCTAACCACTGTGCCACCGGGCCGTACGTGGTACATGGGTGTCATTGGCTAGATCAGCATTTATTGCCCATTTCTATTTGCTCTTGAGAAGGTTGTGGTGAACAGCCCTCTCGAACCATCGCAGTCCGTGTTTCGTTGTAGAAAGCCCAACAGTTGGTATATGTCCAGCAATCTCCCACAGACAACAATGTGACAAGGTTCAGGTAACCCGTGATATTGACTGAGCGATAAACATTGGTTCTGATGACTCCTGCTCTTGTGTGAAACAGTCGCGTGGATGTCTTACACCCACTCGAGAAGGCGGAAAGGACCAAGGTTTAATTTCTAATCTAAAAGACAGCACCTCCAACACTGCAGTGCTCTGTCAGTACTGCACTGGGGTGTCAGCATCGATTGTGTGTTCAAGTGAGATTTGAACTCAGAAACTTGTGGCTCAGAAGTTGGGGCTGCTACTGAGATCATGATGGACACACAAATGGGATTTTTTTTATTCAATCAATGGATATGGGTGTCGCTGGCTGGCCAGCATTATTGCTCAACCCTAGTTGCCCTTGAGAAGGTGATGTTGAGCTGCCTTCTTGAACTACTGCAGTCCACGTGGTGTAGGCACACCCACAGTGCTGTTAGGGAGGGAGTTCCAGGATTTTGATCCAGCGACAGTGAAGGAATGGTGATATATTTCCAAGTCAGGATGGTGAGTGGCTCAGAGGGGAACTTGTAGGTGCTGGTGTTCCCATGTATATCTGCTGCCCTTGTCAAAGAACAAAGAACAAAGAACAACACAGCACGGGAAACAGGCCCTTCGGCCCAACGAGCCCGCGCCGCCGTCCCATGGTCAGTGACCTATTCATGATTTTAGTCTATGCCTAATGTGTGAGGATCAGGGAGGTCCAATATAGGGACAATTTGTTACCCAATCAATCAGCCTAAAAGCACATTTTTGGGATGTGGGAGGAAACCGGAGCACCCGGAGGAAACCCACGCAACCATGGGGAGAACGCGCAAACTCCCATGGACACAGGCCCAAATCCATGTGTCCGCACAGCAACAGAGATAGCCTCTGAGCTGTCATGATGCCCTCGAGATGGTCCAGTTTACGCACACCAACGACATGAAGCAGTAGGCAACTCCCGAAGCAACATCCAAGAGCAGCCCACCACAACCTGCCGCCCGCATGCCCCTTGCTGGACTTAAATGCCTGTGGATAAAAATTTCATTATTAAAAGACTCTATATCCCTGAGGCTAAAACTGAACCCTTCTAGATGGAAATGGTTGTGGGTTTGGAAGGTGCTGTCGAAGGATCTTTGATGAATTGTTGCAGTGCATCTTGTAGATAGTACACACTGTTGCTACTGAGTGTCAGTGATGGAGTGGATGTTTGTGGATGGGGTAGCAGTCAAGTGGGGCTGCTTTGTCCCGGATGATGTTGAGCTTCTTGAGTGTTGTTGGAGCTGCTCCCATCCAGGCAAGTGGGGAGTGTTCCATCACACTCCTGCCTTGTGTCTTGTAGATGGTGGACAGGCTTTGGGGAGTCAGGAGGTGAGTTACTCACCGCAGGATTCCTGACCTCTGACCTGCTCTTGTACATATCTCCACAGTGCACCTACAGTGCTGTTAGGAAGGAAGTTCCAGTATTTTGACCTAGAAACAATGAAGGAATGGTCAATATATTTCCAAGTCAGGATGGTGAGTGTCTTGGGTTCGAACTTGCAGAGGGAGCAAGTTCCATCTTGAAGAAGACTGTGTTTCCATGGTACATTTGTAGATGGTACACACTGCTGCCATTGTGCAGTGGCAAGTATATGTTCAATGTCACAGCAGATTTTTAAAAAAAGTTTTGTGCAGTTGATTATGGCAAAATATAAGTGGCACCAGCTGTGATTTAATAGTATCGCCTTCATCTCATTCCGAAAGAGGACAGTAGGTTCATGGCCCAATCCAGACACTTGAGCACAAAATCCAGGCTGACGCTCTAATGAGAGACGGTGGCACAGTGGTTAGCACTGCTGCCTCACAGCACCAGGGACCAGGGTCCAATTCCTGGCTTGGCTGACTGTGCGTCTGTGTGGAGTTTGCACATTCTCCCCATGTCTGCAGGGGTTTTCTCCCGGTGCTCCGGTTTCCTCCCACAGTCCAGAGATAAGTGGGTTAGGTAGATTGACCATGCTAAACTGCTGCTTAGTGTCAGGGGGCAAGCTAGGGTAAATGTATGGGGTAATGGGGATAGGGCCTGAGTGGGATTGTAGTCGGGACAGACTCGATGGACCAAATGGCCTTCTCCTGCACTGTAGGATTCAATTCTATGATTGGACAAGGTGCCAATGGCAGAATTCCGATGAAGAGCAAGGGTACATTTCCCCTGTGAATACAACAGTGATTACATTTCACAAAATATTTCATTGACTGTGAACTTCTTCAGAACATCCTGAGGCCATGAACATTGGTGTGTAATTACAAGCTCTCCCTGTTGCTAAGGTTTTTATCATGATACAGTTCCCAACCATGGTGTCAGATAGCAGATTTCAGCATCTCTGTTCAGTAACAATAAAGGAATAAGAATATCTGGGTTGTGCGCCAGTCTGAGATTCATGGAAACGTCCTTCATTCTGAGTCAGGGCAAAAAATTGGATTCTACATTTCCCAGCAGTGACCATACACCACAAATACCCCACAAAAGCCCTTCAGGCACAAAAGGTGCTACCTCAATGTACCACTCCGTTTTCAAGTTTGCTGATGACACCACCGTAGTGGGTCGGATCTCAGTCAATGACGAGACGGAGGACAGGAACGAGGTAGAGAATATGGTGAACTGGTGTGGCGACAATAATCTCTCCCTCAATGTCAGTAAAATGAAGGAGATTGTCATCGACTTCAGGAAACGTGGTGGAGGACATGTGTGAAGATAAAGTGGAAAGGGTTGAGAGCTTCAAATTTCGAGGTGTCCAGATCATCAACAACCCTCCACAAGAGGACACAGCTTTAAGGTGCTGGGGAGCAGGTACAGAGGAGATGTCAGGGGTACGTTTTTCACTCAGAGGGTGGTGGGTGAGTGAAATTGGCTGCCGTCGGTGGTGGTGGAGGCAAATTTGTTAGGATCTTTTAAGAGACTTCTGGATGAGCGCAGTAGTAATAGGGGACAGTGGGGTGAAGGGTATTGACACTGTCCTTTGTCACAATGACAAAGTGCACAGAAGGGTGTGTTGTCTGCCTGGTGCTCGGGTACGGGATGTCGCAGCAGGGCTGCAGAGGAACCTGGAGTGGGAGGGTGAGAATCCGGTCGTTGTGGTGCATATGGGTGCCAATGACGTAGGCAAAGTGCGGACAGAGGATCTGGTGAGGGAGTATGAGAAGCTGGGAATGGAATTAAAAAGTAGAACCGACAAGGTGGTTGTCTCTGGGCTACTGCCTGAACCGAGTGCAGACGGGCGTAGGGTTGACAGGATTAAGGAAGTTAATGGGTGGCTCAGAGATTGGTGTGGGAGGAATGGGTTTGAATTTATGGGGCATTGGCACCAGTATTGGGGTAGGTGGGACCTGTTCGGACGGGATGGGGTTGGTCTGAATCATGCTGGGACCAGAGTGCTGGCGAATCGAGTAAAGAGGACTGTAGACAGGGCTTTAAACTAATTAGGGGGGGGGGGGAGGGTGCGAGGGTAGGTGACCTTACGAGGTCTAAAGTTAAGGAGAGGGTACAGGTAAGGGAAGAGGCCAAGGATGTCCCAATAATAGAGGGAGTAGGGGGCGTGAGTATGGTTGGTGGCGTTACGGCAAATAGGGTCCAGATGAAGGCTGGGATGAAAGCGCTGTATCTGAATGCACGAAGCATTCGGAATAAAGTGGATGAGCTGGTGGCGCAGATCGACACAAATGGACATGATCTGGTGGCCATTACAGAGATGTGGCTGCAAGGTGACAGGGACTGGGAGCTGAATGTCCAAGGGTATTAAGTGTTTAGGAAGGATAGGCGGGAGGGAAAAGGGGGAGGCGTAGCTCTGCTGATTAAGGATAGCATCAAGGTGGTAGCAAGGGATGATATTGGAGCCAAGGAGCAGAAAGTGGAATCGTTGTGGGTGCAGATTAGGAACAGAAAAGGGAGGAAGACGCTAGTGGGTGTCGTCTATAGGCCCCCGAATAATGATCTGGAGGTGGGGCGGGCTGTTAACTCGCAAATAAGTGCGGCGTGCAGGAATGGGACGGCCGTAGTTATGGGGGATTTCAATCTGCGCATTGATTGGTCGACCCATGTTGGACACAGTGGGCTCGAGGAGGAGTTCTTGGAATGCTGCCGGGATAATTTCCTTGAACAGTGTGTGTTGGAGCCGACGAGGGGGCGAGCTATCTTGGATCTGGTGCTATGTAATGAGGTGGGTAGAATTAGGGACCTTGCAGTGAAGGATCCTCTTGGAGAGAGTGATCATTGTATGGTGGAGTTTCTGGTGCAGATGGAAGAGGAGAAAGTGGGTTCCCGGGCACGCGTCCTTTGTTTAAATAGAGGGGAGTACGGTAGGATGAGAGAAGAATTGGCGAATGTGGACTGGGGGAGTGCGTTGGAGGGAGGGTCTGCTGAGGAGCAGTGGAGGATCTTTAAGGAGATCTTTCTTGGTGCTCAGCAGAAATTTATTCCGATGGTCAAAAAGGATTGTAGGAGGAGAGGTAATAAGCCGTGGATAATGAAGGAGGTGAAGGAAAGTGTTAAATTAAAAGCGGAGGAATTTAGAGTAGCGAAGAGGAGTGGGCAAGAAGAGGATTGGGAGAGGTTTAAATGTCAACAAAGATTGACAAAGAAGTTGATAAAGGAGGGTAGGAGAAACTATGAAGCTGGGCTAGCGCTTAATATAAAAAAGGATAGCAAGAGTTTTTATAAATATATAAAAAGGAAGAGGCTGGCTAGGGTGAACGTTGGTCCTTTAGAGGATGAGAAAGAGGACCTAGTGGTAGGGGATGGGGATATGGCTAAGGTATTGAATAACTTTTTTGTTTCCTTCTTCACAGAGGAGGACGTGAATAATTTGCCGGGTGTTAGCGATGGAAAGGTGGTAGGACTGGAGGGTCTTAATGACATTACTGTTACTAGAGAGGCGGTGCTCGACAGACTGGAGGGGCTGATTGTGGACAAGTCCCCAGGACCGGATGGAATGCATCCGAGGGTTCTGAAAGAAATGGCGGAGGTTATAGTGGATGCATTGGTGGTTATTTTCCAGACGTCGCTGGATTCCGGGAAAGTGCCGGATGATTGGAAAACGGCTAATGTTACGCCGTTGTTTAAGAAGGGTGCCAGGCAAAAGGCAGGGAATTATAGGCCGGTTAGTTTAACGTCTGTGGTAGGTAAAATGTTAGAATCTGTCATTAAGGAGGAAATTGCGAGGCATCTTGAAGGGAATTGCTTGACAGAGCAGACGCAGCATGGTTTCATTAAAGGGGAGTCGTGTCTGACAAATTAACTGGAGTTCGATGAGGATGTGTCTAGGGCGGTGGATAGAGGAGAGCCGGTGGATGTGGTCTTTCTGGATTTTCAGAAGGCGTTTGACAAAGTACCTCATAAGAGGTTATTGCAGAAGGTCAGGGGACTTGGAGTTGGGGGTAGGGTGTTAGCGTGGATAGAAGATTGGTTGTCAAATAGGAGGCAGAGAGTGGGGGTCAACGGGTGCTATTCGGATTGGCGGATGGTGACTAGTGGAGTGCCCCAGGGGTCAGTGCTGGGGCCTCAGCTTTTTACCATTTATATAGATGATCTGGAGGAGGGAACCGAGTGTAGGGTGTCGAAATTTGCGGATGAAAACAAGATTGGGGGAATGGCAAATTGTGCGGAGGATGTGGAGAGTCTGCAGAAGGATCTAGATAGGCTGGGCGAATGGAATTTAATGTTGGCAAGTGTGAGGTGGTCCACTTTGGAAGGAAGAATGGTAGGAAGGACTATTACTTACGTGGCGAAAATCTGCAGCAAGCGACCGTGCAGAGGGACCTCGGGGTCCTTGTGCATGAGTCGCAAAAACCCAGCTTGCAGGTGCAGCAGGTGGTCAGGAAGGCGAATGGGATGCTGGCCTTCATAGCGAAGGGGATTGAATATAAAAGTAGGGAGGTCTTGCTGCAGCTGTATAGGGCATTGGTGAGGCCGCAGCTGGAGTACTGTGTGCAGTTTTGGGCGCCGCACCTGCGTAAAGATATTTTGGCCTTGGAGGGAGTGCAGAGGAGGTTTACTAGGCTGATACCGGAGTTGAGGGGATTGAGCTATGAGGAGAGGCTAAATGAACTAGGCTTGTACTCGTTGGAGTTTAGAAGAATGAGGGGAGATCTCATTGAGACGTATAAGATGATGAATGGGATGGATAGGATAGAGGTGGAGAGACTCTTCCCACTCAAAAAAGATAGTAGGACTAGGGGGCACAGCCTCAAGATAAAGGGGGGGCGTTTTAGAACGGAGTTGAGGAGGAACTTCTTCACTCAAAGGGTGGTGAATCTCTGGAATTCTCTACCCGTTGAAGGGGTGGAGGCTGCCTCGCTAAATATTTTCAAGAAGCGGGTTGATGGGTTTTTGATAAGAGTTATTGATTAAGGGTTATGGGGAGAGGGCGGGAAGGTGGAACTGAGCCACGACAGATCAGCCATGATCTTATTGAATGGCGGGGCAGGCCCGAAGGGCCAGATGGCCTACTCCTGCTCCTATTTCTTATGTTCTTATGTTCTGATGTTATAGGTAAGCCCTATTAGGTAGGGATATGATCGATGCAACTTGTGGGCCGATGGGCCTGTTTGTGCTGTAGTTTTTCTATGATTCTAACCTCTCCTGGTCCCTCCATGCCACGGCTATAGTTAAAAAAGACCACCAGTGCCTCTACTTCCCAGGAGGCCATGGAAATTCAGCAGGTCCGCTACGAGGTCTCGTTGAGTATCCACATCTCTCAATTTACATCCATTCAAGTAATGTCTTCCTATTGTTGCTACCAAAGTGGATAACCTCACACATTTCCACATTATACTGCATCTGCCATGCAGATGCCCACACACTCAGCCTGTCCACATCACACTGAAACATTCTCTGCATCCTCCTCACAGCTCACCCTCCCACCCAACTTTGTATCATCTGCAAATCTGTAATCTTTATTAATGATCTGGATGAGGGTATAATTGGGTGGATTAGTAAGTTTGCTGATGACACCAAAGTCGGAGGTGTGGTAGATTGTGAGGAAGGGTGTCATAGTCTGCAGGGAGACTTAGATAAGTTGCAGAGCTGGGCCGAGAGGTGGCTGATGGAATTTAATGCGGAGAAGTGTGAGGTAATTCACTTTGGTAGGAGCAACAGATGTGTCGAGTATAGGGCTAACGGGAGGACTTTGAATAGTGTGGATGAACAGAGGGATCTAGGTGTATGTGTACATAGATCCCTGAAAGTTGGGAATCAAGTAGATAAGGTTGTTAAGAAGGCGTACGGTGTCTTGGCGTTTATTGGTAGGGGGATTGAATTTAAGAGTCGCAGCGTCATGTTGCAACTGTACACTACTCTGGTACGGCCGCACTTGGAGTACTGTGTGCAGTTCTGGTCCCTACATTACAGGAAGGATGTGGAGGCTTTGGAGAGGGTGCAGAGGAGGTTTACTAGGATGTTGCCTGGTATGGTGGGGAGGTCCTATGAGGAGAGACTGAGGGATTTGGGGTTGTTTTCGTTGGAAAGAAGGCGGCTAAGAGGGGATCTTATTGAAACATATAAGATGATTAGAGGTTTAGATAGGGTGGACAGTGATAGCCTTTTTCCTCGGATGGAGAAAGCTAGCACGAGGGGGCATGGCTTTAAATTAAGGGGGGGTAGTTATAGGATGGATGTCAGGGGTAGTTTCTTTACCCAGCGGGTGGTGAGGGACTGGAATGCCCTGCCAGCTGCAGTTGTAAATGCGCCTAGTTTGGGGGCGTTTAAGAGATCCGTGGATAGGTTTATGGATGGAAAGAGTTTGGTTTAGGTTAGAGGGTCATTGTTTTTTTAACTGGTCGGCGCAACATTGAGGGCCGAAGGGCTGTTCTGCGCTGTAATGTTCTATGTTCTATGTTCTAAATTTAGAGACAATACATTCAGGTCCCTCTTCCAAATCATTCATATATAATGTGGACGTTTGGGGCCCAGCACAGATCCTTGCGGACCACCACTCTTTGCTCAGAAAATGCCCCTTTTATGCCAACTCTTTGCTTGCTATCTGCTAACTAGCTATCTATCCATCTCAGGATATTAGCTGTAATCATAGAATGATAGAATCCTATAGTGCAGAAAGAGACTGTTCGGCCCAACAAGTGTGCACTGACTACTATCCCATCCCTACAACCCCATGCATTTACCCTAGCTGGTTCCCTTGACATTAGGGCCAATTTTGCAGAACCAATCCACCTAACTTGCACATCTTTGGACTGTGGGAGGAAACCGGAGCACCCGGAGGAAACCCACGCAGACACGGGGAGAACGTGCAAACTCTCTACAGGCAGTGGCCCGACCTGGGAATCAAACCTGGGTCCTTGGTACTGTGAGGCGGCAGTGCTAACCACTGTGCCACCGTGCTGCTCTAAATCCCATGTGCTTTAACTTCACCTCATAGTCTGTGGAGTCTTCGTGGTCTCACAATGGATCTTAGCTCATAGTTCAGTGCCATATTTTGTTTCATAATTCTCCTCATTATGAAATGACCTATTTTATGAAAGCTGCTACATAATTACAAAATCTTCTTGTTATAATGGATTCAGTTAGTTTTGGAACATTTACCTTGAAGATGTCAAAGGCATTTGCTTCTTACAGAATGTATTGGATTAGCTATGAAAAGAAGTAGGAGAAACTTGGTTTGTCCTCACTGGAACAATAGAGGTTGAGGGGTGTCCTGAAGGAAGTCCACAACATTGTGGGGGGCATGGACGGGGCAGATAGTCAGAAGCATTTTACTAGGGTGGAAGAATCAAAGATCATAGAACCCTACAGTGCAGAAAGAGGCCCTTTGGCCCATCAAGTCTGCACTGAACACAATTCCACCCAGGCCCTACCCCCCATATCCCTACATATTATCCCCACTAATCCCTCTAACCTACACATCCCTAGACACTAAGGGGCAATTTCTTATCATGGCCAATTAACCTAACCCGCACATCTTTGGACTGTGGGAGGAAACCGGAGCACCCGGAGGAAACCCACGCAGGCACGAGGAGAATGTGCAAACTCCACACAGACAGTGACCCGAGCCGGGAATCGAACCCAGGACCCTGGAGCTGTGAAGCAGCAGTGCTAACCCACTGTGCTACCGTGCCCGTGTCAATTACTAGGGGGCACTGATTTAAGATGCGAGGGGCAAGATTTGAGGGAGATGTACAAGGCATGTTTTTTAAACAGAGAGTAGTGGGTGCCTGGAACTCGTTGCCGGGGGAGGTGGTGGTAGCGGATACAGTAAGGGGCATCTGGACAAATACATGAAGGGGATGGGAAAAGAGGGATATGGTCCCCAGGAGTGTGGGAGGTTTTAGTTCAGACGGGCAGCATGATCAGTGCAGGCTTGGAAGGTCGAAGCACTTGTTCCTGTGCTGTTATTTTATTTGTTCTTTGTTCTGGAGAGATGGAAATGTATCTACGATTAAATAGCAAACAGGCCTCACAATACAGTTCTGATATCTGGATTCAATCCCATGTTCTTTTTCCACTTTATCTTAAATGATGAAGTTCTCATCAGCCTCAGATTCGCAATTTGAGTTTGCATTAATTTGAGATCGCAATGAAAATCTGCCTCAGAATTATGATTTTGCAATTGTAATTTACAATGGAAATTAAAAAATGAATTTTTAAAAGTCTACTTTTCAAATGCATATAATTATTCTCATTAATAAGTAACAGGTTTACATCTTGTTGCAAAATTGTCCTGCGGAAATCAGGCTAAGCAAAATGAACAATAGAATTTTGCTTGCAAGGTTGTGGAAAACTCTTGAATCGTCACAAAACCTTCCGACTATTAATATTGCTAAAGTAGTGAACTTCTTCACAGGATCACAGAACCTTTACAGTGCAGATGAACCATTCAGCCCATCGCGTCTATACAGGGACCCCAGATGAGCAAGTTCCAGACCCTAACCCCACTCGCTGGGTGAATAAGGTTTTTCTCAAGTTGCATTTGCTTCTTTCGCCAGCTACTTAAAATCTGTGCCCTCTTATTCTCAATTCTAGCAAAAGCAGGTACAGTTCCTCCCTGTCTACTCTGTCCAGTCCTCTCATATTTCAACATCTCTATGTTCACCCATCTTCTCTCCACGGAATACAAGGACAACACCGTGGCACAGTGGTTAGTGCTGCTGTCTCATAATATCAGGGACCCAAGTTCGATTCCAGCCTCGGGTCATTGTCAGTGTGGAGTTTGCATATTCACCTTGTCTGAGGATGCTCTGGTTTCCTTCGCAGTCCAAAGACCCACCTCTCTGACCTGTGATTAACCTTCTCTCCACTTGCATTGTCTGTACCTGGAAAGACTTGATTACCTGTTAAGACTTGCATTCCATCCATTATCTTGCAATTGAGTTTGTGCCTGTATATGCCCAGTTTGAAGGAGCAGTGCTCCAAAAGCTCGTGCTACCAAATAAATCTGTTGGACTTTAACCTGGTGTTGTGACTTCTTACTGCGTCCACCCCAGTCCAAATTCAGCTTCTCCACATTAGTCCAAAGATGTACAAGTTACGTGGATTGGCCATGCTAAATTAACGCTTAGTGTCAGGGAGATTAGCAGGATAATTGCCTGGGGTGATGGGGATAGGGCCTGGGGGGGATTGTGGTCAGTACAATAGGCTGAATGGCCTCCTTCTGCACTGTAGGGTTATATGATTCTAACAATCTTAACTTCTCCAGTCCATCCTCATAACTGAAGGTTCTCATCCCTGGAACCATGCTGGTGAATCATTTCTGCACCCCTCAGTCCAGTGCCTTCAGCTCATCTGTAAAGTGTGGCGTCCAGAACAATCCTCCAGCTGTGGTTGACCATCCACCTCTGTCCTTACAACTCACGGGCAAAAATCCAATTCAAGTAAGTCTCTGAGTTAAAAAGAATTCTCACTCAATTCTGAATCAATAATGGATCTGCACTGTAGGGTTATATGGTTCTAACAATCTTAACTTCTCCAGTCCATCCTCATAACTGAAGGTTCTCATCCCTGGAACCATGCTGGTGAATCATTTCTGCACCCTTCAGTCCAGTGCCTTCAGCTCATCTGTAAAGTGTGGCGTCCAGAACAATCCTCCAGCTGTGGTTGACCATCCGCCTCTGTCCTTACAACTCACGGGCAAAAATCCAATTCAAGTAAGTCTCTGAGTTAAAAAGAATTCTCACTCAATTCTGAATCAATAATGGATCTTTTGACAACATTTGCTGAACAGGAACATAAAATCCCTTCAGAAGGAGGTTATTCAGCCCATTGAGCTTGTAAGAACATAAAAAATAGGATCAGGAGTAGGCCATCTAGCCCTTCGAGCCTGCCCCGCCATTCAATAAGATCATGGCTGATCTGAAGTGGATCAGTTCCACTTTCCCGCTTTCTCCCCATAACCCTTAATTCCCTTGTCTATCAGAAACCTATCTACCCGTGACTTAAATATATTCAGCGAGGCAGCCTCCACCACTTCAACGGGCAGAGAATTCCAGAGATTCACCACCCTTCAAGTGAAGAAGTTCCTCCTCAACTCCGTTCAAAACTGTCCCCCCCCCCACCCCCCTTATTTTGAGGCTGTGCCCTCTAGTTCTGTTTTCCTTTCTAAGCGGAAAGAATATCTACCCACGAGTATTGTACCAATAACAATCCCATCCAGGCCTGCTCCTCATAACCCCATGCATTTACCCAGCTACTTGCTTTGACACTATGGAGCAATTTAGTATGGCCAACCAACCTAAGTAAGAAGTCTCACAACACCAGGTTAAAGTCCAACAGGTTTATTTGGTAGTAAATGCCACTAGCTTTTGGGGTTTGCCCCTTCGTCAGGTGAGCACTCACCAGATGAAGGGCAAACTCCAAAAGCTAGTGGTGTTTACCACCAAATAAACCTGTTGGACTTTAACCTGGTGTTGTGAGACTTCTTGCTCTGTTCACCCCAGTCCAACGCCGGCATGGTAGCACAGTGGTTAGCACTGCTGCTTCACAGCTCCAGGGTCCTGGGTTCGATTCCCGGCTCGGGTCACTGCCTGTGTGGAGTTTGCACATTCTCCTCGTGTCTGCGTGGGTTTTCTCCGGGTGCTCCGGTTTCCTCCCACAGTCCAAAGATGTGCGGGTTGGGTTCATTGGCTATGCTAAAATTGCCCCTTAGTGTCCTGGGATGTGTAGGTTAGAGGGATTAGCAGGTAAAATGTGTAGGGATATGGGGATAGGGTCTGGGTGGGATTGTGTTCGGTGCAGACTCGATGGGCCGAAGGGCCTGTTTCTGCACTGTAGGGTTCTAGGGTTCTAACGCCGGCATCTCCACATCAATCAACCTAACTCACACATCTTTGGACTGTTGGAGGAAACCCATGCTGACACTAGCTGAACCAAGTCATGAAGTCATAGAATCACTACAGTGCAGAAGGAGGCCATTCAGCCCATTAAGTCTGCACTGACCACAATCCCACCCAGGCCTTATCCCCACTACCCCATGTGTTTACCCTAGCCAGTCACCCTGACACGAAGCAGTAATTTAGCACAACCAACCCACCTAACCCCACACATATTTTTACAATTTCCTGCTTGTGATTGTTTTCGTTCTTCACAATATTATCTTGTAATTGAGTTTGTGGGTGCTCACCTGCCAAAGGGGCAAACCCCAAAAGCTGGTGGCGTTTATCACCAAATAAACCTATTGGACTTTAACCTGGTGTTGTGAGACTTCTTACTTAGGTTGGTTGGCCACACTAAATTGCTCCTTAGTGTCAAAGCAACTATCTAGGGTAAACGCATGGGGTTATGGGGATCAGGCCTGGGTTGGATTGCTATTGGTACAAGCTCCGTGGGTTGAATGATCTCCTTCTGAATGGATTTTATGATTCTATGATTCTGTTCAGCGAGTGTAGTCAAAAGATCCATTTTGGGGTGGAGTGGGTCATCTTTGCCTGTGGCCAAAAAGTTCCAGGTTCGAATCTGGCTCCGGCATGTGATGGTGTGTTTGTGACACGCTCAAACTGTTTGTCGATCTGCAGATTCCTCCTTACACCAATGGTAAGAGGGGGATACGAGGAGGCGGGGAGGTGGTAAGAACTGAAGAATTTTATCATCAGCCAGGACCCGCGTGTGTGGTGGCTACAAGTTCAAAGATCCCACCCATCCAAACTCTCACCATATTCTCTGTGACAATTAAGCACCCTCCACATTGGTGGTGTTAAGTTCTGATCTACGATTACTGCTGTGGGGTGTTTGGGGAAAACTTTGTATTTCTATGTTGTGTGTCGTTAGCTCAGGTTGTCCCACAGTCTTTACAAGACTAGCCTCCATTGTAATGTCGCAAACACTGCAGCTAAGATGCATTTGCGAGCTCCTTCAAACTGCAATAAAGAACGATCATCATTGACCCAGTGATACTGTTTGAGATAGATATTAGCCAGGACGTGGGAGAGAACTCCCACACTCAACTAAGAAATAACACCATCATAGAATTCCTACAGTGTAGAAGGAGGCCATTCGGCCCATTGAGTCTACACCAAACCCCTGACAGAGTACCTTACTCAGGCTCTATCCCCATAACCCCCACGCATTTTCCACAGCTAATCCATCTAAACCTACTCATCTTGGAGTGCTAAGGGGCAACTTATCATGGCCAATCCACCTGACCTACACATCTTTGGACTGTGGGAGGAAACCGACGCAGACGTGGGGTGAATGTGCAAACTCCACACAGACGGTGAACCGAGGCCCAATCGAACCCGGCTCCTTGGTGTAATGAGGCAGCAACACTAGCCACTGTGCCACTGTGCCACCCCATGGGATCGTCACATCCAGCTTAGAGAACAGACAGGACCTCTGTAAGGATGCACTTTCAGAAGGCTTCAATAGTGAATAAAAAGGTACGTGCTTACTTTTTGAAATGAGGAAGATTGAATAGGCTGGTCCCAGGGGCATTGGAGTTCAGAAGAATCCTCTTGAACCATGGAAGATTCTGAGGGGTTTGACAGGGGCTGTGCTAAGAGGATGCCAAATTTTCCATTCTCACTCGCAAAGGGTCTTGTCACGGATGAAACTGGAGCATCCGCCCGTTGTCCCTGCAAAATGAACAAAGAACAAAGAACAACACAGCACGGGAAACAGGCCCTTCGGCCCAACGAGCCCGTGCCGCCGTCCCATGGTCAATGGGTGGCACAATGGTACAGTGGTCAGCACTGCTGCTTCAAACACCAGGAACCTACGTTCGATTCCTGGCTTGGGTCACCGTCTGTGTGGAGTTTGCACATTCTCCCCGTGTCTGCGTGGGTTTCCTCTGGGTGCTCTGGTTTCCTCCCACAGTCCAAAGATGTGGGGGTTAGGTGGATTGGCCATGCTAAATTGCCTCTTCGTGTCAGGAGGGCTAGCTAATATAAATGCAAGGGGGTAATGGGGATAAGGTTTGGGTGGGATTGTGGTTGGTGCAGACTCGGTGAGCTGAATAGAACATAAGAAACAGGAGCAGGACTAGGCCATCTGGCCCTTCGAGCCTGCCCCGCCATTCAATAAGATCATGGCTGATCTGTCGTGGCTCAGTTCCACATTCCGGCCCTCTCCCCATAACCCTTAATCCCCTCTCTTATCAAAAACTCATCAACCCGCTTCTTAAAAATATTTAGCGAGGCAGCCTCCACCACCTCAACGGGTAGAGAATTCCAGAGATTCACCACCCTTTGAGTGAAGAAGTTCCTCCTCAACTCCGTTCTAAAACGCCCCCCCTTTATCTTGAGACTGCGCCCCCTAGTCCTACTGTCTTTTTTGAGCGGGAAGAGTCTCTCCACCTCTATCCTATCCATCCCATTCATCATCTTATACGTCTCAATGAGATCTCCCCTCATTCTTCTAAACTCTAACGAGTACAAGCCTAGTTTATTCAGCCGCTCCTCATAGCTCAACCCCCTCAACTCCAGTATCAGCCTAGTAAACCTCCTCTGCACTCCTTTTGCACTATAGGATTCTATGAAAAGATTCTATGAAAAGAGGAGCAACTCGCTTCATCCCATTTTCCAGCATTTGATCAATAGCTTGACAGAATACAGAGTTTTGGATGGACACCCAGATCCCTGGGAAATGAGTTGAGAGTTTCTGCCTCCACTCCCTTTTCAGGCAGCAAGTTCCAGATCCCATAACCCTCTGAGTGAAAAAATCTTTCCTCATTTCCTCTCCAAACCTTCTACCAATCATTTTAAATCTACTCCCCCTTGTCACTGACCTCTCTGCTAAATAAGTCCTCCCCATCCACGCAATCCAGACCCCTCACAATTCTCTACATCTCAGTCAAACCTCCCCCCAGACTCCTCTGTTCCAAGGAGAACGACCCCAGCCTTTACAATCTTCCCCACGTAGCTGCAATTTCCCAATCCTGGGTGACAACGTCCCCACAAATCTCCTCTGCACCCTCTCAAACAGATGAGATATTCAGAGGCTGGAAGTAATGATGTGAAGACATGAATTCAAATCCCATCACACCAGCTAGAGAACTAAAATTCGATTAAATAAATCACTTTGGAAGAAGTTGGCAGCAGTTTCAGTGACCTTGTTACTGCCAAATGTCTGTGAATTGTCACTGATGTCCTTTAGGAAGGGAATCTGCTGTCTCCAGCCAACCTAGCCTACATGTGATCCAATCCCTCAGCGATTGTCTTGTTGACTCTTTCACTGCCAATCAAACCACTCAGTTATGTTACATGAGACAGCATGGGTGGCATGGTAGCACAGTGGTTAGCACTGCTACTTCACAGCGGTGGGTTCAATTCCTGGCTTGGATCACTGTCTGTGCGAAGTTTGCGTGTTCTCCCTGTGTGTGTGTGGGTTTCCTCCAGGTGCTCTGGTTTCCTCCCACAGTCCAATGATGTGTGGGTTCAGTTGATTGGCCATGCTAAAATTGCCCCTTAGTATACTAGGATGCTTAGGTGAGAGGGATTAGAGGGTAACATATGTAGGGATATGGGGGTGGGATTGTGGTTGGTGCAGACTCGATGGGCTGAAGGGTCTCTTTCTGCACTGTAGGGTTCTATGTTCTAGCTGATCATTACCTTCTCAAAGGCAATTAAGAATGGGCAATAATTGCTCTCCAGCAATGCCCACTTCCTGCGATTTTTTTAATACACATTCATGGGACATGGGTGTCACTGGCTGGCCAGCATTTATTGCCCATCCCTGGTTGTCCTTATGCAGAGAGCAGTTGAGAGTCAGCCATGTTGCTGTGGGTCTGGAGTCACGTGTAGGCCAGATGGCAGATTTCCTTCCCTAAAGAACATTAGTGAACCAGACGGGTTTTTCCAACAATCGACAATGGTTTCATGGTCATCAGTAGATTCTTAATTCCAGAGTTTTTTTATTGAATTGAAATTCCACCATCTGGTATGGTGGGATTCGAACCTAGGTCCTCAGAACATTCGCTGAGTTTTTGAATTAATACCACGCGGCCATCACCCCTTAGAACCAAAGATGTGCAGGTTAGGTGGATTGGCCATGCTGAATTGCCTCTTCATGTCCAAAGATGTATAGGTTGGATGGATTGGCCGTGCTAAATTGCTCCTTAGTATCCAAAGATGTGTAGATTAGGTAGATTAGTGGGGTAAATATGTGGGGCCGCAGGAATAGGGCTTAGGTAAGATGCTCTGTTGGAGAGTCTGTGCAGACACGATGGGGTGAATGGCCCCTTTCTGTAACCATAGGGATTCTATGAACTCTTTTAACCCTGATCCAATTCAGATAAAATGCCAAAGTGAATGAATTTTAAAGAATTATGTTGTCAAATGCAGAACATCAGACATATCAGTGTGGGAGGGTTCCCCAAGTCAGTCTGATCTTTACTCCCAATTTCACTTTTCCACCCAAACCACATATCCTTTAATGTCCAAACCCTTTCAATCCATGTCGTGAATGTGTTCGACATCTGAACATCCGCTGTCTGCTGGGATAGACAATTCCAGAGATAGACAACCCTCTGATTGAAGAAATGGTTTGATTTGATTTATCATTGTCAACTGTATTAGTACACCGCGAAAAGTATTGTTTCTTGTGCGCTATACAGAAAAGGCATACCGTTCATAGAGGAGGAAAGGAGAGGGTGCAGAATGTAGTGTTACAGTCATAACTAAGGATGTAGAGAAAGATCAACTTAATGCGAGGTAGGTCCATTCAAAAGTCTGACAGCAGCAGGGAAGAAGCTGTTCTTGAGTTGGTTGGTACGTATCCTCAGACTTTTGAATTATTTTCCCGACGAAGTAAGGTGGAATAGAACATAGAACATTACAGCGCAGTAAAGGCCCTTTGGCCCTCAATGTTGGTCCGACCAGTGGAACCAATCTAATGACCCTCTAACCTAAACTATTCCAATGTTATCCATATGCCTATCCACTGACCATTTGAACGCCCTTAAACTTGGTGAGTACACAACTGCTGAAGGCAGGGCATTCCACACCCTTACTACCCTCTGAGTAAAGAATAGACAGTGTCCGGGGTGCGTGGGGTCCTTAATTATGCTGGCTGCTTTTCTGAGGCAGCAGGAAGTGTAGACAGAGTCAATGGATGGGAGGCTGGTTTGAGTGATGGACTGGGCTTCGTTCATGGCCCTTTGTAGTTCCTTGCGGTCTTGGGTGGAGCAGGAGCCATACCAAACTGTGATACAACTGGAAAGAATGCTTTCTATGGTGCATCTGTAAAAGTTGGTGAGAGTCATAGCTGACTTGCCAAACTCCCTTAGTCTTCTGAGAAAGTGGAGGAGATGGTGAGCTTTCTTAACTATCGTATAATGAGTCACCATGCAATAAAAGACAAAATAATAGCCTAGTGTCAGGAAGCAGAAAATTGATTTAATGACTTAATTCTTTCATCCCAACTCCGCACCAGTTACCTGGAGAAGTTGCCCACTATTGAGATGTATAAACTGCAAGAAGGGACATGAACTAGGATACTAATCGTAGGAAAAAAATCAATAGGCCAGGATTATCCAACCTCGCCCGTGGCTGGGATTCTCTGATCCCGTTGTAACGAACGGAGATTTGGCTGAGTGCCGAATTCTCTGTTCTCATTGGCAGTGGCGGTAGGGCGTGAATGTCCGGAGAATTCCGGCCAATGTTCCCAGTTGCTTTATTTGTGGCTCTAAACCACCATTCCTCAACAATATTGGGTTCAACTTCAGATAGACAAGTGCGTTTTTAGAAAACGCTCTTCAAGTTAACCCAGCACTTCAGAAAACAGGTTCAATGAAAGTTGGGGGAAGTGGTGGTGAAGTGGTGCTGTCAAAGAACTTGGGATCGAATCCCACCTTGGCAGCTGGTGGAACTTAAATTCTATCAATAAATTTGGAATTGAAAGATGGTGTCAGTGATCAAAATAATTTCTTAATGGTGAGAATTGAGAAGGAACAAATCATTTAAATACTGCTGCAGGGTTGAGTCGTGTAATTTTAGAATTGGTGTTTGTAGAATTGCATTATGCTCAGGAGAAAGCTTTCCGTGGTCCCGTCTAACTTCTTCTGTGCTTCGAGAGTTAAAAAAATGTAAGTACACAGAGAGCCCAAAATGAAACATTTGTATTGAAAGGCCAAGCAGCAGGGTTACCAAGGCAACAGGCTTGTGAATTATTTTGAATTCAGACAAATAATTCGAATTAAACGCTTAGGTACTAAGAACCTATTAAATTTAAATCGGATGGTTTTGGGAACCTAGGACCAATCCTGTTGTGAACATAAGAAGATAAGAAATAGGAGCAGGAGTAGGCCATCTAGCCCTTCGAGCCTGCCCCGCCATTCAATAAGATCATGGCTGATCTGTCGCTGCTCAGTTCCACTTTCCCGCCCTCTCCCCATAACCCTTAATCCCTTCTCTTATCAAAAACCCATCAACCCGCGTCTTAAAAATATTTAGCGAGGCAGCCTCCACCACTTCAACGGGCAGAGAATTCCAGAGATTCACCACCCTTTGAGTGAAGAAGTTCCTCCTCAACTCCGTTCTAAACCGCCCCCCCTTTACCTTGAGGCTGTGCCCCCTAGTCCTACTATCTTTTTTGAGCGGGAAGAGTCTCTCCACCTCTATCCTATCCATCCCATTCATCATGTTATACGTCTCAATGAGATCTCCCCTCATTCTTCTAAACTCTAACGAGTACAAGCCTAGTTTATTCAGCCTCTCCTCATAGCTCAACCCCCTCAACTCCGGTATCAGCCTAGTAAACCTCCTCTGCACTCCCTCCAAGGCCAAAATATCTTTGCGCAGGTGCGGCGCCCAAAACTGCACACAGTACTCCAGCTGCAGCCTCACCAATGCCCTATACAGCTGCAGCAAGACCTCCCTACTTTTATATTTAATCCCCCTCGCTATGAAGGCCAGCATCCCATTCGCCTTCCTGACCACCTGCTGCACCTGCAAGCTGGGTTTTTGCGACTCATGCATAAGGACCCCGAGGTCCCTCTGCACCGTCGCCTGCTGCAGTTTTTCGCCATGTAAGTAATAGTCCTTCCTACCATTATTCCTACCAAAGTGGACCACCTTACACTTGCCAACATTAAATTCCATTTGCCATTTCCTGGCCCATTCGCCCAGCCTATCTGGATCCTTCTGCAGACTCTCCACACCCTCCGCACAATTTGCCTTTCCCCCAATCTTGGTGTCATCAGCAAATTTCGACACCCTACACTCGGTTCCCTCCTCCAGATCATCTATATAAATGGTAAATAGCTGTGGCCCCAGCACCGACCCCTGGGGCACTCCACCAGTCACCATCCGCCAATCCGAATAGCACCCGTTAACCCCCACTCTCTGCCTCCTATTTGACAACCAATCCTCTATCCACGCTAACACCCTACCCCCAACTCCATGCCCCCTGACCTTCTGCAATAACCTCTTGTGAGGTACTTTGTCAAACGCCTTCTGAAAATCCAGAAAGACCACATCCACCGGCTCTCCTCTATCCATCGCCCTAGACACATCCTCATAGAACTCCAGTAAATTTGTCAGACACGACTTCCCTTTAATGAAACAGTGCTGCATCTGCTCTATCAAGCAATTCCCTTCAAGATGCCTCGCAATTTCCTCCTTAATGACGGATTCTAACATTTTACCTACCACAGACGTTAAACTAACCGACCTATAATTCCCCGCCTTTTGCCTGGCACCCTTCTTAAACAACGACGTAACATTAGCCGTTTTCCAATCTTCCGGCACTTCCCCGGAATCCAGCGACGTCTGGAAAATAACCACCAAGGCATCCACTATCACCTCCGCCATTTCTTTCAGAACCCTCGGATGAATTCCATCCGGTCCTGGGGACTTGTCCACAATCAGCCCCTCCAGTCTGTCGAGCACCGCCTCTCTAGTAACAGTAATGTCATTAAGACCCTCCAGTCCTACCACCTTTCCATGGCTAACACCCGGCAAATTATTCACGTCCTCCTCCGTGAAGGCAGAAACAAAAAAGTTATTCAAGACCTCAGCCATATCCCCATCCCCTACCACTAGATCCCCTTTCTCATCCTCTAAAGGACCAACGTTCACCCTAGCCAGCCTCTTCCTTTTTATATATTTATAAAAACTCTTGCTATCCTTTTTTATATTAAGCGCTAGCCCAGCCTCATAGCTTCTCCTACCCTCCTTTATCAATTTCTTTGTGGGGGAGCATTGGTATGTCATCACAGGTATGAAAGGAAGGGGGCAGTGGGACAAAGAGGGAGAGTAATTGCTTCCTGTCACAACTCTTAGTTCAAAGCCTCATCTAAATAGCAAAGGTAGCAAAGAAGAAAGAAGGCCCAGAATATTCTGGAAGACACAAAGCCTGGCTGTAATTTAGAGAGTGACGAAAACTCTATTTATTGTTAATGTGTGGGAATTATATTTGTTGGACTGTTATGGAGCGGGGGTGGACCCCTCCCCCCCTTTGAGAACTAATACCAAAACTAAGCCATTAACAAAGCGAATAAAACACAATTTTTATGGACCATGAGAATCGTGTTTTATTCGGTTTGTTAATGGCTTAGTTAACTTGTTCACTGTTAGTTCGATACATAAATTGTTTCTTGCTGATTTTAGAGAGAGTGTCAGGTAGTTATTTTGATTTAACCAGGAGTTGTTGAAGAGCAGCTCACACCACTTCACACACGCATTTTACAGATTATAGGGTGAGGCACTCCTCTTTGGGTTAGTTCTCAACTAACACCGAAAGGGAGAGATCCACCTCTGCTTTATAACTGTCTGCACACACACACACACAAATAAACAAATCATTAAAAACTACCAGTATTAATCAAAACAAAAACACAAAATGCTGGAAAATTTCAATCAGTCGGACAGTATCTGTGGAGAGGGAACAGAGTTAATGTTTCGAGTCCGGATGACCCTTCGTCAGAGTATCAGTCATAACGTGGGCAATTGTGGAGTAGTGGTAATATCACTGAGATAATATTCCAGAGGCCCCAGCTCATAATAAGACCATAAAAGCATAACAAATAGGAACAGGAGCAGGCTGTTCGGCCCCTCGAGCCTGCTCCACCATTCAATAGGATCATGACTGATCCGAAGTTCCTCACATCCACTTTCCTGCTCTTTCTCCGTAACCCTACTTGGTTAAAAATCTCTCAATCTCAGCCTTAAATATACCCTAGCCCTCTGCCCCCATCACTCTGCGACAGGGAGCTCCAAAGACTTTCAACGCCCTGAGAGAAGAAATTCCTCCGCATTTTAGACTTAAATTGGCACCCCTTTATTCAGAGACTCTGCCCTCTGGTCCTAGACTCTACCATGAGGGGAAACAAGGGCAGCACGGCAGCACTGCTGCTTCACAGCTCCAAGGGCCTGAGTTCAATTCCTGGCTTGGGTCAGTGTCTGTGTGGAGTTTGCACGTTATCCCTGCGTCTGCGTGGGTTTCCTCCGGGTGCTCCAGTTTCCTCCCAGAGTCCAAAGATGTGTGGGTTAGGTTGATTGGCCGTGCTAAAAATAGCCCTTTAGCGTCCTGAGATATGTAGGTTAGAGGGGTTAGTGGGTAAATATGTAGGCGGAGAGGGGTAGGGCCTGGGTGGGATTGTGGTCAGTGCCGACTCAACGGGCTGAATGGCCTCTTTTTTGTACTCTAAGGGTTCTATGATATCTGGGGACGTAGGTTCAAATCCCCACCATGGCTGCTTGTGAAACTTAAATACAACTTATAAAATCTGGAATGGAAAGCTCGTCTCAACAATGGTGACCATGAAACAATCATTGGTCGTCATTAAAAACAAAGAACAAAGAACAATACAGCACAGGAAACTGGCCCTTCAGCCCTCCAAGCCTATGCCGCTCATTGGCCCAACTAGTTCACTAATGTTCTTCAGGGAAGGAATTTGGCCGTGCTTAGTTTGGCTAATATGCGACTCCAGACCCATAGCAGCATGGTTGATTCTTTGTGATGGTTTGTCTCTGACCAGTGCAGATATGATGGACGGAAGGGCAATTTTCTGCTGTAGACCTCTGTGACTCTCATGGGGTGAATTTGCCCACTCTACCTGCCATGGGAATCATAGCGGGATGGAGATGGCTCATGGAAAGGTCTAGGTGTTAACTTCGGGAGGGGGTTTTTTCCAATTTCAGGGCCACCATCTTCATGAAATCCCACCCTATGCTACTAACTGCTCTGCTGAAATGGCCTAGCAATCACAGAATCCGTACAAGTGCAGAAGGAGGCCATTCGGCCCCTCAAGCCTGCACCGACCACACTCCCGCCCAGGCCCTATTCCCCTGACCCCAACACATTAACCCTGCTAATCCCTTTGACACCACGGTCAATTTACCACAGCCAATCAACCTAACCCGCACATCTTTGGACTGTGGGAGGAAACCGGAGCACCCGGAGGGAACCCATGCAGACATGGTGAGAATGTGCAAACTCCACGTAGACAGTGACCCAAGCTGGGAATCGAACCCGGGGTCCCTGACGCTGTGAGGCAGCAGTGCTAACCACTGTGCCACCCTGCCACCCATGGAGAGCCACTTAGTTCAAGAGCAAATAGGGGATGTGGGCAACAAACGCTATCCCACATCCCACGAAAGAGTACATTTAAAACATGGTATATTTACGAGCAACACGGGTTACATTTATTCATTCTTAATTTGAATCTTCTGTACTCTCATTGTGAAGTATGATTCAGTAATTTGTACATCTCTGCTATTGTGCAGGCCTCACATTTTATTAGCAGTGGAGTGTTGTTGCAATTAGTGGACCATTCAGCGGTCATGAAAAAAATTACTAAACCAAACACTATCATCAAAAGCACTTAGGTTCATTTTAAAAACCCTGGTTCCATTGTCCTGCAGTTCTTAATTAGCCTGACTCCTTGCGTGCCACTAATCTACAGTGATAAGGGCTGTCACTGGTTTACTAACTTTGGTGCATAAGATATGGGAAGCTTCTACATAATGAATGAAGAATGTAGACATGAAACCCAGCATGCCAGGATCAGACAAAGCAGTTCTCACTGAATAAGTGAATCACTGATGTTGTCTCCTCTCATTCCGTTCCCCTAATTAAATTTTTTTTTTTTGGAATTATGCAAGTAATTGTTCCAACGCGGGGGGGGGGGGGGGGGGGGGCAAGTGATGACCAGAATGCACGATAAAGCAGCAGGCACCTTGTAGGCAATGTCAACTTTGTCTGTTAGACGAGTTCATCGAGCAGCGATGTAAATGCGGCAAATCTGCCTTTGTAATATCTGTCGTCATATTAATGAGACATGGCTCCACTGAGTTGTGAAGTTGGCATGCCAGTCTCCGACCCATTGTGTCCGGATTCAGCTAAATTGCTCGCATTCAATGCAAAATAAAGTCTTCCTGCTGGCAGTAAAATATTAATTATACAGTCACTGATTATATAGATGGGGGGGGGAAAAAAAAAAGCAAGAAAAAATTTACATATACAGCGAGGAACTGGTGACTCGAAACTGCACCGCGTCAAAAGATCCCAGATGTTGTCTGATGTTTGACAGACGTCGGCTTGGATAATACAGTTTCCGTCTGAGTATCTGCTCAACTGACCAATCGTCTATTGAATTATGCGCGGCAGGCCCAATCACTTCAATTACAGGAGGTCAGTTGGAGAGGGCCTGTGAGCGATAAAGACACACAGTGTCAAAAGGAACACAAGCTGCAGTCTTTTAAAATGCTCGTCAGAGGGAAAACAAAGGTTGACTTTCAGGAAGGAAACAGATTCGCAGTGCGCTGGGAACAAAGAAAAAAATGATTGCTTTATGATCAGCAGCATGGCAGAGGTGTATACCATAGAAACATAGAATCCCAACAAAGGCCATTCGTCCCATCAGGTCTGCACTAACGCTCTAACGTGGCAGCTGTGTATACCATAGAAACATAGAATCCCTATAAAGGCCATTCGTCCCATCAGGTCTGCACTAACTCTCTAACAGAGCATCTTAATCAGACCCTAGCCCTGTAACTCTGTGCATTTATTGTGCCCACTTTGGACACCAAAGGGTAATTTAGCAAGGCCAATTCACCTAACCTCCACATCTTTGGACACCAAGGGGCAATTTAGCTTGGTTAATTCACCTAGCTGGCACATCTTTTGATACTAAGGGGCAATTTAGCACGGCCAATCCACCTAACCTGCAAATCCTTGGACACTAAGGGGCAATTTAGCATGGCCAATTCACCTTCATCCCTGAGCTATGGGAGGAACGCAGTAAAAAGTCTCACAGGTTACACCAGGTTAAAGTCCAATAGGTTTATTTGGTAGCAAAAGTCACTAGCTTTCAGAGCGCTCGCTCCCTACCTTACTTGACCAGCACATTGAGGTGGGAAAATCGTGCCCTTGAGTTTGAAAATCACTCCTGATCTTCCATAGAACCCTACAGTGCAGAAACAGGCCCTTCAGCCCATCGAGTCTGCACCGAACACAATCCCACCCAGACCCTATCCCCATATCCCTACACATTTTACCTGCTAATCCCTCTAACCTACACATCCCAGGATACTAAGGGGCAATTTTTTAGCATAGCCAATGAACCTAACCCGCACATCTTTGGACTGTGGGAGGAAACCGGAGCACCCGGAGAAAACCCACGCAGACACGAGGAGAATGTGCAAACTCCACACAGGCAATGACCCGAGCCGGGAATCGAACCCAGGACCCTGGAGCTGTGAAGCAGCAGTGCTAACCACTGTGCTACCGTGCCGCCCCACGGATCTTGTTTGGTGGCAGACCACACTCAGAGGCCAAAGTTTCCTGGCCCTTCCCGCTGGTTAATATTTCTGTTGACAACGACTCCCCTGCCACCCTCCCCCCCCATATCTAAAACAAGAGGGCTTAGGTTTAAGGTAAGAGGGGAGAGATACTTCTAAAAATCATTTAGACAGTTAGAACATAGAACATTACAGCGCAGAACAGGCCCTTCGGCCCACGATGTTGCGCCGATGTTACGTGGGTAAGGTGAGTACGGAGATATATGGACCAAATGCGGGCAATTGGGACTAACTCAGGTGTTTAATAAAAAAGGCGGCATGGATGGGTTGGGCCGAAGGGCCTGTTACTATGCTGTAAATCTCTATGACTTGTTGACTGGAGTAATTCCTGGAACAGCTCACTAGTCTGTCACCACGGGCTTATAGATTTCCTGGACCTTCTAACATATTTTCTGGCTCACTTGTTTTACTTTTGAGATTCTGGGGATTCCCTTGAATGTTTGTATAAGATGTGCATGTTATTGATGTTTTTCTCTTTTAATCCACAGGTGATTCGGTCCACCTTGTTGTCCAACGAGGGGCATACACGCGATGGGTCGTACGAGGGCTGCTCTTGGATGTTTCGAGAGTTGCCTAGTGCTTCACGTCGTTAGTGTGCGCTTAAACTGGACCAGATGCTGGGCAACACGACAGCTCAGTGACTATCACTGTTTGCTGTGCAGACACGTGGATTTGGGTCGGTGTCTGTGGGAGTTTGCGCATTCTCCCCGTGCTTGCGTGGGTTTTCTCCGGGTGCTCCGGTTTCCTCCCACACCCTAAAGATGTGCTCTTAGGCTGATTGGTGTAACAAATTGTCCCTAAATTAGTCTCCCCTCAATCTGGTTTCCAATGTGGAGTGCCATAAGTGCAGACAAGGGTCACGGGTGAAAGAGGGGACTCACGATGTTGAAATGGCGGCGCAGGCTCGTTGGGCCGAAGGGCCTGTTTCCCGTGCTGTGTTGTTCTTTGTTCTTTGTGTTGTTCTTAGATTGAGGGGTGCCATAAAGCATGACTGACCAGGCATCTCTCTCGCTCTTACTGCCAACCATTGGGTGTCTGGAAGGCTTTTGCAGGCTAACACTCAGCCTGTTTGACCGCGTTACAAACGGTCCTCCCTTGGCCATCCAGTCCTGGGGTGGGACTCGAACCCGGAGCTTCCGGTTCAGAGGCACTGATGCGACGCACCGTGCCACAAGACCTCCTAACAACACTTAATATACTTTTTCCAGTATTCCCACTGGCCCAAACATTGAAGGCGGAAATTTCCTGTCTCACCCACCACAGGAACCGTAGCCAAAGATTTCCGGTCTTGGGCCGAACACAGCTGGAAAATCCTGCCCTCAGTGTTCCAATTTACCATGAAAAAAACTAAATAATGGCGGATTATCATCTACTCAATCCAATCTGAGCCACGGCCCGGTTAGATCACCAGATTTGCCAATTAACATCTTTATCCCATTGCAACAAACATCAACGGTAGGTGTTTCCAATCCTTAGGGGAACACTTCACAGCAAGGAGTCTAAATACTGTTGCTGATAATCTGTGTCGCTCCTAGGTTTAGAGTATAAAGCACATCTTCCCTCACTTTGCCTGGTCTTTTATAATCTCATTTCCAGTTTGCATGAGACTGTATTGCATCTCCATTATCAAGGCGTTTGATAAGGTTCACCATGGTAGGCTTCTGCAGAAGATGCAGATGTATGGGATTGGGGGTGATCTCGGTAATTGGATCAGGAATTGGCTAGCAGATAGGAGACAGAGGGTGGTGGTTGATGGTAAATATTCGTCATGGAGTTCGGTTACGAGTGGTGTGCCTCAGGGATCTGTTTTGGGGCCACTGCTGTTTGTAATTTTTATTAATGATCTGCATGAGGGTATATAGTTGGGTGGATTAGTAAGTTTGCTGATGACACCAAAGTCGGAGGTGTGGTAGATTGTGAGGAAGGGTGTCATAGTTTGCAGGATGACTTAGAAAGGTTGCAGAGCTGGGCTGCGAGGTGGCGGATGGAGTTTAATGTGGAGAAGTGTGAGGTAATTCATTTCGGTAGGAATAACAGATGTGTTGAGTATAGGGCTAACGGGAGGACTTTGAATAGTGTGGAGGAGCAGACGGATCTAGGTGTATGTGTACATAGATCCCTGAAAGTTGGGAATCAAGTAGATAAGGTTGTTAAGAAGGCATACGGTGTCTTGGCGTTTATTGGTAGGGGGATTGAATTTAGGAGTCGCAGCGTCATGATGCAACTGTACACAACTCTGGTGCGGCCGCACTTGGAGTTTTGTGTGCAGTTCTGGTCCCCACATTACAGGAAGGATGTAGAGGCTTTGGAAAGGGTGCAGAAGAGGTTTACCAGGATGTTGCCTGGTATGGAGGGGAGATCCTATGAGGAGAGACTGAGAGATTTGGGGTTGTTTTCGCAGGAAAGAAGGCGTCTAAGAGGGGACCTTATTGAAACATATAAGATGATTAGAGGTTTAGACAGGGTAGATAGTGATAGCCTTTTTCCTAGGATGGAGAAAGCTAGCACGAGGGGGCACGACTTTAAATTAAGGGGGGGTAGTTATAGGACTGATGTCAGGGGTAGGTTCTTTACCCAGAGGGTGGTGAGGGACTGGAATGCCCTGCCAGCTGCAGTTGTAAATGCGCCTCGTTTGGGGGCGTTTAAGAGATCTGTGGATAGGTTTATGGACGAAAAGGGATTGGTTTAGGCTAGTGGGTCATTGTTTTGTAACTGGTCGGCGCAACATCGTGGGCCGAAGGGCCTGTTCTGCGCTGTAATGTTCTATGTTCTGTGTTCTATTAATCAGCGGCTAACCTTCACTGCAATAGCAGCCATCATTTCAGAGTTAAATATAGTCATGGTTACTGCCTGGCCCCTAGGAAAACAAGTTCTTCTTCATGAGATGTGCCTTAATATCTCTCGTCTTTATGGCGCATTATTATTACTGCTAAAGATGACATTTCCTGATGTGGGGTGGAATTCCCAGCCTCGTCAGGTGTTTAGTGGGAATCCAGGTGCCCCATTGAATGGGCATCGGGATTCCGATGGTGCTTCAAGGCAATCGGCATTGCCCCCACCTGCCCCGCTTGGTCCCATCTGTGTTCCGGCCTAAAACCGGATATTATTCAAAACCCCTCATCTCAGTGTCATTAGGGGAATGGAGCCCTATGACAGTGGTCGCCAGAACACACAGCCCCCAGTCAGCTGTGTTGAGTAGTTTCACTTTCTCCTTTTCAGACTCTTATTGAAGAACCCACAGCTGTCAATCGAACTTTGACTTTGTAAATATTACGGTTTGGAACAATGAGGATACTCGAGATGCTTTCAAGCAGGAAAAGGTAAATAAATGCAGCCACTGGAGGCTGAGTAGAAAACCATCAAGCTGTCAATCAAACCCTAATTCAAAGTGCTGCATTTTGATATTGAACAAGGTCAAAAGTTTTCATTGAAATTGAAAGTGTTTCAAAAACTTCAACTTTCTAGGAAGGCTTAGAAGGTGATATTTTATGGCCTTGCTTATCCCAAAACCAAAAACTCCCACCCAAGATCAACAGACCTGTCCATTGTCTGCCCCTTGCTGCTCCAATTCCCATGGCAGGTAAAGGGGCAATGCCAATTTGGAAGGGACCTTCCCATACATCGCCTTGTCCTAGGTGGCAGATGTCGTGGGTTTGGAAGGTGCTGTTGAAGGAGGCTTGGTGAGTTGCTGCAGAGCATTTTGTAGATGGTAAACACTGCCACCATTGTGTATCGGTCTTGGAAGGAGTAAATATCGAAGGTGATAGATGCGGTGCCAATCAATCAGGCTGCTTTGTCTTGGAAGGTATGGATCGTCATGAGTCTTGTTGGAGCTGCACCCATCCAGGCAAGTGGGGAGTAGTCCATCACACTCCTGACTTGTGTCTTGTAGATGATGGACAGGCTCTGGGGGAGTGAGAAGGTGAGTTATTCACGGCAGGATTCCCAGTCTCTGACCTGCTCTTGAAGGCACAGTTTTTATATGGCTAGTCCAGCTCAATGGTAACCCCCAGGATGATGATAGTGGGAGATTTCAGCGATGGTAATGTCTTTGAATGTCAAGTTTTTTTCTCTTCTTTTCAGGGATAGCTTTTGCCTGGCATTGGTGCTGTTTCAATGTCACTGATTGCCGGATCAATTTAACCGCGGGAAGTCTTTGGTACCAGTGGCGGAGTATATGCAGATTGAAAGGTGCCTGGATAGATGAGGCAATTTCTTTAGTGCACATTGGAAACAAGAATTCTCAGAGTCAACATTACCTTTGCAAAATTACCATATAAATGTGGACCCTTAAGGCTCTTCTGTACGTACCTAAGCATTACAAGAACAGTGATAAAACATTGAATAATAAGAAAAAATGGTCTATAAATAAAGATTGATGTCAATGGTGTATGAATCTGAGCAAAGCTTAGATTTTGAGATTAGGCTCAAGCCTATCTGCTTTATTAGAGTCATAGGCAGGATTTTCCTGTCTCACCCACCAGGGGAGTAGTGGACACTGGCGGACTGTGCAAAGATTGGTTGTCCTAGGGCAGAAATCTCTGGCCTTGGGGTGAGTGCAGCTAGAAAATCCCACCCATTGAGTTTTACAGCACAGAAAGAGGCCCTTCAGCCCATCTTGTGGGACATCAAGCCCCATCTATTCTAATCCCATTTTCCAGCTCTTGGTCCGCTATGGCCTTGTCCGCTGTGCTGTTCCAAGTATTCATCCAAATGCTTCTTAAATGTTGAGGTTTCCTGCCTCTCCCACTCTTTCAGGCAGTGAGTCCCACATTGAGCTATGAGGAGAGACTGAATGAACTAGGCTTGTACTCGTTAGAGTTTAGAAGAATGAGGGGAGATCTCATTGAGACGTATAAGATGATGAATGGGATGGATAGGATAGAGGTGGAGAGACTCTTCCCACTCAAAAAAGACAGTAGGACTAGGGGGCACAGCCTCAAGATAAAGGGGGGTGGTTTAGAACGGAGTTGAGGAGGAACTTCTTCACTTCAAAGGGTGGTGAATCTCTGGAATTCTCCGCCCGTTGAAGTGGTGGAGGCTGCCTCGCTAAATATTTTTAAGACGCGGGTTGATGGGTTTTTGATAAGAGAGGGGATTAAGGGTTATGGAGAGAGGGCGGGAAGGTGGAGCTGAGTCACGACAGATCAGCCATGATCTTATTGAATGGCGGGGAAGGCTCGAAGGGCTAGATGGCCTACTCCTGCTCCTATTTCTTATGTTCTTATGTTCTTATTCCCACCACCCTCTGGATGAAAATGTGTTGCCTCAAATTCCTCTCTCAATCTCCTGCTCCTGACCCTAAATCTTACCTTTGAGCAGGGGACTGCAACCAGGCCAGGGTTTGAAATCTAGCTGCTGCTGTATTAAGATGGCATGGTGGCACAATGGTTAGCACTGCTGCCCCACAGTGCCAGGGTTCCAGGTACGATTCCTGCCTTTGGTCACTCTCTGTGGGGAGTTTGCATGTTCTCCCCATGTCTGGGTGGGTTTCCTCCCACAGACCAAAGATATGCTGTTTTGGTGGATTGGCCATGCTAAATTGCCCCTTCATGTCAGGGGGATTAGTTAGGATAAATATGTGGAGTTGTGGTGATAGGGCCTGGGTACAATTGTGGTCAGTACAGATTCAAAGGGCTGAATGACCTCTTCCTAACTGTCCATAAGATGGACTCACACTTCAAGAAAACAAGAACAAATTAAACTATCAAAAGAACCATTTATTAGACATTAATTTCAAGGCTGGATTTACAATTTCATGGATTCAAGCACGGAATTTGATTCCAAAGATTTGGGCAAAAGTCCCATTGAGTAGAAAAGGACTTTAGCACTTCAGTGGCTGGCAGATTACTGCTAAAGGGCCAGCAGTAATCACCAGCAAGGCTAAAAGCTGTGAGGATAGGGCAGGATGAGAGTTAGAATTGCACTTCGTGCTACATCTGGTCGGGAAGATCCCAGAATAGAACCCTGGCTCAAAAGACCATCATTTTTACTCTTTCTTAGAAAACATGGAAGATCAGAGTCACAGGCCCACTGATTAGTTTAACAGCAAAAACTGAGAGGCTTTGTGGTATTATCGCGAGACTATTAATCCAGAAACTCAGCTAATGTTCTGGGGACCCGGGTTCGAATCCCGCCACAACAGATGGTGGAATTTGAATTCAATAAATATCTGGAATTAAGAATTTACTGATGACCATGAAACCATTGTTGGAAAAACCCATCTAGCTCACTAGATGGCACGGGCGGCACGGTAGCACAGTGGTTAGCACTGCTGCTTCGCAGCTCCAGGGCTATGAGGAGAGGCTGAACAAACTAGGCTTGTACTCGTTAGAGTTTAGAAGAATGAGGGGAGATCTCATTGAGATGTATAAGATGATGAATGGGATGGATAGGATAGAGGTGGAGAGACTGTTCCCGCTCAAAAAAGACAGTAGGACTAGGGGGCACAGCCTCAAGATAAAGGGGGGGCGGTGTAGAACAGAGTTGAGGAGGAACTTCTTCACTCAAAGGGTGGTGAATCTCTGGAATTCTCTGCCCATTGAAGTGGTGGAGGCTGCCTCGCTAAATATTTTTAAGAAACGGGTTGATGGGTTTTTGATAAGAGAAGGGATTAAGGGTTATGGGGAGAGGGCGGGAAGGTGGAACTGAGCCACGACAGATCAGCCATGATCTTATTGAATGGCGGGGCAGGCTCGAAGGGCCAGATGGCCTCCTCCTGCTCCTATTTCTTATGTTCTTATGTTCTTATGTCCTGGGTTCGATTCCCGGCTCGGGTCACTGCCTGTGTGGAGTTTGCACATTCTCCTCGTGTCTGCGTGGGTTTTCTCCGGGTGCTCTGGTTTCCTCCCACAGTCCAAAGATGTGCGGGTTAGGTTCATTGGCTATGCTAAAAAATTGCCCCTTAGTGTCCTGGGATGTGTAGGATGTGGAGATTTACAAGGATGTTGCCTGGACTGGGAGGTATGCCTTATGAAGATAGGTTGAGGGAGCTAGGACTCTTTTCCCTGGAGAGGCGAAGGTTGAGAGGCGACCTGATAGAAGTTTATAAAATGTTGAGAGGAATAGATAGGGTGGACTCTCAGAGGCTATTTCCCCGGGTTGAAATGGTCGCTACGAGAGGACACAGATTTAAGGTGCGGGGAGGGAAGTACAGAGGTGATGTTAGGGGTAAGTTTTTCACTCAGAGGGTGGTGAGTGAATGGAATCGGCTGCCGTCGTCGGTGGTGGAGGCGAACTCGCTGGGGTCTTTTAAAAGACTTCTGGATGAGTATATGGGGTTTAATGGGATTGGGGGTTATAGATAGGTCTATAGATTGGTGGGGTTGATGTGATCGGCGCAGCTCGAGGGCCAAAGGGCCTGTTTGTGCTGTAATGTTCTATGTTCTACGTTCTATGTTAGAGGGATTAGTAGGTAAATGTGTAGGGATATGGGGATAGAGTCTGGGAGGGATTGTGTACGGTGCAGACTCGATGGGCCGAAGGGCCTGTTTCTGCACTGTAGGATTCTATGGTTCACTAATGTCCTTTGTGGATGGAAATCTGCCGTCCTTACACAGTCTGGTTACTCTAGAACCACAGCAATGTGGTTCTAGTACTCTCAACAGCCCTCGGGTAACTAGGTATAAGCAATAAATGCTGGATGGTCAGTGACGCCCATGTTTCATGAATGAATGAAAAAAGTTTGATTATGCGACAACACTCCTTTACTCCCACTTTACAAATATACATAGATTTTTAGGTTAATATGGGTTACAAAGTTTATCTTAAGATACTATGTTCTCAGTACAATATACAGTCCCTTTAAGCACACAAGGCTGACTGTGGTCAGACACATTCCACTCTAAATCTGAGTGAACCTCTGTGAATTCTCCTTCAAAGCCTCCCAGGTGATTCTCATACCGACAACAATCTTATCTGATTGAACTCAGGTTTCCACACAAATGATTTCAAATTCCACTTTCAAAAAGTTACACTTCCAAATCTTATTTTAAATTATGCTTTCCTCGCAACTTTTGATGCCTTCCCTTCAGATTTCCTTCATCTGAAAGTCTTTAACACAAACTCTGAGATTCAGCCACCGATTCCTTCAATTTTTTCAAGTAATGTCTCCCAAACTGTAGCAATTTCTCACAAAGCTTAGCACAACTGGAGATATCTTTCTGGCCCCTCATGATCCAATGCTTTTTCAACTCTGTGACTTTACTGAACAGTAATCTGTGCTCGTTCTCAGTTTCCTCTACATTACCTCCAGGCTTTTGGAAATTTCACTTCATTTCTCTAATTACTAGCGGCTCATTACTGTATGGCTTTTCATTTAGCAAAGCTGAGGGAGATGTTCTCTTTCTAGCCTTCTAAACCAACTGCTTCTAGCAGAGCTGTGAGAATTATCTTCTCTCTCACTCCCTAGCTCCAACTGCACTATATCTGGCTAAAAAACTAAACTCAAAAAAACCTTCTATCAAAAAAGGGGCCCTCAGTTGCTAAGCAACAAATTCGTGCTTCTGCCACTTTTTATTTACTCTACATGCCGTAACCCTCTCCAAGCACAGTTTTAATTGAAATCAAAACTTTCACGCGTACAAACACCTTTGTTTTGCAGTAACAACCATAGAGTCCTTGGCCTCCTCATGGGGCCAGATTGCTGGGATTAGATTGATGCCAACAGCATTAGGTTCAATTCTCTGAGCTAGATTTGGGATCTAATTGTTTTCTCTACTAATGGTGCATGTTGTGACATTGTGGATTGGACCTGCCTTTGGCCAGAAAATGGCAGAGAAAACAACACAAGGAGGATTTACCATGGCAAATCCATCTAAGCTGTATATTTTGGGACACAAAGGAGCAATTTACCCCGGCCAATCCATCTAGTTTCCTCCCACAATCCAAAGACGATTAAGTTTATTTATTAGTGTCACAGGTAGGCTGACATTAACACTGCAATGAAGTTACCGTGAAAATCTCCCAGTCACCACACTCCGGCGCTTGTTCGGGTACACTGAGCAAGAATTTAGCATGGCCAATGATGTGAGATTACGGTGATAGGGCCTGGGTGAGATTGTTTACAGTGCAGACTCAAGAGCCAAATGGCCTCTTTCTGCACTGTAGGGTATAATAAATCCAGGAGGCGGCTGTGAAGGAACTGAGCTTTTATTGCGTAAAATGAAAATGAATAATAACCATAACAGGTCCCAACCGGGTCTAAAAAGTTAATGGACCCCCTCAGGGTCTTGCTTTACACAGACTTGGTATACAAGCACCACCCGATTGGCTAGTTACCAATCCCCAGGGAGCTCATATTCAACGAGTGCAACTGGGAGGTTAATTAGTGATTTCCCATGCAGATCATTGGCGTTATCACATAGGATTTTATGATTATAACAAGTGTTCCAAGCAAAATCTTGCTGTGGGGTAACTGAAAGTAATGATCGGATAACCAATCAGATGTGGAAAATAAGCCAGTAAATGAAACAAAAGCTTGCATTTATATAGCACCTTACGAAATTTCTAGAGTGTTTTACAGCTGCCAACACCTAGCGGGAAGGGCAGAGTGGTTAGCAGTGCCGCCACACAGCGCCAGGGAGCCGGGTTCCATTCCTGGCTTGCGTCACAGTCTGTGTGATATTCTCCCCACGTGTCTGACAGTTTCCTCCAGGTGCTCTAGTTTCCTCTCGCAAAGACATGTCGGTTAGGGCGCATTGGCTGTGCTAAATTCTCCCTCGGTGTATCGGAGTGTGGAGACTAGGGGATTTTCACAGCAACCTCATTGCGATGTGAATGCAAGCCGACTTGCGATACTAATGAACAAGCTTTCCTTTTACTTTACTCTATTAGTACTCTGCTGATGAGAGTGCAGACCCGGTGGGCAGGTCATGTCACCCGTATGCCAGACGAGCGCATACCCAAGCAGCTCCTTTTTGGGGAACTCTCTGCTGGAAGACTCTCGCATGGAGGACAGAAGAAACGTTTCAAAGACGCACCCAAGGCCTCCCTGAAGTCGCTTGACATTGACACGACCACCTGGGAAACGCTGGCACAAAACCGCCCTACCTGGCACTGCCTCATCCACAAAGGCTGTCCAGCTCACAAAGTAAGGTGTGTTGCTGAAGCACATCTTAAGCCCGAGCTGCGTAAGTCCGGAGCCACCAGCGCAAGAAGAATGAGGGGAGATCTCATTGAGACGTATAAGATGATGAATGGGATGGATAGGATAGAGGTGGAGAGACTCTTCCCGCTCAAAAAAGACAGTAGGACTAGGGGGCACAGCCTCAAGATAAAGGGGAGGTGGTTTAGAACAGAGTTGAGGAGGAACTTCTTCACTCAAAGGGTGGTAAATCTCTGGAATTCTCTGCCCGTTGAAGTGGTGGAGGCTGCCTCGCTAAATATTTTTAAGAAACGGGTTGATGGGTTTTTGATAAGAGAAGGGATTAAGGGTTATGGGGAGAGGGCGGGAAGGTGGAACTGAGCCACGACAGATCAGCCATGATCTTATTGAATGGCGGGGCAGGCTCGAAGGGCCAGATGGCCTACTCCTGCTCCTATTTCTTATGTTCTTATGTTCTTATGCGCCAGGACATTCCGTGCCCGAATTGGCCTGACCTTCGGACACACCAGAAACCAACCTCAAAACGACTAATGGTGTCGAGGTCCTCATCGATGACGATGGACGAACAGCAACAAGATTAGTAAGTAATTCCTGTATTGTGGTCAGTGCTGTAACGCAGCAGCGATGCATTGAATAACAATTCCAAGTTTCTCGCTGTACGTGGTGGGTGGGAGTTGAAATATTTGCTTGTAAACAAGGGGCTCGGTGGGTCGTGCGAGGGCTGCTCCTGGATGTTGCTTCGAGAGTTGCCTAGTGCTTCACGTCCGTTAGTGTACGCTTAAACTGGACCAACTGACGGGCAACACGACAGCTCAGTGACTATCACTATTTGCTGTGCAGATACACGGATTTGGGTCGGTGTCTGTGGGAGTTTGCGCATTCTCCCCGTGCTTGCGTGGGTTTTCTCCGGGTGCTCCGGTTTCCTCCCACACCCCAAAGATGTGCTCTTAGGCTGTTTGGTGTTAACAAATTGTCCCGAAATTAGGCGTCCCTCAATCTGGTTATGGTTCCTTTATTGTGGAGTCCAATAGGTGTAGACAAAGGTCATAGGGAGAAGAGGGCACTCACAATGTTAAAATGGCGGAGCGGGCTCGTTGGGCCGAAGGGCCTGTTTCCCGTGCTGTGTTGTTCTATAAACTGTAAACAGGCCTGGACAGGAGGAACCCATCACTGTTTTACTTACTTAAATTTCTGTACAGCAATAATATTCACCAGCATTATTCATCCTGGTGGACACGTCACCCCAGAAAGATAACTATCAGGGTCCCAGTATTGAGTCATGCACACCAAAGATTCATCAGCCTATCTGATTGAGGCGGTTTTTCAATTAAAACCAACCACAATAAATTCTATATTAAAAGAAAACAGCTTCCTCCGCTTGCTGAGTTCAATCCCGTGTTGGCTCTAACATTCTGTTTTTAAATGTCTAGAGAAAGCCAGTGACCTTTATCTGCCATTTGATTTTATGAAGAACGGAATCCTTCCAGCGTTGCTCGCTGATTAAAGTTCGAGTTTAATATAGGTGTAGGATTTCACAATGCGATTTATTTAGGCTATTAAAGTAAACAGGAGCAGTGAACCAGGCAGTGACTGCTTTGACCTAATTTTAGATATATTATCTCAGTACAAGCAATCTCCTCCACCTTCCAACTTGGATTTGGAAACCGCAATGGTAGCAATTTCATTTTAAACCAAGAAAATGTTCCGAAAGGACCGAACTGCAGACGTTATCATTTTAAACACGTCTGTTTTTGGCCTGATCTTTATTTCAAACCTTCAGTTGGTGCAGAAAGTAACTGAGAAGCCGTTACATTTACAATCTGCTTACATTGGACATGCCCAAGTTACAGGCTGAAACCATCCAACCTGATGGCAGGATGCAGGGGCGGCACAGCTTCAGAGTGGTTAGCACTGCTGCCTCACAGCTCCCAGGGACCCGGGTTCGATCCTCGCCTTGGGTCACTGTCTGTGTGGAGTCTGCACGTTCTCCCTGTGTCTGCGTGGGTTTCCGCCGGGTGCTCCGGTCCCCACAGTCCAAAAGACATGCAGGTTAAGTTAATTGGCCATGCTAAGTTCCCCCTCAGTCTACAGTTTTGGTCTCCTTACTTGAGAAAGGATATACTGGCACAGGAGGGGGCGCAGAGGAGATTCACTGGGTTGATTCCGGAGTTGAGAGGGTTGGATTATCAGGAGAGGCTGAGTAGACTGGGGCTATACTCATTGGAATTCAGAAGAATGTGGGGAGATCTTATAGAAACATATCAGATTATGAAGGGAATAGATAAGATAGAAGCAGGGAAGTTGTTTCCACTGGCAGGTGAAACTAGAACTAGGGGGCATGGCCTCAAAATAAGGGGAAGCAGATTTAGGACGGAGTTGAGGAGGAACTTTTTCACACAAAGGGTTGTGAATCTGTGGAATTCCCTGCCCAGTGAAGCAGTTGAGGCCACCTCATTGAATGTTTTTAAAGCAAGGATAGATACATTTTTGAACAATAGAGGAATTAATGGTTATGGTAACCAGGCGGGTAAGTGGAGCTGAGTCACAAAAATATCAGCCATGGTCTTCTTGAATGGTGGAGCAAGGTTGAGGGGCCAGATGGCCCACTCCTGCTCATGGTTCTTATGTCCTTATATTTTTAGTTCCTATGTACCCAAACAGGCATCACAGTGTGGCGACTAGGGGATTTTCACAGTAATATCACTGCAATGTTAATGTAAAATCTACTTGTGACTATTAAATAAACTTTAAGACATACTGGTTAGGTGCATAAGAACATAAGAAATAGGAGCAGGAGTAGGCCATCTAGCCCTTCGAGCCTGCCCCGCCATTCAATAAGATCATGGCTGATCTGTCGTGACTCAGCTCCACCTTCCCGCCCTCTCCCCACAACCCTTAATCCCCTCTCTTATCAAAAACCCATCAACCCGCTTCTTGAAAATATTTAGCGAGGCAGCCTCCACCACTTCAACAGGCAGAGAATTCCAGAGATTCACCACCCTTCGGGGGGCTAGCTAGGGTAAAAGGGATAGGGCCTGGGTGGGATTGTAAATGGTGCAGACTCAATGGCCAAATAGCCTTCTTCTGCAATGTAGAACATAGAACATAGAACATAGAACATTACAGCACAAACAGGCCCTTCGGCCCTCGAGTTGCGCCGATCGCATCAACCCCACCAATCTATAGACCTATCTATAACCCCCAATCCCATTAAACCCCATATACTCATCCAGAAGTCTTTTAAAAGACCCCAGCGAGTTCGCCTCCACCACCGACGACGGCAGCCGATTCCATTCACTCACCACCCTCTGAGTGAAAAACTTACCCCTAACATCACCTCATCACCAAACTCCATGACGAATATTTACCATCAACCACCACCCTCTGTCTCCTATCTGCTAGCCAATTCCTGATCCAATTTCCTAGATCACCCCCAATCCCATACATCTGCATTTTCTGCAGAAGCCTACCATGGTGAACCTTCTCAAACGCCTTGCTAAAATCCATATACACCACATCAACTGCCTTACCCCTATCCATCTCTTTGGTCACTTTCTCAAAGATGTAGGATTCTATGATTGCATTAACACTGCAATGGAGTTACTGTGGAAATCCCCAAATCGCCACACTTCAGCACCTGTTTGGGTACACTGAGGGAGAATTCAGCACGGCCAATGCACCTAACCAGCATGTCATTCAGACTGTGGGGGGAAACCGGAGCACTCGGAGGAAACCCACGCAGACATGGGGAGAGTGCGCAAACTCCACACAGACAGTGACCTGAGCCGGGAATTGAACCCAGATCCCTGGTGTTATGAGGCTGCAGCGCTAACCACTGTGCCACTGACTGATGTTCTGATGTTTCATCAGAATGGAGGTGAGTGGAAGTTTTAAAGTTAGCATTAGCGGGGAGGGGAAAGGAAGATTGGAGGAGGAGAGGGGTCTGTGATCGGGCAGAGGGGAAGTTAACTAACAAAAGATATCATGATGCAAAATGAGTACGAATGGACATCGTAAAGAGAAACAAAGTAAAAGCGAAATACTGCGGATGGCGAATTTAAAATGGACATGAGGAGCAATTATTTCACTCAAATCTGTGGAATCCTCGACCCCAAAGTGCAATGGAACACTGAACAAATGTAAGGAGGAGTTAGATAGGTTTTAATTAACAACAGGATGAAGGGTAATGGGGAATGGGTAGGAAAGTGAAGATGAGACCAAGGTGAGATTAGTTATGATCGTACTGAATGGTGGAGCAGGCTCGAGGGGCTGAATGGCCTACTCCTGCTCCTAGTTCTTATGGATTCTGGAAATCCGAAATAAAAAAAGAAAATGCTGGAAAATGCTAGCAGATCTGGCAGGGATCTGCCAGAGGGAAAAAGAGGCTGAAATTCTCCCAAGTTCCTTCCATCTGGGAGGGAGTTCCAGGATTTTGACCCAGTGACGGTGAAGAAGCGACAATACGTTTCTAACTCAGGATGGTGTGTACTTTGGAATGGAACTTCACAACAGATCTCGAGAGGAGGCATCTGGATTCGAAGCATTAACATTGGGTGGATTCTCCTGTCTCGTTTGCTATGATTCCCACAGCGGGTGAGACAGAAATTCTGCGGACCAATTAAAGGTCCAAAGAGTTCAGATGGAAATTTTCAGTCCTGGGATGCATGTGGCTGGAGTATCTGCCCAGTGTTAATGTTTCGAATGCAAATGGTTCCTCTTCAGATCTTTTGTGAAGTTCTGTTCCAAAGCAAACACCATCCTGACTTGGAAATATATCACTGTTTCTTTGCAGTTATTGGATCAAAATCTTGGAAACTCCCTCCTTAACAACACTCAGTGCCCTGAGTGTTGCGTTGTTGAGTTGCGTTGATGTCTTGAGTTGAGTCGTTGGGTTGAGTTGAATTGTTGAGTTGCGTTGTTGTGTTGAGTTGAATTGAGTTACTGAGTTGAGTTATTGAGTTGAGATATTGAGTTGAGTTGTTGAGTTGAGTTGTTGAGTTGTTGAGTTGTTGAGTTGCGTTGTTGTGTTGAGTTGAGTTGTTGAGTTGCGTTGTTGAGTTGAATGGAGTTATTGAGTTGAGATGGGTTGTTGAGTTGAGTTGAATTACATTGTTGAGTTGTTGAGTTGTTGAGTTGAGTTGCAGCTTTTCAAGAAGGTCACTCACCACCACCTTCTTAAGAGGCAATTAGGGATGAGCAATAAATGCTGTGACATCCATGTCCCTTAAAAATGAATAAAAGTACTCCACTTTCCTATCCTATCCTTTGATTTGTGTAGAATCTAAATGTTGAGAGATCACTGTCTTGAACATAAACAATGACTGAGTGTGGAGAATTCTCTGGATTGCAGAATTCCCAATATTCACAGTTGTGAGGGATGGTGGTGTAATTTTTGAGTCAAACCATCTGGGGCGGAAACCATGACAGAACCGTTATTGTAACCTAAGGGGTTAAACGCTAAGACCAGCAGATGATGAAACACACAGAAAAAGAAGAAGAAAAAAACATGAGACTGGCAGGCGCCCGGGGTCTTCAGCATAGCTTAAAAGAGATAGGAAAACAAACTAATTTACACCATATAAAATAAATGTGTTAGTAATTTACAGGACAATGAAAAAGAGTTAGCTGAATGAATGGGAGGTAAAACGATTCAAGCCTTAAAGGGGGTGATTGGATTAGAGTTAATGGGATGTCAACAAGGGAGGAGCTCACTCGGTAAAGAGATTAGGAAGTGGTAACCAATGAAGAACGGGGGAGGCTGCCCGATTGTTATCTAGAATGTATATAAAATATGATTGTGTAAAGCAAGGTGTGTGTGTACCCACGGGATGGCACCCTTTCTTGCAAGATCGAATAAACCGACAGTTAGCTGAACTCATCCGTGTCTTTGATTCAAGGGGGGGATCATAAAAGTGAGTATCTGACCGTTTCTCACAATTGGAGGCTCGTCCGGGATCCGGAATTATAACGGGGGTTTCCCTCGACTAGACCAAATCGACGGAATAAGACGCGTCTGGTGTATATTTACACGTAAAAATGTCGTTTTGGTCTGGAAGGAGGGGAATCTGAAACCACTCAATTGAGATAATTCTGGACCCTGGGAGAATCACACGGATGACTTCTATACACTAGGACTGTGACTGAAATTTGTGAGGGGGTATACACACCATTGGAAGAAGTCGGACAACTCCGTGCACGGATCAAGGTAAGAAATTTCTCTCCCGGGAATTTGGCTGATTAAGGGTGAGAGTCATTTTCTTCCTTGTTGACTTTATGGTTATGACAGTTTGATCTGAGGGCGCAAATAAATTAACTTGTGTCCAAGACGACAACTGAAAACTAACCATGGGAGGTAAACCGTCCAAGAGTAAGGATGGGAAACCGGGAAATAATAATGATGAAAAGGGAATACCCCCTGACAGTCCTCTGGGAATACAGTTAGAAAATTGGGATTGGGACAGTTAGAAAATTGGGATTGGGACAGTTAGAAAATTGGGATTGGGACCAAAAGACTAAGGACTTAAAAAAAAGAAGGTTATGATAAAATATTGTTATTTTGTGTGGACAAAGGAACCAATCCGGAAACCATCTGTATTCTGGCCAAAATATGGATCGGACGAGGATTGGGTCTGTCAAATATTAAATTTATATGTTAATAGTAAACAACCCTTTAACCCCGAGGAAAGTAAGTACGCTGCCTGTTGGGTGGGTGCAATGAGTAGATCGCCACAACCAGTCTCCCTGTATCCAATGATCCCACAGAGCAGACCGGGGCAATGGGACCCTCTTGACAACCTCCCGCCGCCACCCCCTCCTGTACCAAATGTACCCCCTGCATATCAACCAAATAATAATGGGGTCCAAGGGCCCCAAGGGGAAGATCTCATAAATCTTGAGAACGGTGCAGGAGGCACCGTTATACAGTATATACAGTAGATATACAGTAGATAGAGGAAGGTCAAGGGGAGGTTGGAAGGAAAGGGGGGCCAGGAGGGGCCGAGGTAGAGGACGAGGAGAATTTTACGGTGGTGACCAGCCCCAGGCGGCCGAGTGTTACCACTGTGGGAAACCGGGACACTTCAAAAGAGAGTGTCCTGAATTTAAGAAGGAACAGGAAGGGATTTATGAAATGGAATGTGAGGTTGATTAGAGGGGTCAGGGGAGAATCGGAAAAAGGACCTACCAAGAACCCCTGGTAAATTTAAAGGTGGGTCCACAAAAGGAGGATGTTACATTTTTAGTCGACACAGGAGCAGGCAGATCCTCAATCCCAATCTATCCTACAGGAGCCAATTACCAAACTAAAATGTTGAACATATCAGGAGTAAAGGGAGGGGTATTTAGGGCGAAACTATTTGAACCACAGGTACTACAATGGGAGGAAGAGGAGCTTTCAGCAGAGCTCCTCCACCTCCCTCATTTCCCCTATGGTCTGTTGGGGCGGGACTTGATAATCCGCTTCGGGCTCCGAATAAATGTAGGGGACGACGAGGACCTGGTGGTAACTATGTCATACCTTAGCGAGGACCGACTCACGGGTATAGACCCTAGAGTATGGACGGCCAAGGGAAACAGAGGGCGACCATCGATTCAGACCAGGGGAGCCATTTTACGTCCACTGTCCTACAGAACATAGTGCGGGCAGTGGGGGTAAGCTGGGATTTTCACACCCCTTGGCATCCCCCGTCCTCGGGCAAGGTGGAGAGAATGAATCAGACTATTAAAAAACAGCTGACGAAACTCAGGATGGAGACCGGGCTGCCCTGGACCAAGTGCCTTCCCCTTGCCTTGCTGCAAATAAGAACGCAGCCACGGGGGGACTTGGGGGTGTCCCCATACGAAATAATGTTCGGTCTCCTCTTTAATGGACCAAAAGGGGAACTCCCCACATTCGAGTCCCGCGATGTATTTGTGCATAAATATGTTGAGGTCCTGGGGTCTGCTCTGTCTCATTTACGCCAACAGGGACTCCTGGCACAGACACCACCTCTCGAGTTTGCGATACACACCATCAAGCCAGGGCATTGGGTCCTAATCAAGAACTGGAAACTCCGGACTTTAGAACCGACCTGGGATGGTCCATTCTTGGTACTTCTGACCACGGAAACGGCTATCCGCACGGCTGAGAAAGGCTGGATGCATTACCCTCGAGTGAAAGGACCGGTGCCAGAACCAGCAGAAGAAGTGTCTACTCCTGGCCATCACACCGCGAAGGACTGATTGGACTTGATTTTTGTTATGTTAATTTAGGCAATATACGGCAATAGCGGGATGTTACTAATAATATGTTTACTCTATGGGGGCATAGGTGCTGGGCAGGCGGCCCAAGTATACTCCCTTACTATAATCCAATCACCCCAGGCACAGGTAATTGAGATTGACCTTTGTCGAATGGTACCCTGCAAAGACGACCTCACGGCGCAGAAGGGATACCAGGGGAGGGAAATAGAATTACTTGTCTTCGATAAGAACCCAAAGTGTACTAAAAATGAACAGGGGAAAGTAGAATCTTGTCAAGTAGAGGGGTTAAATGAAGACGTTAAGTTGAGGATTCGCGAGAAAATATCACTTGTTCCACGGAAGATCTTTCCCAGAGATTGTAAGCTAAACCAATGTAACCCCCTCTACCTCACCATAAAAAAGTCAGACGACGGTGGGACGGAGGGCCTCGACGGACAAGTTTTTGGGGTCAAGATCAAGGAACACACAGGGAGGGTGGGGGCGGCCCTGTGTTGTGTGCGGGTTATAGTCAAAAATGCCGAAACCAGGAACTCCTCCGCCCCTAGCTGGGGAGTCTCGGGAGAAGTCAGGGTAGTGGAGGTAAAGGATTTAAGAGAGACCATTGAAATAGAAACGGGATTCAGGGAAGCGAATGCCTGGATAGAATGGGTCAAATATACGGTACAAAGTGTTGGAAAGGGTAACTGTTATGCATGCATTAGTAGCCGGCCAACTCCCCAGGTGGTCCCATTCCCGCTGGGATGGGATAAAGAACCAGCTGAAATGGAGTGTATGGTGAAACTGTATCAAAACAGAGAGGCTTGGGGAGACCCCACTTGTTGCTCCTTGAGCCTGACATTTCCCCCAATCAAATTGAACAGGGCGTCTCAACCCCCCCCTTTTCCGGAGTAACAGGGATACATCACACCTGTATCACCCGGACTGGGGATGGATTGGACAAGGAAGTGGGAAGCTTCGTTAGGTGTGGAACAGTTAAGGAAGTCAGCGACACCACCGAGGGAGGAAACTACTCCCAAATCCAGGTACCTAGAGCTGATCTATGGTGATACTGTGGAGGGAGGACTTTGAGACCCATTTTACCTCAGAAATGGAAGGGCACTTGTGCACTTATCCAATTGGCCGTACCCTTTACCTTGGCATTCGAACATCAGGGACCCCGTGGAAAAGAACGAGGAAAAAGGAACCTCTCGGGTTCTTTGATGAACGAATATATCTGGACTCCATAGGGGTTCCTAGGGGGGTCCCTGATGAGTACAAAGCCAGGAGCCAGATAGCAGCAGGGTTTGAATCCCTGTTCTGGTGGGTGACCATTAACAAGAACGTGGATTGGATCAACTATCAACATCGGTTTGTTAACTGAATGCTGCACCTTTATCCCAAATAACACAGCTCCCGATGGGTCAATTACCCGAGCTCTCGAAGGGCTAACGACCCTAGCTAATGAACTAGCTGAGAACTCGGGTACAGACCCCGATCTCACTAGGTGGTTGGAAGCTTGGTTCGGCAAATGGAAAGGAGTAGCAATGTCCGTCCTTGTCTCTTTCATGGTGACGGCAGGGGTATTGGCCGCCCTAGGGTGCTGTATCATCCCTTGTGTTCGGGGGCTGGCTCAGCGGCTAATCGAAACAGCCCTGACTAAGGGGGATGTCCTGAATGGAAAAGTGATAAATATGAATTTAGAGAAGGAAGAGAGGATAAGTCTCTTAGACGATAAAACTCTGGACGAACAGGCCCTTGACCTGCTGGAACGCCTGGAATACCAGAGGAATGTCAAAAATTACAAAGCGTAAGAAAAACAGGGGGGATTGTGAGGGATGGTGGTGTAATTTTTGAATCAAGCCATCTGGGGCGGAAACCATGACAGAACCGTTATTGTAACCTAAGGGGTTAAACGCTAAGACCAGCAGATGATGAAACACACAGAAAAAGAAGAAGAAAAAAACATGAGACTGGCAGGCGCCCGGGGTCTTCAGCATAGCTTAAAAGAGATAGGAAAACAAACTAATTTACACCATATAAAATAAATGTGTTAGTAATTTACAGGACAATGAAAAAGAGTTAGCTGAATTAATGGGAGGTAAAACGATTCAAGCCTTAAAGGGGGTGATTGGATTAGAGTTAATGGGATGTCAACAAGGGAGGAGCTCACTCGGTAAAGAGATTAGGAAGTGATAACCAATGAAGAAAGGGGGAGGCTGTCTTATTGTTATCTAGAAAAATGTATATAAACTATGATTGTGTAAAGCAAGGTGTGTGTGTACCCACGGGACGGCACCCTTTCTTGCAAGATCGAATAAACCGACAGTTAGCTGAACTCATCCGTGTCTTTGATTCAAGGGGGGGATCATAAAAGTGAGTATCTGACCGTTTCTCACACAGTCCTAATAATGAAGCAACTTCTCATCTCAATCTCCGTTTCTTCAGAAACTGTTACCTCATGTTCTAGAAACTCAAGCCCAGAGAAACAGGACCCCAGCAATAACCCTGTCAAACTGGTAGGGATGAACATAGAACCTAGAACCCTACAGTACAGAAACAGGCCCTTCGGCCCATTGAGTCTGCACCGACCACAATCTCACCCAGGCCCTATCACCATATCCCTACACGTTTTACCCGCTAATCCCTCTAACCTACACTAAGGAGCAATTTTAACATGGCCAATCAACCTAACCCGCACATCTTTGGACTGTGGGTGGAAACCGGAGCACCCGGAGGAAACCCACGCAGACACGAGGACAATGTGCAAACTCCACACAGACAGTGACCCGAGCCGGGAATTGAACCCAGGTTCCTGGAGCTGTGAAGCAGCATCAGGAAACGTGGGGAAATTTAGCATGGCCAACCCACCTAATCCGCATATCTTGCTCATGACACGGGGAGAATGTGCAAACTCCACTCAGACAGTCACCCGAGGCTGGAATCGAACACAGGTCCTGGTGCTGTGAAGTAGCAGTGCCAACCAATGTGCCACCGTGCCACCCCAGCTGTTAACAGGTGGGCCAATTGGCTTTTATGTTTTAGCTTCAACCTCAGTCCAGAGAGGGATGAACTGTCTGGGTTGAAATGAAATATTAAAACAGATGCCCGGTGACTAATGATTGTTCTTGAATGCGCTGTTTAGACATTCTTTACGTAGTTTCTCAGCTGCCAATTATTTTTTACAAATCAGCAGCGTCTGTCCCTCTGAGGCAGCCTATTAAAACTCCCAGACCCGTGCCCTCACTATTTGCTGCGTCTGCCATCTTCCCAATTCTCTAAGCAGTGCTCAGCCTTTCCCAGACCATGTCTAGTGCTGACTGTCCATTCTTGCGCCTGGTTCCTGGCCTGCCAAGTGCCCTGAGTGTAGGGTTGTTGAGTTGAGTTGCTGAGTTGAGTCATTGAGTTGAATTGGGTTGTTGAGTTGAGTTGTTGAGTTGAATTATTGAGTTGACTTGTTGAGTTGAGTTGCATGTTGAGTTGTTGTATTGAGTCGAATTGAGTTATTGAGTTGAGTTGAGCTGTTGTGTTGAGTTGAATTGTTGAGTTGAGTTGAGTTGTTGTGTTGAGTTGTTGAGTTGCTTGAGTTGTTGAGTTGAATTATTGAGTTGACTTGTTGAGTTGAGTTGCATGTTGAGTTGTTGTATTGAGTCGAATTGAGTTATTGAGTTGAGTTGAGCTGCTGTGTTGAGTTGAGTTATTGAGTTGAGTTGAGTTGTTGTGTTGAGTTGTTGAACTGAGTTGAGTTGTTGGTCAATGGCGGTTTGCTGGCAGTGCTGCCATATAGCCAGAGGGGAGGTGGTTAGAATTGCACTTATTGGAGATTCTTCAATTGACTGCCTCTTGTGCGGTGTGAATGTTATGGTCTAATTGTGATTGCAACAGAAAACCTTCTGGATAGTGAAAGCATCTTGAAACTTCCTATGAATTGAAAACAGAAAAAGAGGATGCAAGTTCCCAGCGTTGCATTATTTTAGGGGAGGCGATAACCTGATGGTATTATTGCTAGGCTACTAATCCAGAAACTCAGTAATTTTCTGGGGATCGGAGTTTGAACTGCACCACGGAAGATGGTGGAATTTGAATCCAATAAAAAATATCTGGATTAAAAATCTACTCATAGAATCTCTACAGAGCAAAAAAGAGCCTATTTGGCCCATCGGGTCTGCACTGACAACAATCCCACACAGGCTCCAACCCACAATCCCACATGTTTATCCTGCTAATCTCACTAACCTACACATCCCGGGGCACGAAGGCGCAATTCGGCACAGCCAATGCAACTAACCTGCAAATCTTTGGACTATGGGAGGAAACCTGAGCACCTGTAAGAAGCCCACACAGACATGAGGAGAATGTGCAAACTCCACATAGACAGTGAAAGAAGCCAGAAATTGAACCTGGATCCCTGGCACTGTGAGGCAGCAGTGCTCACCACTATGCCATCGTGCCACCCTCTGATGACCATGAAACCATTATCAATTGTCGGGAAAACCCATCTGGTTCACTAATGTCCTTTGGAGAAGGAAATCTGCCGTCCTCACCCAGTCTGGCCTAGATATGACTGTAGAGTCACAGCAATGTGGCTGATTCTCAACTGTCCTCCAAGGGCAATTAGGGATGGGCAATAAATACTGGCCACCAGTGATGCCCATGTCCCATGAATGAATTCAAAAGAATGTCCTCCACCAGTTGGTCAATATTGGAAGATTCTGCCTTGCACAAAACAACAAACCGTTAATCAAAGGGAAGGTTTGGAACTCCACAGATGCTGTGACACATTCTGGATTGTGTCTGGCTTTGGCTGATGATGTTTTCACCAGTCTGCACTTAATGGGAGCGGCATAGCCCCGGATTCATGCCACAGACTTTTCAATCCTGAAATACTGCAGACAGCCGATACATGTCCACGATTTGATTTCAGAACAGGGATGGACTGACTCTTGTCGTCCGACAAGCTGCTTGACAAGTAAAGTTACTTTCCCATCGCCAGTCAAAGCTTCGCTTGTCTCTTCCTTTTGCTAAATCTCATCTCCGCAGCTTTGTGGAACCGTCTCTCCCTCGCGCAGATGTGTCACCAACATTTCCTGCCTGACGCTTCAGTGCAGCTGTTAAATATTAATGCCACTTGGATAAAACCAAAGGTGTGAGATAAAATTAATATTGTGTCACTTAACATTAACTGTGTTTAGGAGCCCTGGTCAAAGGGAGTCACAGATATTTTCTGGGCAGGTAGAGCTGCACAACAGCAATAAATTTTGCTAGCCCTCAGCAGAAACCATAACTCTGCAGATGAGTGCGGTCTTGCGCGCAGATTTATGGTTTCGCAGAGAAACATGGATGGAATATAAGGTCGGACTGAACCTGCGAAATGTTTAATATTTTTAACAGCTCAGACATAGTTTGCAGCATTACTCAGTTTCATCTTCATTCATTGAAAGGGGCGGGTGTCACTGGCCAGCATTTATTGCCCATCCCGAATTGCACACCTTGAGAAGGTGGTGGCGCGCCATCTTCCTGAACCTGCTGCAGTCCCTGTGATGTAGTACACCCACAGTGCTGGTAGGGTGGGAGATCCAGGATTCCAGGGTCTGGGGGTGGCACTGTGGCACAATGGTTAGCACTGCTGCCTCACAGCACCAGGGACACGGGTTCCATTCTGGTCTCGGATCACTGTCTGTGTGGAGTTTGCATGTTCTCCCTGTGTCTGCCTGGGTTTCTTCCAGGCATTCCGGTTTCCTCCCATAGCCCAAAGATGTGTAGGTTAAATTGATTGGCCATGCTAAATTGCCCCTAATGTTAGGGGGATTAGCAGGGTGAATATGAGGGGATACGGGAATAGGACTTCGATGGCATTGTGTTCAGTGCAGACCCGATGGGCTCCTTCTGCCCACTAGAGATTCTATGATTTTGACCCAGCGGCATTGAAAGAATGGTGACATATTTCCAAGATACAAAAGTCTGAGATCACGTACCAACTAACACAAGAAGACTTTCTTCCCTGCTGCCATCAGACTTTTGAATGGACCTACCTTACATTAGGTTGACGTTTCTCTTCACCCCATCTGTAACTGCAACACTATGTTCTGCACCCTCTCCTTTCCTTCTCCCCTATGTGCTCTATGAACGGTATGTTTTGCCTGTACAGCTCGCAAGAAACGATAGTTTTCACTGTATCCCAATAATAAATAATACATGCCAGAACAGGAGGGGTGGCAGTTTAGGAAAAGGGGAAGTGCAACGTGAGCTGGCTGTCATGGTGGAACAGTCGCTGAAGATTGGCATGTGGGTACAGCAGGCAGTGAGGAAAGCTAATGGCATTCTGGCCTTCATAGCAAGAAGATTTGAATATAGGAGTAAGGCTGTTTGCTGCAGTTACAGAGAACGTTGGTGAGGCCACACCTTGAGTATTTTGTGTAGTTTTTGTCTGCTAGGTTGAAGAAGGACATTCGTACTGTTGGACCTTCCATTAATGTCTGTAGAGCCTGTTGTATGTCTATTGATGTCTCCTTTTTACATCCACAGGTGATTCAGTCCACCTTGTTGTCCAACAAGAGGCTTATACACGCGGTGGGTCGTGCGAGGACTGCTCTTGGACGTTGCTTCAAGTTGCCTAGTGCTTCACGTCCGTTAGTGCACGCTTAAACTGGACCAACTGACGGGCAACACGACAGCTCAGTGACTATCACTGTTTGCTGCGCAGTTACAGAGACCCGGGTCGGATCTTCGGCTTGGATCAATGTCTGTGGGAGTTGGCACATTCTCCCTGTGCTTGCGTGGGTTTTCTCCGGGTGCTCCGGTTTCCTCCTACATCCCAAAAATGTGCTTTTAAGAACATAAGAAATAATAAGAACATAAGAAATAGGAGCAGGAGTAGGCCATCTGGCCCTTCGAGCCTGCCCCGCCATTCAATAAGATCATGGCTGATCTGTCGTGGCTCAGCTCCACCTTCCTGCCCTCTCCCCATAACCCTTAATCCCCTCTCTTATCAAAAACCCATCAACCCGTTTCTTAAAAATATTTAGCGAGGCAGCCTCCACCGCTTCAATGGGCAGAGAATTCCAGAGATTCACCACCCTTTGAGTGAAGAAGTTCCTCCTCAACTCCGTTCTAAACCGCCTCCCCTTTACCATGGGGCTGTGCCCCCTAGTCCTACTGTCTTTTTTGAGCGGGAAGAGTCTCTCCACCTCTATCCTATCCATCCCATTCATCATCTTATACGTCTCAATGAGATCTCCCCTCATTCTTCTAAACTCTAACGAGTACAAGCCTAGTTTATTCAGCCTCTCCTCATAGCTCAATCCCCTCAACTCCGATATCAGCCTTGTAAACCTCCTCTGCACTCCCTCCAGGGCCAAAATATCCTTGCGCAGGTGCGGCGCCCAAAACTGCACACAGTACTCCAGCTGCGGCCTCACCAATGCCCTATACAGCTGCAGCAAGACCTCCCTACTTTTATATTCAATCCCCTTCGCTATGAAGGCCAGCATCCCATTCACCTTCCTGACCACCTGCTGCACCTGCAAGCTGGGTTTTTGTGACTCATGCACAAGGACAAGGCTGATTGGTGTCAATAAATTGTCCTCGAATTGGATCTCTCTTAATCTGGTGTACATATAATTCCCTAAATTCCCCCTTTACTGTCGAGTTCCACTAGAGGTAGACAAAAACGTCGACGAGCGATGAAAGACTTGAAGAAGGCAGTCACTGAGTGTTAAAATGGGCAGCACAGCGTGTAGGGCCGAAGGGCCTGTTTCCTGTGCTGTTGATGGTAAATATTCGTCATGAAGTTCGGTTACGAGTGGTGTGCCTCAGGGATCTGTTTTGGGGCCACTGCTGTTTGTAATTTTTATTAATGATCTGGATGAGGGTATAGTTGGGTGGATTAGTAAATTTGCTGATGACACCAAAGTCGGAGGTGTGGTAGATTGTGAGGAAGGGTGTCATAGTTTGCAGGGTGACTTAGAAAGGTTGCAGAGCTGGGCTGCAAGGTGGCGGATGGAGTTTAATGTGGAGAAGTGTGAGGTAATTCATTTCGGTAGGAATAACAGATGTGTTGAGTATAGGGCTAACGGGAGGACTTTGAATAGTGTGGAGGAGCAGAGGGATCTAGGTGTATGTGTACATAGATCCCTGAAAGTTGGGAATCAAGTAGATAAGGTTGTTAAGAAGGCATACGGTGTCTTGGCGTTTATTGGTAGGGGGATTGAATTTAGGAGTCGCAGCGTCATGATGCAACTGTACACAACTCTGGTGTGGCCGCACTTGGAGTACTGTGTGCAGTTCTGGTCCCCACATTACAGGAAGGATGTAGAGGCTTTGGAGAGGGTGCAGAGGAGGTTTACCAGGATGTTGCCTGGTATGGAGGGGAGATCCTATGAGGAGAGACGGAGAGATTTGGGGTTGTTTTCGCTGGAAAGAAGGCGGCTAAGAGGGGATCTCATTGAAACATATAAGATGATTAGAGGTTTAGACAGGGTAGATAGTGATAGGCTTTTTCCTAGGATGGAGAAAGCTAGCACGAGGGGGCACGACTTTAAATTAAGGGGGGGTAGTTATAGGACTGATGTCAGGGGTAGGTTCTTTACCCAGCGGGTGGTGAGGGATTGGAATGCCCTGCCTGCTGCAGTTGTAAATGCACCTAGTTTGGGGGCGTTTAAGAGATCTGTGGATAGGTTTAGAACATAGAACATAGAACATTACAGCACAAACAGGCCCTTCGGCCCTCGAGTTGCGCCGATCGCATCAACCCCACCAATCTATAGACCTATCTATAACCCCCAATCCCATTAAACCCCATATACTCATCCAGAAGTCTTTTAAAAGACCCCAGCGAGTTCGCCTCCACCACCGACGACGGCAGCCGATTCCATTCACTCACCACCCTCTGAGTGAAAAACTTACCCCTAACATCACCTCTGTACTTCCCTCCCCGCACCTTAAATCTGTGTCCTCTCGTAGCGACCATTTCAACCCGGGGAAATAGCCTCTGAGAGTCCACCCTATCTATTCCTCTCAACATTTTATAAACTTCTATCAGGTCGCCTCTCAACCTTCGCCTCTCCAGGGAAAAGAGTCCCAGCTCCCTCAACCTATCTTCATAAGGCATGCCTCCCAGTCCAGGCAACATCCTTGTAAATCTCCTCTGCACCCTTTCAATAGCTTCTACGTCTTTTCTATAGTGAGGCGACCAGAACTGCGCACAGTACTCCAAATGAGGCCTGACGAGGGTCCTGTAAAGTTGCAGCATTACCTCCCGACTCCTAAACTCAATCCCTCGATTAATGAAGGCCAGTACACCATACGCCTTCTTGACCACCTCCTCCACCTGCGAGGCCGATTTAAGAGTCCTGTGAACCCGGACCCCGAGATCCTTCTGCTCTTCGTTTATAGAACATTACAGCGCAGAACAGGCCCTTCGGCCCACGATGTTGCGCCGACCAGTTACAAAACAGTGACCCACTAGCCTAAACCAATCCCTTTTCATCCATAAACCTATCCACAGATCTCTTAAACGCCCCCAAACTAGGTGCATTTACAACTGCAGCTGGCAGGGCATTCCAGTCCCTCACCACCCTCTGGGTAAAGAACCTACCCCTGACATCAGTCCTATAACTACCCCCCCTTAATTTAAAGTCGTGCCCCCTCGTGCTAGCTTTCTCCATCCTAGGAAAAAGGCTATCACTATCTACCCTGTCTAAACCTCTAATCATCTTATATGTTTCAATGAGATCCCCTCTTAGCCGCCTTCTTTCCAGCGAAAACAACCCCAAATCTCTCAATCTCTCCTCATAGGATCTCCCCTCCATACCAGGCAACATCCTGGTAAACCTCCTCTGCACCCTCTCCAAAGCCTCCACATCCTTCCTGTTTATGGACGAAAAGGGATTAGTTTAGGCTAGTGGGTCATTGTTTTGTAATTGCTCGGCGCAACATCGTGGGCCGAAGGGCCTGTTTTGCGCTGTAATGTTCTATGATCAATGGTCTATGTTCTATGTTCTTTGTTCTTCTTTGAGGGAATCCAGCTAAGGTTCACCAGACTGATTCCAGGAAGGGTTGGACTGACATGTGAAGAGAGACTGGATTGCACTCACTGGAATTTAGAAAAATGAAAGAGGATCTCATTGAAACATATAAAATCCTAATGCGACTGGACAGGCTGGAGGTGGGAAGAATGTTCCTGACGTTGAGGAAGTCCAGAACTTCCTCAAGGGGGTCACAGTCTAAGATTACAAGGTAAGACATTCAGGGCTGAAGAGTGGGAGAATTTTGTCACTTAGAGAGTTGTGACACTGTGGAATTCTCTATCACAGAAAGCTTTTGGGGCCAGTTGGTTAGATATGTTCAACAGGGAGCTGGACGTGGCCCGTGTGGCCATGGAGAGAAAGTGGGAGTGGGAAACTGGAAGTGCATGATCAACAGTGAACATATTGAGAAGTCTCCCAACACAAGCACATGATTCCAAATAAACCTGTTAGGCTTTCACCTGGTGTTGTGTCATCCCAGTCCAATGCCAACATCTCCACATCATGAGTTTATTGAATGATGATGCAGGCTCGAAGTGTTGAGTGGCCGATCCCTGCATCTATTCCTATGTTTCTAAATCAAATCAAAGTCAGGATGTTGTGTGGATTGCAGGGGAACTTACATGTGTTGGTGCACCCATGTATCTTCTCCTCTTGTCCTTCTAGGCGGTTGAGGTCATGGCTTTGGAAGGTGCTGTCTAACAAAGAACAAAGAACAAAGAACAACACAGCACGGGAAACAGGCCCTTCGGCCCAACGAGCCTGCGCCGCCGTCCCATTGTCAGTGACCTGTTCATGATTTTAGTCTATGCCTAATGTGTGAGGATCAGGGAGGTCCAATATAGGGACAATTTGTTACCCAATCAATCAGCCTAAAAGCACATTTTTGGGATGTGGGAGGAAACCGGAGCGCCCGGAGGAAACCCACGCAACCATGGGGAGAACGCGCAAACTCCCACGGACACAGGCCCAAATCCATGTGTCCGCACAGCAACAGAGATAGTCTCTGAGCTGTCATGTTGCCCTCGAGATGGTCCAGTTTAAGCACACCAACGACATGAAGCAGTAGGCAACTCCCGAAGCAACATCCAAGAGCAGCCCACCACAACCTGCCGCATGCATGCCCCTTGCTGGATTTAAATGCCTGTGGAGACAAAAAATTCATTATTAAAAAGACTACATCCCTGAGGCTAAAACTGAATCCCAAGCCTACAATGCTTAGTAAGGCCTGCTATATCCCCCTAAATGTAGACCGCTCATGTGGCTGTCCAAGTGACTCTTGAACAACCCTAGCGTGCCTGCTTCCACCACCTTACTCGGCAGTGCATTCCACATCCCCACTACCCTTTGTGTGAAAAACTGCCCTCTAATATTAGTCTTATACCTAGCCCCCCTCACCCTAAGCCCGTGACCCCTCGTTCTATCCATTTCTAATAGCGGAAAAAGCTTACCACCATTTACTCTATCTATCCCCTTCATAATCTTATAAACCTCTATTAGATCCCCCCTCAGCCGACGTCTCTCAAGGGAAAACAGCCCAAGTGCGTTCAATCTTTCCCTGTGAGACAGCCCTTCCATACCAGGCAACATCCTGGTAAATCTCCTCTGCACTCTCTAACATAGGAATCAGGAGCAGAATTCGGCAAATCCAGCCCTTCCCTCAAATGCACGTTAAGTACATCTTGCAAAGTGGTTGTGTTGAGGAAGATTTTGCAAACTATATACCACTACCTTTCCTGCTATTGTCTGTCAGCTACGGAATATTACTGACAGCTACAACCTGAATCAGGTAATGAGATTAAACCTTTGTAAAACTCTTGTCGGTAATAACTCCCCATATAAGATGATTAGAGGTTTAGATAGGGTGGACAGTGATAGCCTTTTTCCTTGGATGGAGAAAGCTAGCATGAGGGGGCATGGCTTTAAATTAAGGGGGGGTAGTTACAGGATGGATGTCAGGGGTAGGTTCTTTACCCAGAGGGTGGTGAGGGACTGGAATGCCCTGCCAGCTGCAGTTGTAAATGCACCTAGTTTGGGGGCGTTTAAGAGATCTGTAGATAGGTTTATGGACGAAAAGGGATTGGTTTAGGTTAGTGGGTCATTGTTTTTGTAACTGGTCGGCGCAACATCGTGGGCCGAAGGGCCTGTTCTGCGCTGTAATGTTCTATGTTCTAAAACCTGATATCTTACTGAAAAGTTTAGATGATTGAAGCTCGTACAGTGGTTAGCACCGCTGCCTCACAGCGCCAGAGATCCGGGTTCAATTCCAGTCTTGGGTCACTGCATGTTCTCCCCATGTCTGTGTGGGTTTTCTCTGGGTGCTCCAGTTTCCTCCCACAGTCCAATAGATGTGCAGGTTAGGTGGATTAGCCATGTTTATTGCCCCCTAGTTTCATTGGGACTAGCTAGGGTAAATGTATGAGGTTGATGGGGCCTGGGTGGGATTGCAGTCTGTGCAGACTTGATGGGCCAAATGGCCTCCTTCTGCACTGTGAAGATTCCATGATTCTAGTTTGCTTTCTCCCCAAATCGTGCTGAATTATTTAGAATGTTTGTTTAAACTGTTTATGTTGTCAGATGGGGTCAGCTGACAGCACCCACCATAGAACATAGAACATAGAACATTACAGCGCAGAACAGGCCCTTCGGCCCACGATGTTGCGCCGACCAGTTACAAAAACATTGACCCACTAGCCTATACCAATCCCTTTTCATCCATAAACCTATCTACAGATCTCTTAAACGCTCCCAAACTAGGCGCATTTACAACTGCAGCAGTTAGGGCATTCCAGTCCCTCACCACCCTCTGGGTAAAGAACCTACCTCTGACATCCGTCTTGTAGCTACCCCCCCTTAATTTAAAGCCATGCCCCCTCGTGCTAGCTTTCTCCATCCTAGGAAAAAGGCTATCACTATCCACCCTATCTAAACCTCTAATCATCTTATATGTTTCAATGAGATCCCCTCTTAGCCGCCTTCTTTCCAACGAAAACAACCCCAAATCTCTCAGTCTCTCCTCATAGGAGCTCCCCTCCATACCAGGCAACATCCTAGCAAACCTCCTCTGCACCCTTTCCAAACCTCCTCTGCACCCTCTCCAAACCTCCTCTGCACCCTCACCATGTCGGAGTCAAGTCCGAAACAAAGTCATAAAAAAAGGTTCGCCCTTGGGTGCAGCACTGAGGCGGTGCTGCGTTGTTGGAGATGCCGTCTTCCGCCTAACACGTCAACCCCTTGCCTGGAAAAGATCCCAGAGTGTGCTTCCAAGAATAGGGAAACAGAGGGCAACATTCAACTCTCATTCAATGTCACTGATCATCATCATGTTGCTGTTTGTGGGATCTTGCTGTGCACAAATCAGTTGCTGAGCATTCTCTTCTTTATTCATTCACGGGGCATGGGCGTCGCTGGCTGGGCCAGCATTTATTGCCCATCCCGAGTTGCCCTCGGAGACAAGTTGAGAGTCAACCACATTGCTGTGGCTCACACGTAGGCCAGATCGGGTAAGGAGGGCAGATTTCCTTCCCTAAAGGACATTAGTGAACCAGATGGGTTTTTTCCGACAATCGACAATGGTTTCATGGTCATCAGTAGATTCTTAATTCCAGATAATTTTTTATTGAATTCAAAATCCACCATCTGCCATGGTGGGATTCGAACCTCGGTTCTGAGAACATTAGTTGATTTTCTGGATTAATAACCTAGCAATAATGCCACTAGGCCATTGCCTCTCCTTACGTTACAACAGTGATTACACTTCAGAATAATTTCATTGGCTGTATAACACTGTGCAAATAAAAGTCTTCTTTTTCTTTAAGAAATCATAGAATCCCTACAGTGCGGAAGGAGGTCATTCGGCCCATCGAGCCTGCACTGACAACAATCCCACCCAGGCCCTATCCCCAATGCCCCATGTATTTACTCTGCTAGTCCATAAGACCAAAAGATATACAAGCACAATTAGGTCACTCGGCCCATCGAGTCTGCTCCGCCATTCAATCATGGCTGATAATTTTCTCATCTCCGTTATCGCGCCTCTTCCCCATAACCTTTGATCCCCCCATACCCCCATACCCCCCAATCAAGAACCAATCTACCTCTGTCTTAAAGTCACTCAATGACCTGGCCTCCACAGATTTCTGTGGCAAAGAGCTCCACAGATTCACCACCCTCATTCCTCCCCATTTCAATCCTAAAGGGTTGTTCCCTTTGTTCTGAGGCCGTGCCCTCACCTACGAATAGAAACATCTTCTCCACATTCACTCTATCCAGGCCTCTCAGTATTCTGTAAGTTTCAATGAGATTCCCCCCTCATCCTTCTAAACTCCATCGAGTACAGACCCAGAGTCCTCAAAGTTCTCAATGCTCTTAGTCCCCCGACACTAAGGGGCAATTTAGCATGGCCAATCAATCTAACCCACACATAAAAACATAGAAGCATTGAAGGTAGGAGGAACCATTCAGCCCTTCCAGCCTGCTCCGCCATTCATTATCATCATGGCTGATCATCCAACTCAATAGTCTAACCCTGCTTTCCCCCCCTAACCTTTGATCCCATTCATCCCAAGTGCTATATCCAGCTGCCCCTTGAATACATTCAATGTTTTGGCATCAACTACTTCCTGTGGGAATGAATTCCGCAGGCTCACTGGGTGAAGAAATGTCTCCTCACCTCCGTCCTAAATGGTCTACCCCCAATCCTCAGACTGTGACCCCTGGTTCTGGACTCCCCTCACCATCAGGAACATCCTCCTTGCATCTACCCTGTCTAGTCCAGTTAGAGTTTTATAAGTCTCTAAGAAATCCCTCCCTCATTCATCAGAACTCCAGCAAAAACAATCCTAACCCGGTCAATCCCTCCTCATGCATCAGTCCTACTACCACCCCTGGAATCAGCCTGGTAAATCTTTGCTGCACTCCCTCGAGAGCAAGAACATCCTTCCTCAGAAAAGGAGACCAAAACTGCACACAATACTCTAGGTGTGGCCCTGTATAATTGCAACAACACATCCCTGTCCCTGTACTCGAAACCTCTCGGCCAACATACCATTAGTCTCCTTTACCGCCTGCCGCACCTGCATGCTTACCTTCAGCGACTTGTGCCCAAGGACACCCAGGTCCCTCTGCACACTCCCCTCTCCCAATTTACAGCCATTCAGGTAGTAATCTGCCTACTTGTTTTTGCTTCCAAAGTGAGTAACCTCACATTTATCCAAATTATCCTGCATCTGCCATTGATTAGCCCACTCACCCAACCTATCCAAATCATTCTGAAGGATCTTTGCATCTTCGTCACGGTTCACCCTCCCACCCAATTTGGTATCATCTGCAAACTTTGAGATGTTACATTCTGTTCCCTCATCCAAATGATTAATATATATTGTGAATACCTGGGGTCACAGCACTGATCCCTGTGGCACCCCACCAGCTACTATTTGAAAAGCACCCATCAATTCCTACTCTTTGTTTCCTCTCTGCCAACCAGTTTTCTATCCATCTAAATACACTTCCCCCAATTCCATGCACTTCAATTTTTCACGATAATCTCTTATGCGGGACTTTATCAAACACTTTCTGAAAGTCCAAATATACCACATCGACTGCCATTCAACTCTACTCATTATACCTTCAAAGAATTCCAACAGATTTGTCAAGCATGATTTCCTCTTCATAAATCCGCGCTGATTCTATCACTGCTTTAAGAACATAAGAACATAAGAAATAGGAGCAGGAGTAGGCCATCTAGCCCTTCGAGCCTGCCCCGCCATTCAATAAGATCATGGCTGATCTGTCGTGGCTCAGTTCCACATTCCCGCCCTCTCCCCATAACCCTTAATCCCCTCTCTTATCAAAAACCCATCAACCCACGTCTTAAAAATATTTAGCGAGGCAGCCTCCACCACTTCAACGGGTAGAGAATTCTAGAGATTCACCACCCTTTGAGTGAAGAAGGTCCTCCTCAACTCCTTTCTAAACCGCCCCCCCTTTATCTTGAGGCTGTGCCCTCTAGTCCTACTGTCTTTTTTGAGCGGGAAGAGTCTCTCCACCTCTATCCTATCCATCCCATTCATCATCTTCTACGTCTCAATGAGATCTCCCCTCATTCTTCTAAACTCTAACGAGTACAAGCCTAGTTTATTCAGCCTCTCCTCATAGCTCAACCCCCTCAACTCCAGTATCAGCCTAGTAAACCTCCTCTGCACTCCCTCCAAGGCCAAAATATCCTTGCGTAAGTGCGGCGACCAAAACTGCACACAGTACTCCAGCTGCGGCCTCACCAGTGCCCTTTCTAAATACATATCTTTAAATTGTGGGAGGGAAGTGGAGCATCCGGAGGAAACCCATGCAGACAAGAGGAGAACTGGGGGATTTTCACAGTAGTGTCATTGCAAAGCCTGCTTGTGACAAATAAACTTTACATAACATGCAAACTCCACACAGACAGTGACCCAAGCCAGGAATTGAACCCAGGATCCTGGAGCTATGATGCAGCAGTGCTAACCACTGTGCCTCCCAGTGATTACAACTAAAGATTTTCGCCAGTTAAACTCTTTGGACTTAATATTTTATCTAAAAACCCATCAATAGGTTTCATAGCATAGTCAGCGTGGGCTGAATGGCCTCGTACTGAGCAAGAAAATTCAAGGATTTTTGTATCACAATAAATGGAAATAAAGGTTGCTGTACATCGATAGAAATAGCATCCTCTTAAATCAGCCTCAATGGTGGAAGAAAAAGATTGATGAATTTATTAATGTCCTGGGCATGTTTCAGTCACATCTCTCGATGTTTTATCAATCTGTTGTGGTGTACGGCAGCCAATCTATCTCCCTCCTGAGATGATGTACCTCAGCATCTTCTCCTCAGTGGCCCTGCTATTCAGAGCGACAATCTGCTACTTCCTCTCACTTGCTGCTTTGACAATAAGGAACTCGTTTCGACTCTTGGTTGAATGGATGCTTCAGTGACCCCTTCGTTGGCTGATACCCCGTATTTTCCCTGGCAGAGTAGGTGCTGTGGGCCGAATGGCCTAATTCAGCTCCTATATCTTATGGTCTTATGGGATTAGCTGGGGGTTGCGGGGATGAGTCCTGGGTGGGATTGTTGTCAGTGCAGGCTCGATGGGCTGAATGGCCTCCTTCTGCTCTGTAGGGAGACTTTGGTTTCTTAAAGAAAGAGAGGACTTGTATTGGAACAATCTTACACAGCCGATGAAATCACTTCAACGTGTGGTATTCTCAGTGGTATTATTGCTGGATTATTAATCAAGAAATTCAACTAATATTCTGGGATCTTTATTAACAATCTATCTGCTTTTTGCAGCCTGCACTACAGTGCCTGTATTACCCCTATTTGTCACCTAACCCTCCCTTAGAATCGTAGAGTCATTGAGGTTTACAGCATGGAAACAGGCCCTTCGGCCCAACTTGTAGTATCTTCAGAGTTATCCATCATGGTTCATTGGGTAGCACTGATCTCTGAGTTCGAATCCCACCAGGGCGGATAGTGGAATTTTAATTCAATAAAAAATATCTGGAATTGAGAGTTAAACTTAAAGAACAGTCTTGGGTTCATCGAGTGGCCCATCCCCTTTACAGCAGCATCTGTTTGGAGTGTCGCTGTTATGGTGCAGGAAACACAGCAGCCAATAGTTATACAGCAATGAAATAGCAAACTCCGTTATCTTGGTCCTTCCTTTCCTGGCATTAATAGATGGATAATGATTGGCTGGGGCAGTGGGAAGAACTGCCCACTCTTTTATCATATCTACCAAAGTACGGGCGAGACCACAGTTCGAAGTTGTAAGAAAAACAGCGCCTCCAACTGTGCTGCACCCACTTAGTACTTCCCTCGTGAGGGTCAGATTGGATTATGTGTTCAAGGGCCTGGAACAGGACTTCAACCTCTGACCTGCTTATTCAGAGGTCAGAGTGCTACCCAATGAATCATAACTCTGAAGACACTACAAGTTGGGCCTGTTTCTATGCTGTAAACCTCAGTGACTCTACGATTCTAAGGGAGGGTGAGGTGACAAATAGGAATAATTTAGGCACTATAGTGCAGGCTGCAAAAAGCAGATAGGGTGTTAATAAAGAGTCAAGCAAGTTGAAAGAGTGTTAAAAAGGGAATTAAATTGAGTTAACCAAGTACTGGAAACATAAACTCTGACTACCGTTCCTCTGAATATGACAGACCGAACTGTGGATGAACTGTCAAGTTTCATGACCATCTGAAACTATAAAGGCAGATCCCTGAGGTGAAAGAGAAGGGATATCAAGTAAATGGTTATTCTCCATTGGAAGGGACAAATATTTTCTTTGGAGAAGAAAGGGAGATGTTGTATAATTTTCCTACCACCTTTGGAATGTATCTGCCCAGCAGATCATGGGTTAATGTGGGACTGGGGAATAGCACCATGCATTGTATGATGTATAGAGTCGCAGGGTAATAGATTCAGAGAACAGCTTGGAAGGAACTTTCATGGAGGCAACGCCATGCATGGCAGTAACTGGCATCTGTTAAGGATTATCAAGAAATGGCTCATGTTTAAACATACAAGCCTCAAGATCTCATTATAGATCTCATTATACACCATCCCATAACACAATGCAAGCTCAGTAACAGGTTATCAGAGGGTTGCACAGATCGATTAAAAGCCCTGACTACAGCTCACTAGATTTGTCTGGATGGCAATTGTCTGCTTAATGCTGATAGGTGAGGCATCTTAGAAGAAAGGGACAGCACAGAATCAGGCCATTCAGCCCCATGGTCCGCCTGCTGTTTATAGTCCACGCAAGTTTCCCATCATCCTTCTATCCCTTTCTCCCTCATGTTTTTTATCTAGGCTCCCCTTCATTTCATTTATGCTATTCACCTCATCTACCTGGTCGAAAGCTACACCTTCTCACCCTCTACGAGGGAGAATCAGAAAATCCCGAAAGTGTAGAAGGAAGCCATTTGACCCATTGAGTGTGCACTTGTCCAGATCCTTTCTCCCACACATTTCCCATGGCTAATTCATCTGGCCTACATATCTTTGGGCACTAAGGGGCAATTTAGCACGGCCATTCCACCTAAACAACACGTCTTTCGGACTGTGGGAAGAAACCGGAGCACCCGGAGGAAACCCACGCAGATTCCACAGAGTAACCCAAGCCGGGAATTGAATCTGGGTCCATGGTGCTTTACTGGCAGCAGTGCTAACCCACTGTGCTACTGTGCCACCCTGAATGCCCTACTAAACTTAGTTGTGACTGTTCTATATTTAATGTCGTTGTTCTGGTTACATCTGTGAGTGGAAGCATTTTCTCTATATCTATCTTATCAAACCCCTTCATAATTCTGAAGATTTCATTAAATCGTCACTCAGCTTTTTTTTTTCTTGCTATCTGGAATCTATCACTTTTGTGTCCAAAGATGTGTAGGTGAGATGCATTATCAAACCTGGGAAATGTACGGGGTTACGGGAATAAGGTGGGGGAGAGGGCGTGGGTTTCAGGAAATCTCCATGCAGAAGAGGCAATTCGGTCCATTGAGTCTACATCAATTCTCTCTGAATAGCCTCTTCTACGTGGAGGTTCTCTGAAAGGTTCGAAGGTTCATGAATCAATTCCAGTCTCCTGGACTGCCTGAATCCACTACAGTTTGCCTTCAGCCACGACAGGCCCACAGCAGACACCATCTCCCTGGTCCTGCACTCAACCCTGGAACAATCTAGATAACAAGGACACTGATGTCAGACTCCTATTTATTGACTACAGCTCAGCCTTTAACACTATTATTCCCACAAAGCTGAAGTGGTGGAGGCTACCTCATTGAATATATTTAAGTCACGGGTAGATAGGTTTCTGATAGACAGGGGAATTCAGGGTTATGGGGAGAAAGCGGGAAAGTGGAACTGATCCACTTCAGATCAGCCATGATCTTATTGAATGGCGGGGCAGGCTCGAAGGGCTAGATGGCCTACTCCTGCTCCTATTTCTTATGTTCTTATGTAAAACCTATCTCCAAACACTGTGGCCTGGAGCTTAGCTTCTCCCTCTGACTGGGTCCTGAGCTTCCTAACCCACAGACCACAATCAGTAAGGATGGGCAACAACACCTCCTCCACAATCATCCTCAACACCGGTCCCCCACAAGGCTGTGTTCTCAGCCCCCTACTATACTCCTTATACACCTGTGACCGTGCGGCCAAATTCCCCTCCAATTCGATTTTCAAGTTTGTTGATGACACCACCGTAGTGGGTCGAATCTCAAACAATGACGAGACAGAGTACAGGAACGAGGTAGAGAATCTGGTGAACTGGTGCGGCAACAATAATCTCTCCCTCAATGTCAACAAAATGAAGGAGATTCTCATTGACTTCAGGAAGTGTAAATGAGAACGTGCCCCTGTCGACATCAATGAGGACGAAGTGGAACGGAGGTTGAGAACTTCAGGTTTTTAGGTGTCCAGATCACCAACAACCTGTCCTAGTTCCACCCCTCCCCCCCCCCCCCCCCACCCCGCTCCATGCCAACACTATAGTTAAGAAAGTCCACCAATGGCTCTAGTTTCTCAGAAAACTAAGGAAATTTGACATGCCTGTTACGACTCTCACCAACTTTTACAAATGCACCATAGAAAGCATTCTTTCTGGTTGTATCACAGCTTGGTATGGGCTCCTGCTCTGCCCAAGACCATAAGAAACTACAAAGGGTTGTGAATGTAGCCCAATCCATCATTCAAACCAGCCTCCTATCCATTGACTCTGTCTACACTTCTCACTGTCTCGGCAAAGCAGCCAGCATAATTAAGGACCCCACGGACCCCGGACATTCTCTCTTCCAATATCTTCCATCGGGAAAAAGATATAAAAGTCTGAGGTCACGTACCAATTGACTCAAGAACAGTCTGTGTATGTGCGTGTGCGTGTGTGTGTATGTGTAGGTGTATCAGTGTGTGTATGTGTGTGTATATGTGTATGTGTGTATGTGTGAGTTTGAACATAAGAACATAAGAAATAGGAGCAGGAGTAGGCCATCTAGCCCTTCGAGCCTGCCCCGCCATTCAATAAGATCATGGCTGATCTGTCGTGGCTCAGTTCCACCTTCCCGCCCTCTCCCCATAACCCTTAATCCCTTCTCTTATCAAAAACCCATCAACCCGCTTCTTAAAAATATTTAGCGAGGCAGCCTCCACCACTTCAACGGGCAGAGAATTCCAGAGATTCACCACCCTTTGAGTGAAGAAGTTCCTCCTCAACTTCCTTCGGTTACAAGTGGTGTGCCTCAGGGATCTGTTTTGGGGCCACTGCTGTTTGTAATTTTTATTAATGATCTGGATGAGGGTATAGTTGGGTGGATTAGTAAGTTTGCTGATGACACCAAAGTCGGAGGTGTGGTAGATTGTGAGGAAGGGTGTCATAGTTTGCAGGATGACTTAGAAAGGTTGCAGAGCTGGGCTGAGAGGTGGCGAATGGAGTTTAATGTGGAGAAGTGTGAGGTAATTCATTTCGGTAGGAATAACAGATGTGTTGAGTATAGGGCTAACGGGAGGACTTTGAATAGTGTGGAGGAGCAGAGGGATCTAGGTGTATGTGTACATAGATCCCTGAAAGTTGGGAATCAAGTAGATAAAGTTGTTAAGAAGGCATACGGAGTTTTGGCGTTTATTGGTAGGGGGATTGAATTTAGGAGTCGTAGCGTCATGATGCAACTGTACACATCTCTGGTGCGGCCGCACTTGGAGTTTTGTGTGCAGTTCTGGTCCCCACATTACAAGAAGGATGTAGAGGCTTTGGAGAGGGTGCAGAGGAGGTTTACCAGGATGTTGCCTGGTATGGAGGGGAGATCCTATGAGGAGAGATTGAGTGATTTGGGGTTGTTTTCGCTGGAAAGAAGGCGGCTAAGAGGGGATCTCATTGAAACATATAAGATGATTAGAGGTTTAGACAGGGTAGATAGTGATAGCCTTTTTCCTAGGATGGAGAAAGCTAACACGAGGGGGCACGATTTTAAATTAAGGGGGGGTAGTTATAGGACAGATGTCAGGGGTAGGTTCTTTACCCAGAGGGTGGTGAGGGACTGGAATGCCCTGCCAGCTGCAGTTGTAAATGCACCTAGTTTGGGGGCGTTTAAAAGATCTGTGGATAGGTTTATGGATGAAAAGGGATTGGTTTAGGCTAGTGGGTCATTGTTTTGTAACTGGTCGGCGCAACATCGTGGGCCGAAGGGCCTGTTCTGCGCTGTAATGTTCTATGTTCTATGTTCAACTCTGTTCTAACCGCCTCCCCTTTATCTTGAGGCTGTGCCCCCTAGTCCTACTGTCTTTTTTGAGCGGGAAGAGTCTCTCCACCTCTATCCTATCCATCCCATTCATCATCTTATACGTCTCAATGAGATCTCCCCTCATTCTTCTAAACTCTAACGAGTACAAGCCTAGTTTATTCAGCCTCTCCTCACAGTTCAATCCCCTCAACTCTGGTATCAGCCGAGTAAACCTCCTCTGCACTCCCTCCAGGGCCAAAATATCCTTGCGCAGGTGCGGTGCCCAAAACTGCACACAGTACTCCAGCTGCGGCCTCACCAATGCCCTATACAGCTGCAGCAAGACCTCCCTACTTTTATATTCAATCCCCCTCGCTATGAAGGCCAGCATCCCATTCGCCTTCCTGACCACCTGCTGCACCTGCAAGCTGGGTTTTTGCGACTCATGCACAAGGACCCCGAGGTCCCTCTGCACCGTCGCCTGCTGCAGCTTTTCGCCACGTAAGTAATAGTCCTTCCTACCATTCCTCCTACCAAAGTGGACCACCTCACACTTGCCAACATTAAATTCCATTTGCCATTTCCTGGCCCATTCGCCCAGCCTATCTAGATCCTTCTGCAGACTCTCCACACCCTCCGCACAATTTGCCTTTCCCCCAATCTTGGTGTCATCAGCAAATTTCGACACCCTGCACTCGGTTCCCTCCTCCAGATCATCTATATAAATGGTAAATAGCTGAGGCCCCAGCACCGACCCCTGGGGCACCCCACTAGTCACCAACCGCCAATCCGAATAGCACCCATTGACCCCTACTCTCTGCCTCCTATTTGACAACCAATCCTCTATTCACGCTAACACCCTACCCCCAACTCCATGTCCCCTGACCTTCTGCAATAACCTCTTGTGAGGTACCTTGTCAAACGCCTTCTGAAAATCCAGAAAGACCACATCCACCGGCTCTCCTCTATCTACTGCCCTAGACACATCCTCATAGAACTCCAGTAAATTTGTCAGACACGACTTCCCTTTAATGAAACCGTGTTGTGTCCGCCCTATCAAGCAATTCCCTTCAAGATGCCTCGCTATTTCCTCCTTAATGACGGATTCTAACATTTTACCTACCACAGACGTTAAACTAACCGGCCTATAATTCCCTGCCTTTTGCCTGGCACCCTTCTTAAACAACGGCGTAACATTAGCCGTTTTCCAATCTTCCGGCACTTCCCCGGAATCCAGCGACGTCTGGAAAATAACCACCAAGGCATTCACTATCACCTCCGCCATTTCTTTCAGAACCCTCGGATGCATTCCATCCGGTCCTGGGGACTTGTCCACAATCAGCCCCTCCAGTCTGTCGAGTTTGCGTATATGTATGAGTGTTTGCAGATGTCAATGTGTGCGTGGGCGTGTGTCATTGTGTGTGTTAGTGTGATTGTGTGCATGAATGTGTCTGTCGGTGTGAGTTATGTGAGTGCATGTGTGTGTGGGTGTGTGTGGGTGTGTGGAGTGTGTGTGCATGAGTGTGTGTGTCAGTGTGTGTGAGTGTGTGAGTGGATGTGTGTGTGTTTGTGGGTGAGAGAGTGTGTGCATGTGGTGTAAGCATGTGTGTAAGTGTGAACACGTGTGTAAGTGTGTGTGTGTGAGTGTGAATCTGTGAGTCTGTGTGTGTATAACTGTGTGTGTGAGTGTGTGTGTGAGTGTGAGTGTATGGGTGAGTGTGAATGTGTGTGTGAGCGTGTGTATGTGAGCGTGAGTGTGTGTGTGTGTGAATGTGAGTGTAAGTGTGTGGGTGAGTGTGAATGTGTGTGTGTGTGTGAGTGTGTGTATGTGACTGTGTGTGTTTATGAGTGTGTGAATGTGTATGTATGAGTGTGAGTGTATGTGTGTGTGAATGTGAGTGTGAGTTTGTATGTGTGTGAGTATGTGAGTGTGAGTGTGAATTGTGAATGTGTGTGAGTGTGTATGTGTGTGAGTATGTGAGTGTGAATGTGAATTGTAAATGTGTGTGTGAGTGTGTATGTGTGTGAGTATGTGAGTGTGAGTGTGAATTGTGAATGTGTGTGTGAGTGTGTATGTGTGTGAGTATGTGAGTGTGAGTGTGAATTGTGAATGTGTGTGTGTGAGTGTGTATGTGTGTGAGTACGTGAGTGTGAGTGTGAATTGTGAATGTGTGTGTGTGAGTGTGTATGTGTGTGAGTATGTGAGTGTGAGTGTGAATTGTGAATGTTTGTGTGTGAGTGTGTATGTGTGTATGTATGTGAGTGTGAGTGTGAATTGTGAATGTGTGTGTGAGTGTGTATGTGTGTGAGTATGTGAGTGTGAGTGTGAATTGTGAATGTGTGTGTGAGTGTGTATGTGTGTGAGTACGTGAGTGTGAGTGTGAATTGTGAATGTGTGTGTGAGTGTGTATGTGTGTGAGTACGTGAGTGTGATTGTGAATTGTGAATGTGTGTGTATGTGTGTGAGTATGTGATTGTGAGTGTGAATTGTGAATGTGTGTGTGTGAGTGTGTATGTGTGTGAGTACGTGAGTGTGAATTGTGAATGTGTGTGTGAGTGTGTATATGTGTGAGTATGTGAGTGTGAGTGTGAATTGTGAATGTGTGTGTGTGAGTGTGTATGTGTGTGAGTACGTGAGTGTGAGTGTGAATTGTGAATGTGTGTGTGTGAGTGTGTATGTGTGTGAGTATGTGAGTGTGAGTGTGAATTGTGAATGTTTGTGTGTGAGTGTGTATGTGTGTGTGTATGTGAGTGTGAGTGTGAATTGTGAATGAGTGTGTGAGTGTGTATGTATGTGGGTGTGAGTGTGAATTGTGAATGTGTGTGTGAGTGTGTATGTGTGTGAGTACGTGAGTGTGAGTGTGAATTGTGAATGTGTGTGTGAGTGTGTATGAGTGTGAGTATGTGAGTGTGAGTGTGAATTGTGAATGTGTGTGTATGTGTGTGAGTACGTGAGTGTGAGTGTGAATTGTGAATGTGTGTGTGTGAGTGTGTATGTGTGTGAGTACGTGAGTGTGAGTGTGACTTGTGAATGTGTGTGTGTGTGTGTATGTGTGTGAGTATGTGAGTGTGAGTGTGAATTGTGAATGTGTGTGTGTGAGTGTGTATGTGTGTGAGTACGTGAGTGTGAGTGTGAATTGTGAATGAGTGTGTGAGTGTGTATATGTGTGAGTATGTGACTGTGAGTGTGAATTGTGAATGTGTATGTGTGAGTGTGTATGTGTGTGAGTACGTGAGTGTGAGTGTGAATTGTGAATGTGTGTGTGTGAGTGTGTATGTGTGTGAGTATGTGAGTGTGAGTGTGAATTGTGAATGTTTGTGTGTGAGTGTGTATGTGTGTATGTATGTGAGTGTGAGTGTGAATTGTGAATGTGTGTGTGAGTGTGTATGTGTGTGAGTAAGTGAGTGTGAGTGTGAATTGTGAATGTGTGTGTGAGTGTGTATGTGTGTGAGTATGTGAGTGTGAGTGTGAATTGTGAATGTGTGTGTGTGAGTGTGTATGTGTGTGAGTATGTGAGTGTGAGTGTGAATTGTGAATGTGTGTGTGAGTGTGTATGTGTGTGAGTATGTGAGTGTGAATTGTGAATGTGTGTGTGAGTGTGTATGTGTGTGAGTATGTGAGTGTGAGTGTGAATTGTGAATGTATCTGTGTGAGTGTGTATGTGTGTGAGTACGTGTGTATGAGTGTGAATTGTGAATGTGTGTGTGAGTGTGTATGTGTGTGAGTATGTGAGTGTGAGTGTGAATTGTGAATGTATGTGTGAGTGTGTATGTGCGTGAGTACGTGAGTGTGTGTGAATTGTGAATGTGTGTGTGAGTGTGTATGTGTGTGAGTACGTGAGTGTGAGTGTGAATTGTGAATGTGTGTGTGAGTGTGTATATGTGTGAGTATGTGAGTGTGAGTGTGAATTGTGAATGTGTGTGTGAGTGTGTATGTGTGTGAGTATGTGAGTGTGAGTGTGAATTGTGAATGTGTGTGTGTGAGTGTGTATGTGTGTGAGTACGTGAGTGTGAGTGTGAATTGTGAATGTGTGTGTGTGAGTGTGTATGTGTGTGAGTATGTGAGTGTGAGTGTGAATTGTGAATGTTTGTGTGTGAGTGTGTATGTGTGTATGTATGTGAGTGTGAGTGTGAATTGTGAATGTGTGTGTGAGTGTGTATGTTTGTGAGTACGTGAGTATGTGTGAATTGTGAATGTGTGTGTGAGTGTGTATGTGTGTGAGTACGTGAGTGAGTGTGAATTTTGAATGTGTGTGTGAGTGTGTATATGTGTGAGTATGTGAGTGTGAGTGTGAATTGTGAATGTGTGTGTGAGTGTGTATATGTGTGAGTATGTGAGTGTGAGTGTGAATTGTGAATGTGTGTGTGAGTGTGTATGTGTGTGAGTATGTGAGTGTGAATTGTGAATGTGTGTGTGAGTGTGTATGTGTGTGAGTACGTGAGTGTGAGTGTGAATTGTGAATGTGTGTGTGAGTGTGTATGTGTGTGAGTATGTGAGTGTGAGTGTGAATTGTGAATGTGTGTGTGTGAGTGTGTATGTTTGTGAGTACATGAGTGTGAGTGTGAATTGTGAATGTGTGTGTGAGTGTGTATGTGTGTGAGTATGTGAGTGTGAGTGTGAATTGTGAATGTGTGTGTGAGTTTGTATGTGTGTGAGTACGTGAGTGTGAGTGTGAATTGTGAATGTGTGTGTGAGTGTGTATATGTGTGAGTACGTGAGTGTGAGTGTGAATTGTGAATGTGTGTGTGTGTATGTGTGTGAGTATGTGAGTGTGAGTGTGAATTGTGAATGTGTGTGTGAGTGTGTATGTGTGTGAGTATGTGAGTGTGAGTGTGAATTGTGAATGTGTGTGAGTGTGTATATGTGTGAGTATGTGAGTGTGAGTGTGAATTGTGAATGTGTGTGTGAGTGTGTATGTGTGTGAGTATGTGAGTGTGAGTGTGAATTGTGAATGTGTGTGTGAGTGTGTATGTGTGTGAGTATGTGAGTGTGAGTGTGAATTGTGAATGTGTGTGTGAGTGTGTATGTGTGTGAGTATGTGAGTGTGAGTGTGAATTGTGAATGTGTGTGTGGGTGTGTATGTGTGTGAGTATGTGAGTGTGAGTGTGAATTGTGAATGTGTGTGTGAGTGTGTATGTGTGTGAGTACGTGAGTGTGAATTGTGAATGTGTGTGTGAGTGTGTGTGTGTTTGGTGTTTGGAGACATCAGATACTTAGCTGGATAAAATTAGCAATGTAAGTATTAACCTTGATATTTAAATAGTTTCTTTTTGACTTTGAAGGACAAGTTTTGCTCTAAAATTAACAATTGTACAAGTTACTGATGTTGCTACAATCGGTGAGGTCGTCTCCTTGGCAAATTGATGCATCAATGTTGTTGCCTGGCAACAGAATGAATTAGCCCCAATGAAAAATCAGGGTTTTTTGGGGGAGCTCAGCGATTGGTTGTTCTGTTTTAACCAATAAGAGATCCTCTCTTCAGCTAATTCCAAAAAAAGAATTCATTAGCAACGTAAGTGACCTTTGTGTTGCTAATCGGGAGAGGTTGTTTGTCATTGACTCAAGAGATTAGATGGTTAGTTTTGGGTCAGGATGTAATTTAATTTAGAGAATGATCAAACTGTGTCTGACATCGCCCTTGCATATGAAATTTCGTGCTGGAACTTGCAGCCCGTTGAGAATGCAGAAAGCACGATGATCTCTATGGGACATCTCGGAACAGTGTGAAGAGGTCAATCAGCTGGGGAAGCACGGTGGCACAGTGGTCAGCACTGCTGCCTCACAGCGGCAGGGTCCCGGGTTCGATTCCCAGCTTGGGTCACTGTCTGTGTGGAGTATGCGCATTCTCCCCATGTCTGTGTGGTTTTCCTCTGGGTGCTCCGGTTTCCTCCCACAGTCTGAAAGACGTACTAGTTGGGTGCATTGGCCGTTCTAAATTCTCCCTTGGTGTGTCTGAACAAGCACTGGAGTGTGGAGACGAGGGCATTGTCATGTTAACTTCATTGCAGTGTTAGTGTAAGCTTAATTGTGATACTAATAAATAAATATTCATCGGTATTAAATGTTGCTAGAAAGCATTCTTTCTGGTTGTATCACAGCTTGGTATGGCCTCCTGCTCTGCCCAAGACCATAAGAAACTACAAAGGGTTGTGAATGTAGCCCAATCCATCATTCAAACCAGCTTCCTATCCATTGACTCTGTCTACACTTCTCGTTGCCTCGGCAAAGCAGCCGACATAATTAAGACCCCCACGCACTCCGGACATTCTCTCTTCCAATATCTTCCATCGGGAAAAAGATATAAAAGTCTGAGGTCACGTACCAATTGACTCAAGAACAGTCTGTGTATGTGCGTGTGTGTGTGTGAACGTGTAGGTGTATCAGTGTGTGTGTGTGTATGTGTGTGTATATGTGTATGTGTATATGTGTAGGTACTTCATAGGAACACTACAAAACAGAGTATGATAGTGAGCCACAGAACGAGAATTAAATTTAAGTGCACTATCTTTCCTGACACATATTGATCTGATAGATCCTGCCATTTCTGCTCTGATGAGCCACTGGTAGTTAGCCTGAGATCACTGGGGGGTGGCACAGTAATTAGCACTGCTACCTCACAGCACCAGGGAAACGGGTACAATTCCCGACTTGCGTCACTGTCTGTGCAGAGTTTGAACGTTCTCCTCGTGTCTGAGTGGGTTTCCTCCGGGTGCGCCAGTTTCCTCCCACAGTCTGAAAGATATGCGGGTTAGGTTGATTGGCCATGATAAATTGATTCAATTTTTGGGGGTACTAGCAGGGTAAATATGTGGGGTTACGGGGATAGAGCCTGGGTGGGATTGTTGTCGATACAGGCTCAATGGGCCGAATGGCCTCCTTCCATACTGTTGGGATTCTATGATCCTATGATTACCTTTGAGGTCCTAGTTTTCGATTTCTTCCTAACTCTCTATATTCTGCTTTCCAAACCGCGTCCCTTTTTTTAACCTGTGTCATTGATAAAGCTTAAGCTTATTTATTCGTCTCACAAGTGGGCTTACATTAACACTGCAATGAAGTTACTGTGAAAGTCCCCTAGTCGCCACGCTCTGGCACCTGTTCGGGTACACTGAGGGAGAATTTAGCATGGCCAATGCATCTAACCAGCACGTCTTTCAGACTGTGGGAGAAAAGTATTTCATTCTTATACTTTATTACTCCTCCGTCATGCAGCAAGAGTCAACCGTGCTACAACAGGTTGGCCTATCACTGCTTTTCCCTGAGAGGCCGTTCCTCTAACAGTGTACAAACAGTCTGTCTGTTTTGCAGGGGAATGGCCACAGGAGATTCCTGCTGCCTGCCTCGATCTCTTGCTCTGCCTGATCGTCACTCATTTCCATCCCTTACGGATGCTAAGAAAGCCCACCAACGCCTCTACTTTCTCAGCAAGGACAAGAATGGGATGCTGGCCTTCAAAGCGAGGGGGATTGAATATAAAAGTAGGGAGGTCTTGCTGCAGCTGTATAGGGCATTGGTGAGGCCGCAGCTGGAGTACTGTGTACAGTTTTGGGCGCCGCACCTGCGCAAGGATATTTTGGCCTTGGAGGGAGTGCAGAGGAGGTTTACTAGGCTGATACCAGAGTTGAGGGGATTGAGCTATGAGGAGAGGCTGAGTAAACTAGGCTTGTACTCGTTAGAGTTTAGAAGAATGAGGGGAGATCTCATTGAGACGTATAAGATGATGAATGGGATGGATAGGATAGGGGTGGAGAGACTCTTCCCGCTCAAAAAAGACAGTAGGATTAGGGGGCACAGCCTCAAGATAAAGGGGAGGCGGTTTAGAACAGAGTTGAGGAGGAACTTCTTCACTCAAAGGGTGGTGAATCTCTGGAATTCTCTGCCCGTTGAAGTGGTGGAGGCTGCCTCGCTAAATATTTTTAAGAAGCGGGTTGATGGGTTTTTGATAAGCGAGGGGATTAAGGGTTATGGGGAGAGGGCGGGAAGGTGGAACTGAGCCACGACAGATCAGCCATGATCTTATTGAATGGCGGGGCAGGCTCGAAGGGCCAGATGGCCTACTCCTGCTCCTATTTCTTATGTTCTTATGTTCTTAAGAAAAGAAAGATAAACGATGTCCTCATCTTTGTTTTCAGATCCCTCCATGGCCTCATATTGATAACATTACATGTGCAGTGGATAATGGGGAACCTGTGGATGTGGTGGATCTGGAGTTCCAGAAGACATTTGACAAGGTGCTGCACACAAGGCTGATACATAAGATAAAGGTGCATGGTGTTACGGGTAATGTATTAGCATGGGTAGAGGACTGGTTAACAAACAGAGAGCAAAGAGTGGGGGTAAATGGGTGTTTCTCTGTTTGGTGATCAGTGAGTAGTGGTGTGCCTCAGGGATCAGTGTTGGGGCCACAATTGTTTACGGTTTACAGAGATGATTTGGAGTTGGGGACCGAGTGCAGTGTGTCAAAATTCACAGATGACACTAAAATGAGTGGCAGAGCAAAGTGTGCAGAGGATGCTGAAAGTCTGTAAAGGGATATAGATAGTCTAAGTGAGTGGGCGAGGGTCTGGCAGATAGAGTACATTGTTGGTAAATGTGAGGTCATCCATTTTGGTAGGAATAACAGCAAAATGGACTACTATTTAAATGGTAAAAAAATGCAGCATGCTACTGTGCAGAGGGACCTGGGTGTCCATGTGCAGGGATCTGAAAGAGTTGGTTTGTAGGTGCAGCAGGTAATTAAGACGGCAAATGGAATTTTGTCCTTCATTGCTAGAGGGACGGAGTTTAAAAACAGGGAGGTTATGTTGCAGCTGTATAAGGTGCTGGTGAGGCCACACCTGGAGTTACTGTGTACAGTTTTGGTCTCCTTACTTGAGAAAGGATATACTGGCACAGGAGGGGGTGCAGAGGAGATTCACTAGGTTGATTCCAGAGTTGAGAGGGTTGGATTATGAGGAGAGACTGAGTAGACTGGAGCTATACTCATTGGAGTTCAGAAGAATGAGGGGAGATCTTATAGAAACATATCAGATGATGAAGAGAATAGATAAGATAGAAACAGGAAGTTGTTTCCACTGGCAGGTGAAACTAGAACTAGGGGGGGCATGACCTCAAAATAAGGGGAAGCAGATTTAGGACTGAGTTGAGGAGGAACTTCTTCACACAAAGGGTTGTGAATCTGTGGAATTCACTGCCCAGTGAGGCAGTTGAGGCTCCCTCATTGAATGTTTTTAAGGCAAGGATAGATTAAACATTTGAACAGTAAAGAAATTAAGGGTTATGGTGAGCAGGCAGGTAAGTGGAGCTGAATTCATGAAAAGATCAGCCTTGAACTTATTGAAAAGTGGAGCAGGCTCAAGAGGCCAGATGGCCTACCCTGCTCCTAGTTCTTTTGTTTTTATTTTCTTAGGTTCTCACCCCTCTCTATCTTTGTAATGTTCTCCACCCCACTCCAAGTTTTTAAGTGTTCAGATTACCAAGTTAGTTAGTTTTTAAGTGCCTGATCCCCCCCCCCCCCCCCCCCCCGCCGACCCCAATGTCTCTACTTTCTCAGAAGACAAAGGAAATTTGGCATGTCAGCTACGACTCTCACTTGTACAGTTGCACCATCAAAAGCATTCTTTCTGGTCGCATCACAGCTTAGTATCGGTCCTGCTCTGCTCAAGACCTGAAGAAATTACAAAAGGTCGTGAACGTAGCCCAATCCATCTCGCAAACCAGCCTTTCATCCATTGACTCTGTCTACACTTCCCGCTGCCTTGGAACAGCAGCCGGCATAATCAAGGATCCCACGCACCCCGGACATTCTCTCTTTCACCTTCTTCCATCGGGAAAAAGATACATAAGTCTGAGAGTGCATACCAACCGACTCAAGAACAGCTTCTTCCCTGTTGCTGTCAGACTTTTGAATGGACCTACATCACGTTAAGTTGATCTTTCTCCACTCCCTAACTATGACTGTAACACTACATTCTGCACTCTTGCCTTTCCTACTCTATGAATGGTATGCTTTGGCTATATTTGAGGGATTTGGGGTTGTTTTCGTTGGAAAGAAGGCGGCTAAGAGGGGATCTTATTGAAACATGTAAGATGATTAGAGGTTTAGATAGGGTGGACAGTGATAGCCTTTTTCCTCGGATGGAGAAAGCTAGCACGAGGGGGCATGGCTTTAAATTAAGGGGGGGTAGCTACAGGACGGATGTCAGGGGTAGGTTCTTTACCCAGTGGGTGGTGAGGGATTGGAATGCCCTGCCTGCTGCAGTTGTAAATGCGCCTAGTTTGGGGGCGTTTAAGAGATCTGTGGATAGGTTTATGGACAAAAAGGGATTGGTATAGGCTAGTGGGTCATTGTTTTTGTAACTGGTCGGCGCACATCGTGGGCCGAAGGGCCTGTTCTGCGCTGTAATGTTCTATATTCTATGTTCTATATGGTGTGCAAGAAACAATACTTTTCACTGTATGTTAATATATGTGACAATAATAAATCAAATCAAACCAAAAGATGCAGCACAGAAGGAAGCCAATCATGTTAATACCAGTCTCTTAGCAAACGGCATGCTTGCCTTCATCAGCCAGGGCATTGAGTTTAAAAATTGTCAAGTCATGTTGCAGCTTTATAGAACCTTAGTTAGGGCTGCACTGAAAATATAATGTCCAATTCTGGTCACTACACACTACCAGAAGGATGTGGAGGCTTTGGAGAGGGTGCAGAAAAGATTTACCAGGATGTTGCCTGGTATGGAGGACATTAATTATGGGGGAGAGATTGGAGAAACTTGGTTTGTTCTCATTGGAGCGATGGATGTTGAGGGATGTTGACCTGATAGAAGTCTACATGATTGTGAGAGACATGGACAAAGTGGATTGTCAGAAGTTTTTTTCCCAGGGTGGAAGAGTCAATTATTTGGGGGTGTGGGTTTAAGGTGCGAGGGGCAAGGTTCAAAGGAGATGTACAAGGCAAGTCTTTTACACGGAGGGTGGTGGGTGCCCTGAACTCACTGCTGGGGGAGGTAGTGGAAGCAGATATGGTAGTGACTTTTAAGGGGCGTCTTGACAAGTACATGAACAGGATGGGAATAGAGGGATATGGTTCCTGGAAGGGTAGGGTGTTTTAGTTCAGTTAGGCAGCATGGTCATTGCAGACTTGGAGGGCCGAAGGACCTGTTCCTACGCTGTAGTTTTCTTTGAAAGAGCTAACCAGAAACTCCAGCTTGCCCAATGGCGCTGAAAATATTCAAGGGTACCTCCAATTTTCTGTGGAAAGTTACTGATGAATTGCCTCCGTCACTCTTGCAGACAGCACACTCCATAAAGACTGTGTGTGCAGTTTGATCGAGCAGTTGGCCTGAACTGACCCCTAGCTGAGGCGGTTGGGTGGAAAGTGAAAGCTAGCCCTGGAATCCTCAATGGTGCACTCACCAACTGCTAACAGTGCCCAGCTCCCGCTGAGAGATTACCATGCATTAATCAGAAAAGCTAATGAGCTCCCAGCCTTAGATTCTGAGATCTTTGAGAAATTGCTTAAGTTGAAAGAAAATGCAACCAGAGTGAACTGAATTTTAATCAGTTCGAGAGGCTGCAGCTTGGTTTTAAGGAGAGAGGCAGACTCAGTGTTCTGATCATTTTCTTAAATCCATTCCCAGGTTGGAAGGCAAGGCCAACAATTATCATGAGGGCGTTGGTGGGAAAAAAAACCCCCAGCAAACCTTGGGAACGACTAGGATGGGTCCACATTGAAGTTCCATTTTAAAAGTCTACAAGACACAGGTTTAAGGTGCTGGGGAGCAGGGACAGAGGAGATGTCAGGGGTAAGTTTTGCACTCAGAGGGTGGTGAGTGAGTGGAATCGGCTGCCGTCGGTGGTGGTAGAGTCGTACTTGCTGGGGTCTTTTAAGAGACTTCTGGATGAGTAGATGGGATTTAATGGGATTGAGGGTTATAGATAGGCCTGGTAGGTAGGGATATGATCGGCGCAATATGTGGGTCGAAGGGCCTGTTTGTGCTGTAGTGGTCTATGTCCTATGTTCTAAGACCAGTTCAGATCAATACCAGTTTTGCTGGGTTTTTTTGTTCTGGGTGGTGAACCAGATGGGTTTGTAATGACTGTCTGGTCCTTAGTGAAATTATCTGGCTGCTCAAACTGATGGGATCTTCTGGTCTTTCAAATAGTGAACACATGTCATGGGTTTCTTGATAGCTTACACTGGAAAATCCCGTTGGCCATGGCAAGACTGTAAGATGCCGTGGCTCGCCGCTGGTGAGCCGCCCCCATAACTGTGGAGAAAATCCTACTCCTTGTCACGCCCTCTACTTTCTCAGAAGACTAAAGAAATTTGGCATTTAGCTACAACTCTCACCAACTTTTACAGATGCACCATAGAAAGCATTCTTTCTGGTTGTATCACAGCTTGGTATGGCTTCTGCTCTGCCCAAGATCGTAAGAAACTACAAAGGGTTGTGAATGAAGCCCAGTCCATTATGCAAACCAGCCTCCCATCCATTAACTCTGTCTACAATTCCCGCTGCCTCGGAAAGCAGCCAGTATAATCAAGGACCCCATGCACCCCTGGACATTCTCTCTTCCATTTTCTTCCATCGAGAAAAGAATACAAAAGTCTGAGGTCATGTCCCAATTTCCTCAAGAACAGCTTCTTCCCTGCTGCTGTTAGACTTTTGAATGGACCTACCTTGCATTATTTGATCTTTCTCTACACCCCAGCAATGACTGTAACACTACATTCTGCACTCTCTCTCTCCTTTCCTTCTCTATGTATGGTATGCTTTGTAGAGCCTGCAAGAAACAATACTTTTCACTGTATACTAATACATGTGATAATTATAAATCACATAAAATCAGACAATGTTTTGGCCACTTTTTGTGGAGTGAATTCCACACATTCACCACCCTCTGGGTGAAGAAATTTCTCCTCACCTTAAAGGTTCACCCCTCATCCTCAAACTATGACCCTTACTTCTGGCCTCCCCCACCATTGGGGACATTCTTTCTGAATCTCCTCTGTCTAACCTTGTTAGGATTTTATAAGTTTCTATGAGATCCCCTCTCATTCTTCTAAACTCCAGTGAATATAATCCTAACCGACTTAGTCTCTCCACATGTGACAGACCTGGCATTTAATTCATTTAATGAACTCAATCTAAATTCTCCAGCTGCGATGGTGAAAATTCATTCAACTCCTTGGACATAACCATGAAACAACCATCACTGCTTAAAATGCCCATCAGAACTTTTGGATGATACTATCTGTTAGTAGGGTGGCGCGGTGGCACAGTGATTAGCACTGCTGCCTCGCAGCACCAAAAACCCAGGTTTGATTCCCGGCTTGGGTCACTGTCTGTGTGGAGTCTGCACATTCTCCCCGTGTTTGCGTGGGTTTCCTCCGGGTGCTCCTGTTTCCTCCCACTGTCTGAAAGACGTGCTGGATAGGGTGCATTGGCCGTGCTAAATTGCCCCTTAGTATCAAGGAGACTAGCAAAGGTAAATGCATTGGGTTAAGGGGTTAGGGCCTGGGTGTGGTTGTAGTCTTGGCAGACTCGATGGGCCGAATGTCCTCCTTCTGTACTGGAGGGGTTCTATGATTCTACGATTTTGACCCAGCGACAGTGAAGGAACGACCTGTAGATTTCCGAGTCAGGGTAGTGTGTGCCTTGAAGGAGAACTAGCAAGTGGTCATGCTCCTGCTGTCTTTTTTGAGTGGGAAGAGTCTCTCCACCTCTATCCTATCCATCCCATTCATCATCTTATACGTCTCAATGAGACCTCCCCTCATTCTTCTAAACTCCAACGAGTACAAGCCTAGTTCATTCAGCCTCTCCGCATAGCTCAATCCCCTTTGCTATGAAGGCCAGGATCCCATTCGCCTTCTTGACCACCTGCTGCACCTGCAAGCTGGGTTTTTGCGACTCATGCACAAGGACCCCGAGGTCCCTCTGCACCGTCGCCTGCTGCAGTTTTTCGCCATGTAAGTAATAGTCCTTCCTACCATTCTTCCTTCCAAAGTGGACCACCTCACACTTGCCAACATTAAATTCCATTTGCCATTTCCTGGCCCATTCGCCCAGCCTATCTAGATCCTTCTGCAGACTCTCCACACCCTCCGCACAATTTGCCGTTCCCCCAATCTTGGTGTCATCCGCAAATTTCGACACCCTACACTTGGTTCCCTCCTCCAGATCATCTATATAAATGGTAGGACTAGGGGGCACAGCAGCCTCAAGATAAAGGGGGGGTGTTTTAGAACAGAGTTGAGGAGGAACTTCTTCACTCAAAGGGTGGTGAATCTCTGGAATTCTCTACCCGTTGAAGTGGTGGAGGCTGGCTCGCTAAATATTTTCAAGAAGCGGGTTGATGGGTTTTTGATAAGAGAGGGGATTAAGGGTTATGGGGAGAGGGCCGGAAAGTGGAACTGAGACACGACAGATCAGCCATGATCTTATTGAATGGCGGGGCAGGCTCGAAGGGCCAGATGGCCTACTCCTGCTCCTATTTCTTATGTTCTTATGTTCTTATGTCTGCTGCCCTTGTCCTTCTAGATAGCAGCAGTTATGGGTCTAGTTTGGAGCCTTGGTGAGCTGCTGCAGTGCATCTTGTAGATGGTACACACTGCTGCCTCCACTCCTGGTGATGGAGGGAGTGGATTGGCCATGATAAATTGTCAATTAGTTTCAGGGTGATTAACAGGGTAGATATATGAGGGTTACAGGAATCGGGCATGGGTGGGATTGTGGTCGGTGCAGACTTGATGGGCCGAATGGCCCCTTTTGCACTGTAAGGATTCTATGACTTATCATATTGTGTGATTTTTCTTTGCAGAATAAGCAGGGTTCATTTTACAGGCTAATCACATAAGGATTGTGAGCAATATACCCCTTGACTGGTTCTGAAGGAGGAAGCAAGACTCCTCAACAGATTCACTTCACTGCTTCAGAATGTTGACTTGGAATCAGGAGCGACTCCATAAATCCTGCTTAGGAAAAGGAACGATAGCTTTTTAATACACCCACATCAGATTTCTCATTCAAAAAGCTTGGGGAGACATTAATCAATATATTCCAGATTGACTCAACTGGATGGATGACTTGGGGCATTTAATTGCCATCAACTTTCAACTCTGAATGACAACCTATTTTCAATGGAATGATGTCAACTGGAAAAGGGAGAAATATTGACTCTGCACATCCTATTTTTTAAATCCTTTATGGATGTGGGTATCACTGCCTTGGCCAGCATTTATTGCCCATCCCTAATTGCCCCTTGAGAAGGTCGTGGTAACCCACTGTCCTAATCGGTTATAAGAACATAAGAAATAGGAGCAGGAGTAGGCCATCTGGCCCTTCGAGCCTGCCCCGCCATTCAATAAGATCATGGCTGATCTGTCGTGGCTCAGTTCCACCTTCCCGCCCTCTCCCCATAACCCTTAATCCCCTCTCTTATCAAAAACCCATCAACCCGCTTCTTGAAAATATTTAGCGAGGCAGCCTCCACCACATCAACGGGTAGAGAATTCCAGAGATTCACCACCCTTTGAGTGAAGAAGTTCCTCCTCAACTCCGTTCTAAAACGCCCCCCCCTTTATCTTGAGGCTGTGCCCCCTAGTCCTACTGTCTTTTTTGAGCGGGAAGAGTCTCTCCACCTCTATCCTATCCATCCCATTCATCATCTTATACGTCTCAATGAGATCTCCCCTCATTCTTCTAAACTTCAACGAGTACAAGCCTAGTTCATTCAGCCTCTCCTCATAGCTCAACCCCATCAACTCCGGTATCAGCCTAGTAAACCTCCTCTGCACTCCCTCCAAGGCCAAAATATCTTTGCGCAGTCCATGTGGTGTAGGCACACCCACAATGCTGTTAGTGGGTTAGCGAGTTCCAGGATTTTGACTATCCAGCGATAGTGAAGGAATGGTGATATATTTTCAAGTCAGGATGGTGATTGTTCAGGAGGGGAACCACTAGCTAGTGGTGTTCCCAGGTATATAGAACATATAGAACACTACAGCACAAACAGGCCCTTCGGCCCTCGAGTTGCGCCGATCACATCAACCCCACCAATCTATAGACCTATCTATAACCCCCAATCCCATTAAACCCCATATACTCATCCAGAAGTCTTTTAAAAGACCCCAGCGAGTTCGCCTCCACCACCGACGATGGCAGCCGATTCCATTCACTCACCACCCTCTGAGTGAAAAACTTACCCCTAACATCACCTCTGTACTTCCCTCCCTGCACCTTAAATCTGTGTCCTCTCGTAGCGACCATTTCAACCCGGGGAAATAGCCTCTGAGAATCCACCCTATCTATTCCTCTCAACATTTTATAAACTTCTATCAGGTCGCCTCTCAACCTTCACCTCTCCAGGGAAAAGAGTCCCAGCTCCCTCAACCTATCTTCATAAGGCATGCCTCCCAGTCCAGGCAACATCCTTGTAAATCTCCTCTGCACCCTTTCAATAGCTTCTCCGTCTTTCCTATAGTGAGGCGACCAGAACTGCGCACAGTACTCCAAATGAGGCCTGACGAGGGTCCTGTAAAGTTGCAGCATTACTTCCCGACTCCTAAACTCAATCTGCTGCTCTTGTCCTTCCAGGTGGTAGCGGTCGTGAGTTTGGAAAGTGATGTAGAAGAAGCCTTGGTGAGTTGCTGCAGTGCACGCTGGCACTGTGTCACAGTGATTAACTTCACAGCGCCAGGGACTCAGGTTCGATTCCCGGCTTGGGTCATTGTCTGTGTGGAATCTGCACATTCTCCCTGTGTTTACATGGGTTTCCTCCGGGTGCTCCGGTTTCCTCCCATGGTCTGAAAGACGTGCTGATTAGGTGCATTGACCTGAACAGGCGCCAGAGTGTGGCGACTGGGACAATTTCACACTAACTTCATTGCAGTGTTAATGTAAGCCTTACTTGTGGCACTAATAAGTAAACTTTAGATCATACATGCAGGTTCTGTTGTGCAAAAGTGGTAGAGGGAGTAGTATTTAAGGTAGTGGATGGGGTGCCAATCAAGCAATGGTTTTGTCCTGGATGATGTCAAGCTTTCTGAGTGTTGTTGGAGCTGCACCCATCCAGGCAAGTGAAGAGTGTTCCATCACACCCTTGACTTGTGCCTTGTAGATGTTGGGCAGGCTATAGGAGTCAGGAGGTAAGTTACTTTCTGCAGTATTCTCAGCCTCTGAATGTCAAGGGGTATTAGCTAAATGTTATCTTTTTGGAGAGGTGTGACTGTTATTTGCCACTTGTCAGCCCAAACCTGGATATTGTCCAGGTCTTGCTGCTTTTGGACAGGGACTGGTTCAGTGTGTGAATGATGCTGATCATTATGTAGTCATCCTGAGATTGTCAAATTTCCTCTCCTTTGTGAGAGACAGTTTCGAAATTGAAAAGAATTATGAAGATATTTAGTCTATCATTACTGTAGGAGGGAATGAAGGAACTGGGTCTTCTGAGACCTTGTAAAACTTCAACAAAAACAGCTTTAGTCAACATGCATGAGGGAGAGTAGAGCTCATGGCAGTAACTGCAGATTGCTTCCGAGCTTTCTGCTGAGCATTGGTGTTTACAAATTTCTTTAAATTACATTTACATCAGGTCATCATTCTGTTGCTCAGAATTGGTTGCAGTTCTGTTTCTGATTACATTATGTGGTTCCATTGTCTTGGGTGCTTCAGCTTTAATCACTTTGTGGACATCACCTGTCTACCTGTTTACAATATTGAAGTGTTACTTTTGTCAAACTGATTTCAATGTGTTTACATGGGTTTCCTCCGGGTGCTCCGGTTTCCTCTCAACGGGTAGAGAATTCCAGAGATTCACGACCCTTTGAGTGAAGAAGTTCCTCCTCAACTCCGTTCTAAAACGCCCCCCCTTTATCTTGAGGCTGTGCCCCCTAGTCCTACTGTCTTTTTTGAGCGGGAAGAGTCTCTCCACCTCTATCCTATCCATCCCATTCATCATCTTAATGTTAATTGTCCCATCTCCTGGATACTCGATTAAGCTTTCAGAGGCACAATGGTTCTTTTAGGCCTTTTGGAGTCTCGATAAGTGATATCAATTTTCATATGTTTGTTATAACCTTGGAATGAAACCACCGGGGGTGTGATTATTTCAGTGCCGTTGGAAATGTAATTATTTGTATTTTGTCCCGTCTGCTTGCAGTGAGTGTGGATATTACAGAGTCATCTGTTTAGCCCTTTTTATATGTCCTCTCCTGCTGCAGCCCACACTCCCCATGGTTTTTTAGAATCCCTACAATGCAGAAGGAGGCCATTTGGCTCATCAAGTCTGCACCAACACCAATCCCACCTAGGTCCTATCCTCACTTAATTACCCTACTAATCCCTCTAAACTATCACATCCCAGGACACTAAGAGTTAATTTAGCACGTCCAATCATGTCTAACCTCCACATCTGTGGTCTGTGGGAGGAAACCGGAGAACCCAGAGGAAACCCACGCAAACACAGAGAGAGTGTGCAGACTCCACACAAGACAGGGACCCAAGCCGGGAATTGAACCCGGATTTCCTGGAGCTGTGAGGCAGCAGCGCTGACCGCTGTGCCACCGTGCACTACTACAATCACTGTGTTGACTGAAAAAAGCTTTCTAGTTTAATCCCACCTTCTGTCTCTTGGTCTGTAGCCTCGTAAATTACGACACCTCAGAAGAGTTTAGAAGAATGAGGGGAGATCTCATTGAGACGTATAAGATGATGAATGGGATGGATAGGATAGAGGTGGAGAGACTCTTCCCGCTCAAAAAAGATAGTAGGACTAGGGGGCACAGCCTCAAGGTAAAGGGGGGGCAGTTTAGAACGGAGTTGAGGAGGAACTTCTTCACTCAAAGGGTGGTGAATCTCTGGAATTCTCTGCCCATTGAAGTGGTGGAGGCTGCCTCGCTAAATATTTTTAAGACGCGGGTTGATGGGTTTTTGATAAGAGAGGGGATTAAGGGTTATGGGGAGAGGGCCGGAAAGTGGAACTGAGCCATGACAGATCAGCCATGATCTTATTGAATGGCGGGGCAGGCTCGAAGGGCTAGATGGCCTACTCCTGCTCCTATTTCTTATGTTCTTATGTTCTTACATCTGCAGGATACAAGATTCGATAGGATGCACCAAACCCACAGCACCCACCATCTAGAAGGACAAGAGCAGCAAATACCTGGGGAACACCACCACCTGGAGATGCCACTCACCATCCTGACTTGGAAATGTTGCCATTCCTTCACTGTTGCTGGGTCAAAATGCTGGGACTCCCTCCCTAACAGCACTGTGGGTGTGCCTGCACCACATGTATTGCAGCAGTTCAAGAAAGCAATTCACCATCACCTTCTCAAGGGCAGTTAGGGATGGACAGTAAATGCTGGCCTAGTCACATCCCATCAACAAATTTCAAAAAATCTTCTAACATTTCTTCTATCTTGTCTAGTGCGATCACATCCTTTCCATAATGGGGTGACCAGGACTGTACACAATACTCTAGCTGTGGCCTCACTAGTGTTTTATACATTTTCAGCATAACCTCCCTGCTCTTAAACTTGACGTCCAATAGAACATAGAACATTACAGCGCAGAACAGGCCCTTTGGCCCACAATGTTGCGCCAACCAGTTACAAAACAATGACCCACTAATCTAAACCAATCCCTTTTCGTCCATAAACCTATCCACAGATCTCTTAAACGCCCCCAAACTAGGCGCATTTACAACTGCAGCTGGCAGGGCATTCCAGTCCCTCACCACCCTCTGGGTAAAGAACCTACCCCTGACATCAGTCCTATAACTACCCCCCCCTTAATTTAAAGTCGTGCCCCCTCGTGCTAGCTTTCTCCATCCTAGGAAAAAGGCTATCACTATCTACCCTGTCTAAACCTCTAATCATCTTATATGTTTCAATAAGGTCCCCTCTTAGCCGCCTTCTTTCCAGCGAAAACAACCCCAAATCTCTCAGTCTCTCCTCATAGGATCTCCCCTCCATACCAGGCATCATCCTGGTAAACCTCCTCTGCACCCTCTCCAAAGCCTCCCCATCCTTCCTGTAATGGCATTACCATCACTGGATGCCCCCCACTGTCAATGTCCTTGGGGTTATCATTGACCAGAAACTGAACTGGACTCACCACATAACCACAGTGGCTACAAGAGCAGATCAGAGGCTTGGAATACTGCAGTGAGTAACTCACAACCTGACTCCCCAAAGCCTGTTCACCATCTACACGGCACAAGTCAGGAGTGTGATGGAATACTCTCCACTTGCCTGGATAGGGGCAACTGCAACAGGACAAAGCAGCCCACTTGATTGGCACCCCATCCACAAATATTCAATCCCTCCAACATTGACACTCAGTAGCAGCAGTGTCTACCAGATGCACTGGAGGAACTCACTAAGGTTCCTTAGACAGCACCTTCTAAAGCCACGACTGCTACAATCTAGAAGAACAAGGGCAGCGGAAATGTGGGAACACCACCGCCTGCAAGTTCCCTTCCAAGTCACTCACCACCCTGACTTGGAAATATACTGGCCGTCCCTTCACTGTCATTTGTTGAAAATCCTGGGACTCCCTCCCTAACTGCACTGTGGGTGTAGCTAGTTTTAAGCTTTATTTATTAGTGTCACAAGTAGGCTTACATTAACTCTGCAATGAAGTTACTGTGAAAATCCCCTCGTCGCCACATTCCGGTGCCTGTTCGGGTACACTGAGGGAGAATTTAGCACGGCCAATGCACCCTCACCAGCACATCTTTTGGACTGTGGGAGGAAACTAGAGCACCCGGAGGAAACCCACACAGACATGGGGAGAAGGCGCAAACTCGACACAGGCAGTGACCCGAGCCGGGAATCGAACCCAGGACCCTGGTGCTGTGAGGCAGCAGTGCTAACCACTGTAGCACGATGCTGCTCACACTTCATGGACTGTGAAGGTTCAAGAAGGCAACTGACTACCACCTTCTGAAGGATAACGAGGGATGGGCAATGTATGCTAGTTCAGGCAGAAAATACTGTAAGTGAATTAAAAAATCTCTAGAGCCCAGCCAATAAAGGAAAATGTCCCATGAATCATACAGTGCAGAAGGAGGCCATTTGGCCCATTGAGTCTACACCAACCACAATCCCATCCAGGCCCTATCCCTCACATATTTACCCTAGCTAATCCCCCTGCTACTAAGGATCAATTTAGCATGGCCAATCAACCTAACCCGCATAGCTTTGGACGATGGGAGGAAACCGGAGCACCCGGAGGAATCCCATGCAGACACAGGAAGAAGGTGCAAACTGCACACAGACAGTGACCCGAGACCAGAATTGGACACAGGTCCCTGGCGCTGTGAGGTAGCAGTGCTAATTACTGCGCCACCGTGCCCAGTTGTATCCCTCAAGGCAACACAAACCCAATCGGTGCAACAGGTTCTCAGAATTCAACCTTTTTAGCTTTTATATCTTTATGGCAATCTTCTGATCACTTGTCACTTGTCTGGTCCCCACATTACAGGAAGGATGTAGAGGCTTTGGAGAGGGTGCAGAGGAGGTTTACCAGGATGTTGCCTGGTATGGAGGGGAGATCCTATGAGGAGAGACTGAGGGATTTGGGGTTGTTTTCGCTGGAAAGAAGGCGGCTAAGAGGGGATCTCATTGAAACATATAAGATGATTAGAGGTTTAGACAGGGTAGATAGTGATAGCCTTTTTCCTAGGATGGAGAAAGCTAGCACGAGGGGGCATGTCTTTAAATTAAGGGAGAGTAGTTATAGGACTGATGTCAGGGGTAGGTTCTTTACCCAGAGGATGGTGAGGGATTGGAATGCCCTGCCAGCTGCAGTTGTAAATGCACCTAGTTTGGGGGCGTTTAAGAGATCTGTGGATAGGTTTATGGATGAAAAGGGATTGGTTTAGGCTAGTGGGTCATTGTTTTGTAACTGGTCGGCGCAACATCGTGGGCCGAAGGGCCTGTTCTGCGCTGTAATGTTCTATGTTCTATGTTCTTAATACCCTGCTGTGTTTCCTTAAGGAACATGTGGCGATGATGGCAAGATCCCACAACTCCTATCCCGCTTTTAGAACCTCACCAATTCTTGTGCATTCTCATTCTAATTGGGGTTTTGATAAAGTAAATAAGAAGAAGCTACTTCCACTGGTGGAAGTGTTAGTAACCAGGGAGCACAAATTTAAGGTAATTTGCATTAAAAAAAAACAGATGGGCAGATAAGGGAAATTTTTTTTAATGTGGCAAGTTATAGAAACATAGAACCCTACAGTGCAGAAACAGGCCCTTCAGCCCATCAAGTCTGCACCAACCACAATCCCATCCAGGCCCTACCCCCAAATCTCTACACATTTACCTGCTAATCCCTCTAACCTACACACCCCTGGACACTAAGGGGCAATTTTTTAGCATGGCCAATCAACCTAACCTGCACATCTTTGGACTGTGGGAGGAAACCGGAGCACCCGGAGGAAACCCACACAGACACGAGGAGAATGTGCAAATTCCACACAGACAGTGACCCGAGCCAGGAATCGAACCCAGGACCCTGGAGCTGTGAAGCAGCAGTGCTAACCCACTGTGCTACCAAGTTGGAACGCGCTGCCTGAAATAAAAAGAGTGAACTCATTGGCAGCTTTCAAAAGGGAATTGGATAAATATTTGAAGGGGTAAAAAATTGCGAGGCTGAAAAGATCATGGGTTGATTGACTAATTTGAAATCTGCTTCAAAGACTCGGTGTGGAGATGTGGGCTTTGGACTGGGGTAAAACACAGTAAGAAGTCTCACAACACCAGGTTAGAGTCCAGCCAGTTTATTTGATAGTAAACCCACAAGCTTTCGGAAACGGTGTTCCTTCGTCAGGTGTGTGGCAGGTTCAACCTCTGTCTACATGCGGGGTTGAACCTTCCACATACCTGACGAAGGAACACCGTTTCCGTAAGCTTGTGGGTTTCCTATCAAATAAACTGGCTGGACTCTAACCTGGTGTTGTGAGACTTCTTACTGTGTCGAAGATTTGGCACAGTTCTGACGAGCCAAAAAAGCCTCTTTCTCTGCAGTGTGGCTGTTTCTTAGAGTAAGTGATGAGAGGGATTTTCATTCTTGCTGTTTGTCCAGTTCTAAGCAACATTTTTCTTCCGCTTGGTCTATCAGAGATTCTGCACAGTGGGTCCTCTTTTTAATTCCAGTTCCGGGAACCCTGCACAAAGCATATTTTGCAAAGGTCACATCATTGAGAAAATGTTTGGCGTGGTTCCTGTAACCGGGGAAGTTATATACTATGCATGTTTTGCCAGCAGACACAGGGGCTCGTCTTTTTTTACGAGGTTGCACTAGCGCTAGTGCCGCTGCCAAAAATGCAGGACACATCAAAGCAAAATGAGGTCGTGGGCCGGGCAGGATCTACGACAACAGCCAGCTCAAAGCTCATTTTAAAACTTCGGAAAATGCCTTTCAAGTTCGAAATTGCAATTTCCCCTCTGTTTACCAGCCCAGTAGCGCTGTTGCAACACGAGGCAGCACGGTGGCATAGTGGTCAGCGCTGCTCCTTCACAGCACCGGGCTTCGATTCCGGGCTTGGGTCTGTGTGGAGTTTACACATTCTCCCCGTGTCTGCGTGGGTTTCCTCTGGGTGCTCCGGTTTCCTCCCACGGTCTGAAAGACCTGCTGATTAGCTACATTGATCTGAACAGGTGCTGGGAGTGTGGCGACTTGGAGAATTTCACAGTACCTTCATCGCAGTGTTAATGTAAGCCTTACTCATGACTAATAAATCAACTTTACATAGAACATAGAACATTACAGCACAAACAGGCCCTTCGGCCCTCGAGTTGCGCCAATCACATCAACCCCACCAATCTATAGACCTATCTATAACCCCCAATCCCATTAAACCCCATATACTCGTCCAGAAGTCTTTTAAAAGACCCCAGCGAGTTCGCCTCCACCACCGATGACGGCAGCCGATTCCATTCACTCACCACCCTCTGAGTGAAAAACTTACCCCTAACATCACCTCTGTACTTCCCTCCCCGCACCTTAAACCTGTGTCCTCTCGTAGCGACCATTTCAACCCAGGGAAATAGCCTCTGAGAGTCCACCCTATCTATTCCTCTCAACATTTTATAAACTTCTATCAGGTCACCTCTCAACCTTCGCCTCTCTAGGGAAAAGAATCCCAGCTCCCTCAACCTCTCTTCATAAGGCATGCCTCCCAGTCCAGGCAACATCCTTGTAAATCTCCTCTGCACCCTTTCAATAGCTTCTACGTCTTTCCTATAGTGAGGCGACCAGAACTGCGCACAGTACTACAAATGAGGCCTGACAAGGGTCCTGTAAAGTTGCAGCATTACCTCCCGACTCCTAAACTCAATCCCTCGATTAATGAAGGCCAGTACACCATACGCCTTCTTGACCACCTCCTCCACCTGCGAGGCCGATTTAAGAGTCCTGTGGACCCGGACCCCGAGATCCTTCTGCTCTTCAACGCTACTAAGACTCCTGCCCTTGATAGTGTACTCGTTCATCCCGTTGGTTCTGCCGAAATGGACGACTACACATTTATCCGCGTTGAAGTCCATCTGCCACTTCTCCGCCCAAAATTAAATTTGTTTATCCAAGGCAACGACAGTGGATGGAATTTTTCAACCCAGCCCGCTGCTGGGATTCTCCAGTCCCACTGCAGTGTGTGGAGATTTGACTGAGCCTCAAATTCTCCATTCTCGCTGGCAGCGATAGTGGGGCCTGACCTTACCTGGTGTGGTGTCGGCCTTATCTGATGTAGAGCCTCTGGTCCCTTCTGACAGGGTCACCTGACCCAGGCTGACCTATCAGGAGCCTGGTTGGGGCTTGACTCCAACTTGCCTGGGCTTGTCCCAGCAGTTGGATCCGAGCATCATGTCTGGAAGCATTGAATGGCCATCACCCAATAAATAGTTGCTTGTTAATAAACGTCTACAGTTCTTAACTGGTAAAACCAAGTTTCTAGACTCGGCCTACTGGAATCAGGTTCTCAAGGGTGAGTATGGGTTGGATGTGCAAAAGTTACATTTCATTCTTTTCTCTTTACCACATTCAATTATCGATGTGCCCGACCCTGCTGGATTGCGGGGCATTTCCTGACCTGTCTTCATGGTGAGACTTCACCCTGCACCCTTCAACTCTCAATGGCCAGGTGGGTTATGAGGGAGGAGCTGGAAAATGGCAGCGCAGTAGTGCAGTGGTTAGAACTACTGCTTCTCAGTGCCAGGGACCTGGGTTCGATTCCTGGCTTGGGTCACTGTCTGTGTGGCTTTTACACGTTCTCCCCGTGTCTGCATGGGTTTCCTCCGGGTGCTCCGGCTTCCTCCCACAGTCTGAAAGATGTGCTGGTTAGGGTGCATTGACCCAAACAGGCAATGATGGAGTGTGGGGACTGGGGGAATTTCACAGTAACTTCATTACAGTGTTAATGTAAGCCTTACTTGTGACCAACAAATAAACTTTACTTCAAGTAAGATTAGATAGCTCTTCATCGACCAGACCCGATGGGTTAAATTGGCCTCCTTCTCTGCTGTAAACTTCTATGATTCCAGCGCAATTCTCCATCGTGCTGAGGGTCAGTCATGAATCCGACACGTCAGAGAATGACAGGATCAGCAACCTATCCCTTTAGAACATAGAACATTCCAGCGCAGTACAGGCCCTTCGGCCCTCAATGTTGCACCGACCAGTGGAACCAATCTAATGACCCTCTAACCTAAACTATTCCAATGTTATCCATATGCCTATCCACTGACCATTTGAACGCCCTTAAAGTTGGCGAGTCCACAACTGCTGCAGGCAGGGCATTCCACGTCCTTACTACCCTCTGAGTAAAGAACCTACCTCTGACATCCATCCTATATTTATCACCCCTCAATTTAAAGCTATGTCCCTTCATGTTAGCCATCACCATCCGAGGAAAAAGGCTCTCACTGTCCACCCTATCTAACCCTCTGATCATCTTGTATGCCTCAATTAGGTCACCTCTTAACCTTCTTCTCTCGAAAGAAAATAACCTCAAGTCCCTCAGCCTTTCCTCATAAGACCTTCCCACCATACCAGGCAACATCCTGGTAAACCTCCTCTGCACTCTTTCCAAAGCTTCCACATCTTTCTTATAATGCGGTGACCAGAACTGTACACAATGGAATATTGCTCTTCCATAACTGTATGGAGAAAGATTGAATATAAAAGTAGGGAGGTCTTGCTGCAGCTGTATAGGGCATTGGTGAGGCCGCAGCTGGAGTACTGTGTGCAGTTTTGGGCGCCGTACTAACGCAAGGATATTTTGACCTTGGAGGGAGTGCAGAGGAGGTTTACTAGGCTGATGCTGGAGTTGAGGGGGTTGATCTATGAGGAGAGGCTGAATAAACTAGGCTTGTATTCGTTAGAGTTTAGAAGAATGAGAGGAGATCTCATTGAGACGTATAAGATGATGAATGGGATGGATAGGATAGAGGTGGAGAGACTCTTCCCGCTCAGAAAGGATAGTAGGACTAGGGGGCACAGCCTCAAGATAAAGGGGGGGGTGGTTTAGAACAGAGTTGAGGAGGAACTTCTTCACTCAAAGGGTGGTGAATCTCTGGAATTCTCTGCCCGTTGAAGTGGTGGAGGCTGCCTCGCTAAATATTTTTAAGAAGCGGGTTGATGGGTTTTTGATGAGAGAGGGGATTAAGGGTTATGGGGAGAGGGCGGGAAGGTAGAAGTGAGCCATGACAGATCAGCCATGATCTTATTGAATGGCGGGGCAGGCTCGAAGGGCTAGTTGGCCTACTCCTGCTCCTATTTCTTATGTTCAATTTAATGCAAGGTAGGTCCATTCAACCCTGATGGCAGCAGGGAAGAATCTGTTCTTGAGTTGGTTGGTACATGCCCTCAGACTTTAGTATCTTTTTCCTGAAGGAAGATGATGGAAGAGAGAATGTCCAGGATGTGTGAGGTCCTTAATGATGCTGGCTGCTTTCCTGAGGCAGCAGGAAGTGTAGACAGAGTCAATGGATGGGAGGCTGGTTTGCTTGATGGATTGGGCTACATTTACAACCTTCTGCAGGAGGAATTTCTTCAGCCAGAGAGTAATGAATTTTTGGAACTTTTTGCCGCAGAAGGCTGTGGAGGCCGGGTCATTGGGTGTCTTTAAGACAGGTTCTTGATTAATAAGGAGATCAGGGGTTATGGGGAAAAGGCAGGAGAATGGGGATGAGAAAAATATCAGCCATGGTTGAATGGCGGAGCAGACTCGATGGGCTGAGTGGCCTAATCTTATGGTCTGTTCAATTCTGATGTCCTCAGGATCCTGATCTGAGGTGAGGGAAGGACTGGAGAGGAGAGTTTGACTCCTGGTGACGGTGGACATTGGTGGAGGAGCCTATGAAAGTGAACTGAGATAGTGAGTGAAAGGCAGCTGTGGTCTGAAGTGGCAGATCCTTAAAAGTGGGCAGCATAGGTAGAAAAGGTGGTGAAGAAAGCATTTGGCATGCTTGCCTTCACCGGGCAGGGCATCGAGTATTACAGTTGGCAAATTATGCTACAAGTTGTATAAAACGCTGGTTAGGCCACATTTGGAATATTGCGTTCAATTCTGGTCACCACACCACCAGAAGAACAGAGAAGCTTTGGCGAGAGCACGGAAAAGGTTACCAGGATGTTGCCTGGTATGGAGGGTATTAGCTATGAGAAGAGATTGAATAAACTGGGATTGTTCTCCCTGAGGGGCGAACTGACAGAATTATGAGGAGTCTCACGACAATAGATTAAAGTCCAATGGTTCATTTGGTAGCAGAAGCCACTAACTTTCAGGTCTCTGACCCTTCGTCAGGTGAGTGGGGAGTTCTGATCACAGACAGGGGGTGTAAAGGCACACACTCAGTTTACAGAATACTGATTAGAATGTGAGTTTTTACAGCTATTCAAGTCTTCAAGGTGCAGAGAATGTGAGTGGAGATAGCATTAAACACAGGTTAAAGAGATGTGTACTGTCTCCCAGACAGGACAGTAAGCTCAGGTTGCGAGCCCAGGCAAGTCATGGGGGTTACAAATAGTGTGATATGAACCCAAGATCCCGACTGAGGTCGCTACGACAACGGGTGAATGAACACCAGGCAGGACTGTTCTCTTCCTTGTTGGCGAACACTTCAGCGGTCACTGGCGTTTGGTCTCTGACCTTCGGGTAAGCGTTCTCCAAGGCGGCCTTCACGGCACACGACGGCGCAGAGTCGCTGAACAGAGACTGATAGCCAAGTTCCGCACACATGAGGACGGCGTCAACCGGGACCTAACAACAACAGAATTATTCTCAGAGCTCTGGCCCATCAGAGAGTCAAAACTGAAAGCAGGAGATTAGGGAACACCGTGGTGACTTTACCATGTGACCAGCTGTTAAAGCAACCACACAACCAATGATATAGAACATAGAACATAGAACATTACAGCACAAACAGGCCCTTCGGCCCTCGAGTTGCGCCGATCACATCAACCCCACCAATCTATAGACCTATCTATAACCCCCAATCCCATTAAACCCCATATACTCATCCAGAAGTCTTTTAAAAGACCCCAGCGAGTTCGCCTCCACCACCGATGACGGCAGCCGATTCCATTCACTCACCACCCTCTGAGTGAAAAACTTACCCCTAACATCACCTCTGTACTTCCCTCCCCGCACCTTAAATCTGTGTCCTCTCGTAGCGACCATTTCAACCCGGGGAAATAGCCTCGGAGAGTCCACCCTATCTATTCCTCTCAACATTTTATAAACTTCTATCAGGTCGTCTCTCAACCTTCGCCTCTCCAGGGAAAAGAGTCCCAGCTCCCTCAACCTATCTTCATAAGGCATGCCTCCCAGTCCAGGCAACATCCTTGTAAATCTCCTCTGCACCCTTTCAATAGCTTCTACGTCTTTCCTATAGTGAGGCGACCAGAACTGCGCACAGTACTCCAAATGAGGCCTGACGAGGGTCCTGTAAAGTTGCAGCATTACCTCCCGACTCCTAAACTCAATCCCTCGATTAATGAAGGCCAGTACACCATACGCCTTCTTGACCACCTCCTCCACCAATATTATATATATATATAAAACAGGATAAGCTTGGCCTGTATTTCTTGAGCTGTAAATTGCTTTGGGACATTCGAAGTGTGTGAAGGACACCAAATAAATGCCACATTTCCCTTTCTTTTCTTTTCCTCTCTCTTCTGCATTTTTGAAGCAAGCAGACGGGCAATGGGTAAGACAGGCACATTATTTTTTCATCAGCCTGTGTCACAACTGGATGTCCCTAGTTCACCCGTCATCAGAGAGAAGATTTAAGTTAGTGTCAGGAAGTGCCAATTATTTGGATTAGTAAATGTGAGCCCTGGGGTGAAGTCAGGTCTACACATCATTAAAACTTTATTCTTGAGAGCTGGCAGGGTCAAAAGAGAAACTGCTGGAAAATCTGGCAGCACCTGTAAGGAGAGAAAAGAGCTGATGTTTCTAATCCAGATGATCCTTTGTCAAAGCACTTATTATATTTATTGTATTATGAGACATGGAAGTGGAAGATAAATAAACAAATGAGGGAGAACATAGAACATTACATAGAACATATAGAACATAGAACATTACAGCGCAGAACAGGCCCTTCGGCCCACGATGTTGCGCCGACCAGTTAAAAAACAATGACCCACTAACCTAAACCAATCCCTTTCCATCCATAAACCTATCCACGGATCTCTTAAACGCCCCCAAACTAGGTGCATTTACAACTGCAGCAGGCAGGGCATTCCAATCCCTCACCACCCTCTGGGTAAAGAACCTACCTCTGACATCCGTCCTATAACTACCACCCCTTAATTTAAAGCCATGCCCCCTCGTGCTAGCTTTCTCCATCCGAGGAAAAAGGCTATCACTGTCCACCCTATCCAAACCTCTAATCATCTTATATGTTTCAATAAGGTTCCCTCGCAGCCACCTTCTTTCTAACGAAAACAACCTCAAATCCCTCAGTCTCTCCTCATAGGGCCTCCCCTCCATACCAGGCAACATCCTGGTAAACCTCCTCTGCACCCTCTCCAAAGCCTCCACATCCTTCCTATAATGTGGGGACCAGAACTGCACACAATACTCCAAGTGCGGACGCACCAGAGTTTTGTACAGTTGCAATGTGACGCAGCGGCTCCTAAATTCAATTCCCCTGCCAATAAATGCCAAGACACCGTATGCCTTCCTAACAACCCTATCTACTTGATTCCCAACTTTCAGGGATCTATGTACACATACACCTAAATCCCTCTGTTCATCAACACTATTCAGAGTCCTACCGTTAGCCCTATACTCTATACATCCGTTATTCCTACCAAAGTGAATTACCTCACACTTTTCCGCATTAAACTCCATCCTCCACCTCTCGGCCCAGCTCTGCAACTTGTCCAAGTCTCCCTGTAAATTATGACACCCCTCCTCACTATCTACCACACCTCCGACTTTGGTGTCAGCACACTGCTGCCTCACAGCTCCAGGGACCCAAGTAGCACAGTGGGTCAGCACTGCTGCTTCACAGCTCCAGGGTCCTGGGTTCGATTCCCGGCTCGGGTCACTGCCTGTGTGGAGTTTGCACATTCTCCTCGTGTCTGCGTGGGTTTCCTCCGGGTGCTCCGGTTTCCTCCCACAGTCCAAAGATGTGCGGGTTAGGTTCATTGGCTGTGCTAAAATTGCCCCTTAGTGTCCTGGGATGTGTAGGTTAGAGGGATTAGCAGGTAAAATGTGTAGGGATATGGGGATAGGGTCTGGGTGGGATCGTGTTCGGTGCAGACTCGATGGGCCGAAGGGCCTGTTTCTGCACTGTAGGGTTCTAATTCCCGGTTTGGGTCACTGTCTGTGTGGAGTCTGCACGTTCTCCCCGTGACTGCGTGGGTTTCCTCCAGTTGCTCCAGTTTCCTCCCACGGTCCGAAAGGCAATCCCACCCCTTGACATTCAATGGTGTAACCATCACTGGGTCCCCCCACTGACAACATCCTTGGAGTTACCGTTGACCAGAAACTCAACTGAACTCGCCACATAAGCACAGTGGCTCCAAGAGCAGGTCAGAGACTGGGAATAATGCTGCGAGTAACTCATCTCCTGACTCCCAAAGCCCGTTCACCATCTACAAGGCACAAGGCAGGAGTGTGATGGAACACTCCCCACTTGCCTGGATGGGGGCAGCTCCAACAACACTCAAGAAGCTCAACACTAACTAGGATAAACCAGCCCACTTGATTGGCACCACATCTACAAACAACCACTCCCTCCAGTACCAAAATCCTGGAATTCCTTCTCTAACGGCATTGTGGGTCAACCCACAGCACATGGACTGTGACGATTCAAGAAGGCAGCTCACCACCACCTTCTCAAGGGGCAACTAGGGATGGGCAATAAATGCTGGCACAGCCAGCGATGCCCATGTCCCACGAATGAATGAAAAGGAGGTGTGCTGCTTAGGTGCTTTGGCCGTGCTAAATTCTCCTTCAGCGTACCCAAACTGGCACCAGAATGTGATGACTGGGGCATTTTCAGAGTAACTTCATTGCGGTGTTAATGTAAGCCTACTTGTGACACTAATAAATAAACTTTAAACTTTAAAACTTTTATTAACATGGAGTGTAGCAGCTCCAGAAGGCAGCTCACTACCACCTCCTCATGGCCAGTTAGAAGTAGGCAATGAAATTGCCGCCTCAGCCAGTCACAGTCACATCCTGTGAAAGATATTTTAAAAGGTAAACCCTCTTTATATCGTGGTCCTCCCTGATTACACCACTTCATATATCTCCACATTGAACTCCAGCTGTGAAGCCAATATCCATTCTACCAGTTATTCTGGACCCTCATCACCATCTAATACTTTGTCAAATTTTGTACCATCTGAAAATCAGCGTCTCTTGTTACAAGCCTGAATCTTTGCTGTAATTTCTTGTAATGGTGTGCAATTATTGCCCATCACTAATTGCCCCTGGTGAGTTGCCTTCTTGCAATGCTGCAGTCCATGTGGTGTAGGTATATCCACAGTGCTGTTAGGGAGGGAGTTCCAGGACTTTGACCCAGTGACGGCAAAGGAACGACTGATATATTTCCTTGGAGGGAGTGCAGAGGAGGTTTACTAGGCTGATGCCGGAGTTGAGGGGGTTGAGCTATGAGGAGAGGTTGAATAAACTGGGCTTGTACTCGTTGGAGTTTAGAAGAATGAGGGGAGATCTCATTGAGACGTATAAGATGATGAATGGGATGGATAGGATAGAGGTGGAGAGACTCTTCCCGCTCAAAAAAGACAGTGGGACTAGGGGGCACAGCCTCAAGATAAAGGGGGGGCGTTTTAGAATGGAGTTGAGGAGGAACTTCTTCACTCAAAGGGTGGTGAATCTCTGGAATTCTCTACCCGTTGAAGTAGTGGAGGCTGCCTCGCTAAATATTTTTAAGAAACGGGTTGATGGGTTTTTGATAAGAGAGGGGATTAAGGGTTATGGGGAGAGGGCGGGAAGGTGGAGCTGAGCCACGACAGATCAGCCATGATCTTATTGAATGGCGGGGCAGGCTCGAAGGGCTAGATGGCCTACTCCTGCTCCTATTTCTTATGTTCTTAAGTCAGGATGGTGAATGGCTTGGAGGGGAACTCGCAGATGGGGGTAGAGGCTGTAGGTTTGGAAGGTGCTGGAAGGAGGCTGGACATATTTCTGTGATGCTTTTGTAGTGGTTTAGCAGAGGCCCTCCAGCTGCTGATGTTCCCTGGTATCTATCTTTCTCGATGATAATGGTTGTGGTTCAGAAAATGCTGTCAAAGGACCCTTGATTTGATTTATTATTGTCACATGTATTAACATACAGAGAAAAGTATTGTTTCTTGCACACTATACAGACAAAGCATACTGTTCATAGAGAAGGAAAGGAGCGGATACAGAATGTAGTGTTACAGTCAGAGTTAGGGTGTAGAGAAAGATCAACTTAATGTGAGGTAGGTCCATTCAAAAGCCTGACAGCAGCAGGGAAGAAGCTGTTCTTGAGTCGGTCGGTACGTGACCTCAGACTTTCGTATCTTCTTCCTGATGGAAGAAGGTGGAAGAGAGAATGTCCGGGGTGCGTGGGGTCCTTAATTATGCTGGCTGCTTTGCCGAGGCAGCGGGCAGTGTAGGCAGAGTCAATGGATGGGTGTCAAATGGTGAGTTGCTGCAGTGCATCTTGTAGATGGTACACACAGCTGCGACTGTATACACCCACATTTTCCATTGAAACCTAAGAGTCATGCATTCCTTCTTGGGAAATAGACAAAAGACTTGAGTTTATAGAGTGCTTGTTATGATCACCAGATACCTCAGCCAGTGTAGAGCACTTTACAATCAATTGAGTATTTCTTGAAGTTTTGCAGTGTAGCTAATTTTCATTCAGCAACCTCCCGCAAAGAGAAATGCGACAATAGCCAGATATTCTGTAGTGATATTGATTGAGGGATAAGCAGTAGCCAGGGGTACCAAAGATAACGACTGCCACAGGTTCTTTCACATCCAGTCAATCCAGTTTAACATCCCATCCTAAAGATGGCGCCACTGACAGCATGGTTCGCCCTCAGGAGTGACAGAGTGCGTTTTACCTTCAAGCGATACCTGAATCCAGGATCTCACAACTCAGAGACAAGTGTGTAACCAAATGCGCTGTAAATGACGCAATGCCATTGCGTGTGTTTGGGGGAGACGGGGGGTGGGGCGGGTTGGGGGTGGGAGATGGGGGGGTGGTTGCAGGGGCAGGGGGAATTCCAGGAATTTGACCCAGTGATGACGAAGGCAAGACAGCACTTTTCCCAGGTAGGGTTGGCGAGTGACTTGAAGGTAAATTTGCAAGTGTGGGGCGGCAGTGGTGTAGTGATATTGTCACTGGACTAGTAATCCAGAAACCCAGGGTAATGCTCTGGGGGTCCGAGTGAGAATCCCATCGTGGCAGATGGTGAAAGTTGAATTCAATGCAAACCTGGAATTAAGAATCTATTGATGGCCTTAAAACCATTGTTGGAAAAACCCATCTGGTTCATTAATGCCCTTTCTCTCTTCCACCTTCTTCCATCAGGATAAAGATACAAGAGTCTGAGGTCACGCACCAACCGACTCAAGAACAGCTTCTTCCTTACTGTTGTCAGACTTTTGAATGGACCTACCTCGCACTAAGTTGATCTTTCTCTACACCCTAGCTATGACTGTGACACTACATTCTGCACTCTCTCTTTTCCTTCTCTATGAATGGTATACTTCACCTGGAGAGCGCGCAAAAAAGAATGCTTTTCACTGTATACTAATACAACAATAAATCAAATCAGATCAAATCAAATTTAGGGAAGGAAATCTGCCTTCCTTATCCAGTCTGGCCCACATGTAGTTCCAGAGCCACAGAGTTGATTCTAAAATGCCCTCAGGGGTGGGTAATAACTTCCAGCCAGTGACACCCGCATGCCATGAACGAATAAAGAAAAATGTGGTGGTTCTATGCGTCGGCCGCCCTGGTCCTGGGAGGTAGACCTGGGAGGTGGATCTGGGGGGTCCACCCAGATCCACCTCTGGGGGTTATTGAAGGAGCTTTGGTGGACTGTTGCAGTGCATCCTGTAGGTGGCACCACAATGCATAAAGCATGAGATAAAACTGCCCCCAGGTTGCTGTGGAAAACACCCAACAGTTCAACAGAGCAGGTGACAATGGCATCTGGCCTTGCCCCACTCCATTGCCAATCCTCTTTGCCAACTATCAAATGGTGACATTGGCCACTGAATCACTCCGTCGCTTTGTTCCATGTCCCGGGATCAGCGTTCTGTTCACTTTCTCATCGCCTGGCACTCCCTGCTGTCAAACCCGGCCTGTGCCAATCTTGGCGACCAAATCTACCAAGTATTTAACTGCAGCGGGCAGCTTAATATCAGCTGTAAGCACATGGGAAGCCAGGTATTTGTTACATGTGAGTTCTCGCTGACATGTTTTACATCTCTCCCATTAGGCTGGAGGACAGGCTGAGGCCAGAACTGTCCGGTGGGGGGGGTGTGCGGTGTGTGGTAATTATTGGAAAGTGTTAAGCATGCAGTGCTTGGCACAATCCCTTTGATAGGCCGTGAACAGGAGGAACTGTGTGAAGAGTTTCCTCTTTGTTACATTTGCACTTGTTTCACTTTCCAGGATTCACATTTTCCTCCAGTTCCGACCCCTTTTCCCTGATATTTTATTCGCTCCCCGGATTGGTGGCTGAGCCTTTGGCCTCCCCAAACTCTGGAATTCCCTCCCCACAATGCTTTACCTCTGGAGCTTTAAGGTGCTTCTTTAAGGTGCCAATAAGGCAGCAGAGTGGCACAGTGATTAGAACTGATTTGATTTGATTTATTACTGTCACATTTGAACATACAGTGAAAAATATTGTTTCTTGTGCGCTACATGAAGCATACCTTTCATAGAGAAGGAAAGGAGAGAGTGCAGGATGTAGCATTACAGTCACAGCTAGGGTGTAGAGAAAGATCAACTTAATGCAAGGTAGGTCCATTCAAAAGTCTGACAACAGTAAGGAAGAAGCTGTTCTTGACTCGGTTGGTACGTGATCTCAGACTCTTGTATCTTTTTCCCGACGGAAGAAGGTGGAAGAGAAAATGCTATCTCACGGTGCCAAGGACCCAGGTTTGATTCCTGGCTCTGGTCGCTGTCTGTGTGGAGTCTGAATGCTCTCCCCGTGTTACTGGGTATAAGTGTTTTAGGCATGACAGAGGAGGGTCGAAAAGAGGAGGGGGGTGTCGCTGTTAGTTAGGGAGCACATCACAGCAGTGCAGAGGGAGGATAATATAGAGGGGTTAGGAATTGAGTGTCTGTGGGTGGAGTTGAGGAATAGGAAGGGAGCAATTACTATGCTAGGGGTGTACTACAGACCACCCAACAGCCCACAGGCAGTGGAAGAAGGTATATAGAACCAGCATAGAACCCTACAGTGCAGTATATGGAGAGACATTTTGGATAAGTGTAGGAAGAACGGGGTTGTTGTAGTGGGAGACTTTAATCTCCCTGGGGTGGATTGAAAGGTGCCCGGAGCTTGGGGTTCGGACGGGGAGGAATTCGTAAAATGTGTATTGGAAGGGTCCTTGGAGCAGTATGTAGATAGCCCGACTAGAGAGGGGGCTATACTGGATTTAGTTCTGGGCAATGAGCTGGGTCAGGTGGTTGAGGTTGCGGTAGGCGAACATGTGGCTAATAGTGACCACAACTCTGTCTATTTTAGGATATTAATGGAAAAAGATGAGTGCTGTCCTAAGGGGAGGGTGCTAAATTGGGGGGAGGCTAGATACAGCTGGATTAGGCAGGAGCTCAGGGATACAGACTGGGATAGGCTGTTGGAGGGCAAGTCCATGTTCGGCATGTGGGAGTCTTTCAAGGGAAAACTGCAATGGGTGCAGGAAAGGCATGTGCCTGTTAAGGGGAAGGATGGGAAAGGTAGGATCAGAGAGCCATGGATTACTAAGGATATTGAGCACTTGGTCAGGAAGAAACGAGAGGCGTATGTTAGGCCTAAGCAACTGGGAATGGAGAGACCATTGGAGGAATACAGAGAGAGTAGGAGGGATCTCAAAAGGGGAGTTAGGAGGGCAAAAAGGGGCATGAAATGGCTTTGGCAGATAGGATTAAGGAAAATCCAAAGGCATTTTACTCCAATGTCAGGAACAAAAGGATGGTTAGAGGAAAAATCGGTCCTCTCAGGGACAGAGGAGGGGAACTGTGCTTAGAGTCTGAGGGAATGGGGGAGATCTTGAATGAACACTTTGCGTCAGTATTCACGAAGGAGAGGGGCTTGATGTCTGGTACAGTCTTGGAGGGAGCATTGAATATAAAAGTAGGGAGGTCTTGCTGCAGCTGTATAGGGCATTGGTGAGGCCGCAGCTGGAGTACTGTGTGCAGTTTTGGGCACCGCACCTGCGCAAGGATATTTTGGCCCTGGAGGGAGTGCAGAGGAGGTTTACTAGGCTGATACCGGAGTTGAGGGGATTGAGCTATGAGGAGAGGCTGAATAAACTAGGCTTGTACTCGTTAGAGTTTAGAAGAATGAGGGGAGATCTCATTGAGACGTATAAGATGATGAATGGGATGGATAGGATAGAGGTGGAGAGACTCTTCCCGCTCAAAAAAGACAGTAGGACTAGGGGGCACAGCCTCAAGGTAAAGGGGAGGCGGTTTAGAACAGAGTTGAGGAGGAACTTCTTCACTCAAAGGGTGGTGAATCTCTGGAATTCTCTGCCCGTTGAAGTGGTGGAGGCTGCCTCGCTAAATATTTTTAAGAAACGGGTTGATGGGTTTTTGATAAGGGAAGGGATTAAGGGTTATGGGAAGAGGGTGGGAAGGTGGAGCTGAGCCACGACAGATCAGCCATGATCTTATTGAATGGCGGGGCAGGCTCGAAGGGCCAGATGGCCTACTCCTGCTCCTATTTCTTATGTTCTTATGTTCTTATGAGCTGTAGACCAGTTGAAGGAACTATCCATTACGAGGGAAGAAGTGTTAGGGCTTTTAGGTAGCGTTAAAACTGATAAATCTCCAGGGCCCGATGGTATTTATCCTCGGCTGCTTAGGGAGGTGAGGGATGAAATTGCTGGGCCTCTGACGCGAATCTTTGTCTCTGCTTTGGACACAGGTGAGGTCCCAGAGGACTGGAGGATAGCGAACGTGGTACCGTTGTTTAAAAAGGGTAGGAGGGATAATCCAGGTAACTACAGGCTGATGAGTTTGACGTCAGTGGTAGGCGAGCTGATGGAGAGGATTCTTAGGGATAGGATGTATGAGCATTTAGAGCTTTGCAATCTGATTAAGGATATGCAGCATGGCTTTGTTAAGGGGATGTCTTGCCTTACGAATTTTTTGAGGAGGTGACAAAAACAGTCAACGAAGGACGAGCCATTAATGTCGTCTACATGGATTTCAGTAAAGCATTTGACAAAGTCCCTCATGGTAGGTTGATTGAAAAGGTTAAGGCTCATGGAATACAGGGCCAGGTATCTAGATGGATTGATAACTAGCTTGATAATAGGAGACAGAGAGTAGTATGGAAGGGTCCTTTTCTAGCTGGAGGTCTGTCACTAGTGGTGTACACAGTAAAAAGTCTGACAACACCAGGTTTTAGTCCAACCTATTTATTTGATAATAGACTCACAAGCTTTCGGGGTTAGCCCCTTCGTCAGGTGAATGGAGAGTTCTGGCCTCAGACAGAGCATATAAAGCACAGACAGCTTAGAGATTACTGATTAGAATGCGAATCCTTACACCCAACCTGCTGTTCAAGACCTGAAGTGGCTGATAATGTGAGTGGAAGGAGCACTGATCACAGGTTAAAGAGATGTGTATTGTCTCCAGACAATACAGTAAGTGAGGTTTTGCAAACTCAGGCAAGTCACGGGGGTTACAGATAGTGCGACAAGAACCCAAGATCCCGGTTGAGACCGTCCTCATGTGTACGGAACTTGGCTATCAGTCTCTGTTCAGCGACTCTGCGCTGTCGTGTGTCATGAAGGCCGCCTTGGAGAATGCTTACCCGAAGGTCAGAGGCTGAATGCCCATGACCACTGAAGTGTTCGCCAACAGGAAGGGAACAGTCTTGCCTGGTGACTGTCGAGCGATTTTCATTCATCCGTTGTCGTAGCGTCTGCATGGTCTCCCCAATGTACCATGCTTCGGGACATCCTTTCTTGCAACGTATCAGGTAGACAATGTTGGCCGAGTTGCAAGAGTATTTACCATGTATCTGGTGGATGTATTCTCACGTGTGATGATGATATCCATGTCGATGATCCGGCATGTCTTGCAGAGGTTGCTGTGACAGGGTTGTGTGGTATTGTGGTCACTGTTCTCCTGAAGGCTGGGTAGTTTGCTGCGAACAATGGTCTGTTTGAGGTTGTGTGGTTGTCTGAAAGCAAGAAGTGGGGGTGTGGGGATAGCCCTGGCGAGATGTTCGTCTTCATCAATGATATGTTGAAGACTCCGGAGAAGATGTCGTAGCTTCTCCGCTCCGGGGAGTGTGGTATGCCTCAGGGCTCAGTACTGGGGCCTCTTCTATTTGTAATATACATAAATGACTTGGAAGAGAGAGTAAGTGGTGTGATCAGCAAGTTTGCTGATGACACTAAGATGGCTGGATTGGCGGGCAGTGAGAAGCAGTGTCTGGCAATGCAACGGGATGTTGATAAGCTGGTATATTGGGCAGATAAAAGGCAAATGGAATTTAATCCTGATTAATGTGAGGTGATGTATTTTGGCAGAAATAATGTTTGGGGGAGTTATATGATAAAGGGTAGACCTATTAAGAGTATAGAAACGCAGAGGGACCTGGGGGTGCAAGTGCAACACAGGTGGAGAAGGTTGTGAAGAAAGCTTATGGTATATTAGCCTTTATAGGAAGGGGTATAGAGTACAGGAGCTGGAGTCTCATGTTGCAGTTGTACAGAACGTTGGTTAGGCCGCATTTGGAGTACTGCGTCCAGTTCTGGTCGCCGTACTACCAGAAAGATGTGGTAACCCTGGAGAGAGTGCAGAGGAGGGTTACCAGGATGTTGCCTGGTATGGAAGGACTGGGTTATGAGGAAAGATTGGGCAAATTGGGGCTGTTTTCCCTTGAAAGATGGAAAATGAGGGGAGATCTAATAGAGGTATATAAGATGATGAAGGGTATAGATAGAGTAAACAGCGGTAAGCTTTTTCCTAGATTTGAAATGTACATTACGAGAGGCCATGGGCTTAGGGTGAGGGGGGGCGAGGTATAATTCGGATGTTAGAGGGAGGTTTTTCACCCAGAGGGTAGTGGGGGTATGGAATGCTCTGCCAAGTAAGGTGGTGGAGGCAGGCACGCTGGAGTTGTTTCAGAATTACCTAGATAGGCACATGAGCGGGATGGAGATGGAGGGATAAAGGAGACTGTTTTAAATAAGGATCAGGAGCCTCGGGACGTCCCTGGGAATCAATTGATTCCGATGGGCCTTCCAACATATTTTCTGGCTCACTTGTTTCACTTGGGGATTCCCTTGAATGTTTGTATCAGGATGTGCATGTTATTGATGTTTTTCTCTTTTAATCCACAGATTCGGTCCGCCTTGTTGTCCAACGAGGGGTACACACGCGATGGGTCGTACGAGGGCTGCTCTTGGATGTTTCGAGAGTTGCCTAGTGCTTCACGTCATTAGTGTACGCTTAAACTGGACCAGATGCTGGGCAACATGACAGCTCAGTGACTATCACTGTTTGCTGTGCAGACACATGGATTTGGGTCGGTGTCTGTGGGAGTTTGCGCATTCTCCCCGTGCTTGCGTAGGTTTTCTCCCACACCCCAAAGATGTGCCCTTAGGCTGATTGGTGTAACAAATTTTCCCTAAATTAGTCTTTCCTCAATGTGCAATGCTATAAGCATAGACAAGGGTCACAGGTGGAGAGGGGACTCATAATGTTAAAATGGCGGCGCGGGCTCATTGGGCCGAAGGGCCTGTTTCCCGGGCTGTTTTGTTCTTTGTTCTTTGTGTCTGCATGGTTTTCCTCCAGTTTCTCTGAATACCTCCCGCAGTCCAAAGGTGGGTGGGTTAGGCAGATTGGTTGTGCTAAATTCTCCCTCGGTGTACCCGAACAGACGCTGGAGTGTGGCTACTAGGGAATTTTCACAGTAACTTGGGATGGAACAGTGGCACAGTGGTTAGCACTGCTGCGTCATAGCGTTAGGAACCCAAGTTCGATTCTGGCCTTGGTCACTGTCTGTGTGGAGTTTGCATGTTCTCCCTGTGTCTGCGTGGGTTTCCTCTGAATGCTCCAGTTTCCTCCCACAGTCCCAAGATGTGCGGGTTAGGTTGATTGGCCATGCTAAATTTCCCCTCAGCGTTAGGGGGATTAGCAGGGTGAATGTGTGTGGTTACGGCCTGGATAGGATTGTGGTCAGTACAGACTTGATGGGCTGAATGGCCTCCTTCTGTACTGTAGGGATTCTATGATTTAACTTCATTGCAATGTTAATGTAAGCCTACTTGTCACACTAATGAATAAGCTTGTATTTCTACCTACAAAGATGTGTGGGGTAAAGGTTGATTGACTACGTTGACCCCTAGGGCAGGATTTTCTGGATGCGCTCGCCCCAAGCCTGGACAATCTTGCCCCAGGTCAACAGACGTTTGCGTGTTTCTTACCCACCTGCTTAGATTTCCCTGGCGAGAAAGATGGGAAAATTCTGCCCCTTAGTGTCAGAGGGATTAGCAGGGTAAATACATGAGGTTACAGGAATAGGATCTAGATGGGATTAATTTAATGTTGGCAAGTGTGAGGTGGTCCACTTTGGTAGGAGGAATGGTAGGAAGGACTATTACTTACGTGGCGAAAAACTGCAGCAGGCGACGGTGCAGAGGGACCTCGGGGTCCTTGTGCATGAGTCGCAAAAACCCAGCTTGCAGGTGCAGCAGGTGGTCAGGAAGGCGAATGGGATGCTGGCCTTCATAGCGAAAGGGATTGAATATAAAAGTAGGGAGGTCTTGCTGCAGCTGTATAGGGCATTGGTGAGGCCGCAGCTGGAGTACTGTGTGCAGTTTTGGGTGCCGCACCTGCGCAAGGATATTTTGGCCTTGGAGGGAGTGCAGAGGAGGTTTACTAGGCTGATACCAGAGTTGAGGGGATTGAGCTATGGGGAGAGGCTGAATAAACTAGGCTTGTACTCGTTAGAGTTTAGAAGAATGAAGGGAGATCTCATTGAGACGTATAAGATGATGAATGGGATGGATAGGATAGAGGTGAGAGACTCTTCCTGCTCAAAAAAGACAGTAGGACTAGGGGGGCACAGCCTCAAGATAAAGGGGAGGCGTTTTAGAACAGAGTTGAGGAGGAACTTCTTCACTCAAAGGGTGGTGAATCTCTGGAATTCTCTACCCGTTGAAGTGGTGGAGGCTGCCTCGCTAAATATTTTTAAGAAACGGGTTGATGGGTTTTTGATAAGAGAGGGGATTAAGGGTTATGGGGAGAGGGCGGGAAGGTGGAGCTGAGCCACGACAGATCAGCCATGATCTTATTGAATGGCGGGGCAGGCTCGAAGGGCTAGATGGCCTACTCCTGCTCCTATTTCTTATGTTCTTATGTTCTTATGTTGTCTGTCAAGGCTCGATGGGCCGAATGGCCTCTTTCTGCACTGCGGGTATTCTATAAATCTTCGACTCAGGTTTTTGGTCATCGGTTGTAAAATCCCCTTCCCTGCCGAGGTGTTAAATTTTATCTAATTGCTTTCCTGTAGACCGATGTTTGCGACGTTTGGTGATATTGGAGGCGCTACATCAACGCAGGTTGGGGGATTTTTTTTTTTTATCGCCTGATTGAGTGGAGTTAGCACGGCACTCCTTCCTGCCGTCGTCAAGGTGACTGCCGCACTTCACATCTGTGCCTCTGGCTCCTTCCAGGATATCAATCTGTCCGCCGTCCAAGCTCGTATGAGGCAGGTGACTGATGCTTTGTCTGAAGGCACTTCCCTGGTGGATATTCGGAGGCTGCAGGAAAAGGCCGTGGGGTTAATATGCAGGCTGAAAAATTCCCTCAGGTCCAGGGTTTTCATTAAACTGGGTCCACGCCAGCCTGAGGGGAGCTTTGGAAATGAGACGTAATTGCCTTCATGAATTGTAAAGGGCTGTTTTATTTACACGCACCTGATGTGTGATAACCAGCAGTTCTTTGCCTGCTTTCCTGTCAGATTGTACGGTGCTTTTTCATATTGCATCAGTCATCGATTCCCTGTCGTCCCCCTCCCCCCCCCCCCACCCCGCCGCACGCCTGGTTATTCTGAGCTACTTATTAAGGGATGGCTGTTTCGGAAGGACTGTCTACACATGTGATTGTGTTACGGCATCGTGCTTGACAGTACAATTTGGTGCAAAGCAATTTGCTGCGGGCGCTGGAATCTGAAACCGAAAGGGAAAATGCTGGAAAATCTCAGCGGGTCTGGCAGCATCTGTAAGGAGAAAGAAAAGAGCTAAGGTTTCGAGTCCAGATGACCCTTTAGAACATAGCACACTTCAGCACAAACAGGCCCTTTGGCCCACAAGTTGCTCCAATCATATGCATACCTCCCAAGCCGTAGAACTATCTGTAACTCTCAATCCCATTAAATCCCATATACTCACCCAGAAGTCTTTTAAAAGACCCCAGCGAGTTCGCCTCTACCACCACTGACGGCAGCCGATTCCACTCACTCACCACCCTCTGAGTGAAAAACTTACCCCTGACATCTCCTCTGTACTTCCCTCCCCAGCACCTTAAACCTGTGTCCTCTTGTAGCGACCATTTCAGCCCTGGGAAATAGCCTCCGAGAATCCACCCTATCTATTCCTCTCAACATCTTATAAACCTCTATCAGGTCACCTCTCAACCTTCGTCTCTCCAGGGAGAAGAGTCCCAGCTCCCTCAACCTATCCTCATAAGGCATGCCTCCCAATCCAGGCAACATCCTTGTAAATCTCCTCTGCACCCTCTCAATAGTTTCCACATCCTTCCTGTAGTGAGGCGACCAGAACTGCGCACAGTACTCCAAGTGGGGTCTGACAAGGGTCCTATAAAGTTGCAGCATTACCTCCCGACTCCTAAACTCAATCCCTTGATTAATGAAGGCCAGTACACCATACGCCTTCTTGGCCACATCCTCCACCTGTGAGGCCAATTTAAGAGTCCTCTGGACCCAGGCCCCAAGATCCTTCTGATCCTCTATACTTTGTTGAAGTGAAAAGGCAGAGAAAATGGGAGATATTTATACTGCAGGGTGAGGGAATGAAAGATGAGTCATAGCCACAGAGACCAGGGGTAAGACTGCTAAAGTTAATGATTCTATAATATGTGACCAGTGACTTACCTCTACTTTACAGACACAAGAGAACTTAGATATGAGGATAAAGGATAAACTGGAGCACTTGTCACAGATACACATCAAAAGCTTTTTTTTTTACGGTGGAGTTTCTACTGTAGTTTCAGCTCCATTTATTAGAATATAGAAGTTAAATTTTAAATGTGGAAGCAATACTGAATATCCGTATGATTTTCAGTAGAGTACAAAATATTAAAGTCTCCTACCTGCCAGGATTCACACTCTTGTCTTCAAATAAAAAGCTTTAAGTGTTGCCCAAGTAACTACACTTGATAGTTATGGGTGGAAGTCAGGAAAGTGGAGTTCACAGCACAATCAGATCAACCATGATCTTATTGAACCCATCCCAATGTGCGTAGGTTAGCAGGGGATGCACAGGTAAGTATGTGGGATTGCAAGGATAGGGTCTGGATGTGATGCTCCATTGGAGAGTCAGTGCTGACACGGTGGGACAAGTGGTCTGCTTCTATAGAACACAGTAAAAAGTCTGACAACACCAGGTTTTAGTCCAACCTATTTATTTGATAATATCCTCACAAGCTTTCGAGGGGACTGCCTCTTCGTCAGGTGAATGGAGAGTTCTGACCTCAGACAGAGCATATAAAGCACAGACAGTTTAGAGATTGCTGATTAGAATGCGAAACAATACACATCTCTTTAAACTGTGATCAGTGCTCCTTCCACTCACATTATCAGCCACTTCAGGTCTTGAACAGCAGGTTAGGTGTAAGGATTCGCATTCTAATCAGTAATCTCTAAACTGTCTGTGCTTTATATGCTCTGTCTGAGGCCAGAACTTTCCATTCACCTGACGAAGAGGCAGTCCCCTCGAAAGCTTGTGAGGATATTATCAAATAAATAGGTTGGACTAAAACCTGGTGTTGTCAGACTTTTTACTGTGTTTATGCCAGTCCAACGCCGGCATACCCACATCATGTCTATAGAACATTACAGCGCAGTACAGGCCCTTTAGCCCTCGATGTTGTGCCGACCAGTGGAACCAATCTAATGACCCTCTAACCTAAACTATTCCAATGTTATCCATATGCCTATCCACTGACCATTTGAACGCCCTTAAAGTTGGCGAGTCCACAACTGCTGCAGGCAGGGCATTCCACGCCCTTACTACCCTCTGAGTAAATCCCTATCCTGTAGGGATTCTATGAATGGCAGAATATTTGATTTTCAAAGCCAGAGTCAGTGTTCTCACTGAGAGTTTAATTACTGCTGGGAGAGGAAACAAGAAAATAGCAGAACCAAACAAAATGGTTCTGATCTAAGGACAAGGAAATGAGTACATCAACCAGCAGCAAAATTAAAGTTTATTTATTTATGAGTGTCACAAGTAGACTTATATTAACACTGCAATTAAGTTACTGTGAAATTAATAAAGTTAATGTTTATTTATTAGTCGCAAGTAAGGCTGACATTAACACTGTAATGAAGTTATTGTGAAATTTCCCTAGTCGCCATAATCCGGGTCATTGCATCTAACCAGCATGCCTTTTAGACTCTGGGAGGAAACCGGAGCGCCCGGAGGAAACCCACCCAGACATGGGGAGAATGTGCAGACTCCACACAGTGACTCAAACAAGGAAGTAAACCCAGGTCCCTGATGCTGTCAGGCAGCAGTGCTAATCACTGTGCCACTGGGTCGCCCACGGAGTGCGAATGGAAGCCCATGGAGAGAATAGAAGGTGTGAATGGCAGAGAAGCTGGAATCAGAGGGTAAGCTGTGAGAAATGAAGATGTGGGGGGGAGGAGGGTAATGAGCGGCAGAGAGGCAAAATTGAGAATAAAAGGGGAAACGGGAGAAACAGTATGGGAAAGGGGGGACAAAATAGGGGGAAAGAGTGGGGGGAGGAGAAAAATAAAGAAAGACTAGAAAGAAAAGAAAAATGTTCTCATCGTTGTTTCAAATCCCTCCATGGCCTCACCTCTCTCTGTCTTTGAAATGCTCTCTAGCACCACTTCAGGTTTTTAGGTGTCCAGATCATCAACAACCTGTCCTGGTCCCAATGCCTCTACTTTCTCAGAAGACTAAGGAAATTTGGCATGTCAGCTCTCACCAACTTTTACAGGTGCACCATAGAAAGCATTCTTCCTGGTTGTATCACAGTTTGGTATGGCTTCTGTTTGATCTGGTTCTGCAAGGAACTACAAAGGGTCTTGACTGAAGCCCAGTCCATCACTCAAACCAACCTCCCATTCTTTGACTCTGTCTACACTTCCCGCTGCCTTGGAAAAGCAGCCAGCATAAGTGAGGACGCCACACATCCCAGACGTTCTCTCTTCCCTCGGGAAAAAGGTACAAAAGTCTGAGGTCACGTACCAACCGACTCAAGAACAGCTTCTTCCCTGCTGCTGTCAGACTTCTGAATGGATCTACCTCGCATTAAGTTGATCTTTCGCTACACCCTAGCAATGACTGTAACACTACATTCTGCACTCTCTCCTTTCCTTCTCTATGAATGGTATGCTTCATCTGTATAGCATGCAAGGAACAGTACTTTTTACTGTATGTTAATACATGTGACAATAATAAATCAAATCAAATCAAATCAAAATGCTGCAAATTCCCACAGCGTCTCCAATTTAGCACGTCCTGATTTTCATCACTCCCCTTTGGTGATCTCGCCTTCTGCAGTGTGGAGCTCAAGCTGTCGGATTCCTTCTCTAAACCTCCCTGACTCATTACTTCTCTCTCTCTTTTCCTTTCCTCTAAGAGCTATTTAAAATTTTCTCTGTGACCGAGCTTTTGGTCACCTGTCCTAATATCGCCTTAAGAGAAAGCTAAATACTGCGGATGCTGGAAATCTGAAATAAAAATAGAAAACTGCAGGAAAAGCTCAGCAGGTCTGGCAGCATCTGTGGAGGAAGAAACGGAGTTAATTTATTTTTGATTTGATTTGTTATTGTCACATGTATTAACATACAGTGAAAAGCATTGTTTCTTGCGCGCAATACTGACAAAACCTACCATTCATAGAGATCCCTGAAAGTTGGGAATCAAGTAGATAAGGTTGTTAAGAAGGCATATGGTGTCTTGGCGTTTATTGGTAGGGGGATTGAATTTAGGAGTCGCAGCGTCATGATGCAACTGTACACAACTCTGGTGCGGCCGCACTTGGAGTTTTGTGTGCAGTTCTGGTCCCCACATTACAGGAAGGATGTGGAGGCTTTGGAGAGGGTGCAGAGGAGGTTTACCAGGATGTTGCCTGGTATGGAGGGGACATCCTATGAGGAGAGACTGAGAGATTTGGGGTTGTTTTCGCTGGAAAGAAGGCGGCAAAGAGGGGACCTTATTGAAACATATAAGATGATTAGAGGTTTAGACAGGGTAGATAGTGATAGCCTTTTTCCTAGGATGGAGAAAGCTAGCACGAGGGGGCACGACTTTAAATTAAGGGGGGGTAGTTATAGGACTGATGTCAGCGGTAGGTTCTTTACCCAGAGGGTGATGAGGGATTGGAATGCCCTGCCAGCTGCAGTTGTAAATGCGCCTAGTTTGGGGGCGTTTAAGAGATTTGTGGATAGGTTTATGGACGAAATGGGATTGGTTTAGGCTAGTGGGTTAGTGTTGTTTTTTTTTTAAAAGCTGGTCGGCGCAACATCGTGGGCCGAAGGGCCTGTTCTGCACTGAAATGTTCTATGTTCTATAAGAAAAGGAGAATGTAGTGTTACAGTCATAGCGAGGGTGTAGAGAAAGATCAACTTAGTGCAAGGTAGGTCCTTTCAAAAGTCTGACGGCAGCAGGGAAGAAGCTGTTCTTGAGTACATGACCTCAGACTTTTGTACCTTTCTCCCTACGGAAGAGGGTGGAAGAGAGAATGTCCGGGGTGCGTGGGGTCCTTAATTATTCTGGCTGCTTTTCTGAGGCAGTGGGAAGTGTAGACAGAGTCAATGGATGGGAGGCTGGTTTGAGTTTATGGGCTGGACTTCATCAATACCCTCTGTAGATTCTTGAGATCCGAAATGACTGGAATTCTCTGACTTGCGCATGGCTGGGTCCTGCAGTCCCTCTGCAATGAATGGAGTTTTGTCTGAGTTCTTTCTGAATAGTTTCAAGAAAAACAATATACTGACTATGTGAAGTGACTTCAAGACTAATCTAAACCTCATCCAAGGCATCATAATGTACAGAGGTGTGGATTCAGCACAACATGTGGCAAAACTCTGGCAAGAATCTCTCCTGGAAAGGCCACAAAGGCAAGTGAGCCCAGATGATTGGGCTCCAGGCTTATTAAATCAATGTAAATTTCCCATTTAAAATATATTTCAATAAATTATTCCACCTCTCGCCATAAATGGACAAGGCTGATTATGCCGGATATCTGGTGCTGCTAATGATCGCAAAGAAATCGGGAACAAGGTTTTTTTATACACAATTGGTGCCATCGCTGATGATATGGCATGACGAGTCCTCAGCATCCTATGATGAAGTTGTGGGGGCCTTTGTTAAGTATTTCTGCACTAGGGAGAATCCAGTCATTAAAAGGAGCAAGTTTTAACCAGCAGTGCCGGGGCGGCACGGTGACATAGTGGTTAGCACTATTGCCTCACAGCGCCAGGGACCCGGGTTCGATTCCCAGCTTGGGTCACCGTCTGGTTGAGTTTGCATGTTCTCCCCATGTCTGCGTGGGTTTCCTCTGGGTGCTCCGGTTTCCTCCCACGTTCTGAAAGACGTGCAGATTAGGTGCATTGACTCGGAGAGATGCCGGAGTGTGGGCGACTGGGGGAATTTCACAGTAACTTCACTGCAGTGTCAACGTAAGCCTTACTTGTGACTAACAAACAAACTTTAAAGCTGGGTGAATCCAATGATTCCTTTATTAACGATTTGCATTGCTTGTCAGTGATTGTGGCTGTGGAACCATAAGCAGAGTTGGTTTGTGACTGCACTTTGATCAGACGTGCTGTCAGAGTTTGTTATAATCCAAGGAGCAGAGACCCATTGAACAGTTCCCCAGGTAGGTGGAGCCGTGACAGCAGATTCAGGGTGTAATCCAGGGAGGTGCCAAGGCTCGGGGAAGCGTCGTCGATCCAGTCTGTGGACCCAACGTCAGGGACTCCAAGATCTACACCTGCCAACACCACCAGACGAGCAGAGTGAACCCCTCCGCCTATTCCATTGTGTTCCAGGTGTGAAGCCACGGGACTAGCTCAGGTCAAGCATTCACCTGCTTCTGCCTCTGATCTGCAAGATTTTGTTCCTTTTAAATGTACCCTCAATTGTCCCATCTGCGTGATATCACAGTAAATATCACAGCCTTCTCTCCACTGGGCCACTGTTTGACCTTATACTTTATATCCTCCATTTATTGAGTTTCCTGATTGCTTTTGTTCATACATTCTTCCCCTTTTCCGCATATCTGCTTTGGGTTTAAAATGCTAACAAGATGCCAGGCAGCTGGCTAAGTTTTAACATTTCACTCACAGTGCGTGTTCATTACTAGCAAGACCAGCATTTCTTGCCCATCCCTCACTGCCCTTGAGGTGGCGGTAGTGAACCACCTTCTTGAACCACTAAGCAGTTTTGACATGGCTGAGGGGGGCGACTCAGGGATAGTATAGGGACGGTCGCATTGCAGAGGAGGTTCACCAGGATGCTGCCTGGGATGGAACATTTAAGTTACGAAGAGAGGTTGGGTAGGCTTGAGTTGTTTTTGCTGGAGCGGAGAAGGCTGAGGGGCGACCTGATTGAGGTGTGCAAGATTATGGGGGGCATGGACAGGGTGGATAGGGAGCGGCTGTTCCCCTTTATTGGAGGGTCAGTTGCGAGGGGACACAAGTTAAAAGTGAGGGGTGGGAGGTTTAGGGAGGGTTTGAGGAACAACCTTTTTGCCCAGAGGGTCTGGAATGCGCTGCCTGGGAGGGTGGTGGAGGTGGGGTGCCTCACACCCTTTAAAAAGTACCCTGGGTGAGCACTTGGCACATTACAACATTCAGGGCTATGGGCCAAGTGCTGGCAGGAGGGATTAGGTGGGCAGGTCAGGGCCTTTCATGTGTCGATGGGCCGAAGGGCCTCTTCTGCAGGGTGGGATTCTGTGAGTGGTTTGGAGTCACGTGTAGCCCTCGCAGGTCACAGCTTCAGAATAAGGAAATGGCCACTCAGGACTGCGGTGAGGAGAAATTTCTTCACTCACGGGAGTTGTGAATCTTTGGAATTCTCTGCCTCACGATGTGGATGAATGTGTTCAAGACAGGGATTGATAGAGCTGTCGGTATGAAGGGAATTAAAGGGTAAAGGGAAGTAAAGGGGAAGAGAATTAAAGGGGCACAGTGTGGGCAGGTGAAGTTGATGGAAAATCAGTTGGGAATGTATTGAATAGTGAAAGAAGTCCAACGGGCCGGATGCTTCACTCTGCTCCTATTTCTACGTCCAATGAACATGGGAGCAGGAGACGGCCATTCAGCCCCTCGAGCATGCACTGCCATTCAATTGGCTTATCTTCCATTTCAGTGCCATTTTCCTGCTCTATTCTCTTATCCCTCGATATCTTTCATATCCAGAAATCTACCACTTCCTGTTTTGAACATGTCAATGAATGGGGAGACTAAATTTGGACTGGGTAACCATGGTGGGACAGTGGTTAGCACCACTGTCTCACAGCGCCACGGACCTGGGTTCGATTCCTGACTTGGGTCATTGTCTGTGTGGAGTTTGCACATTCTCTCCGTATCTGCGTGGGTTTCCTCTGGGTGCTCTGGTTTCCTCCCACACTCCAAAGGACATGCTGATTGGGTGCCTTGAACCAAACAGGCGCTGGAGTGTGGCAACTAAGGGATTTTCACTGTAACTTCATTGCAGTGTTAATGCAAGCTTTACTTGTGACTGATAAATACTTTACTTATCCACTTTGGAGAATACCATTACAAAATCCATGACAATGACAGCAACCTTCCTGGTGGTTGCTATTTTAGCTCACCATCTTTCTCTCATGTCCAAATGTCTGTCCTTGACCTGCTGTAATGTTCCAGTGAAGTCCAACGCAAACTGGGGGAACAGCACCTCAACTTTCAATTACAGCCTTCTGGACTTAACGGTTAATTTAACAACTTTGGACCATGGACTCTGTCCTCAGGAAAAGCCATGAGGTCCTGAAATGTGAATGTAGAGAGTTAGACAGAAGGTTAACATGCAGGACCTCAAAGGTAGTAATTTCAGGGCTACTACCGGTGCCACGTGCTAGTGAGAGTAGGAATAGGAGGATTAGGCAGATGAATGCCTGGCTTGAAAGCTGGTGCAGTGGGCAGAGATTTAGATTTTTGGATCATTGAGATCTTTCTCTGGGGAAGGGCTGATCTGTTCAAGAGGGATGGGTTACATTTGAACTGGAGGGGAACTAACTAACATCCTGGCGGGGAGATTTGCTAGAGCCACTCGGGAGGGCTTAAACTAGTTTAGCAGGGGGGATCCAAAGCAGTCAGGAGACAGAAGAGAAGTTTGAAGACAGCACGGAAGTTAAAGACAGCACATTAATTAGTGAAGGCAGTGTCAGTAATCCCAGTACTAGACGGATCAGACAGAAGCAAGACAGAAAGCAAGTGAAGACCAGATTAAACTGCATTTATTTCAATGCCTTTTCTCAACAGTAAATACTGATGAGAAATATTTATTTAGGATCTCACCCATCTCTTGTGGATTTGCACTTAGATATTCTTGTTGATCCTTAAGAGGCCCTATTCTCTCCCTTGTTACTCTTTTGCCCTTTATGTATTTGTAGAAGCTCTTTGGATTCTCCTTTGCCTTATCTGCCAAAACAATCTTGTGTCCCCTTTTTGCCCTCCTGATTTCTCTCTTAACTCTACTCCTACACCCTCTATACTCTTCAAAAGATTCACTCGATCCCAGCTGCCTGTGTATGTCATGTGTCTCCTTCTTCTTCTTGACCAGGGCCTCAATATCCCGAGTCATCCAGGGTTCCCGATTTCTGCCAGCCTTGCCCTTCAGGCTTGAGGGGCAAGGCAGATGAACTCAGGGCATGGATGGATACATGGGACTGAGATAGAACATAGAACATTACAGCACAAACAGGCCCTTCGGCCCTCGAGTTGCGCCGATCACATCAACCCCACCAATCTATAGACCTATCTATAACCCCCAATCCCATTAAACCCCATATACTCATCCAGAAGTCTTTTAAAAGACCCCAGCGAGTTCGCCTCCACCACCGATGACGGCAGCCGATTCTATTCACTCACCACCCTCTGAGTGAAAAACTTCCCCTAACATCACCTCTGTACTTCCCTCCCCCCACCTTAAATCTGTGTCCTCTCGTAGCGACCATTTCAACCCGGAGAAATAGCCTCTGAGAGTCCACCCTATCTATTCCTCTCAACATTTTATAAACTTCTATCAGGTCGCCTCTCAACCTTCGCCTCTCCAGGGAAAAGAGTCCCAGCTCCCTCAACCTATCTTCATAAGGCATGCCTCCCAGTCCAGGCAACATCCTTGTAAATCTCCTCTGCACCCTTTCAATAGCTTCTACGTCTTTCCTATAGTGAGGCGACCAGAACTGTGCACAGTACTCCAAATGAGGCCTGACAAGGGTCCTGTAAAGTTGCAGCATTACCTCCCGACTCCGAAACTCAATCCCTCGATTATAGCAATTATAGCAATTACTGAAATGTGGCTAAGGAAGGGACAGAACTGGCAGCTTAATGTTCCAGGATAGCAAAGATACAACAGGCGGTAAGAGAGGAGGGGGACTTGCACTTTTGATTAGGGAAAGCATCATGGCCTTACCGAGAGGGGACATATCTGAGGGTTTGGCCGCTGATTCTATTTGGGTAGAACTGAGCAATAAGAAGGCAGAAATCACTTTGATAGGGTTGTACTATAGGCTCCCAAATAGTCAGCAGGGAATTGAGGAGTGAATATGTAAGGAGATTACAGATAGTTCCAAGAAAAATAGAGTGGTAATAGTCAGAGATTTTAATTATCCCAACACTGACTGGGATAGCCTTAGTATTACAGGGTCAGATGGAGAGAAGTTTGTTGTGTATTCAGGAGGAATTTCTCATTCAGTACATGGATGGCCCCGACTAGAGAGGGGGCGAAACTTGACCTCCTCTTGGGAAATAAGAAAGGGCAGGTGGCGGAAGTGATAGTGAGGGATCACTTTGGGACAAATGACCATAATTCCATTAGTTTTAAGATAGTTATGGAGAATGATAGGTCTGTCCCAAAAAAGTTAATATTCTAAATTGGGGCAAGGCCAATTTTGATGGTCTCAGACAGGAACTTTCAAAAGTTAATTGGGGGAGTTTGTGGGAAGGCAAAGGGCCTGCTTTGAAAAGTGTGTTAACCAGGGTTCAGGGTAAACACATTCCTGTTAGAGTGAAGGGCAAGGCTGGCAGAAATCGGGAACCCTGGATGACTCGGGATATTGAGGCCCTGGTCAAGGAGAAGAAAGAGGCACATGACATGCATAGGCAGCTGGGATCAAGTGAATCCCTTGAAGAGTATAGAGGGTGTAGGAGTAGAGTTAAGAGAGAAATCAGGGGGGCAAAAAGGGGACATGAAATTGTTTTGGCAGATAAGGCAAAGGAGAATCCAAAGAGCTTCTACAAACACATAAAGGGCAAAAGAGTAACAAGGGAGAGAATAGGGCCTCTTAAGGATCAACAAGAACATCTAAGTGCAGATCCACAAGAGATGGGTGAGATCCTAAATAAATATTTCCCATCAGTATTTACTGTTGAGAAAAGCACGGATGTTAGGGAACTTAGGGAAATAAATAGTGATGTCTTGAGGAGTGTACATATTACAGAGAAGGAGGTGCTGGAAGTCTTAAACTGCATCAAAGTAGATAAATCCCCGGGACCTGATGAGGTGTATCCCAGGGCATTGTGGGAGGCTAGGGAGGAAACTGTGGGTCCCCTAGCTGAGATATTTGAATCGTCGATAGTCACGGGTGAGGTGCCTGAAGATTGGAGGGTGGCAAATGTTGTGCCTTTGTTTAAAAAGGGCAGCAGGGAAAAGCCTGGGAACTACAGGCCAGTGAGCCTCACATCTGTGGTGGGTAAATTGTTTGAGCGACAGGATCTACAGGCATTTAGAGATGCAAGGACTGATTAGCATTTCTTTGTGAGTGGAAAATCATATCTCACAAATTTAATTAAGTTTTTTGAAGGGGTAACCAAGAAGGTAGATGAGGGCAGTGCAGTTGATGTTGTCTACATGAATTTAGCAAGGCCTTGGACAAGCTAGCATGTAATAGGTTGTTGCATAAGGTTAAATCTCACGGGATCCAGGGTGAGGTATCTAAAGGGATACAAAAACGGCTTCTTGACAGAAGCCAGAGGGTGGTTGTAGAGAGTCGTTTTTTCAAGCTGGGGGCCTGTGACCAGCGGTGTGCCTCAGGGATCGGTGCTGGGCCCACTGTGATTTGTCATTTATATTAATGATTTGGATGAGAATATAGGGGACATGGTTAGTAAGTTTGCAGATGACACCATGATTGGTGGCACAGTGAGCAGTGAGGAAGGTTATCTCCAATTGCAACGGGACCTTGATTGGGCCAGTGGGCTGACGAGTGGCAGATGGAGTTTAATTTAGACAAATGCGAGATGATGCATTTTGGTAGATTGAACCAGGGCAGGACTTATTCAGTTAATGGTAGGGTGTTGGGGAGAGTTACAGAACAGAGAGATCTAGGGGTACATGTTCATAGCTCCTTGGAAGTACTAACCACCATGCCGCAGCATGTCAGGCAGACTGAAAACATTAACTCTGTTTCTTTCTTTGCCAGATCTACTGAGTCTTGCTAACGTTTTCTGTTCTTATTTAAAATTTGTCACACACACTGAAAAATATGGTTTGGGACAAAACTGTGCCACACTGGTGATGTCAGTGCAGTTATGAATGTTACCCATTTGATGTTTACAGCAGTATTTGTATATCTGATACTCATTCATCCTGTGACATTTCAATTGCAGTTTGAATGAATTGAGTAAACTTCTCCATCAACCTTTGACTGGAGATTCCTCGGCATTGTTCACTTTTGTTAATAAATTCTTTTTATTTGCCGTCTTTCATATGAATAAATGTAGTGCGGCATTTACAGTGTGTGTGTGTGTGTGTGTGTGTGTGAGAGAGACTGCGTATGTGTGTGTGTGTGTGACTCTGTGTGTGTGTGTGTGCGCGAGACTGCATGTGTATGTGTGTGTGACTCTGTGTGTGTGTGTGTGAGTGTGTGTGTGTGACTGTGAGTGTGTGTGTGTGTATATGTGTGTGTGAGTGTGTTTGTGTGTGACTGTGAGTGTGTGTGTGTGTATATGTGTGTGTGAGTGTGTGTGTGTGTGTATGTGTGTGTGAGTGTGAGTGTGTATCTGTATGTGAGACTGCGTATGGGTTTGTGTGTGACTGTGTGTGCGTGTGTGTGAGACTGTGTGTGTGTGCGTGTGTGTGAGTGTGTGTGTGTGTGTGTGTGAGTGTGTATCTGTATGTGAGACTGCGTATGGGTTTGTGTGTGACTCTGTGTGTGTGTGTGTGTGAGACTGTGTGTGAGTGTGTGTGTGAGACTGCGTGTGTGTGAGTGTGTGTGTGTGTGTATGTGTGTGTGAGTGTGTGTGTGTGTATGTGAGACTGCGTATGGGTTTGTGTGTGACTGTGTGTGCGTGTGTGAGTGTATGACTTTGTGTGTGTGTGTGTGTGAGACTGCGTGTCACGGTGAAGCCTTTCATTGATTGCTGGAGCAGAGAGAAAGCTAAGAATTTACCTGTTAAAAAGCTGTTTAAAATAAGTTTAAAGCACTTTGTTCTTTGCATTTATTTTATTGTATTTAAAGCATTTATTTTATTGTATTTACTGCTTTAAGAATTCTGAGGGAGTGTTTAGAAAAGAGTTGTGGACTAGCCTGCTTTAAATCAACGCCAGGTTTAAAAGGAGGTCTGGTGTAGACAGCAGGCAGCGTCTGAGCGGGCAGCGGAGTGAGTGGGAAGCAGAGTGAGCTACTAGGGCTTAATATCAAAAAGGGCTTGAAGGAAAAAAGGCCAGGTGAGTTTGTTTGAAAAAACAAAGAAAAAATTGTTTTTTTTCTCAAACCTACTAATAATGGAGGGGCATGTGATGTGTGGTTTCTGTATGATGTGGGAACTGGTGGACCCCAGGGTCCATCCCAGTGACCATGTCTGCAGTAAGTGCAGGTTGCTGGAGGAGCTCCAGCTCAGGGTAAATGAGCTGGCCTCTGAGCTACAGACACTAAGGCTCATCAGGGGGAGAAAGGGTGCCCCTAGACTGGCTAAATCTCAGGGTCAGGGACAAAAGGGGGCTGCTGGGAGGAGGAAAGGGGGTGAGGAGTGGAGGCCTCAGCCTCTTAACCTGCATAACAGGTTTGAGGTTCTTGCTTCCAGTCTGGAAGAGGACGAGGCAGGTGAGGTTGGTGAGCAAATTGCACACGGTACAGTGATGCAGCAGGACATAGGCAAAGAGAAGGGGAAAAGGAACGCAATAGTAATTGGGGACAGTGGGGTGAAGGGTATTGACACTGTCCTTTGTCACAATGACAAAGTGCACAGAAGGGTGTGTTGTCTGCCTGGTGCTCGGGTACAGGATGTCGCAGCTGGGCTGCAGAGGAACCTGGAGTGGGAGGGTGAGAATCCGGTCATTATAGTACATGTGGGTGCCAATGACGTAGACAAAATACGGACTGAGGATCTGGTGAGGGAGTATGAAAAGCTGGGAATGGAATTAAAAAGTAGAACCGACAAGGTGGTTATCTCTGGGCTACTACCTGAACCGTGTGCAGACGGGCGTAGGGTTGACAGGATTAAGGAAATGAATGGGTGGCTCAGGGATTGGTGTGGGAGGAATGGGTTTGAATTTATGGGGCATTGGCACCGGTACTGGGGTAGGTGGGACCTGTTCGGGCGGGATGGGGTTGGTCTGAACTGTGCTGGGACCAGAGTGCTGGCGAATCGAGTAAAGAGGACTGTAGACAGGGCTTTAAACTAATTGGGGGGGGGAGGGTGCGAGGGTGGGTGACCTTACGAGGTCTAAAGTTAAGGAGAGGGTACAGGTAAGGGAAGAGGCTGAGGATGTCCCAATAATAGAGGGAGTAGGGGGCGTGAGTAGGGTTGGTGGCGTTATGGCAAACAGGGTCCAGGTGAAGGCTGGGATGAAGGCGCTTTATCTGAATGCACGAAGCATTCAGAATAAAGTAGATGAGCTGGTGGCGCAGATCGACACAAATGGATACGATCTGGTGGCCATTACAGAGACGTGGCTGCAAGGTGACAGGGACTGGGAGCTGAATGTCCAAGGGTATTAAGTGTTTAGGAAGGATAGGCGGGAGGGAAAAGGGGGGGGCGTAGCTCTGCTGATTAAGGATAGCATCAGGGTGGTAGCAAGGGATGATATTGGAGCCAAGGAGCAGAACGTGGAATCGTTGTGGGTGGAGATTAGGAACAGCAAAGGGAGGAAGACGCTGGTGGGTGTCGTCTATAGGCCCCCGAATAATGATCTGGAGGTGGGGCGGGCTGTTAACGCGCAAATAAGTGCGGTGTGCAGGAATGGAACGGCAGTAGTTATGGGGGATTTCAATCTGCATATTGATTGGTCGACCCATGTTGGACACAGTGGGCTCGAGGAGGAGTTCTTAGAATGCTGCCGGGATAGTTTCCTTGAACAGTTTATGTTGGAACCGACGAGGGAGCGAGCTATCTTGGATCTGGTGCTATGTAATGAGGCGGGTAGAATTAGGGACCTTGAGGTGAAGGATCCTCTTGGAGAGAGTGATCATTGTATGGTAGAGTTTCTGGTGCAGATAGAGGAGGAGAAAGTGGGTTCCCGGACACACGTCCTTTGTTTGAATAGAGGGGAGTACGATAGGATGAGAGAAGAATTGGCGAATGTGGACTGGGGGAGTGCGTTGGAGGGAGGGTCTGCTGATGAGCAGTGGAGGATCTTTAAGGAGATCTTTCTTGGTGCTCAGCAGAAATTTATTCCGATGGTCAACAGGACTGTATGAGGAGAGGTAATAAGCCGTGGATAACGAAGGAGGTGAAGGAAAGTGTTAAATTAAAAGCGGAGGCATTTAGAGTAGCGAAGAGGAGTGGGCGAGAAGAGGATTGGGAGAGGTTTAAATGTCAACAAAGATTGACAAAAAAGTTGATAAAGGAGGGTAGGAGAAACTATGAAGCTGGGCTAGCGCTTAATATAAAAAAGGATAGCAAGAGTTTTTATAAATATATAAAAAGGAAGAGGCTGGCTAGGGTGAATGTTGGTCCTTTAGAGGATGAGAAAGGGGACCTAGTGGTAGGGGATGGGGATATGGCTCAGGTATTGAATAACTTTTTTGTTTCTGTCTTCACAGAGGAGGACGTGAACAATTTGCCGGGTGTTAGTGATGGAAAGGTGGTAGGACTGGAGGGTCTTAATGACATTACTGTTACTAGAAAGGCAGTGCTCGACAGACTGGAGGGGCTGATTGTGGACAAGCCCCCAGGACCGGATGGAATGCATCTGAGGGTTCTGAAAGAAATGGCGGAGATTATAGTGGATGCATTGGTTGTTATTTTCCAGACGTCGCTGGATTCCGGGGAAGTGCCGGAAGATTGGAAAACGGCTAATGTTACGCCGTTGTTTAAGAAGGGTGCCAGGCAAAAGGCAGGGAATTATAGGCCGGTTAGTTTAACGTCTATGGTAGATAAAATGTTAGAATCCATCATTAAAGAGGAAATTGCGAGGCATCTTGAAGGGAATTGCTTGATAGAGCAGACGCAGCACGGTTTCATTAAAGGGAAGTCGTGTCTGACAAATTTACTGGAGTTCTATGAGGATGTGTCTAGGGCGGTGGATAGAGGAGAGCCGGTGGATGTGGTCTTTCTGGATTTTCAGAAGACGTTTGACAAAGTACCTCATAAGAGGTTATTGCAGAAGGTCAGGGGACTTGGAGTTGGGGGTAGGGTGTTAGCGTGGATAGAGGATTGGTTGTCAAATAGGAGGCAGAGAGTGGGGGTCAACGGGTGCTATTCGGATTGGCGGATGGTGACTAGTGGAGTGCCCCAGGGGTCAGTGCTGGGGCCTCAGCTTTTTACCATTTATATAGATGATCTGGAGGAGGGAACCGAGTGTAGGGTGTCGAAATTTGCTGATGACACCAAGATTGGGGGAACGGCAAATTGTGCGGAGGGTGTGGAGAGTCTACAGAAGGATCTAGATAGGCTGGGCGAATGGGCCAGGAAATGGCAAATGGAATTTAATGTTGGCAAGTGTGAGGTGGTCCACTTTGGAAGGAAGAATGGTAGGAAGGACTATTACTTACGGGGTGAAAAAACTGCAGCAGGCGACGGTGCAGAGGGACCTCGGGGTCCTTGTGCATGAGTCGCAAAAACCCAGCTTGCAGGTGCAGCAGGTGGTCAGGAAGGCGAATGGGATGCTGGCCTTCATAGCGAGGGGGATTGAATATAAAAGTAGGGAGGTCTTGCTGCAGCTGTATAGGGCATTGGTGAGGCCGCAGCTGGAGTACTGTGTGCAGTTTTGGGTGCCGCACCTGCGCAAAGATATTTTGGCCTTGGAGGGAGTGCAGAGGAGGTTTACTCGGCTGATACCGGAGTTGAGGGGGTTGAGCTATGAGGAGAGGCTGAATGAACTAGGCTTGTACTCGTTGGAGTTTAGAAGAATGAGGGGAGATCTCATTGAGATGTATAAGATGATGAATGGGATGGATAGGATAGAGGTGGAGAGACTCTTCCCGCTCAAAAAAGACAGTAGGACTAGGGGGCACAGCCTCAAGATAAAGGGGGGGCGTTTTAGAACGGAGTTGAGGAGGAACTTCTTCACTCAAAGGTGGTGAATCTCTGGAATTCTCTACCCGTTGAAGTGGTGAAGGCTGCCTCGCTAAATATTTTCAAGAAGCGGGTTGATGGGTTTTTGATAAGAGAGGGTATTAAGGGTTATGGGGAGAGGGTCGGAATGTGGAACTGAGCCACGACAGATCAGCCATGATCTTATTGAATGGCGGGGCAGGCTCGAAGGGCCAAATGGCCTCCTCTTGCTCCTATTTCTTATGTTCTTATGTTCTTATGTGTGTGTGTGTGTGTGTGTGTGACTCACTATGTGTGTGTGCGAATGTGTGTGTGCGCGAGACTGCATGTGTGTGTGTGTGACTCTATGTGTGTGTGTGTTTGTGTGTGACTGTGAGTGTGTGTGTGTGTATGTGTGTGTGAGTGTGTGAGTGTGAGTGTGTGTGTGTATGTGAGACTGCGTATGGGTTTGTGTGTGACTGTGTGTGTGTGAGTGTGTGTGTGAGACTGTGTGAATGTGACTGTGTGTGTGAGTGTGTGTGTGTGTGTATGTGTGTGTGAGTGTGTGTATGTGTGTGTGTGAGACTGCGAATGGGTTTGTCTGTGACTGTGTGTGCGTGTGTGAGTTTATGACTGTGTGTGTGAGTGTGTGTGTGTATGTGAGACTGCGTATGGGTTTGTGTGTGACTGTGTGTGCGTGTGCGAGTGTATGACTGTGTGTGTGTGTAGAACATCGATAGAACACAGAACCATACAGCACAGTATAGGCCCTTCGGCCCTCAATGTTGTGCCGAGCTATGTCCGAAACCAAGATCAAGCTATCCCACTCCCTACCATTCTGGAGTGCTCCATGTGCCTATCCAATAACTGCTTGAAAGTTCCTAAAGTGTCCGACTCCACTATCACAGCAGGCAGTGCATTCCACACCCCAACCACTCTCTGAGTGAAGAATCTACCTCGGACATCCCTCCTATATCTCCCACCATGAACCCTATAGTTATGCCCCTGGGTAACAGTTACATCCACCCAGGTGTGCGTCCGTGTGTGTGTGTGTGTGTGTGTGTGTGTGTCTTTACTGTCTGCTAGCGCTCGGTTTGAAATCATAAGATTAACATTTGAGAATGGTTTTGAGGGTAAAGTTGTCTTTCAAATCACATTGGAATAAATCTTCTCCATCGTTGTCCAAACTTCTTAAGATATTTTCTTTAAGAATACAGTTTAGACAGAACATCCAGCAACGGTTTGAATGCTAATCTTTCACTCTGGGGCCCAGAATCAAACATGGGGATAAAGTCAAAACAGAAAATATTGGAAATACTCAGCAGGTTAAGGGCCATATCTGTGGAGAGAGAAGCAGGGTTAATGGTTCATGTCGTTGCTCTGGGGAAAGTTGGAAATATTAATAGATATTGAACAAGTGAAAACAGAGGACAAAATCACAGAATCAAAGAATAATACAGTGCAAAGGAGGCCCTTCGGCCCATCACTTCTGAATGCATGAAATACCCTGACCTGTCCAACTAATCCCCACTTGCCAGCACTTGCCCCATAGCCTAGAATATCATGACATGTCAAGTGCTCATCCAGGTACTTCTTAAAGAATGTGAGGCAACCCACCTCTACCACCCCCCCCCCCCCCCCCCCCCCAGGCAGCGCATTTCAGACCCTCACCACCCTCTGGGTAAAAATGTTTTTCCTCAAATCCTCTCTGAACCTCCCACCCCTCACTTTTAACTTGTGTCTCCTCGTGACTGACCCTTCGACCAAGGGGAACAGCTGCTCCTTATCCACTCTGTCCATGCCCCTCATAATCTTGTACACCTCAATCAAGTCGCCCCCTCAGTCTTCTCTTCTCCAAAGGAAACAACCCAAGCCTGTCCAAACTTTCTTTATAACTTAAATGTTCCGTCCCAGGCAGTATCCTGGTGAATCTCCTCTGCACCCCCTCCAGTGCATTCACGATCTTTCTATAAAGGTGGAGGCGAACTCGCTGGGGTCTTTTAAAAGACTTCTGGATGAGTATATGGGGTTTAATGGGATTGGGGGTTATAGATAGGTCTATAGATTGGTGGGGTTGATGCGATCGGTGCAACTCGAGGGCCGAAGGGCCTGTTTGTGCTGTAATATTCTATGTTCTATGTTAAAGTGGTGATCGGAACTGCGTACAGTACTCTAGCTGTGGCCTCATCAAAATTCGATACAATTCCATCATGACCTCTCTGCTTTTGTAATCTATACCCGATTGATAAAGACAAGTGTGCTATATGATTTTTTTCACCGTCCTATTAACCTGCCTATCCACCTTCAAAGATCTATGGACAAACACACCAAGGTCTCTTTGATCTTCTGAACTTCCCAGTGTCAGGCCTTCTGTAGTATATTTCCTTGTCAAATTACTCCTTCCAAAATGCATCATCTCACATTCTTCAGTGTTAAATTCCAAGTGCTACTTATCCACCCTTTTGACCATCTCGTCTATATCTTCCTGTAACCTGAGACACTCAACCTCACTGTTAACCAGAGTACCTTTACGGAACTTTTTTTTAAAATCATGCTTTTTGCAGTTTAGTAGCTTTGGGTATTTTTCATTGTTGCTTGCCTATCTCCCAGGAGCCTTTTCATTGCTGCTTCAATGGTTTAAATGGGGTTTTGTTTATTTTTTACTCTGGGCGCCAGGTACTTTTATGATCCTGCATTGTGAGCAGGAAGATTAATTGACAAGTCAAAGTCAGGCAGTATCTCCCCAGAAAAATTCAAGGATTCATTTTCAGTTTTGGTTTTAGGGTCAGGAGCTGTCCTCATTGTCAAGTGGAAAGCAGTGTTTTTCTGTCTCTCTCCCCGGTACTGGAAATTTGGCTGGCTAGCTGATAGCAAGGCTTCCTGGAGTGAAAATTCTGCTGCTGGTGGTTCCCTAGCTAGTCCCTAGACCCTCTTTCTCTCCCTGGTGTTTTGGGAAGCTGTTCTGACTTCAAGCTTGTCTGTTCACGTCTCAAGAGAACTGCAGCATCCACCCAAAGGACTACGTTCCCGTATTATGTGAGCATCCGTATTTTCTGTGCTAAACCGGCAAGGGATTTGTCTATGGGATTCGTTTAGTTTGAACGGTATTTAGCTGTTAAGGCTCAGTTGTGATTTATTGAATGATGAAGCAAGTGGAGGGGCCAAATGGCCAATTCTGTTCCTATTTCATATGTTTGATTTTCTCGTAATCAACCCCAGCAGACACAAGGAAGAGATTTCCGGGCATTCTGATAGCTGGTGATTTAACTGATGTATCCACATCACACAGACTGCAGGGTTCACCAAAACAAGTTCACCACCACCTTTCTGAATAATGAGTGGCACGGTGGCACAGTGGTTAGCACCGCTGCCTCACACCACCAGGGAACCAGGTTCAATTCCAGCTTTGGGTCACTGTCTGTGTGGAGTCTGCACATTCTCTCAGTGTCTGCGTGGGTTTCCTCCGGGTGTTCCGGTTTCCTCCCACAGTCTGAAAGAGTTAGGTGCTAAATTCTCCCTGAACAGGTGCTGGAGTGTGGCAACTAGGGGACTTTCCAGTAATTTCACCGCAGTGTTAATGTGGGCCTACTTGCGACACTAATAAACAATGGACAGTTAGGGATGGGCAGTAAATTGTTAGCAATGCTCACATCCCATGAATGAATATAAAAAAAAAACTCGCTCTCCTATCAGTAATCAGCTGTCTGAGAATAAACCCTGGTGCACTTTTCAAGCGCTAATTAAAGGGATCCTCACTCTTTCGCTGTCACTTTCCTGGAGTTGCGAGCAAGATTCCTGAAACACATCCCGTGACTTTCTCGGTTTCATGTTGTCAAGACGACAGCCAGCAAAATTCATCATGAATAATTCTCTCGGGACTTCAGCTAAAATGTAGAAGTGCTTTGTCACCTCTGCGGACACCTTCTTGGAGTTACCCAGAGAGAGGGGTCATCTCACTTAGCGCAAGGTGTTGTGAAGCTGGTGTTAGTAAAATTATTTTAAAAATGGTAAAATGTGAAGAGCTGTAAAATTGCCTGCTCTGTTTAAAAAAAATAGATTTAGCTTATGCTGAGAGAGTTGAAAGAGATGCAGGTGTGAATGCAGTACACAGAGCACACAGAGTGAAACATTGTATCGCAAGCTTAGTCTGGAGTGCTGCCAAGATCATGGGTATTTTCACAGTATCTTCATTACAGTGTTAATGTAATTCTTACTTGTGACTAATAAATAAACTTTACTTTTAAGGCAATAAGTTGTTTTTGAATTTTAACCAATCGGCTTAGAATAGACATTTGCCAGCAGCAGCCTGTCAAATTTGAATTTTTTGTTTTGATAACCTGTAAACCAATCCTATTTTGCGAATTTTGGTATGTTATCAGGGGTATAAAACCAACTCCCAGAAGAACGCCTGCCAGCAACAGTCACAGATCTCAGCTGGAGAGAGAGAGACACACACAGACAGTAACTGTTCTCTGCCAGTGTAACAGCCACATTTATGTGTTAAAAGACAACCTCATCTCAATCATAAAGGTACCAATAAAAGAACAGAACACAGAAGAAGTCAGCAAAGAAGACAGAAGATTCTGAAAGAAGACAAACCTGATTGCATTTTGGGTGTGACTAAAAATTCAATTTTTTTAGTTAATAAGTGGGAATTGTATTTATCTAAACAGCATTCCATTAGAATAGTGTTTTATTTGGTTTGTTAATGGTTTATTTAAAAAGTTTATTTAACCTATTTACTGTTAGTTAGACAAATAAAGTGTTACGTGTCGCTTTTACAGAAAGAGTCTCAGGAGAGTGAGGTGATGCATTTTGGAAGGTCTAATACAGACAGGAAATATACAGTAAATGGTAGAACCCTTCAGAGTATTGATAGGCAGAGGGATTTGGGTGTACAGGTACACAAGTCACTAAAAGTGGCAATGCAAATAGAGAAGGTAGTCAAGAAGACATATGGCATGCTTGCCTTCATCGGCCGGGCCATTGAGTTTAAAAATTGGTAAGTCATATTTCAGCTTTGTAGAACCTTAGTTAGGCTGCACTTGGAATATAGTGTTCAACTCTGGTCGCCACACTACCAGAAGGATGTGGAGGCTTTGGAGAGGGTACAGAAAAGATTTACCAGGATGTTGCCCTGGTATGGAGGGCATTAGCTATGAGGAGAAGTTGGAGAAACTTGGTTTGTTCTCACTGGAGCGACAGAGGTTGAGGGGAGACGCCTACAAGATTGTGAGAGGCATGGACAGAGTGGATAGTCAGAAGTTTTTTCCCAAGGTGGAAAAATCAATTACTAGGGGGGGTCACAGGTTTAAGGTGTGAGGGGCAAGGTTTAAAGAAGATGTACGGGGCAGATTTTTTTACACAGAGTGTAGTGGGTGCCTGGGACGCGCTACTGGGGGAAGTAGTGGAAGCGGATACAGTAGTGAGTTTTAGCATCTTGACAAATACAAGAATAGAATAGAAATAGTGGGATTTGGTCCTCAGAAGGGTAGGGGGTTTTAGTTCAGTTGGGCAGCATGGTCGGTGCAGGGCCGAATGGCCTCTTCCTGTGCTGTAATTTTCTTTGTTCTCTGTTCAATATTTTGCTTTAACCACAAAAAGTTGTTAAAGAGCAGATAATTCCCCTTCACACACACACACTGTCACAGATGATGAAGGGAGGTGTTCCAAGTTGAGTTGGTTGAGTGATAGTTCTCAGAGGGGAGATAACCCTCTCCTTTGTAGCAAAGATCAGGTGAGGATCTGACAGCAGGCAGCACACGAAGAAGGGAAGAGGAGGGAAGGGTGAGGTGGCTTCCATTGAGAGGAGGAAGTGCTGGAGTGGCATTGCCACTGAGCTAGTAAACCAGTTGGAGATATCAGGACAGGTTACCACAGGATAGGCCAAAGTGAAGCATAGAATCCCTACAGGGCAGAAGGAGGCCATTCAGCCCATCAAACCTGCACCAACCACAATCTCACCAGGCCCTATTCCCGCAACCCTTCATATTTACCCCGCTAATCCCCTTTACACTATGGTCAATTTAGCGTGGCCAATTGACCTAGCCCTCATCTTTGGACAGTGGCAGGAAACCCACGCAGACACAGGGAGAATGTGCAACCTCCACGCAGACAGTGATCCAAGCTGGGAATCGAACTCGGGTCCCTGACGCTGTGAGGCTGCAGCGCTGATCACTGTGCCAACCCAAATAGAAGTTGCCATGCTGGTGGTGTCACTTGACCAGAAGTCCTGAGGCTTTGGGAACATGGGTTCAAATCCCGTCACAGCTAGTGGAACTTAAATTCAGTAAGTCATATTAAGAATGCAAAGCCATGCTTGGCAATGGTAAAACTATCATCAATTGTTACTAAAAACCCATCTGGTTCACTAGTGCCCTTTAGGGAAGAAAATTGCGACAGAAGTAATCTCTCCCTCAATTTCAACAAAATGAAGGAGTTTGTCATCGACTTCAGGAAGTGTAAAGGAGAACATGCCCCTGTCTACATCAATGGGCATGGAGTAGAAAGGGTCGAGAGCTTCAAGTTTTTAGGTGTCCAGATCACCAACAACCTGAACTGGTCCCCCTATACCAACACTGTCGTTCTGAAAGAAATGGCGGAGGTGATAATGGATGCCTTGGTGGTTATTTTCCAGACGTCGCTGGATTCCGGGGAAGTGCCGGATGATTGGAAAATGGCTAATGTTACGCCGTTGTTTAAGAAGGGTGCCAGGCAAAAGGCAGGGAATTATAGGCCGGTTAGTTTAACGTCTGTGGTAGGTAAAATGTTAGAATCCGTCATTAAGGAGGAAATTGCGAGGCATCTTGAGGGGAATTGCTTGATAGAGCAGACACAGCATGGTTTCATTAAAGGGAAGTCGTGTCAGACAAATTTACTGGAGTTCTATGAGGATGTGTCGAGGGCGGTGGATAGAGGAGAGCCGGTGGATGTGGTCTTTCTAGATTTTCAGAAGGCGTTTGACAAGGTACCTCACAAGAGGTTATTGCAGAAGGTCGAGGGACATGGAGTTGGGGGTAGGGTGTTAGCGGGATAGAGGATTGGTTGTCAAATAGGAGGCAGAGAGTGGGGGTCAACGGATGTTATTCGGATTGGCGGATGGTGACTAGTGGAGTGCCCCAGGGGTCGGTGCTGGGGCCTCAGCTTTTTACCATTTATATAGATGATCTGGAGGAGGGAACCGAGTGTAGGGTGTTGAAATTTGCTGATGACACCAAGATTAGGGGAACGGCAAATTGTGCGGAGGGTGTGGAGAGTCTACAGAAGGATCTAGATAGGCTGGGCGAATGGGCCAGGAAATGGCAAATGGAATTTAATACAAAGAACAACACAGCACGGGAAACAGGCCCTTCGGCCCAACGAGCCCGCGCCGCCGTCCCATGGTCAGTGACCTATTCATGATTTTAGTCTATACCTAATGTGTGAGGATCAGGGAGGTCCAATATAGGGACAATTTGTTACCCAATCAATCAGCCTAAAAGCACATTTTTGGGATGTGGGAGGAAACCGGTAATGTTGGCAAGTGTGAGGTCGTCCACTTTGGTAGGAGGAATGGTAAGAAGGACTATTACTTACGGGGTGAAAAACTGCAGCAGGCGACGGTGCAGAGGGACCTCGGGGTCCTTGTGCATGAGTCGCAAAAACCCAGCTTGCAGGTGCAGCAGGTGGTCAGGAAGGCGAATGGGATGCTGGCCTTCATAGCGAGGGGGATTGAATATAAAAGTAGGGAGGTCTTGCTGCAGCTGTATAGGGCATTGGTGAGACCGCAGCTGGAGTACTGTGTGCAGTTTTGGGCGCCGCACCTGCGCAAAGATATTTTGGCCTTGGAGGGAGTGCAGAGGAGGTTTACTCGGCTGATACCGGAGTTGAGGGGGTTGAGCTATGAGGAGAGGCTGAATAAACTGGGCTTGTACTCGTTAGAGTTTAGAAGAATGAGGGGAGATCTCATTGAGACGTATAAGATGATGAATGGGATGGATAGGATAGAGGTGGAGAGACTCTTCCCGCTCAAAAAAGACAGTAGGACTAGGGGGCACAGCCTCAAGATAAAGGGGGGGGGGTGGCGGTTTAGAATGGAGTTGAGGAGGAACTTCTTCACTCAAAGGGTGGTGAATCTCTGGAATTCTCTGCCCGTTGAAGTGGTGGAGGCTGCCTCGCTAAATATTTTTAAGACGCGGGTTGATGGGTTTTTGATAAGAGAGGGGATTAAGGGTTATGGGGAGAGGGCGGGAAGGTGGAGCTGAGCCACGACAGATCAGCCATGATCTTATTGAATGGCGGGTCAGGCTCAAAGGGCTAGATGGCCTACTCCTGCTCCTATTTCTTATGTTCTTAAGAAAGCCCACCAGCGCCTCTACTTTCTCAGAAGGTTAAGAAAATTCGGCATGTCAGCTATGACTTCTACAGCTGCACCATAGAAAGCATTCTTTCTGGTTGTATCACAGCTTGGTATGGGCTCCTGCTCTGCCCAAGACCACAAGGAACTACAAAAGGTCATGACTGAAGCCCAACCCATCACACAAACCAGCCTCCCATCCATTGACCCTGTCTACACTTCCCGCTGCCTTGGGAAAACAGCCAGCATAATTAAGGACCCCAATGCATCCCAGACATTCTCTCTTCCATCTTCTTCTGTTGGGAAAAAGATACAAAAGTCTGAGGACACATACCAACTGACTCAAGAACAGCTTCTTCCCTGCTGTCGTCAGACTTTTGAATGGACCTACTTTGATCTTTCTCTACACTGTAGCTATGATTGTAAAACTACATTCTGCACTCTCTCCTTTCCTTCTCTATGAACGGTATGCTTTGTCTGTATAGCGTGCAAGAAGCAATACTTTTCATTATAAGCTAATACATGTGACAATTATAAATGAAATCTAATCAAATTGATTTAATGGGATTGAGATAGGCCTGGTAGATATGGATATGACCGGCGCAACTTGTGGGCCAAAGGGCCTGTTTGTTCTGCAGTGTTCTATGTTCTATGTTCTAAATCTGGTCTGGCCTACATGCGACTCCAGAGCCACAGCAATGTGGTTTCACTCTTAACTGTCCTCTGAATTGGTGAACCAGGACACTCAGTTCGAGGGCAGAGGGGGAGGAGGAAGGTTTATGGATGGAATTATGGAGCTTCGAGCTTGGGAAGCTAATGAGAATATATGGGTTCCTTTAACTTGGCATTAGTCTTAAAAACAAAGTTGTTTTGGCTGGGATAGTTGTAGTCAGAATGGTGCAAAAACAAGCCCCACTCAAAGAGTTGATGACATAATCTTGGCAAACACTGCACTGGAATTCGGGAAGGCTGCTGGAGTAGAAATGCCAAACGTTGTGTGAGATGTTGAGTGTGTTCAGACAAAAAGACATGCATTTATTTTGTATCTTTCACGGCTGCTGGGTTTCCCCAAGGACTTTGCTCCAATTAAATGCTCTGGAAGTGTAGTGACAGTTGGAATGTCGGATATGGACTCGTGGTTTTGCACAGCTCACTTCCACAAACAGCAATACGCCAATGAGCAAATAGGGTGGCACACACTGCCGCCTCACAGTGCCAGGGCCCCGGGTTCAATTCCCGGCTTGGGTCACTGTCTGTGTGGGGTCTGCACGTTCTCCCCATGTCTGCATGGGTTTCCTCAGGTTTCATCCCAAGTCGAAAGAAATGCGGAGAGGCGGGCGGGGGTGGGGGGTGGGGGGGGGTTACTTCCCTCTTCCTCTTTGCAGTTGAGGATCTTTAATCCAAGAGGGCAGGCAAGGCTTCAGTTCAACATCTCACGCAAAAAAAGCTGACACCTCTGACAGCGCCTCCCTCAGGACAGCACTGGAAGTGTCAGCCTTTGGCTTCTTGAGCCCAGCTCCTGGAGTTGGGACTTGGAGCCAGAAGAGAGCGTACTGCCGACGGACTCACAGCTGACAGGAAAATCACCCATGCCAAGGCAAAGAGTGTTGGATAACAATCGTGAGAACAAAACGCTGCCACCTGAAGGCAACGGTCACTGGGGTGGGGGTTGCACCCACAATCACTGCCAGCACAGGTAGTGACATCCTGTGAGAGCTGGGAAACAGAAATCTCCCCGTGCCAGGGGGCAATGCCAGAGAGTAATTCCTCTGCTGCCTCACAGCGCCAGAGTCTCGGGTTCGATTCCTGGCTTGGGTCACTATTTGTACGGAGTTTGCACGTTCTCCCAGTGTCTACATGGTTTTCATACAATGCGTAGAATCTGTACAGTGCGGAAGGAGGCCATTCAGTCCATCAAGTCTGCACCAACAACAATCCCAGCCAGATCCTATCCCTGTAACCCCACATATTTACCCTGCCAATCCCCCTGACACTAAGGGACAATTTAGCATGGCCGATCCACCTAGCTTGCGCATCTTTGGAGTGTGGAAGGAAACCTGAGCAGCGGGAGGAAACCCACGCGGACATGGGGAGAATGTGCAGATTCTGCACCGACAGTGACCCAAGCCGTGAATCGAATTCGGGTCCCTGGTGCTGTGAGGCAGCAGTGCTAACCATCATGCCACTGTGCCGCACTCCAGTTTCCTCTCACAGTCTGAAAGATGTGCTGGTTAAGGTGCATTGGCTGTGCTAAATTCTCCCTCAGTGTACCCGAACAGGCGCCAGGATGTGGCAAATCGGGGATTTTCACAATGACCTCATTGCAGTGTTAATGTCAGTCCACTTGTGACAATAATTGATAAACTTTGAAACGTAAACTGAGAACTTTCAAAGGCGCTGGATGCTGAGTCTTTGGACAGAATCTTTCCATCCCACCCGCCTGGGAATCATAGCGGGCGGGACATAGATCATAGAACTCGAGAGTGCAGAAAGGGGCCCTTCGGCCCATCGAGTCCATGCTGACCACAATCCCACCCAAGCCCTACCCCCACATTCCTACATATTATTACCCACTCACCCCAGCATCTTTGGACTCTAAGGGGCAATTTAGCACGGCCAATCAACCTAACCCGCACATCTTTAGACTGTGGGAGGAAACCCACGCAGACACGAGGAGAATGTGCAAACTCCATACAGACAGTGTCCCGAGCCAGGAGTCGAACCCAGGTCCCTGGAGCTGTGAAGCAGCAGTGCTAAACCGCTGTGCTACCGTGCCGCCCACAGGACCCCCACATCGACCTCAGACAGTATATTTCTAATCTTGGGCTGAACGCAGCTGAAAAATCCCACCCATTGAATGTTTTTCAGACAGAGCTTGATAGACAAGGGGAGGGGGGGGTGCTGCGGGTGAAAGGTTACAGGGGGACACTAGGTGAGAGGTTACAGTCCGAAAAGCAGTGATTTTATTGAATGGTGGAGCAGTCTCAAGGAGCAAAGTGGCCCCCTTCTTCTCCTAATTTGAATGTTCGTACGTCTGTTGGTATAAATGCTAACTTTGCCAGCGATGGAGGGGAGGAGTGAGACAAAGAAAGGAAATCAGAATGTGCTGAGTAAGAATTTGTCCACTAGCCTCTGTTAAAATGTTACAAAGTGGTTCTCAGTCCACCTTCCCAGCAGTTCTGTGTTGTGATTCAGTTGAGCCTTGTTAGGTTTGAATCAGAAATCCGCTGAGTCTTTGTTTTGACACAGGGTTCTGTGCAGAATAAAGGCCGGTGACTACAAGTGCCTTACGCAGGCTGATCCCTCCATTCCGCTGCTGAACAAAGCAGAGTAATTACGCACCCACTCCAATAAGAAGCAGAGAAAAACTGGCTCCAGTCATGGTGACTGGAACATTGTAATGTGTTTGGCTTATACTTGCAAGTATTTTAACATCGAGGTTTACAGCATGGAAACAGACCCCTCGACCCAACTTGTCAACACTGAAAATATGCACTGAAGATTACAAAGTGAATCATTTAGTCGGAACGTAAAAGACAATTATTTTAGAAAAAGATCCTTTTACAACACAATAACTAGCTGTCACACAGAGTCTTTAACAAATTAAGACCCCACCTTCATAGAAGAAATTGCCAATCCAAACTTGATGCCGAGCTATGCAAAGAGATATTAATGCAGATGACCAAAGCTTAGTCAAAGAGGTAGGTTTTTAAGAGCGTCTCAAAAGCAGAGAGGCAGCTGGTAAAACAGAGATATTTGAGAAATTTGGCATGTCAGCGACAACTCTCACCAACTTTTACAGATACACCATAGAAAGCATTCTTTCTGGTTGTATCACAGCTTGGTATGGGCTCCTGCTCTGCCCAAGACCGCAAGAAACTACAAAGGGTCGTGAATGTAGCCCAGTCCATCACACAAACCAGCCTCCCATCCATTGACTCTGTCTACACTTTCCATTGCCTTGGAAAAGCAGCCAGTATAATTAAGGACCCCATGCACCCCGGACATTCTCTCTCCCACCTTCTTCCGTCAAGAAAAAGATGCAAAGGTCTGAGGTCACGTACCAACCGACTCAAGAACAGCTTCTGCCCTGTTGCAGTCAGACTTCTGAATGGCCTTTACCTCACATTAAGTTGATCTTTCTCTACACCCTGGCTATGACTGTAACACTACATTCTGCACTCTCTCATTTCCTTCCCTATGAACGGTATGCTTTGTCTGGATAGCACGCAAGAAACAATACTTTTCATTGTATCCCAATGCATGTGACAATAATAAATTAGATTGAACAAAAATCAAATCAAAAAAGCTTACCTACAATGGGAACTCAGAGGGACCTCGGGGTCCTTGTGCATGAGTCGCAAAAACCCAGCCTGCAGGTGCAGCAGGTGGTCAGGAAGGCGAATGGGATGCTGGCCTTCATAGCGAGGGGGATTGAATATAAAAGTAGGGAGGTCTTGCTGCAGCTGTATAGGGCATTGGTGAGGCCGCAGCTGGAGTACTGTGTGCAGTTTTGGGTGCCACACCTGCGCAAAGATATTTTTGGCCTTGGAGGGAGTGCAGAGGAGGTTTACTAGGCTGATACCGGAGTTGAGGGGATTGAGCTATGAGGAGAGGTTGAATGAACTGGGCTTGTACTCGTTAGAGTTTAGAAGAATGAGGGGAGATCTCATTGAGATGTATAAGATGATGAATGGGATGGATAGGATAGAGGTGGAGAGACTCTTCCCGCTCAAAAAAGACAGTAGGACTAGGGGACACAGCCTCAAGATAAAGGGGAGGTGGTTTAGAACGGAGTTGAGGAGGAACTTCTTCACTCAAAGGGTGGTGAATCTCTGGAATTCTCTACCCGTTGAAGTGGTGGAGGCTGCCTCGCTAAATATTTTTAAGAAGCGGGTTGATGGGTTTTTGATAAGAGAGGGGATTAAGGGTTATGGGGAGAGGGCGGGAAAGTGGAACTGAGCCACGACAGATCAGGCATGATCTTATTGAATGGCGGGGCAGGCTCGAAGGGCCAGATGGCCCACTCCTGCTCCTATTTCTTATGTTCTTATGTTCTTTTGGGGAGATAGGAACAGGAAGAGGCCATTCATCCTCTTGAGCCTTTACCACCGTTCACTGAGATCATGGTTGCCCGGACTGCATTACTCATATTTGCTCCATATCCCTTGATGGTTTGAATGAGCACCCAGTTGTGGGTGTGGGAGCCATTACAGAATTCCAAACTTCTATCAACATTTGCTTTGACGTCTTATGATCATTGAAGAAGCGTCGGGGATATTTCTCTAATCTGCTGATCAACAGTTATTCTCAATCGACATCTAGGCTAAAAGGTTCACCAGGCTGATACCGGAGATGAGGGGGTTAGCCTATGAAGAGAGATTGAATAGACTGGGTCTATACTCGTTGGAGTTTAGAAGGATGAGGGGGGGATCTTATAGAGATGGATAAGATAATGAAGGGGATGGATAGGGTAGAGGTAGAGAGATTCTTCCCGCTCAGAAAGGACAGTAGGACTAGAGAGCATAGCCTCAAGATAAGGGGGGAGAACGGAGTTGAGGAGGAACTTCTTCACTCAAAGGGTGGTGAATCTCTGGAATTCTCTGCCCGTTGAGGTGGTGGAGGCTGCCTCGCTAAATATATTTAAGTCACAGGTAGATAGGTTTCTGATAGACAGGGGAATTAAGGGTTATGGGGAGCAGGCGGGAAAGTGGATTCACTTCAGATCAGCCATGATCTTATTGAATGGCGGGGCAGGCTCGAAGGGCTGGATGGCCTACTCCTGCTCCTATTTCTTATGTTCTTATGTTCTTATCACCGAAAAGTACAAACTAACTGTTCATTCCTACATTACAACAGTGACTACATTTGGAAAGGACCACTTCATTGGCTGTAAAGACAGGATGGTATGGTGGCACAATGGTTAACACTGCTGCCTCGCAGTGCCAGGGATCCGGGCTGGATTCCTGGCTTGGGTCACTGTGCAAACTCCGCACATTCTCCCCGTGTCTGCGTGGGTTTCCTCGAGGTGCCCCTGTTTCCTCTCACAGTCCGAAAGACGTGCTGGTTATATGCATTGGCCATGCTAAATTAGTTTTAAGTTTTTAAGTTTATTTATTAGTGTGACAAGTAGCATTACATTAACACTGCAATGAAGTTACTGTGAAAATCCCTACTCATCACATTCTGGTGCCTGTTCGGGTACACTGAGGGAGAATTTAGCATGGCCTTCAGACTGTGGGAGGAAACCGGAGCACCCGAAGGAAACCCATGCAGACACGGGGAGAACGTGCAGACTCCACACAGACAGTGACCCAAGCCAGGGTCCCTGGTGCTGTGAGACAGCAGTGAACATAGAATATAGAACATTACAGCGCAGAACAGGCCCTTTGGCCCACGATGTTGCGCCGACCAGTTACAAAACAATGACCCACTAGCCTAAACCAATCCCTTTTCATCCATAAACCTATCCACAGATTTCTTAAACGCCCCCAAACTAGGTGCATTTACAACTGCAGCTGGAAGGGCATTCCAGTCCCTCACCACCCTCTGGGTAAAGAACCTACTCCTGACATCAGTCCTATAACTACCCCCCCTTAATTTAAAGTCGTGCCCCCTCGTGCTAGCTTTCTCCATCCTAGGAAAAAGGCTATCACTATCTACCCTGTCTAAACCTCTAATCCAGTTATATGTTTCAATAAGGTCCCCTCTTAGCCGCCTTCTTTCCAGCGAAAGTGCTTACCACTGTGTCAATGTGCCACCCTCAGTGTATCCAAACAGGCATGAGTGTGGCGACTAGGGGACTTTCACAGTAACTTCATTGCAGTGTTAATGTAAGCCTACATATGACACTATTAAATAAAAATGAACTCAAAGACAGCAGAAGCACTATATGAATGCAAATTGTTTCTTTTTCGCAGAACTTTTTTAAGGTCAGGTCTTTCCATTGGCATCATATCAAGTGTTAACTATTTTGAATAGAAATCCCACTTTAAACATTTGAAACAAGTTTCTTAGTGACAGCAGCCTTTTCAAAAAAGTCTTATTTCTTGAGATGTGTGCATCGCTGGCTGGGTCAACATTTATTGGCTGTCCCTGGATGCCCTGGGACCGCTTGGCCATTTCCGAGGGCAGTTCAGAGTCAACCACATTGCTGTGGCTCAAGAGTCACATGTAGGCCAGACCGGGGTAAGGACGGCAGATTTCCTTCCCCATATTGGTTTTTACAACCATCGCTGACAGTTTTATGGGTCACCGTTACTGGAGTACTGTGTGCAGTTTTGGGCGCCGCACCTGCGCAAGGATATTTTGGTCTTGGAGGGAGTGCAGAGGAGGTTTACTAGGCTGATACCGGAGTTGAGGGGATTGAGCTATGAGGAGAGGCTGAATAAACTAGGCTTGTACTCGTTAGAGTTTAGAAGAATGAGGGGAGATCTCATTGAGACGTATAAGATGATGAATGGGATGGATAGGATAGAGGTGGAGAGACTCTTCCCGCTCAAAAAAGACAGTAGGACTAGGGGGCACAGCCTCAAGATAAAGGGGGGGCGTTTTAGAACGGAGTTGAGGAGGAACTTCTTCACTCAAAGGGTGGTGAATCTCTGGAATTCTCTGCCCGTTGAAGTGGTGGAGGCTGCCTCGCTAAATATTTTTAAGAAACGGGTTGATGGGTTTTTGATAAGAGAGGGGATTAAGGGTTATGGGGAGAAAGCGGGAAGGTGGAACTGAGCCACGACAGATCAGCCATGATCTTATTGAATGGCGGGGCAGGCTCGAAGGGCTAGATGGCCTACTCCTGCTCCTATTTCTTATGTTCTTATGTTCTTATGTTACTGGGAACGAGGTTTACATTCCAGAAAGAATAAAAACAAAGCAGTTTTATTTATTTATTAGTCACAAGTAAGGCTGACATTAACACTGCAATGAAGTTAATCTGAAAGTTACCATTATTTGGCACCTGTTTGGGTCAGTGCACCGAACCAGCACGAGCGCCTGGAGGAAACCCACGCGGACACTGGGAGAACGAGCAGACTCCGCACAGACAGTGACTCAAACCGGGAATCGAACACGGGTCCCTGGCGCTGTGAAGCAGCAGTGCTAGCCACTGTGCTACCATGCCGCCCCCAAAGAACAAAGAACAGTACAGCACGGGAACAGGCCCCTCGGCCCTCCAAGCCCGCACCGATCATGATGTCTGCCTAAACTAAAAACCCACATCCGCTTACAGAGTCCATATCCTTCCATTCCCATCCTATTCCTGTATTCGTCTCGTTGCCCCTTAAATGCTGCTATTGTACCCACTCCCACCACCTCCCTGGGCAGCACTTTCCAGACATTCACCACCCCCTGTGTAAAATACTTGCTTCGCATATCCCCATTTTCGCATGCACTATAAGACTAAATCCTCTAGTACTTGACTTTTCCCCCCTAGGAAAGAGCATCAGACAGAAGGTAAGGTGATGGAAAGTTCAACATCCATATATTTGATTTTTCTGATGCAATCTGAAAGGGATATCTGTTGCCTCACATCACGATGTGAGGATTTGTAACATCAGTTAAACACTTTTACTGATTTTTTGTTGAATCTGCAAACATCTGGGTTGATCCAATCATAAATCGTTATCTGTAAATGATTTATGGTTGTTCCATAGCCTTAAAAAGCCATCTTTAAAATTCCATTAATACTGATTTGAGAATAGTGTAAATCTATAGGATGGCACCTAACTTTAAATTAATCTCAATTACACAGCTCGACTGCATTAAGCACAGATAATGTTAATAATTAAATCGTTACCTTAGATCACTGAGGTCCAATGGAAAATAAGTGACAGACTTGGATCAGAATCACATGCCAGTAAATATTACTTAGATCAATGTTGAGTTTTACAGCATAGAGAAAGGTTTATATCTCTCCATGTTCCATCTTTCTTTCTTTAAGACACTCCTTGAAATCGACCTCCGAACAATAGGATCCCTACAGTGCAGAAAGAGACCACTCACATCATCGTTTTGACAATAACTTCCTGAAAGAACATCCAACACAGACCCCTATCTTACACCCATCCCTATAACCTGACACATTTTATCATGGCCAATCCACCTAACTTACACACCTTTGGACGCTGAGGGACAATTTAGCATGGCCCATCCACCTAACCTGCGTATCTTTGGAACTAACGGGCAATTTAGCGTGGCCAATCTACCTAACTGACACATCTTTGGACGCTGAAGGACAATTTAGCATGGCCAATCCACCTAACTGGCACAGCTTTAGACACTAGGGGGCAAATTAGCATGGCCAATCCACCTAACCTGCACATCTTTGGACACTAGGGGACAATTTAGCATGGCCAATCCACCTAACCTACACATCTTTGGATGCTGAAGGACAATTTAGCATGGCCAATCCACCTAACCTACACATCTTTGGACACTAATGGGCAATTTAGCATGGCCAATCCACCTAACCTACACATCTTTGGACACTAACGGGCAATTTAGCATGGCCAATCCACCTAACCTAAACATCTTTGGACATTAAAGAGCAATTTAACACGGCCAATCCACCTAACCTGCATGCCTTTGGACTGTGGGAAGAAACTGGAACACCCAGAGGAAACTCACACAGACATGGGGAGAATGTGCAAACTCCACACAGACAATGACTCAAGGCCAGAATCGAAGCTGGATCTCTGGTGCTGTGAGGCAGCAATGCTAACCACTGTGCCACTGTGCTGCCTCTTCGACTAAGCTTTGTTTATTTGACTTAATACCCTTTTTGAAGCGCCGTGTCCTATTTTGTTTTATAACGCTCCTAGGAAGTGCCTCGTGACATCTCATTATATTAAAGTGACTATATAGATACAAGGTAAGAATAAAAGGAAGATAAGGTGTCAGGGGTGGTGGAGGATGGGGGAATGTGGAGGTAGTAATAAAGCCTTTAGAGGTAGAAAAGATTTTTGTTCTACCCTGCCCAATTGGTGGCCAAGGATGAGAGAGAAGGAAACATGGGCATGAAAAGCAGGAATATGGAATAGTCTGATTGAAATCAGGATTTTTACTCAGATTGTCAAGATCCAACAACATTCAGGAAGTTCAACACCATACAGGAAAAAGCAGTCTGTTTGATCGCTACCCCATCCACAAACATTCAATCCCTCCACTACCAATGTGCAGTGGCAGCCGCGTGTACAATCTACGAGATGCGTTGGAGGAACTCACCAAGGCTCCTTAGGCAGCACCTTCCAAACCAACAACCATTCCCATCCAGAACGACAAGGGTTGCAAAATGTTCCCCTCCAAGTCACTCACCATCCTGACTTGGAAATATCTCGCTGTTCCTTCTCTGTTGTTGGGTCAAAATCCTGGAACTCCCTACCTCACAGCACTGTGGGTGAATCTACACCACAGGGACTGCAGTGATTTGATTTGATCTGATTTATCATTTTCACATGTATTAATATATAGTGGAAAGTATTGTTTCTTGGGCACTGTACAGACAAAACACACCATTCATAGAGAAGAAAATGAGAGAGTGCAGAATGTAGTGTTACAGTCATAGCTAGGGTGTAGAGAAAGATCAAATTAATCCAGGGTAAGTCCATTCAAAGGTCTGACAGCAGCAGGGAAAGAGCTGTTCTTGAGTCAGTTGGTACATGACCTCAGATTTTTGTACCTTTTTTGCAAAGGAAGATGGTGAAAGAGAGAATGGCGGGTGTGTGTGGGGTCACTGGATGGGAAGTTGGTTTGTGTGTTGGATTGGACTCCATTCACGACCTTTTGTAGTTCCTTGCGGTCTTGGGCAGAGCAGGAGCCCATACCAAGCTGTGATACAACCAGAAAGAATGCTTTCTATAGTGCACCTGTAAACCTTTCAAGAAGGCAGCTCACCGCGACCTTCTCAATGGGTAATTAGCAAAGGGCAACAAATGCTGCCCTAGCCAGAGATGCCCACATCCCATGAATTAATTTTTAAGAAAGGAAGTTTGGGGAATGGCTTCTGACTGCCATGAGATCTCACCAGCCCCCTTACTGGGAACAGCATGAGAGAGGGGGGTCATTTAATATTTTGGGAAAACTCCTATTGCTTAAACTCATTCCACAAATCAATTTGGAAAATTATTAACATGTAAGGAAGACAAATAATACATTAGCTTTCATCACAAGGGGATTGGAGTCATAGAGGTTTACAGCATGGAAACAGACCCTTTGGCCCCACGTGTGCATGTTGTCTGGTTTTTGTCACTAAGCTAGGCTCTGGTTTGGCTCATATCCTTCTATACCCACCTTATCCATATAACTATCTAAATACTTTTTAAAGAACAAAATTGTACCCGTCTCTACTGCTACCTCTGGCAGCTCATTTCAGACATGCACCACCTTGTGTGTGAACAAATTGCCCCTCAATTTTGTATCTCTCCCATCTCACCTTAAACCCATACCCTGTAGTTTCAGACTCCCCTACCTTTGGGAAAAGATATTGACTATCCAGCTGATCTGTGCCCCTCATTATTTTATAGACCTCTATAACATCATCCCTCAGTCTCCTACGCTCCAGTGAAAAAAGCCCCAGTCTATCCAGCCTCTCCTTATAACTCAAAACAAGTGTAAGAGGAAGGAATGCAATTTTACAGTTCTTGGTGAGGTCATACATGGATAATCGACCTCCTTACCCACTGGCTTTGGATACAAATGTTCACAAGAGAGATTCTTTGGATGAGTGTTGTCCGGTGAGGAGAGATGAAGTAAAATGAGGTGATTATTTCTGCAGTTAAGAGGTACGAGGGTTATCTCATTGCATAAAACTAATAAGGTAGGTTTTCAAAGTTTAGTTCACCTGGTCGCAGAATCTGAAATCTAAGACTCAGAATAAGGATCTCATCATTTAGGACTGAAATGTGGAGAAACACTTGGGATTCTTTACCCCACGGTGCTGTGGATGCTGCATTGTTGACCACGTTTAAGGTTAAGGTAGACAGATGTTTTATTTCTCTAGGTATCAAATGATATGGGGAGGAGCGGAGAAGTGAGGCAGGATTTGCCAATCGTGCTCTTCCCAAGGCCAGAAAGTCCTGCCTTCTCCCCATAACCTTTAATCCCCTCGCTTATCAAAAACCCATCAACCCGCATCTTAAAAATATTTAGCGAGGCAGCCTCCACCACTTCAACGGGCAGAGAATTCCAGAGATTTACCACCCTTTGAGTGAAGAAGTTCCTCCTCAACTCCGTTCTAAACCACCCCCTCCTTTATCTTGAGGCTGTGCCCCCTAGTCCTACTGTCCTTTCTGAGCGGGAAGAGCCTCTCCATCTCTATCCTATCCATCCCAACGGAACTTTGCATGGTTTGGGCCTCGCCCACTCCGATTCCCGTGCTGGGATAGAGTGGGAAAGTTCTACCCATGAGTTGAAGATGAAGATTAGCTGAGATAGCATGGAAATACAGAGCATGTTTGATGGGCCGTTTGGCCTACCCCCTGCTCCTATCTCTTACATTCTTAGGAGTAACCAGGAACAAGATCGAGGGGCTGAGTGGCCTCCTGTCTGTATCCAAAACAGTGTTGGGAGTTTTCAATTCTGTCAAGTATGTTTTTCTTAAGTGTTCATTGCTAAATAACATGTAACTGATTATGGGCCTTCTATCATCAACAGACAATAATATTGAGCTAGGTTAATGAAACCTCTTTAAAACTAACTGATCTCAGACTGTAATATGCTCAACAATTTAAGCTTCCATTGTCCTCTGGGGTAGAACAAAGAACAAAGAAAATTACAGCACAGGAACAGGCCCTTCGGCCCCTCCAAGCCTGCACTGACCATGTTGTCCGACTGAACTAAAACAACCTAGCCTTCCGGGGTCCATATCCCTCTATTCCCATCCTATTCATGTATTTGTCAAGATGCCCCTTAAAACTCACTATCGTATCCGCTTCCACTACTTCCCCCCGGCAGTGAGTTCCAGGCACCCATCACCCTCTATAAAAAACTTATGGTGTGGAGTTTTGGGTGTTGGACTGGGGTAGGTACAGTAAGTAGCCTCACAACACCAGGTTAAAGTCAGACAGGTTTATTTGGTAGCACAAACTTTTGGAGCACTGCCTCTTTATCAGATGATGAAGGAGCAGCTCGCTGAAAGCTCGTGCCACCAAATAAACCTGTTGGACTTTAACCTGATGTTGTGAGACTACTTACTGCACTAAACATATCTCATTCACCTCCTTTAATGCTTGCATCTTAAACTTATGACCCCAAAATGTCACGGCCTTCTGAACGAAGTTATCCATCTTCATCTCAGGCCCTAACTGGGGGTTGACCCGAAGTGGGACATTGGCGGTTTTCCAACACCATTGGAGGAATATTTCACCCTGTTCCTGTTCTTGTTGCAACAGCTGCCCTTTGAGTGAGTCCTTCCAATAGACAGCCTGGGTGGTGGAGAGAGGCCAAAGTACACACTGGCTACTGGATAAGCAAATGCTGGGCGGAAGATGAAGATCGTGCAGTATTTTTGTATCTCAGTAAGACGACAAGATATTTATGGGATTATCTATCGAGTAATTGCTGGTGACTGAAGCCTACGGTGCATTGGAAGTTTATGTCAAGGGAGAGTTTGACTGAGGGTTGGTGCCTTATGTAAATTAAACACGCTCTCCGGAAAGATGTTGGCTCGTGCTCTGAGAGATGCTGTGGAGGACCACTTTAACATCTGTATTTATTACCGACAGGAAATAAAAATGCTTCCTGTAGCTTTATTTGTTCTTTGTTGACCTTACTTTTCTCACTCGTGAGTATTCCCTACACAAACAGAGAAGTCATTTGACCAATTCTAAATGAAGTTGTGTCAAGCAAGTGATACCAACCAAGGGTCTTATGGGAAACGACCTTTGCATTCCTGTCCGACAGTAATATATTACTAATGCTTCTCCCGCTTAGACTTTGTCCTTGCGGAATTCTGGCAGCAAATCCCACAGACAACAAGATTCTTATTGCTCTTGTTAATGGTATTTACACACAATGCAACGATGGCCCAACTCTGCAACGTGGGCCAAAATGGGATGAACTTTTGGCAGAGTCAGATTTATTCCCTCTGAGGCATGGCAGTGTTTACGGCTGTTTGCTTCAAGCATGAAAATCACCAATAATAAAGTGTCACTGCAGCTAAACACAACGTTGCTTAACCGTTTGGTATCTTGCTGAAAATTTAATGGGGAAGGAAAACATCCTCGTGAAATAATAGCTTACAACCGGGGCTGGTGAACCCTTATTAGAACGGGGGAGTTGGGGGGGGGGCGGGGGTGCAGTGGTGTCATGGCACTGTCACTGGGTTATTAATCCAGAGACCCCAGACTAATGCTCTGGAGACATGGGTTCAAATCTCACTATCTGATAATAAAGCTGGAATACATAGCTAGTGTCAGTCATGGTAACCATGACAACCACCATCGGTAGTCAGAAAAACGCATCAGGCGGCACGGTAGCACAGTGAGTTAGCACTGCTGCTTCACAGCTCCAGGGTCCTGGGTTCGATTCCCGGCTCGGGTCACTGCCTGTGTGGAGTTTGCACATTCTCCTCGTGTCAGCGTGGGTTTTCTCCAGGTGCTCCGGTTTCCTCCCACAGTCCAAAGATGTGCAGGTTAGGTTCATTGGCTATGCTAAAATTGCCCCTTAGTGTCCTGGGATGTGTAGGTTAGAGGGATTAGCAGGTAAATGTGTAGGGATATGGGGATAGGGTCAGGGTGAGATTGTGTTCGGTGCAGACTCGATGGGCCGAAGGGCCTGTTTCTGCACTGTAGAACATAGAACATAGAACATTACAGCACAAACAGGCCCTTCGGCCCTCGAGTTGCGCCGATCACATCAACCCCACCAATCTATAAACCTATCTATAACCCCCAATCCCATTAAACCCCATATACTCATCCAGAAGTCTTTTAAAAGACCCCAGCGAGTTCGCCTCCACCACCGACGACGGCAGCCGATTCCATTCACTCACCACCCTCTGAGTGAAAAACTTACCCCTAACATCACCTCTGTACTTCCCTCCCCGCACCTTAAATCTGTGTCCTCTCGTAGCGACCATTTCAACCCGGGGAAATAGCCTCTGAGAGTCCACCCTATCTATTCCTCTCAACATTTTATAAACTTCTATCAGGTCGCCTCTCAACCTTCGCCTCTCCAGGGAAAAGAGTCCCAGCTCCCTCAACCTATCTTCATAAGGCATGCCTCCCAGTCCAGGCAACATCCTTGTAAATCTCCTCTGCACCCTTTCAATAGCTTCTACGTCTTTCCTATAGTGAGGCGACCAGAACTGCGCACAGTACTCCAAATGAGGCCTGACGAGGGTCCTGTAAAGTTGCAGCATTACCTCCCGACTCCTAAACTCAATCCCTCGATTAATGAAGGCCAGTACACCATACGCCTTCTTGACCACCTCCTCCACCTGCGAGGCCAATTTAAGAGTCCTGTGAACCCGGACCCCGAGATCCTTCTGCTCTTCAACGCTACTAAGACCCCTGCCCTTAATAGTGCACTCGTTCATCCCGTTGGTTCTGCCAAAATGGACGACTACACATTTATCCGCGTTGAAGTCCATCTGCCACTTCTCCGCCCATTCCTGTATCCTATCTATGTCCTGCTGCAACTTTTGACATCCTTCCAGACCATCCACAACACCGCCGACCTTCGTGTCATCAGCGAACTTGCTAACCCATCCCTCCACTTCCTCATCCAGGTCATTTATGAAAATGACAAACAGCAAGGGTCCCAGAACAGATCTCTGGGGCACCCCACTGGTGACTGACCTCCATTCCGAAAAAGACCCATCCACAACCACTCTCTGCCTTCTGCAGGCAAGCCAGTTCTGGATCCACAAGGCCAAAGGCCCTTGGATCCCATGCCCTCTCACCTTCTCAAGAAGTCTTGCATGGGGGACCTTATCAAAAGCCTTGCTGAAGTCCATGTACACTATGTCCACGGCACTTCCTTCGTCAATGTGTTCAGTCACATTATCGAAGAACTCAACTAGGCTCGTAAGGCACGACCTGCCCTTGACAAATCCATGCTGACTATTCCTGATCATGTCAAACCTCTCCAAATGCTCGTAAATCTTGTCCCTCAGAAGCCTCTCCATCAGCTTACCAACCACTGAGGTCAGACTCACCGGGTGGTAATTTCCCGGGCTATCTCTGTTCCCTTTCTTGAAAATAGGGACTACATCCGCAATCCTCCAATCTTCCGGAACCTCTCCCGTCTCCATTGACGATGCAAAGATCATCGCCAAGGGCTCTGCAATCACTTCCCTGGCCTCCCACAGTATCCTGGGGTACATCCCATCTGGTCCCGGCGACTTATCTACCTTGATAGAATTCAAAAGTTCTAACACATCCTCCTCCTTAATGTCCTTAATGTTGGGTTCTATATTCTTTAAGGAAGGAAATTTGCCGTCCTTATTTAGTCTGGCCTACACGTGATTCCAACCCCACTGTGATGTGGCTGACTATTGGCTCAGAAGGCAAATGCAATGTTAGATTTCATTTCTAGAGGGCTAGAATACAAGAGCAGGGATGTACTGCTGAGCCTGTATAAGGTTCTACTCAGGCCCCATTTGGAATATTGTGACCAGTTTTGGGCCCCGTATCTAAGGAACGATGTGATGGCCTTGGGAGAGGGTCCGGAGGAGGTTCACAAGAATGATCCCAAGAATGAAGAACTTGTCGTATGAGAAGTGGTTGAAGAGATTGGCCCCATACTCGATGGAGTTTAGAAGGATGAGGGGGGATCTTATTGAAGCTTACAGAATACTGAGAGGCCTGGATAGAGTGGACATGGAGAGGATGTTCCCACCACCAGTGGGAGAGACTAGAACTCGAGGGCACAACCTCAGAGTGAAGGGACACTCCTTTAAAACTGAGACAGGGAGGAATTTCTTCAGCCAGAGGATGGTGAATCTGTGGAACTCATTGCCATGGAGGGATGCGGATGGCAGGTCCTTGAATATCTTTAAGACAGAGATAGGTTCTTGATTAATAAGGGGATTGGGGTTATGGGGAGAAGGTGAATGGGGATGAGAATCATATCAGCCATGATTGAATGGCAGATTGATGGGCCAAATGGCCTAATTCTGCTCCTATATCTTATGGTCTTATGGTCTATCCCTGAAATAATCAGCAAGCCTCTTAATTCAAGGGCAATTAGGAATGGACAACAAATGTTGGCCTTAACTGGCAGTGACACTCGTTTATATGCATAATAGCATTTTAAAAAACATTTTCCAAACCCACAACCACTTCCATTCAGAAGGAGAAGGGCAGGAGATACCTGGGAACACCACCACATGCACGTTCCCCTCCAAAACCACTCACCGTCCTGACTTGGAAATATGTCGGACGCCCTTCACAGTCATTGGGTTAAAATCCTGGAACTCCCTCCCTAACAGCACAGTGGATGTATCTATAGACCAGGGACCGCAGCAGCTCAAGAAGTCAGCTCACCCCACCACCTTTTCAATAGTAATTAGGGATGGTCAATAAATGTTGGGTCTAGCCAGCAAAGCCCAGGCAGAAGCAATTGGAATATAGTCTTCAATTCTGGTCGCCACACTGCCAGAAGGATGTGGAGGCTTTGGAGAGGGCGCAGAAAAGACTCACCAGGATGTTGCCTGATATGGAGGGTATTAGCTATAAGGAGAACATAGAAAATAGAACATTACAGCACAAACAGGCCCTTCGGCCCTCAAGTTGCGCCGATCACATCAACCCCACCAACCTACAGACCTCTCTATAACCCCCAATCCCATTAAACCCCATATACTCATCCAGAAGTCTTTTAAAAGACCCCAGCGAGTTCGCCTCCACCACCGATGACGGCAGCCGATTCCATTCACTCACCACCCTCTGAGTGAAAAACGTACCCCTAACATCACCTCTGTACTTCCCTCCCTGCACCTTAAATCTGTGTCCTCTCGTAGCGACCATTTCAACCCGGGGAAATAGGAGAGGTTGGAGAAACTTGGTTTGTTCTCATTGGAACGATGGAGGTTGAGAGACGACCTGATAGAAGTCTACAAGATTATGGGCGGCATGGACAGAGTGGAGAGTCAGAAGCTTTTCCCCAGGTTGGAAGAGTCAATTACTAAAGGGCACAGGTTGAAGGTGTGAGGGGCAAGGTTTAAAGGAGATGTTTAAAGGAGAATTTTTACACAGAGGGTGGTGGATGCCTGGAACTCACTGCAGGGGACGTAGTGGAAGCAGATACAATAGTGACTTTTAAGGGACGTCTTGACAAATACACAAATAGGATGGGAATAGAGGGATATAGTCTCCGGAAGGTTTAGTTAAGTTGGACAGCATGGTCGGTGTAGGCTTGGAGGGCCGAAGGGCCTGTTCCGGTGCTGTAATTTTCTTTGTTCTTTATTCTAATGGTCAAAATCCCCGACCTCACTGGGTTCCTGGGTTCGCCACACTGCCAGAAGGATGTGGAGGCTTTGGAGAGGGTGCAGAAAAGACTTACCAGGATGTTGCCTGATATGGAGGGTATTAGCTATAAGGAGAGGTTGGAGAAACTTGATTTGTTCTCATTGGAACGACGGAGGTTGAGAGACGACCTGATAGAAGTCTACAAGATGGGATACTCCATCCCAGTGAATAGAGTTTTGGCTGATTGCCAAATTCTCCATCCTCACTGGCAGGGATGGTGGAAGCTTACATGATTCGAAAATTTCAGACAATATTATTCCTTTACAAGTTGTTTTTGGTCCTGGGGGACTTTTCTTTTTTGTCTTTCTCAGGATATAAGAAAAGTAGTCCCCCCCCCCAATATTCTTAAAATTTCTGCAGTGGTGGGCGGCCCGGTGGTTAGCGCCACTGCCTCACAGCACCAGGGACCCAGGTTCGATTCCAGCCTCAGGTCACTGCCGGTGTGGAGTTTGCATGTTCTTCCCGTGTCTGCGTGGGTTTCCTCCGGGTGCTCCGGTTTCCTCCCTCAGTTGGAAAGTCATGCTGGTTAGGGTGCATTGGCCGTGCTAAATTTTCCCTCAGTGTACCCGAACAGGTGCTGGAGTGTGGCGACCAGGGGGTTTTCACGGTAACTTCATTGCAATGTTAATGTTAGCCTAATTGTGGCACTAATTTTAAAAAATGAGATGAATAAAAGGAAAACAAAGTTCACCATCCATCTCAAATAAAATATTAGAAGTTGTAATTCTTTGCGGAGCTTTCTCTTGGCAAACGGGGTGGAGTATAATCAGAAGAATCTAGTCATGGTACTCCTGCCACAGTGATCTCTGGAAAGACTTTCAATGCCAGTTGTTAATTTGAGCCTTGAGGTGGAGATGCCAGTATTGGACTGGGGTGGGGCACAGTAAGAAGTCTCACAACACCAGGTTAAAGTCCAACAGGTTTATTTGGAATCACGAGCTTTCGGAGCGCTGCCCCTTCATCAGGAGAAGGAGGCCATTCGGCCCATCGAGCCTGCACCGACCACAATCCCACCCAGACCCTATCCCCATTTCCCGATGCATTTACCCTAGTTAATTTCCCTGACACTGAGGGACAATTTAGCATGGCTAATCCAATTATTGGACTGTGGGGGGAAACCGGACCACCTGGAGGAAACCCACGCAGACACGGGGAGAATGTGCAGACTCCACACAGACGGTGACCCTAAGCCGGGAATTGAACCCGGGTCCCTGGCGCTGTGAGGCAGCAGTGCTAACCCACTGTGCCACTGGGCAAAGACACAGTTGCAGGCTGTCATTGCGCAGATCCCGCTGAATGCTGGATGCTGTCAGAGCTCACTCTTGCTTTGTCTCGTTTCCAATATCCGTGACAGGCACGCGCACTCCAGACATTTTGTTAACGAGATGAACTTGTACCTAACAAATCTACTTAGCCAGATATTAGTTCAGATGAATGCTGTGATTGATGTACTCGTAGCGAGGAGGAATAATTAAACTTTAAATAAACATTGTATTCAATTATCATTTCTCCCAGTGTAAAAGGCATCACACTAGCTGAGGCAATTAGCCCTCGACTGAAAAAAGTGAAAACCATTGCAACCCATTAGCTATTGCAGGTAATTATTTTTATTGAGGTTTACAGATACAAACTAAACATAACAACAAATTCCTGGAGAGGGGGCAATACTATTTCACTCCCTATGACAAACTGCGGTCACATCAAATAGAAGATCATACGATACTATTACTTACGTGGCGAAAAACTGCAGCAGGCGACGGTGCAGAGGGACCTGGGGGTCCTTGTGCATGAGTCGCAAAAACCCAGCTTGCAGGTGCAGCAGGTGGTCAGGAAGGCGAATGGGATGCTGGCCTTCATAGCGAGGGGGATTGAATATAAAAGTAGGGAGGTCTTGCTGCAGCTGTATAGGGCATTGGTGAGGCCGCAGCTGGAGTACTGTGTGCAGTTTTGGGCGCCGCACCTGCGCAAGGATATTTTGGCCCTGGAGGGAGTGCAGAGGAGGTTTACTCGGCTGATACCGGAGTTGAGGGGATTGAGCTATGAGGAGAGGCTGAATAAACTAGGCTTGTACTCGTTAGAGTTTAGAAGAATGAGGGGAGATCTCATTGAGACATATAAGATGATGAATGGGATGGATAGGATAGAGGTGGAGAGACTCTTCCCGCTCAAAAAAGACAGTAGGACTAGGGGGCACAGCCTCAAGATAAAGGGGAGGCGGTTTAGAACGGAGTTGAGGAGGAACTTCTTCACTCAAAGGGTGGTGAATCTCTGGAATTCTCTGCCCGTTGAAGTGGTGGAGGCTGCCTCGCTAAATATTTTTAAGAAACGGGTTGATGGGTTTTTGATAAGAGAAGGGATTAAGGGTTATGGGGAGAGGGCAGGAAGGTGGAACTGAGCCACGACAGATCAGCCATGATCTTATTGAATGGCGGGGCAGGCTCGAAGGGCTAGATGGCCTACTCCTGCTCCTATTTCTTATGTTCTTATGTTCTTATACAGGAGCAGAATTAGGCCATTCAGCCCATCACATCTGCTCCACCATTCAATCATGGCTGATATGATTCTCACCCACATTCTCCTGCTTTCTCCCTGTAATCCTTGATCCCCTTATTGATCAAGAACCTATCTCATCTCTGTCTTAAAGACACTCAGTGATCTGGCCTCCACAGACCACTGCGGCAAAGCATTCCACAGATTCACCAACACCTGGCTGAAGAAATTCATCCTCATCTCTGTTTTGAAGGAGCTTCACTCTGAGGCTGTGCACTTGAGTTCTAGTCTCTCCCATTAGTGGAAACATCCTCTCCACATCCACTCGATCCAGGCCTCTCAGTATTCCATAAGTTTCAATTAGATCCTTCCTCATCCTTCTGAACTGTGTTGAGTACAGACCCAGGCTCCTCAACTGTTCCTCGTGTGACAAACCCTTCATTCTTGTGAACTTCCTCTGGATCCCCTCTAAGGCCAGCCCATCCTTCCTTAGGTATAATTGTATCAGAGTCACCTACAGTCATCTGGTATCGTATAGCTGGCATCTGGTAGATTGGTAATGTCCATTGATTGCATGCAGTAAAATCTGCATAACATTCACTCTTCAATGATGCCAAGGGGGACAAGGGCTGAACCATGATGACAGGTTATACAGAATAAGGTCGCATTCCCTCGGGCACAGCAAACCTCTACTGTGACACTTAACAGTTAGAAGGGGCACTAGACACATCTGCCAGCCCACATCCAACCCCCCCCCCCCCCCCCCCCCCCACCCCCAAACACACACACAAAGTCACTCATCATCCTGAATTAGAGACATAGAATTACAGAGAATTACACAATGGAAACATTCCCTTCGGCCCAACTTGTCCGTGCCGCCCCTTTTTTAAAAGCCCTAAGCGAGTCCCATTTGCCCACATTTGGCCCATATCCTTTGATACCCATCTGACCCATATAACTTCATGTTGCAACTGTACACAACTCTGGTGCGGCCGCACTTGGAGTTTTGTGTGCAGTTCTGGTCCCCACATTACAGGAAGGATGTGGAGGCTTTGGAGAGGGTGCAGAGGAGGTTTACCAGGATGTTGCCTGGTATGGAGGGGAGATCCTATGAGGAGAGACTGAGAGATTTGGGGTTGTTTTCGCTGGAAAGAATCTTATTGAAACATATAAGATGATTAGAGGTTTAGACAGGGTAGATAGTGATAGCCTTTTTCCTAGGATGGAGAAAGCTAGCACGAGGGGGCACGACTTTAAATTAAGGGGGGGTAGTTATAGGACTGATGTCAGGGGTAGGTTCTTTACCCAGAGGGTGGTGAGGGATTGGAATGCCCTGCCAGCTGCAGTTGTAAATGCGCCTAGTTTGGGGGCATTTAAGAGATCTGTGGATAGGTTTATGGACGAAAAGGGATTGGTTTAGGCTAGTGGGTCATTGTTTTGTAACTGGTCGGCGCAACATCGTGGGCCGAAGGGCCTGTTCTGCGCTGTAATGTTCTATGTTCTATGTTCTAACTATCTAAATGTTTTTTAAAAGACTAAATTGTACCCGTCTCTACTCCTACCTCTGACAGTTCGTTTCAGACATTCACCACCCTCTGTGTGAAACAATTGCCCCTTTGGACCTTTTTGTACCTCTCCCCTCTCACCTTAAACCTATGCCCTCTAGTTTTAGGCTCCCCTACCTTTGGGAAAAGATATTGACTATCTAGCTGATCTATGCCCCTCATTATTTTATAGACCTCTGTAAGATCATCCCTCAGCCTCCTACGTTCCAGAGAAAAAAGCCCCAGTCTATCCAGTCTCTCCTTATAATTCAAACCATCAAGTCCCAGTAGTAACTGAATAAATCTTTTCTGCACTCTTTAATAATATCCTTTCTATAATAGGATGACCAGAATTGCACACAGTATTCCAAGTGTGGCCTTGCCAATGTCTTGTACAACTCCAACAAGACTTCCCAATTCCTGTATTCAATGTTCTGACCAATGAAACCAAGCTTGCTGAATGCCTTCTTCACCACTCTGTTCACCTGTGACTCCACTTGCAAGGAGCTATGAACCTGAATGCCGAGATCTCTTTGCTCTGTAACTCTCTCCAGTGCCCTGCTCTTAACTGAATAAGTCCTGCCCTGGTTCAATCTACCAAAATGCATCACCGCGCATTTATCTAAATTAAACTCCATCTGCCATTCATCAGTCCACTGGCCCAATTGATCAAGATCCTGTTGCAGTCCGAGATAACCTTCTTCACTGTCCACTTTAGTCAAGAACAAAGAACAACACAGCACGGGAAACAGGCCCTTCGGCCCAACGAGCCCACGCTGCCGTCCCAACACACAACACAGCACGGGAAACAGGCCCTTCGGCCCAACGAGCCCGCGCCGCCGTCCCATGGTCAGTGACCTATTCATGATTTTAGTCTATGCCTAATGTGTGAGGATCAGGGAGGTCCAATAGAGGGACAATTTGTTACTCAATCAATCAGCCTAAAAGCACATCTTTGGGATGTGGGAGGAAACCGGAGCACCCGGAGGAAACCCACGCAACCACGGGGAGAACGCGCAAACTCCCACAGACTCAGGCCCAAATCCATGTGTCCGCACAGCAACAGAGATAGTCTCTGAGCTGTCATGTTGCCCTTGAGATGGTCCAGTTTAAACACACTAACGACAAGAAGCAATAGGCAACTCCCGAAGCAACATCCAAGAGCAGCCCACTACAACCTGCCGCATGCATGCCCCTTGCTGGTCAAAAAGGTGGACTTAAATGCCTGTGGAGACAAAAAATTCATTATTAAACAGGCAAAGACTGTAACATCCCTGAGGCAAAAACGGAATCCCAAGCCTACAATGCTTAGTAAGGCCTGCTATATCCCCCTATATGTAGACCGCTCATGTGGCTGTCTAAGTGACTCTTAAACAACCCTAGCGTGTCTGCTTCCACCACCTTACTCGGCAGTGCATTCCACACCCCCACTACCCTTTGCGTGAAAAACTGCCCTCTAATATTTGTCTTATACCTAGCCCCCCTCACCCTAAGCCCGTGACCCCTCGTTCTATCCAATTCTAATAGCGGAAAAAGCTTACCACCATTTACTCTATCTATCCCCTTCATAATCTTATAAACCTCTATTAGATCCCCTCTCAGCCGACGTCTCTCAAGGGAAAACAGCCCAAGTTCGTTCAATCTTTCCTCGTAAGACAGCCCTTCCATACCAGGCAGCATCCTGGTAAATCTCCTCTGCACTCTCTCCAGGATCTCTACATCCTTCCAGTAGTACGGCGACCAGAACTGGACGCAGTACTCCAAGTGAGGCCTAACCAACGTTCTATACAACTGCAACATAGAACATAGAACATAGAACATAGAACATAGAACATAGAACATAGAACATTACAGCACAAACAGGCCCTTCGGCCCTCGAGTTGCGCCGATCGCATCAACCCCACCAATCTATAGACCTATCTATAACCCCCAATCCCATTAAACCCCATATACTCATCCAGAAGTCTTTTAAAAGACCCCAGCGAGTTCGCCTCCACCACCGACGACGGCAGCCGATTCCAATCACTCACTACCCTCTGAGTGAAAAACTTACCCCTAACATCACCTCTGTACTTCCCTCCCCGCACCTTAAATCTGTGTCCTCTCGTAGCGACCATTTCAACCCGGGGAAATAGCCTCTGAGAGTCCACCCTATCTATTCCTCTCAACATTTTATAAACTTCTATCAGGTCGCCTCTCAACCTTCGCCTCTCCAGGGAAAAGAGTCCCAGCTCCCTCAACCTATCTTCATAAGGCATGCCTCCCAGTCCAGGCAACATCCTTGTAAATCTCCTCTGCACCCTTTCAATAGCTTCAGACTCCTACTCTTATATTCTATACCCCTTCCTATGAAGGCTAACATACCATACGCTTTCCTCATCACATTCTGCACCTGCACTGACACCTTCAGGGACTTGTGCACTTGCACCCCCAGGTCTCTCTGCGTATCTATACTCCGGATAGTTCTACCTTTTATCGTATAACTCCCCTCCACATTATTCCGGCCAAAGTGCATCACCTCGCATTTCTCCGGATTAAATTCCATTTGCCATCTATCTGCCCAATCTACCAGCCTGTCTATGTCCTGTTGCATTGCCAGGCACTGCTCCTCAGTACCCGCCAATCCAACCATCTTAGTGTCATCAGCAAATTTGCTGATCACACCACCTTTGCCACCAATCTTGGTGTCATCTGCAAACTTACTAACCATCCAAATCATTAATATAAATGACAAATAACAGTGGACCCAGCACTGATCTCTGAGGCACACTGCTGGTCACAGACCCCTAGTTTGAAAAACAACCCCTTACAACCATCCTCTGGCTTCTTGGCATCAAGCAATTTTGTATCCATTTAGATACCTCACCCTGGATCCCATGAGATTTAACCTTATGCAACAATCTACCATATAGTACCTTGTCAAAGGTCTTGCTAAAGTCCATGTAGACAACATCAACTGCACTGCCCTCATCTACCTTCTTGATTAACCCTTCAAAAAACTCAATCAAGTTTGTGAGATATGATTATCCACTCACAAAGCCATGCTGACTGTCCCTAATCAGTCCTTGCATCTCTAAATGCCTGTAGATCCTGTCTCTCAACATACCTTCCAACAACTTACCCACCACAGATGTGAGGCTCACTGGCCTGTAGTTCCCAGGCTTTTCCCTGCTGCCCTTTTTAAACAAAGGCACAACATTTGCCACTCTCCAATCTTCAGGCCCCTCACCCGTGACTATCAATGATTAAAATATCTCAGCTAGGGGACCCACAATCTCCTCCCTAGTCTCCCAAAATGACCTGGGATACACCTTATCAGGTCCCGGGGATTTATCTACCTTGACGTGCATGGAAGGACATCAGACATTCCTTCTCTGTCGCTGGGTCAAAATCCTGGAACTCCCTCCCTAACAGCACTGTGGGTGTACCTACACCACATGGACTGCAACAGTTTCAAAAGACAGCTCACAACCACCTTCTCAAGGGGTAATTAGGGATGAAGAATAGAGGCTGGAATTAGAAATAGGGAGATGGTGGCCTGTGAGATTATCGCTAGACTATTAATCCAGAAATTCAGCTAATATTCTGGGGATCCAGGTTCGAATCCCACCACAGCAGAGGGTGGAATTTGACTTCAATTTTAAAAAATCTGGAATTAAGAATCTACTGATGACCATGAAGCCATTGTTGATTGTCGGGAAAATCCATCTGGTTCACTAATGTCCTTTAGGGAAGGAAATCTGCCGTCCTTACCTGGTCTGGCCTCCATGTGATGCCAGAACTACAGTAATGTTTTTAACTCTCACCTGCCCCTCCAAGGTCAACTATGGATGGGCAATAAATGCTGGCCAGCCAGCGACACCCAGGTCCCACGAATTAATGAAGAAAATGGACTGGAACGAGAAATAGTGGACGTTCTGAGTCTGTACGATTGTTCTTCAGAGCTGAAGAGAGGGAGAAATGAGATGAATTTTACAGTTGGAGAAGGTGGAGCAGAATGGAAGGCCAGTAGGGGTGGGAAAGAAATAACAGATGTTGGTCTCATCAGTAACAGCTACATTCCAAAAATGATTTGAAGGAAGAGCTAAGTAAGATCTTAAGGAGTTGATGGTGTTCAGAGAGAGAGAGTTATTATTTCCTCCATTGGGAGCAGAACCTTAACATTTGATCTGATTTGATTTGATTGAATTTATTATTGTCACATGTATTGGGATAGTGAAAAGTACTATTTCTTGTGCACTATACAGACAAAGCATACTATTCATAGGGAAGGAAAGGAGAGAGTGCAGAATATGGTGTTACAGTCATAGCTAGGGTGTAGAGAAAGATCAACTTAATGCAGGATAAGTCCATTCAAAAGTCTGACAGCAGCAGGGAATAAGCTGTTCTTGAGTCAGTTGGTATGTCACCTCAGACTTTTGTATCTTTTTCACAAGGGGAGAAGGTGGAAGAGAGTGTTGGGTAGGCGGGGCATGCCCCTTTAAGAGAATGGTGAACTGGAACTCAGGCTGGATGGAGATTGCCTGGAGCTCTTGTGGGGTTTGTGGGGTCCTTAATAATACTGGCTGCTTATCCCAAGGTGGTGGGAAGTGTAGACAGAGTCAATGGATGGGAGGCTGGTTTGCGTGATGGACTGGGCTACATTCACGACCTTTTGTAGTTCCTTGTGATCTTGGGCAGAGCAGGAGCCCATACCAAGCTGTGATACAACCAGAAAGAATGCTTTCTATGGTGCATCTGTAAAAGTCAGTGAGAGTTGTAGCGGGCATGCCAAATTTCCTTTGTCTTCTGAGAAGGCATGGGTGGGCTTTCTTAACTATGGTGTTGGCATGGGGGGGGGGGACCAGGGCAGGTTGTTGGCGATCTGCACACCTAAAAACTTGGAGAGTCATAGAATCTATGGCTCCATGACTCCCGACCCTTTCCACTTAGTCCCACCAATGTAGACAGGGGCATGTCCTCCTTTACACTTCCTGAAGTCGATGACAATCTCCGTCTTTTTGTTGACATTGAGGGAGAGATTATTGTTGCCACACGAGCAAAATTAAAGAGCAAGGGAGTTCTCCCCAAGTCCCGGTCAATACTTATCCCTCAATCACTGTCAGTGAAAGGGATGATCTAGTCACGATCACACGGGTGACGGGCGAAGTTCCTTGTGCAAATGCCGGCCGGAATTCTCCGACCATTCACGCCCCGCTATTGCCACTAGCGAGAACAGGGAATCTGGTGCTCAGCCAAATCTGCTTTCATTGCAGTGGGATTGGAGAATCCCAGCTACGGGCAAGGTCAGAGAATTCCAGCCATTGTCTGTTGCCACCTTTTCTGTCTCTCAACAGTGATTGCGCTTCAGAAGTGTTGGGTATGCGAGCATGCCCCTTTAAGAGAATGATGAGCTGGATGGAGATTGCCCGGGACTCTTGTGCTGGGAAAAAAAAGAGGTGTATTAACTGTTCCAGTTAATTTGCTACCACTGACCTTGTAATCTTTCATTAGTCTCAATATCAGTACTTCCTTGACTGCAATGCAAGGCATTCAGAACATGCTAAGTTTGCATAAAGTGCTTTATAAATATAACACATCCTGTTTACTGTACAGAAGAGGTTCACCAGGATGTTGCCTGGCCTGAAGGGCATTAACTCTGAGGAGAGGTTGGACAAACTCAATGGAATGCTGGAGGTTGAGGGGCGACCCCTGATAGAAGTCTACAAGATTATGAGGAGCATGGACAGAGTGGATAGTCAGAAGCTTTTTCCTTAGAGTAGAAAAGTCAAGTACTCGGGGACATAGGTTTAAGCTGAGTGGGGAAAAGTTTAGAGAGATGTGCGAGGCAAGTTTTTTTACACAGAGGGTGGCGAATGTCTGGAACACGTTGCCCAGGGAGGTGGTGGGAGCAGGTACGATAATGGCATTTAAGGGGCAATGAGACAAATACATGAATAGGATGGGAATGGAAGGATACGGACCCATTAAGTATACACAGTTTTTGTTTCAGCAGGCATTATGATTGGCACAGGCTTGGAGGGCCGAAGGGCCTGTTCCTGTGCTGTATCGTTCTTGGTTCTTTGTTCAGCATCAGTCGTTGAAAGTAAGGTCACAGGTATAACAGGTAATAAAGTAGGTAAATGAACGTTGGCCTTCATAACGAGAAGATTTGTGTGTGGGGATTGGAACTTTTTGCTACAATTGTAGAGGGCACTGGTGAGGCCACACCAAGAGTATTGGGTGTCCTTGTCTGAGGAAAGATGTCCTTGCTACAGAGGGAGCCCAGCGAAGGTTTACCAGGATGATTCCTGTGATGGCAGGTCTGTCATATGAGGAGAGACTAAGACGGCTAGGATTATATTCACTGGAGTTTAAAAGAGTGAGAGGGAATCTCATAGAAACTTATAAAATTCTACCAGGGTTAGACAGGGTAGATTCAGAAAGAATGTTCCCAATGGTGGGGGAGTCCAGAACTAGAAGCAATAGTTTGAGGCTAAGTGGTAAGACCATAAGACATAGGAGCAGAATTAGGCCTTTCGGCCCAGCAAGTTTGCTCCACCATTCAATCATGGCTGATTTTTTTCTCATCCCCATTCTCCTGCCTTTTCCCCATAACCTCTGATCCCCTCATTAATCAAGAACCTATCTATGTCTGTCTTAAAGACACTCAATGACCTGGCCTCCATGGTCTTCTACGGCAAAGAGTTCCACAGATTCACCATTCTCTAGCTGAAGAAATTCCTCCTCATCTCTGTTTTAAAGGAGTGTACCTTTGGCCTGAGGTTGTACCCTCTGGTTCTACTTTTTCCTGCGAGTGGAAACATCTTCTCTACGTCCACTCTGTTCAGGCCTCGCAGTATCCTGTAAGTTTCGATAAGATTCCCCCTCATCCTTCTAAACTCCAATAAATACAAACCCAGAGTCCTCAACCATTCCTCATACAGCAAGCTCTTCATTCCAGGGATCATTCTTGTGGACCTCCTCTGTACCCTTTCCAAGGCCCAGCACATCCTTCCTTAGATACGGGGCCCAAAACTGCTCACAATCACTCCAAATGGGGTTTGACCTGAGCTTTTTATAGCCTCGGAAGTACATCCTTGCTATTGTACTCTAGCCTTCTCGACATGAATGTTAACATTGCATTTGCCTTCCTAACTGCGGACTGAACCAACACATTAACCTTAAGAATATCTTTGTGTTTCTGATTTCCTAAACATTTTCCATTTGGAAAATTGTCTACGCCTCCATTCCTCCCTCCAAAGTGCATCATCTCACTCTTTTCCACGTTGCATTCCATCTCCCACTTCTTTGCCTACACTCCTAGCCTGCCCATGTCCTTCTGCAGTCTTCCGATTCCTCAATACTATCTGACCCTCCACATAACATTGCATCATTTGTAAACTTAGCAACAGTACCTTCTGTTCCTTCTTCCAAATCGTTAATGTATATTGTGAAAAGTTGTGGTCCCAGCCCTGAGGCATATCACTAGTCACCGGCTGCCATCCTGAAAAAGACCCTTTTATCCCCACTCTCTGCCTTCTGCCAGTCAGCCAGTCCTCTATCCATGCCAGGATCTTACCCTTATCACCATGGGCACTTTATAAGACGATGAGAGGGATTGATAGAATGGATGTGTAGAGACTATTTCCTCGGGTGGATAAAGCTGTTACTAGGGGGCCAAACTAGAAGGTTCGTGGTGGGAGATATAGGAGGGATGTCCAAGGTAGATTCTTCACCCAAAGAGTGGTTGGGGTGTGGAATAGGCGGTCTGCTGTGATAGTGGAGTCAGATGCTTTAGGAACTATCAAACAGTTATTGGATAGGCACATGGAGCACTCCAGAATTAGAGGGAGGAGATAGCTTGATCTTGGGATTGGACATAGCTCAGCACAACATTGAGGGCCGAAGGGCCTGTACTGTGCTTTAATGTTCTATGTTCTAATTTATGCAGCACTTTGCCAAAAGCCTTCTGGAAATCTAAATAAATCACATCCATTGGTTCTCTTTTATCTACCTTCCTTGTTACCGCTAACAGATTTGTCAGACATGATCTCCCCTAGACAAAGCCATGCGACTCAGTCCTACTTTATCATGCTCTGCGATCTCATATTTAATAACGGGCTCTAAAATTTTGCCAGTGACTGAAGTCAGGCTCACCAGTTGATAATTTCCTATCTGCTGCCTCCCTCCCTTTTTAAACAGCGTGCTACATTTGTGACTTTCAGTCCTCTGGGATCCTCCAGTGATTGCTGAAAGATCACCACCAATGCCTCCACAATTTCCTCAGCTCTCTATTTTAGAACCCTGGGGTGCAGTCCATCCAGTCCAGGTGACTTATCCACCTCCATACCTTTCAGTTTCCCCAGAACCTTCTCCTTAGAGATGGCCACTTCACTCACCTGTACCCCCTGGCTCTCCTGGAGCTCTGGCATCGCACTGCTGCCTTCCACTGTGAAGACTGATGCAAAGTAACTATTCAGTTCCTCTGCCATTGCTTAATTTCCTATTATTACTTCTCCAAGTTCATTTTCCAGTGGTCCAATATCTATTTTTGCCTCTTTCTTCCCTTTTATATATTGAAAAAACCTCTTCCTATCTTATTTTATGTTACTAACTAGCTTGTGCTTGTATTTGATCTTCTCCCCCTTACTGCCTTTTTAATTGTCTTTTGCTCACTTTGAAAAAAATCCCAATCCTCTGGCTTCCCACTGATCCTCTCCACTCTGTCTGCTTTTCCTTTTGCTTTTATGCTGTCCTTGACTTCTCTCGTCAGCCATGGACGCCTCGTCCTCCCCTTGGCATGTTTCCTCCTCCTTGGGATGAATTTCTGTTGTGACTCCCGAATAACCCTCAAAAACTCCTGCCATTGCTGTTCCCTGCTCAGCTTCCTTTCCATTACTGGCTACTCTTCCCTCATCTCTTTGTAGTTACCTTTACTTAATTGTAATACTGTTACTTCTGAGTCCATCTTCTCCCTCTCAACCTGCAGGGTAAATCCTATCCTGTTGTGGTCACTGCTCCCTAAGTGTTCCTTCCCTAATCAAGTTGCCTCATTACACATCACCAAATCCAGAATTGCTTCTTCCCTAGTAGACTCTGTCACAAGCTGCTCCGAAAAACCACCTCTTAGACATTCCACAAATTTCTTTCCTTGGGATCCCCTACCTACCTGGTTTTCCCAGTCCACCTGCGTATTGGAGTACCCTGTGATTATTGCGATATTGCCTTTTTTACCTTTTATCTTTAAGGATCAAAGTGAAGGGAAATTTCTTCATCCGAGGGTGGTGAATGTGTGGAATTCAGTAATTGAGGACAAGATGTTGTGTGGTTTCAAGAAGAAATTAGATTTAACTCTTGGGGCTAAAGGGATCAAGGGATCTGGGGGGCAAGGGGGCAGATCAGGATATTGAATTTAATGATGAGCCACGAATGGCAGAGCAGGCTGGAAGGGCAATGGCCTACTCCTACTTCGAGTTTCTATGTTTACCTTATATTTCTCGATCAATGGCACATTCAGACAATGTGACTTTCTGGGGCGTAGCATAGATAGAACATAGAACATAGAACATTACAGCACAAACAGGCCCTTCGGCCCTCGAGTTGCGCCGATCACATCAACCCCACCAATCTATAGACCTATCTATAACCCCCAATCCCATTAAACCCCATATATACTCATCCAGATCATAGAACATAGAACCCTACAGTGCAGAAAGAGGCCTTTTGGCCCATCGAGTCTGCACCGAACACAATCCCACCCAGGCCCTACCCCCATATCCCCACATATTATACCAACTAATCCCTCTAACCTACACATCCCTGGACACTAAGGGGCAATTTCTTAGCACGGCCAATCAACCTAACCCGCACATCTTTGGACTGTGGGAGGAAGCCGGAGCACCCGGAGAAAACCCACGCAGACACGAGGAGAATGTGCAAACTCTACACAGACAGTGACCCGAGCATTGCTTAGTCTTTTTACAATCTGAACTCTAGCCTCCTCCCCTCTCTGCCAATCCAGTTTGAGGAGATGCGGACCTGTAGAAGCTAACCCACGGAGGACAACTGCCCCAAAAGAAAGCCCTGCCACTCGGCTTATCTCTCTGAAACGCCAAAAGAAAAATCAGCAATAAAAACCAAAAGTGCTGGAAACACGCAGCAGGTTCTGGCAGCATCTGTGGAGGGAGAACCAAGAGTTAGTGTTACCTGCCAGCACCTTGGCTGGGATGGACAGTGATAAATGACAAATGAGCTCTTCATTCATTTAACATAGAAGAACATCCCAGACATTTTCTCAGCAGCTAAGTGGAGAAGTCCTGAAAAACAAATTAACTTTATCACCAAGCCACATTAGGGAGTGATAGGACAGGCCAGCAAAAGCTTGGTCAAGGAGTTAGGTTTCAAGACATGCCTCAAAGGAATAGAACGAAGAACAAAGAGAATTACAGCACAGGAGCAGGCCCTTCGGCCCTCCAAGCCTGCCCGACTGAACTAAAACCCCCTACCCTTCCGGGGACCGTATCCCTCCATTCCCATCCTATTCATATATTTGTCAAGATGCCCCTTAAAAGTCACTACTGTATCCACTTCCACTACTCCCTCGGCAATGCATTCTGGGTACCTACCACCTTCTGTGTAAAAAATCTGCCCCATACATCTCCTTTAAATCTTACCCCTCACACCTTAAACCTCTAGTAATTGAGTCTTCCACCCTGGGAAAAAGCTTCTGACTATCCGCTCTGTCCATGCCTCTCATAATCTTGTAGACTTCTATCAGGTCACTCCTCAATCTCTGTCATTCCAGTGAAAACAAACCAACCTCCAACCTCTCCTCATATCTAATGCCCTCCATACCAGGACAACATCCTGGTAAATCTTTTCTGTGCCCTCTCCAAAGCCTCCACATCCTTCTGGTAATGTGGCCACCAGAATTGAACACTACATTCCAAGTGCGGCCTAACCTAAGGTTCTATAAAGCTGCAACATGACTTGCCAATTTTTAAACTCAGTGCCCCGGCTGATGAAGGCAAGCATGCCGTATGCCTTCTTGACTACCTTCTCCACCTGCATTGTCACTTCCAGTGACCTGTGTACCTGTACACCCAGGTCCTTCTGCCTAGCCTTGCTCTTAAGGGTTCTGCCACTTGCTGTATATTTCCTATTTGTATTAGACCTTCCAAAATGCATTTCCTCACATTTATCTGGATTAAACTCCATCTGTCACCTCTCTGTCCAAGTCTCCAACTGATCTATATCCTGCTGTATTTTCTGATGGTCCCCATCGCTATCCGCAAATCCACCAACCTTTGTGTCATCCGCAAATAACCAATCCAGTTACATTTTTCTCCAAATCATTTATATATATTACAAACAGCAAAGGTCCCAGTACTGACCCCTGAGGAACACCACTTATCACAGCCTTCCATTCAGAAACACACCCTTCCACTGCTACCCTCTGTCTTCTATGATCGAGCCAGTTCTGTATCCACCTTGCCAGCTCACCTCCGATCCCATACGACTTCACCTTCTGCACCAGTCTGCCATGAGGGACCTTGTCAAAGGCCTTACTGATGTCCATTTAGACAACGTCCACTGCCCTACCCTCATCAATCATCTTCGTCACTTCCTCGAAAAACTCGAGTCATTGAGGTTTAGGGAGGGAATCCCAGAGCTTTAAGCCCAGGCAGCTGAAGACAAGGGCGCCAATAATAGAGCATCTAAAATTGGGTATTTTCGAGAGCAGGAGGTGACGGCCTAGTGGTATTATCGCTGGACTATTAATCCAGCAACTCAGCTAATATTCTGGGGACATGAGTTCGAATCGCTCTACGGTGAATGGTGGAGTTTGAATTCAATAAAGGTAACACATGGAAACACCACCATCTGCAAGTTCCCCTCCAAGCCACTCACCATCCTGACTTGGAAATGCATCGCCGTTCTTTCACAGTCGCTGGGTCAAAATCCTGGAATTCCCCCCCCTAGTAGCATCATGAGTCAACCCAGAGAACATGGACTGCAGCGATTCAAGATGGCAGCTCATCCCCACCTTCTCAACGGCAACTAAGGATGGGCAATAAATTCTGGCCAACCAGTGATGCACAGTAAAAAGTCTGACAACACCAGGTTTTAGTCCAACCGATTTATTTGATAATATTCTCACAAGCTTTCGAGGTTACCCTCTTCGTCAGGTGAATGGAGAGTTCTGACCTCAGCCAGACAGAGCATACAGAGCACAGACAGTTGCTGATTAGAATGCGAATCCTTACACCTAACCTGCTATTCAAGTCTTAAAGTGGCTGATAATGTGAGTGGAAGGAGCACTGATCACAGTTTAAAGAGATGTGTATTGTCTCCAGACAGTACAGTGAGTGAGGTTTTGCAAACCCAGGCAAGTCACGGGGGTTACAGATAGTGCGACATGAACCCAAGATCCCTGTTGAGACCGTCCTCATGTGTGCGGAACTTGGCTATCAGTCTCTGTTCAGCGACTCTGCGCTGTCGTGTGTCATGAAGGCCGCCTTGGAGAATGCTTACCCGAAGGTCAGAGGCTGAATGCCCGTGACCGCTGAAGTGTTCGCCAACAGGAAGGGAACAGTCTTGCCTGGTGACTGTCGAGCGATGTTCATTCATCCGTTGTCGTAGTGTCTGCATGATCTCCCCAATGTACCATGCTTCGGGACATCCTTTCTTGCAACGTATCAGGTAGACAATGTTGGCCGAGTTGCAAGAGTAGTGATGCCCATGTCCCACGAATGAATTTTAAAAAACTGGAATTAAGAATCTATTGATGACCATGAAACCATTGTCGATTGTTGGAAAAACCCATCTGGTTCACTAATGTCCTTTAGGGAAGGAAATCTGCCGTCCTTACCCGGTCTGGCCTACACGTGACTCCAGAGCCACAGCCAATGTGGTTGATTCTTAACTGCTCTCTGATATAGCCCAGCACGCCTCCCAGTTCTAGGGCAATTTGGATGGGCAATAAATGTTGGCCCAGCCAGTGATACCCACATCTCTTAAAAGAATAAACAAATAAACAAAGAATAAGGTTATAGATCCGAATCTCACCACCGTTCACGCCGGTGGGATTTTCCCATCCTGCTGTCATGAGTGGAAATTTGGCAGATCACCAAATTCTCCGACTTCGATACAAGAGGAGCGTAGCGTGAACGGCAGGTAAGATTGTGTCCTTGGATACTAGCCTCAAAACCTTTCTGTTTCAATACATCTCTCCCCTTCATTAAGATACTCTGTAAACTCGCAACTGCCCTTCAAGGGTAACTAGGGATGGGCAATAAATGTTGGCCCAGCCAGCGACACCCATGACCCATGAATAAATTTTAAAAAGGCCGGAATTGGAGGAGTGCGTCGATCTCAGAGGATTGCAGGGCATGAAGAATTTACAGAGGTGAGGTCAGAGAGAAATTTCAAATAAGAACGTAAGAAATAGGAGCAGGAGTAGGCCATCTAGCCCTTCGAGCCTGCCCCGCCATTCAATAAGATCATGGCTGATCTGTCGTGGCTCAGTTCCACTTTCCCGCTTTCTCCCCATAACCCTTAATTCCCTTGTCTATCAAAAACATAAGAACATAAGAAATAGGAGCAGGAGTAGGCCATCTAGCCCTTCGAGCCTGCCCCGCCTTTCAATAAGATCATGGCTGATCTGTCGCTGCTCAGCTCCACCTTCCCGCCCTCTCCCCATAACCCTTAATCCCTTCTCTTATCAAAAACCCATCAACCCGCGTCTTAAAAATATTTAGCGAGGCAGCCTCCACCACTTCAACGGGCAGAGAATTCTAGAGATTCACCTTTGAGTGAAGAAGTTCCTCCTCAACTCCGTTCTAAACCGCCCCCCCCCCTTTATCTTGAGGCTGTGCCCCCTAGTCCTACTGTCTTTTTTGAGCGTGAAGAGCGGGAAAACCTATCTACCCGTGACTTAAATATATTTAGCGAGGTAGCCTCCACCACTAAATATATTTAATGAATATTTAATGAATAAATGAAGATGAAGATTTAAAAATCGCAGTTTTCTGAGGCTGGAAGACATTCTGGGTCGATGGTTTCAGAGGTTGGAATAAGTGTCCAGCAGGGACGAACAATGTTAAAGATTTAATACTGGGAAACTCTTGTACTCTTTGTACTCTCACCCAGGAGAGAACTCCCATGTTTCCCGACACATGGCCCCTTTTGTACTCATGTCGTTCCAGTGTCCACGTGACCACCCCATCTGCAGAGATGATGGCGATGAGGAGTCTCGGTCGCTGCCTCTGTCTCTCTCTCTCTCTCTCTCTGTGCTAGCACCACAGTGCCTTTCCTCTCTTGCTCTCTCGATCGAGCCCATCTCCCACCTCCTGGCTCTACACCTTTCATTCCTGGCCCTGTACGTCTGTGTAATTAACAGAATCCCAGCTCCCTTTGCCAGCTTTACACACACCATATGCCCCCTCTCACTGCTCCTGTAGCCTGTTGGCCAGCTTTCTATTTTAATAGCCTGACAGGTCGAAAGGCAGAGTTCAGAGTTCCCAGTCAATCCAGCAGCAAGCTGACTGGATATTATAGGAAATAATGATGATGTATCCGAGTATTTACTTAATGCGTGTATCTATTTGTTGTGCCTCTAATACTGAACATATTGCACAGAGCTGCTAATTTTGCAGTTTGGCACCCGCAACTGGACCATCTGGAAGATGACTTGCCTGCAGCAAAGCCTGAAGGCCACATTGTAATTCCGACGCTTAAATTTAGAACATAGAACATAGAACATTACAGCGCAGAACAGGCCCTTCGGCCCACGATGTTGCGCCGACCAGTTACAAAACAATGACCCACTAGCCTAAACCAATCCCTTTTCATCCATAAACCTATCCACAGATCTCTTAAACACCCCCAAACTAGGTGCATTTACAACTGCAGCTGGCAGGGCATTCCAGTCCCTCACCATCCTCTGGGTAAAGAACCTACCCCTGACATCAGTCCTATAACTACCCCCCCTTAATTTAAAGTCGTGCCCCCTCGTGCTAGCTTTCTCCATCCTAGGAAAAAGGCTATCACTATCTACCCTGTCTAAACCTCTAATCATCTTATAGTTTCAATGAGGTCCCCTCTTAGCCGCCTTCTTTCCAGCGAAAACAACCCCAAATCTCTCAGTCTCTCCTCATAGGATCTCCCCTCCATACCAGGCAACATCCTGGTAAACCTCCTCTACACCCTCTCCAAAGCCTCCACATCCTTCCTGTAATGTGGGGACCAGAACTGCACACAAAACTCCAAGTGCGGCCGCACCAGAGTTGTGTACAGTTGCATCATGACGCTGCGACTCCTAAATTCAATCCCCCTACCAATAAACGCCAAGACACCGTATGCCTTCTTAACAACCTTATCTACTTGATTCCCAACTTTCAGGGATCTATGTACACATACACCTAGATCCCTCTGCTCCTCCACACTATTCAAAGTCCTCCCGTTAGCCCTATACTCAACACATCTGTTATTCCTACCGAAATGAATTACCTCACACTTCTCCACATTTAAAGCAAGAATTTCGAATGGCTTGCTGCTTGTTCCTGACGATGGTGGACGTTCCCACTCAAACATTGTTAAAACCCCACTAATTTGATTTGATTCAATTTATTATTGTCACATGTATTAACATTCAGTGGTAAGTATTGTTCCTTGCGTGCTATACAGACAAAACATACTGTTCATAGAGAAGGAAAGGAGAGAGTGCGGAATGTAGTGTTACAGTCATAGCTAGGATGCAGAGAAAGATCAGCTTAGAACATAGAACACTGCAGCACAATCAGGCCCTTCGGCCCACAAGTTGCGTCAATCATACCCCTACCTACCAGGCCTATCTATAACCCTCAATCCCATTAAATCCCATGGACTCATCCAGAAGTCTCTTAAAAGACCCCAACGAGTTTGCCTCCACCAGCACCGACGGCAGCCGATTCTACTCACTCACCACTCCCTGAGTGAAAAACTTACCCCTGACATTTAGCATGGCCAATCCACCTAACCCTCACATCTTTAGACACTAAGGGGCAATTTAGCATGGCCAATCCACCTAACCCTCACATCTTCGGACACTAAGGGGCAATTTAGCATGGCCAATCCACCGAACCTGCACATCTTTGGACACTAAGGGACAATTTAGCATGGCCAATCCACCCAACCTGCACATCTTTAGACACTAGGGGGAATTTAGCATGGCCAATCCACCCAACCCTCACATCTTTGGAAACTAAGTGGCAATTTAGCATGGCCAATCCACCCAATCCTCACATCTTTGGACACTAAGGGGCAATTTAGCATGGCCAATCCACCAAACCTGCACATCTTTAGACACTAAGGGACAATTTAGCATGGCCAATCCACCTAACCTGCACATCTTTAGACACTAAGGGGCAATTTAGCATGGCCAATCCACTTCACCTGCACGTCTTTAGACACTAAGGGGCAATTTAGCATGGCCAATCCACCGAACCTGCACATCTTTAGGCACTAAGGGGCAATTTAGCACGGCCAATCCAGCCAACCCTCACATCTTTGGACACTAAGGGGCAATTTAGCACAGCCAAACCACCTAACATCACATCTTTGAACACTAAGGGGCAATTTAGCATGGCCAATCCACTTCACCTGCACATCTTTGGACTGTGTGGGAGGAAACCGGAGCACCAGCAGGAAACCCACGCAGACACAGGGAGAACGTACAAACTCCACACAGAACATAAGAACATAAGAAATAGGAGCAGGAGTAGGCCATCTAGCCCTTCGAGCCTCCAAGGCCGGAATTGAACCCATATCCCCAGCCATGTGAGGCAGCAGTGCTAACCACTGTGCCACCGTGCCGCCCATGTATGCCTCTCCCTTCAGAGAAAACAACCCTAGCTTCTCCAACCAAATCTTGTAGCTGACCCCTCCCTATCGCTGGAAGAGTTCTGATAATCTCCTCTGCGTTCTCCCTGTGTCTGCGTGAGAGGGCATGGGATCCAAGGGCCTTTGGCCTTGTGGATCCAGAACTGGCTTGCCTGCAGAAGGCAGAGAGTGGTTGTGGATGGGTCTTTTTCGGAATGGAGGTCAGTCACCAGTGGGGTGCCCCAGGGATCTGTTCTGGGACCCTTGCTGTTTTGTCATTTTCATAAATGACCTGGATGAGGAAGTGGAGGGATGGGTTAGCAAGTTCACTGATGACACGAAGGTCGGTGGTGTTGTGGATGGTCTGGAAGGATGTCAAAAGTTGCAGCAGGACATAGATAGGATGCAGGAATGGGTGGAGAAGTGGCAGATGGACTTCAACGCGGATAAATGTGTAGTCGTCCATTTCGGCAGAACCAACGGGATGAACGAGTACACTATCAAGGGCAGGAGTCTTAGTAGCGTTGAAGAGCAGAAGGATCTCGGGTCCGGGTCCACAGGACTCTTAAATCGGCCTCGCAGGTGGAGGAGGTGGTCAAGAAGGCGTATGGTGTACTGGCCTTCATTAATCGAGGGATTGAGTTTAGGAGTCGGGAGGTAATGCTGCAACTTTACAGGACCCTTGTCAGGCCTCATTTGGAGTACTGTGCGCAGTTCTGGTCGCCTCACTATAGGAAAGACGTAGAAGCTATTGAAAGGGTGCAGAGGAGATTTACAAGGATGTTGCCTGGACTGGGAGGCATGCCTTATGAAGATAGGTTGAGGGAGCTGGGACTCTTTTCCCTAGAGAGGCAAAGGTTGAGAGGCGACCTGATAGAAGTTTATAAAATGTTGAGAGGAATAGATAGGGTGGACTCTCAGAGGCTATTTCCCCGGGTTGAAATGGTCGCTACGAGAGGACACAGATTTAAGGTGCGGGGAGGGAAGTACAGAGGTGATGTTAGGGGTAAGTTTTTCACTCAGAGGGTGGTGAGTGAATGGAATCGGCTGCCGTCATCGGTGGTGGAGGCGAACTCGCTGGGGTCTTTTAAAAGACTTCTGGATGAGTATATGGGGTTTAATGGGATTGGGGGTTATAGATAGGTCTATAGATTGGTGGGGTTGATGTGATCGGCGCAACTCGAGGGCCGAAGGGCCTGTTTGTGCTGTAATGTTCTATGTTCTATGTTCTATGTTCTCTCGAAGGCTGGAGTGTGGTTACAAGACAAGAACTGTAGCACCCTCTCGCTCTTTCTCATTCGCCTTTGCCCAGATTATGCTGGCTGATCAATGTTTAAATCAAAAATTGTTTCATTGTATTTGCAGAGGATTTATATCTGGCCAACCTCCTCTTCAATGAGGTCAGGGCCTGGCAGTGATACCTACTGGAGTGTCTGTACCAGTGGCTGGGTTATATTTGTGGTGATTGTCCCTTTAGGGGCAACACAGCAGAGTAAGGGTCACCTGGTCTGGATGACCAGCCGAGGTTCAGAGCGGGCTACCAGACGGCACAGTGGCACAGTGGTTAGCACTGCTGTCTCACAGCGCCGGGAACTCAGTTCGATTCCTGGCTTGGATCACTGTATGTGGAGCTTGTAAATTCTCCCCGTGTCTGTGTGGGTGTCCTTGGGGTGCTCCAATTTCTTCCCATGCTCCAAGGATGTGCAGGTTAGATGGACTAGCCATGCTAAATTGTCCTTTAGTGTCAGGGGGACGAGCTAAGGTAAATGCATGGGGTTACGGGGATAGGGCCTGGGAGGGATTGTGGTCAGTGCAAACTAGACGGGCCAAATGATCTCCTTCTGCACTGTAGAATTCTATGATTCGATAGCATGTCAATAAATCTCTTTAATGGAGGCTCCAACAGAGCATCATTATAATATTTCACTCAAGACCAAATCCATGGGAGCGAGTGTCAGAGTGAGAGCCTCCCTTTGGGGCCATGAGTTCAAATCCCACTATGGCAGCTCTTCCTGGTCTGGTCTATATGAGATTTCACAATGTGAACAAGACCACAAAAAGCTACAAAGAGGGGCAGTTAAGCTTCAACCATATTTGATCTGATTTATTATTGTCACATCTATCAGTGAAACAATGAAAAGTATTGTTCCTTGCGTGCTATACAGACAAAGCATACCGTTCATAGAGAAGAAAAGGAGAGGGTGCAGAATGTAGTGTCACAGTCATAGCTAGGGTGTAGAGAAAGATCAACGTAACGCGAGGGAGGTCCATTCAAAAATCTGATGGCAGCAGGGAAGAAGCTGGGATATGTAAACATATCCCAATCCATCACACAAACCAGCTTCCCATCCATTGACTCTGTCTACACTTCCCGCTGCCTCAGAAAAGCAGCCAGCATAATCAAGGATCCCACACACCCTGGACATTCTCTCTTCCACCTTCTCCCGTCGGGAAAGAGATACAAAAGTCTGAGGTCACGTACCAACCGACTCAAGAACAGCTTCTTCCCTGCTGCCGTCAGATTTTTGAATGGACCTACCTCGCGTTACGTTGATCTTTCTCTACACCCTAGCTATGACTGTGACACTACATTCTACACCCTCTCCTTTTCTTCTCTATGAACGGTATGCTTTGTCTGTATAGCGTGCAAGAAACAATACTTTTCATTGTTTCACTGATAGATGTGACAATAATAAATCAGATCAAATATGGTTGAAGCTTAACTGCCCCTTCCGAAATGATCTCACAGTTCAAAGGGATTTCGGATGGGCAACAAATGCTGGCCCAGCCATGAAGGAACAGGAAGATATGAACCCGGAATTTTTTCTGGCTCATGGGGTTAAGAGTGGCTTCAGCTTGGAGAAGGTTGGCACAGAATATAAAGAGCTGCCTGGGCCAATTGGACTGTATGCTGTAGATTCTGCTGTGCACGGTGGCACAGTGGTTGGCACTGCTGCCTCACAGAGTCAGAGATCTGGATTCGATTCCAACCTTGGGTCACTGTCTGTGTGCTGAATTCTCCCTCAATGTGTGCCCAAGCAGGAGCCATAATGTGGCAGCTAGGGGATTTTCACAGTAACTTCATTGCAAAGTTAATGTTAGCCTACTTGTGAGTAATAAATACATAAACCTAAACCTTCTCTGCAGCCCTGAGTTACTTTTGCTACTTGAGTGCTAATCTAATTCCCTTTCTGGGAGCCTCGAATGAAGATCAAAAGTTATAGGAGCAGAATTAGACCATTTGGCCCATCGAGTCTGCTCTGCCATTCAAACATGACTGATGTGATTCTCATCCCCATTCTCCTGTCTTCTCTCCATAACTCTTGATCCCCTTATTGATCAAGAACCTATCTATCTCTGTCTTAAAGACACTCAATGACCTGGCCTCCACAGCCCTCTGTGGCAAAGAGTTCCACAGATTCGCCACCCTCTGGCTGAAGAATGAACCTATCTCTCCCAGGCTTTGAGGCAATGCTTTGCAGATCCTAACCACTTCTCATGCTGCCTTTGATCCTTCTGCCAATCACCTATAGTCAATGCCCTCTACTTTTCGAGTGGTCACGTGGAACAATTTCCCTATTTACTCTGTCCAAGAACAAAGAAAATTACAGCACAGGAACTGGCCCTTCGGCCCTCCAAGCCTGCACCCACCGTGCTGCCCGGCTGAACTAAAACTCCTTACCCTTCTGGAGACAATATCCTTCCATTCCCATCCTATTCATGTATTTGTCCAAATGCCCCTTAAAAGTCACCATCGTATCTGCTTCCACTATCTCCCCATGCAATGAGTTCCAGGCACGACAGCTCAGTGGCTATTGCTGTTTGCTGTGAACAAAGAACAACACAGCACGGGAAACAGGCCCTTCGGCCCAACGAGCCCGCGCCGCCGTCCCATTGTCAGTGACCTATTCATGATTTTAGTCTACGCCTAATGTGCGAGGATCAGGGAGGTCCAATATAGGGACAATTTGTTACCCAATCAATCAGCCTAAAAGCACATCTTTGGGATGTGGGAGGAAACCGGAGCACCCGGAGGAAACCCACGCAACCATGGGGAGAACGCGCAAACTCCCACGGACACAGGCCCAAATCCATGTGTCCGCACAGCAACAGAGATAGTCTCAGGGCTGTCATGTTGCCCTCGAGATGGTCCAGTTTAAGCACACTAACGACATGAAGCAGTAGGCAACTCCCGAAGCAACATCCAAGAGCAGCCTGTGCAGGTACATGGATTTGGGCCGGTGTCTGTGGGAGTTTGCGCATTCTCCCCGTGCTTGCGTGGGTTTCCTCCGGGTGCTCCGGTTTCCTCCCACACCCCAAAGATGTGCTGTTCGGCTGATTGGTGTTAACAAATTGTCCCGAAATTTTCCCGTGCTGTGTTGTTCTTTGTTCTTTGTAAATGTTCTTATGTTCACTCCCTCAATGTGGAGTGAACATAAGAACATAAGAAATAGGAGCAGGAGTAGGCCATCTAGCCCTTCGAGCCTGCCCCGCCATTCAATAAGATCATGGCTGATCTGTCGTGGCTCAGTTCCACATTCCCGCCCTCTCCCCATAACCCTTAATCCCCTTTCTTATCAAAAACCCATCAACCCGCGTCTTAAAAATATTTAGCGAGGCAGCCTCCACCACTTCAACGGGCAGAGAATTCCAAAGATTCACCACCCTTTGAGTGAAGAAGTTCCTCCTCAACTCCGTTCTAAACCACCCCCCCCTTTATCTTGAGGCTGTGCCCCCTAGTCCTACTGCCTTTTTTGAGCGGGAAGAGTCTCTCCACCTCTATCCTATCCATCCCATTCATCATCTTATACGTCTCACTGAGATCTCCCCTCATTCTTCTAAACTCCAACGAGTACAAGTCTAGTTTATTCAGCCTCTCCTCATAGCTCAACCCCCTCAACTCCGGTATCAACCTAGTAAACCTCCTCTGCACTCCCTCCAAGGCCAAAATATCTTTGCGCAGGTGCGGCACCCAAAACTGCACACAGTACTCCAGCTGCGGCCTCACCAATGCCCTATACAGCTGCAGCAAGATCTCTCTAATTTTATATTCAATCCCCCTCGCTATGAAGGTCAGTATCCCATTCGCCTTCCCAACCACCTGCTGCACCTGCAAGCTGGGTTTTTGCGACTCATGCACAAGGACCCTGAGGTCCCTCTGCACCGTCACCTGCTGCAGTTTTTCGCCACGTAAGTAATAGTCCTTCCTACCATTCTTCCTACCAAAGTGGACCACCTCACACTTGCCAACATTAAATTCCATTTGCCATTTCCTGGTCCATTCGCCCAGCCTATCTAGATCCTTCTGCAGACTCTCCACACCCTCCGCACAATTTGCCATTCCCCCAATCTTGGTGTCATCAGCAAATTTCGACACCCTACACTCGGTTCCCTCCTCCAGATCATCTATATAAATGGTAAAAAGCTGAGGCCCCAGCACCGACCCCTGGGGCACTCCACTAGTCACCATCCGCCAATCCGAATAGCACCCGTTGACCCTCACTCTCTGCCTCCTATTTGACAACCAATCCTCTATCCACGCTAACACCCTACCCCCAACTCCATGTCCCTCGACCTTCTGCAATAACCTCTTGTGAGGTACTTTGTCAAACACCTTCTGAAAATCCAGAAAGACCACATCCACCGGCTCTCCTCTATCCACTGCCCTAGACACATCCTCATAGAACTCCAGTAAATTTGTCAGACACGACTTCCCTTTAATGAAACCGTGTTGCGTCCGCCCTATCAAGCAATTCCCTTCAAGATGCCTCGCAATTTCCTCCTTAATGACAGATTCTAACATTTTACCTACCACAGACGTTAAACTAACCGGCCTATAATTCCCCGCCTTTTGCCTGCCACCCTTCTTAAACAACGGCGTAACATTAACCGTTTTCCAATCTTCCGACACTTCCCTGGAATCCAGCGACGTCTGGAAAATAACCACCCAGGCATTCACTATAACCTCCGCCATTTCTTTCAGAACCCTCGGATGTATTCCATCCGGTCCTGGGGACTTGTCCACAATCAGCCCCTCCAGTCTGTCGAGCACCACCTCTCTAGTAACAGTAATGTCATTAAGACCCTCCAGTCCTACTACCTTTCCATCACTAACACCCGGAAAATTATTCACGTCCTCCTCCGTGAAGACAGAAACAAAAATGTTATTCAATACCTTAGCCATATCCCCATCCCCTAACACTAGGTCCCCTTTCTCATCCTCTAAAGGACCAACATTCACCCTAGCCAGCCTCTTCCTTTTTATATATTTATAAAAACTCTTGCTATCCTTTTATATTAAGTGCTAGCCCAGCTTCATAATTTCTCCTACCCTTCTTTATCAACTTCTTTGTCAATCTTTGTTGACATTTAAACCTCTCCCAATCCTCTTCTCGCCCACTACTCTTAGCTACTCTAAATTCCTCCGCTTTTAATTTAACACTTTCCTTCACCTCCTTCGTTATCCATGGCTTATTACCTCTCCTCCTACTGTCCTCTTTGACCATCGGAATAAATTTCCACTGAGCACCAAGAAAGATCTCCTTAAAGATTCTCCATTGCTCCTCAACAGACCCTCCCTCCAACGCGCTCCCCCAGTCCACATTCGCCAATTCTTCTCTCATCCTACCGTACTCCCCTCTATTCAAACAAAGTACGCGTGTCCGGGAACCCACTTTCTCCTCCTCCATCTGCACCAGAAACTCCACCATACAATGATCACTCTCTCCAAGAGAGTCCTTCACCGCAAGGTCCCTAATTCTACCCGCCTCATTACATAGCACCAGATCCAAGATAGCTCACTCCTTCGTCGGCTCCAACACACACTGTTCCAGGAAACTATCCCGGCAGCATTCCAAGAACTCCTCCTCGAGCCCACCGCGTCCAACATGGGTCGACCAATCAATATGCAGATTGAAGTGACAAGGGTCATGGGTGAAGAGGGGACTCACAATGTTAAAATGGCGGCGCGGGCTCGTTGGGTCGAAGGGCCTGTTTCCCGTGCTGTGTTGTTCTTTGTTCTTTGTTCACCCACCACCCTCTGTGTAAAAAACCTGCCTCGTACATCTCCTTTAAACCTTGCCCCACGCACCTTAAACCCCTCTTAATAACTCTTCCACCCTGGGAAAAAGTTTCTGACTATCCACTCTGTCCATGCCTCTCATAATCTTGCAGGCTCCTATCACGTCTCCCCTCAACCTCCGTTGTTCCAGTGACAACAAACCAAGTTTCTCCAACCTCCTCTCATCGCTAATGCCCTCCACACCGGGCAACACCCTGGTAAATCTTTTCTGCACTCTCTCATGATTTTAAACAGCTCTATCAGACCTTTGTCCAGTTTCTGAAATCTACCCACAGTCTCAAAGTAAGGGACTGAGACTAGGAGAAATGTCTTCACTCAAAGGGTTGTGAATCTTTGGAATTCTCTATCCTAGAGGTTTGTAGATACTCCACTGGTGAATACACTTTAGGCTGGGATGGACAGATTTCTGGTCTCTCTCTCGGGGGATTAAGGGACGTGGGGAGGGGGCGGGAAAATGGACTTGAAGCCCAAGATCGGCCATGATCAGTGTTGACTGGGGGAAGCAGGCGAGATGGGCCGTGTGGCGTGCCGATGCTCAGATCTCTTGTACAACTGAAGCCCCTCACTCCTGGCGAAAGTGAGACATGAAGGGCGGGGAGGGGGGGGGACAGGCAGTCGGGAGGGACAATTAATCACCCCCACACGGAGGGACACAGAGCAGGTGGCATCAACTCCGCTGCGTTTGAGGAGTTTGATTTAAGCCCAGTGATTTTAGGAACCACGTCGCCATGGTAACGGCTGGAATAAATAGTAAGATCAATGTAGTGCGGTCATTTAAACATTTCATGGTTGGATGTGATGCACTGAGGTTTCTATCTGAGTGCCTGGTGAATGGGGGTGGTGGGTATGGTTCAGTGGGATTTATATTTGATGGTAGCATATTGGCCTTTCGAATGGATTAATTAGAACGGTGCTGAGTGTGAAAATGAGATGTGACATTTTTAATGGTATTTAACGATATTAAGCATGCTTTAGTTCCAGTGAAAGAACTATTTATTGTGCCTCGATTCACAAAATGAGTTGGCCTCAACACCCACCAAGTGAATAGATCTCAGACCACATAAAGATTTATAAATTTAAATGAATTATACATGCCTACATGTGCACAAACATTTCCTTAAATCAACAGTTAATCCATTTTAAATGTTTGAATCTAAAACTCACTGCTTTATATTTTTTTCAGATTGCCAACGCAAGTTGCCTTGGCACAATTAGTATTTCTTGGCATCAGTTTACATTTAAATAGCATTCTTAAAGCACTGAAATAAACCCAAAGTTCATCAGTTCATATGATATAGGAGCAGAACTCGGCCCATCTGCCTCACCATTCGATCATGGCTGATATAAGAACATAAGAAATAGGAGCAGGAGTAGGCCATCTGGCCCTTCGAGCCTGCCCCGCCATTCAATAAGATCATGGCTGATCTGTCGTGGCTCAGTTCCACCTTCCCGCCCTCTCCCCATAACCCTTAATCCCCTCTCTTATCAAAAATCCATCAACCCGCATCTTAAAAATATTTAGCGAGGCAGCCTCCACCACTTCAACGGGCAGAGAATTCCAGAGATTCACCACCCTTTGAGTGAAGAAGTTCCTCCTCAACTCCGTTCTAAACCGCCCCCCTTTTATCTTGAGGCTGTGCCCCCTAGTCCTACTGTCTTTTTTGAACGGGAAGAGTCTCTCCACCTCTATCCTATCCATCCCATTCATCATCTTATATGTCTCAACGAGATCTCCCCTCATTCTTCTAAACTCTAACGAGTGCAAGCCTAGTTTATTCAGCCTCTCCTCATAACTCAACCCCCTCAACTCTGGCATCAGCCTAGTAAACCTCCTCTGCACTCCCTCCAAGGCCAAAATATCCTTGCGTAAGTACGGCACCCAAAACTGCACACAGCACTCCAGCTGCGGCCTCACCAATGCCCTATACAGCTGTAGCAAGACCTCCCTACTTTTATATTCAATCCCCCTCGCTATGAAGGCCAGCATCCCATTCGCCTTCCTGACCACCTGCTGCACCTGCAAGCTGGGTTTTTGCGACTCATGCACAAGGACCCCGAGGTCCCTCTGCACCGTCGCCTGCTGCAGTTTTTCGCCACCCCATTTTCCTGCCTTCTCCCCATCATCCTTCAACCCATTATCATTAAAAATCTGTTTAACTCCCCCTTAAATTTATTCACTATTAAACTTACTCACCCAAAGTGTTTCAAGTGGTTATTATTCAACAAAATGTAACAACCGGCCATCTCCAACAAGAGGGGATCTAACCATCACCACTTGACACTCAATGGCATCACTATCACTGTATCTCCCACCACCAACATCCTGAGGGTCACCATCGACCAGAAAGTGAACTAGACCCAGCCTGATAAACACTCTAGCCACAAGAGCAGGTCAAATGCTAGAAATCCAATGGTGAGTAACTCAGGCTCTGTCCACCATCTACAAGACACAACTCAGGAGTGTGATGAAATATTCACCTGGATGAGTGCGCCTCCAACAACACTCAAGAAACTCAATGCCCCCCCTCCCCTTGGGCCAAAGCAGCCCCGCTCGATCGACACCCCATCCACAAACATTCACTCCCTCCACCACCGATGCAGTCATGTGTTCCATCTACAAGATGCACTGCAGGACCTCACCAAGGCTCCTTAGGCAGCACCTTCCAAACGCACAATCACTACCTTCTAGAAGAAGAAGGGCAACAGATACACGGGAATATCACAACCTGGATGTTCCCCTCCAAGCCACTCACCATCCTGATGCGGAAATAGATCACCGTTCCTTCACTGTCGCTGGGTCAAAATCCTGGAACTCCCTCCCTAACAGCACAGTGGGTGTACCTACATGACATAGATTGCAGCGGCTCAAGAAGGTGGCTCACCACCACTTCTAAAGGGGCAATCAGGGACGGGCAATAAATGCCAGCCAGGCTGGTGAAACCGACTTCTCATCAATGAATTTTAAAACAGGAGGCATTGGGTCAGATGATTGAAAGCTTGCTGAATGCTATAGTTTTAAGCGGTGTCTTAAAGGATTTGATTTTGATTTGTTTTGTTGTTGTCGTCTGTATTGGAGTGAAAAGCATTGTTTTTTGCTCGCTATGCATACAAAGCATACTGTTCATAGAGAAGGAAACGAGAGAATGCAGAATGCAACTAAGGTGTAGAGAAAGATCAACTTAACGCGAGGTAAGTCCATTCAAAAGTCTAATGGCAGCAGGGAAGAAGCTGTCCTTGAGTCGATTGATACGTGAACTCAGACTTTTGTATCTTTTTTCCACGATGGAAGAAGATGGTTCCGATTGTATTTGGTGATTTAAAAACAGCCATAAACCCAGGGTTGTGTGCTGATCAATATCCACGTCCTTTCATTGAAGATTGGGAAGGCACGGTGGTACAGTGATTAGCACTGCTGCCTCACAGTGCCAGGGGCCTGGGTTCGATTCATTGCTTGGGACACTGACTGTGTGGAATTTGCACATCCTTCCCATGTCTGCGTGGGTTTTGTCCGGGTGATCTGGTTTCCTCCTGTAATCCAAAGATCATAGAATCATAGAATCCCTACAGTGCAGAGGAGGCCATTCGGCCCATCGAGTCTGCACCAACCATAATCCCACCCAGCCCCGATTCCCGTAACCCCACATGTTTACCCAGCAAACCCCTTAACACTAGGGTCAATTTAGCATGGCCAATCAACCTAACCCTCCCATCTTTGGACTGTAAGAGGAACTGGAGAACCTGGTGGAAACCCACACAGACATAGGAAGAAGTGCAAGATCCACACAGACAGTGACCCAAGGCCGGAATTGAACCTGGGTTTCTGGTGATGTGAGGGAACAATGCTAGCCACTGTGCCACCATGGGTTAGGTGGATTGGCTGTGCTAAATTGCCCCTTAGTGTCAGGGGGACTTTTGGAATGCCATCTGTTTCAGCCCTACTTGATGGATCAGATTTTTAAGTGGTCTCTCTGGCGTACAATGTCACCTGGGCGATACTATAATTGCAGGATCCAGTGAGCAAGAGCACATAAATACCTTAGAAGCAACATTTGGAACAGCTTCAAGCGCATGGTCTGCATTTCCAAAAACAGTATGCCTTTTTCAAGACATCAGTCCAGTATTAGGGTCATGTTATTGATAGTAAAGGCCTGCATGAAGCGCCTAAAAGGATGGTTGAAACTTTAGAAGCACCATGTCCAGTGAATATGTTTCAGCTGAGGTCTTTTCTCGGAGTAGGAGATTATTATGGCAAATTTATTTCTAACTTACTTACGTTATTGAAGCCATTATATAATTTTCCATGTGTGAAACTGTCAGGGGACTGAATAACGGAATGTGAGAAAGTGTACAAGGATGTTAAGGATGCTTTGCAGAAGCCTGAAGTATTGGTTCATTTTAATCTGCCGTTACCCTTACTGCTTGCTTATCACCTTATGGAATAGGAGGCAACTGTTTTACATACTATCCCTTTGGAAGAAGAACAGCCAATAACTTTTGTTTCACATATTCTGACTCATGCTGAATCCAACTGCGCTCAGCTAGAAAAAGAAGCATTAAGTACAATTTTTGTCATATGAAGATTTTATTTTGATTTATAAGGCGGCCATTTCACATTATTGACCAATATTTTGATTTGATTTGACTTGATTAGAACCATAGAACCCATAGAACCATAGAACCCTACAGTGCAGAAACAGGCCCTTCGGCCCATCGAGTCTGCACCGAACACAATCCCACCCAGACCCTATCCTCATATCCCTGCTAATCCCTCTAACCTACACATCCCAGGACACTAAGGGGCAATTTTAGCATAGCCAATGAACTTAACCCGCACATCTTTGGACTGTGGGAGGAAACCGGAGCACCCGGAGAAAACCCACACAGACACGAGGAGAATGTGCAAACTCCACACAGGCAGTGACCCGAGCCGGGAATCGAACCCAGGACCCTGGAGCTGTGAAGCAGCAGTGCTAACCACTGTGCTACCGTGCCGCCCACGGTACGGTTATTATTATTATTGTCACATGTTATAATTCAGGTCAGAAACTCCAAAGTGTTTTATGGCGCCCACCTGGATCATGTGTTTTGTGATCTGAATGTGGGTCGGGTAAGCATGAGATGTTTCACTTCAGGTATGATTCAAATAACTTACTAGGAAGCTTTTATCAAACAAAGTTTATTTAAGAATAAGCGGCACAGTCGCACTGTGGTTAGCACTGCTGCCTCACAGCGCCAGGGAACCGGGATCGATTCCCGGCCTGGGGCACTCTCTGTGTGGAGTCTGCACCTTCTCCACGTGTCTGCGTGGGTTTCCCCGGGGTGTTCCAGTTTCCTCCTACAGTTCAAGGATGTGCGGGTTAGGTGGATTGGCCACGCTAAATTGACCCTTAGGGTCAGGGGGGCTCGCTAAAGTTAAGGGGCTGGGTGGGATTGTGGTTGGTGCAGACACAATGGGCTGAATGGCCTCCTTCTGCACTGTAGGGATTCTATGATTACAGCTAACACGTAGCAATAACTTTTACCATTTACAAACAAGAAAAAAAATGATATTGTACGAACCTTAACATCTATATAAAATGCTCCAAACAAACATAAGAACATAAGAAATAGGAGCAGGAGTAGGCCATCTAGCCCCTCGAGCCTGCCCCGCCATTCAATAAGATCATGGCTGATCTGTCGCTGCTCAGTTCCACTTTCTCCCCATAACCCTTAATCCCCTCTCTTATCAAAAATCCATCAACCCGCGTCTTAAAAGTATTTAGCGAGGCAGCCTCCACCACTTCAACAGGTAGAGAATTCCAGAGATTCACCACCCTTTGAGTGAAGAAGTTCCTCCTCAACTCCGTTCTAAACCGCCTCCCCTTTATCTTGAGGCTGTGCCCCCTAGTCCTACTGTCTTTTTTGAGCGGGAAGATCTTAGGTTGTATCCCATCTGGCCTAGGGGACTTATCCATCCTCAGGTATTAGCTATTTTGAAAAACATCTTCCCTCAGAACATCTACCTCCTCCATCTTATCAGCCTGTGTCATGCACTCCTCCTCAACGGAGTTGAGGAGGAACTTCTTCACTCAAAGGGTGGTGAATCTCTGGAATTCTCTACCTGTTGAAGTGGTGGAGGCTGCCTCGCTAAATACTTTTAAGACGCGGGTTGATGGATTTTTGATAAGAGAGGGGATAAATGTGTAGTAGTCCATTTCGGCAGAACCAACGGGATGAACGAGTACACTATAAAGGGCAGGGGTCTTAGTAGCGTTGAAGAGCAGAAGGATCTCGGGGTCCGGGTTCACAGGACTCTTAAATTGGCCTCGCAGGTGGAGGAGGTGGTCAAGAAGGCGTATGGTGTACTGGCCTTCATTAATCGAGGGATTGAGTTTAGGAGTCGGGAGGTAATGCTGCAACTTTACAGGACCCTCGTCAGGCCTCATTTGGAGTACTGTGCGCAGTTCTGGTCGCCTCACTATAGGAAAGACGTAGAAGCTATTGAAAGGGTGCAGAGGAGATTTACAAGGATGTTGCCTGGACTGGGAGGCATGCCTTATGAAGATAGGTTGAGGGAGCTGGGACTCTCTTCCCTGGAGAGGCGAAGGTTGAGAGGCGACCTGATAGAAGTTTATAAAATGTTGAGAGGAATAGATAGGGTGGACTCTCAGAGGCTATTTCCCCGGGTTGAAATGGTCGCTACGAGAGGACACAGATTTAAGGTGCGGGGAGGGAAGTACAGAGGTGATGTTAGGGGTAAGTTTTTCACTCAGAGGGTAGTGAGTGATTGGAATCGGCTGCCGTCGTCGGTGGTGGAGGCGAACTCGCTGGGGTCTTTTAAAAGACTTCTGGATGAGTATATGGGGTTTAATGGGATTGGGGGTTATAGATAGGTCTATAGATTGGTGGGGTTGATGCGATCGGCGCAACTCGAGGGCCGAAGGGCCTGTTTGTGCTGTAATGTTCTATGTTCTATGTTCTAAATACATGGTCCCTTTCCTTAGTGAACACTGAAAAGTATTCATTCTATGCCTCACCTATCTCTTCTGAGTCCACGCACAAGTTCCCACTACTATCCTTGACTGGCCCTAACCTCATCCTGGTCATTCTTTTATTTCTCACATAAGAGTAAAAAGCCTTGGGGTTTTCTTTTATCTGACCCACCAAGGACTTCTCATGCCCCCTCCTGGCTCTCCTAAGCCCTTTAATTCATTCCTAGCTACCTTGTAACACTCAAGCGACCCAACTGAACCTTGTTTTTTCATCCTTACATACGCTTCCTATCTTATCACTTACCCCAAAAGATTCCCATATTCAGCTTTAGAAAGTTGATACAGTTTGACATGTTACAGGTTTGACTTTTTTTGAAAAAAATGTTAAAAGATAAATCAATAATGCCATCTTGCATTCCTCACATTAAAATTTGTTATATGGTTGGATTTAACCAGATTCAGAAGTTTTATTCTGTCGCAATGGCTGAGTCATACAGTATAAAGTTTTAAAGTGGCTGATTTTAGACTCGGGTATATGCTTTCCAATGTTCATGCACACTCAACATTTATGAACATGCAGCTGAAAGATTAACACATTCAAGACCAAGAGGGAGAAAGGTGCTCATTCTAAACTGACACCTTCATGTACTGTCAAAACATTTTAAAAGCTTGTTCATATCCCAAAAGAAAAAAAAATTCTCCAGTTGGTTTGACAGTATCTGACTATTACTGTGTACAATGAGTAAAATTCTTGAAGTTGTAAATGTGTAGTAGCTCACATTAAGGGGCTGATTTAACTGCTAAATATTTTATAGGCTCCTGGTCATCAAGCATCAATTTACAAGAAATTATTTTCTGTGTAACAAACATAGTTGAGAATGTTTATCACTTTTCTATCTTGGCATTTCTTTGCCCTCCCAAGATGACGGTTGCGTTGGCCGTTTCTTGCTGAGCTCAAAGTACTCCAACAACAAGCATTCACTAACCCCCAAAACCGTTTCCTTTCAAGGTAGCAGAATTCTTCTTCCTCACCCCTGATTTTCTGCCCCCCCCCCCCCTCCCTCAACGACTGCCTCTAACATGGATACAGTTTGAGGTTAAAAGTTAAAGCTGCTATATAATACTGCTGTAATCAATAGCCTGCCTGATGCCATCAAGACTTTCCACTTGATCTTATAGGCTCCTTTCCCCTTTCCACTTGATTTTATAGGCTCCTCTCCCCTTCAGTTCTAGTAAAGGCTGATGTCTATTTACAAAGTATTATTTCCTATATTCGACCAGATTTCCTTAGCTAAATTCTGCTTCTAATTCAATTGCCTGGACCATTACCTTTACTAGTCAAGATGGGCTTTTCTTTTAGCTTCCAGAGAGGTATTTGGTCATCACTTGCACCAAATTTAGGGCGGCACGGTAGCACAGTGGTTAGCACTGCTGCTTCACAGCTCCAGGGTCCTGGGTTCAATTCCCGGCTCGGGTCACTGCCTGTGTGGAGTTTGCACATTCTCCTCGTGTCTGCGTGGGTTTTCTCCGGGTGCTCCGGTTTCCTCCCACAGTCCAAAGATGTGCGGATTAGGTTCATTGGCTATGCTAAAATTGCCCCTTAGTGTCCTGGGATGTGTAGGTTAGAGGGATTAGCAGGTAAATGTGTAGGGATATGGGGATAGGGTCTGGGTGGGATTGTGTTCGGTGCAGACTCGATGGGCCGAAGGGCCTGTTTCTTCACTGTAGGGTTCTAAAAAATTAAAACTTTGATCCCCTCTGGGCTAGCAAATCAAAGATTGCTCCCCTTTTGCTTTTTGCATGGTAACTTCCCTTTACATCAACTACTGAAATAACTTCTCTCTTCAAACAAACTCTCTACCATTGACTAGCCATTTGTCTTGGGTGTCAATTATAAAGAAGCCACTTAAAACCCTGTACTTAGTAACTTAAACAATCTATAGTATCCTGATATTGGTGTATAATTTACGCAAACTTCCCTGTAAACATATACCTGCCACAGGTGTTAACCACTATGCCATTGTACCCACCATTGACTCAGAGACAGGGATACGACCCACTACCCCACCAGACTTTGCTACCATCTCACACAGTAGGATTCAAATCTAAATAGTCCAGTTGACAAAGTCTCGCCAATTATTTGTGAGACAGTTGAACGTTGTTCCAAAGCTTGCACTCTCGTACACGTCGAACCACACACGCACATAACCTGAAGGTTCTGCTGAATGAGTGAGCATGATGAATATGTAAATGCCCCAGTGATCTTTAGGCCAAGATAAATTATTCTTCCTCCTTCGCAAGAGCTTGATTTAAAAATAATTAAAGTGAGAAGAATTGATGACGGAATGAATATTCAGGATTTTCAGACGTAGGTGATGTGGTTTACAAGATTTACTCGGATGCTACCCAGGACTTGATGGTTTGAGTTGTAAGGAGAGGTTGGATTGACTGGGACTTTTTATCCCTGGAGCGTAGGAGGCTTAGGGGTGATCATATAGAGGTCTATCAAATAATGAGGGCAAAGAACATCTTTTCCCAAAGGTAGGGGAGTCTAAAACTAGAGGGCATAGGTTTAAGGTGAGGGGGGAGAGGTACAGGAGGGGTCCAGAGGGGCAATTATTTCACAGAGAGGGTGGTGAGTGTCTGGAACAAGCTGCCAGAGGTAGTAGTAGAGGTGGGTACAATTTTGTCTTTTAAAAGCATTTAGACAGTTACATGGGTACGATGGGTATCGAGGGATATGGGCCAAATGCGGGCAATTGGAAACTGGCTTAGTGCTTAAAAAAAAGGGACGGCATGGACAGTTTGGGCTGAAGGGCCTGTTTCCATGCTGTAAACCTCTGTATCTTCAAGGGCCCTATTTAACATTTTGATTCTGAGTGCGGGGTGGACTTGAAATTGGGAGTGTTTCAGATCCAACTTTTAGACCCGTTCTCAGGCACCCCCATACACATTCTGTCTGAAAAGATATGAGCGAGCTCCTGAATTGTGTCACACAAGCCTGTGGGGCGGGGCTTAACGCACCCAAAATCCTGCAGCTCCGATCGGCATCTCCAACTGCGCATGTGCAGAAAAAAATGATAGCATGCCTTTCCCCTGCCACATCGCTCCTGGGCCGGATAACGTCTCCTCCTGACCCCCCCACCGATATTGCCCCACCCCCACAACATTACTGACCCCCTTATCCCCCCCACTCCCCGCTAGCCAGGCCGATCGCCACCCCTGCCCCCTATCCCCTCGGGGATCGCCCGCAGACCCCCCTGCGTCCCCAGCAGAGATCCGTCAGCCCCACCCCCACCCCCCCCCACAAGTGAGCGATTGGGCCGCTCCCTGCATCCCACCAGCAAAGATACATCTTACCCATGTCCCTCCTCCCCCCACCCCCCCCCCACCAGACCACAACCTGGCCTCAACTCTCCCCCAGCCCCTCACCCAGAGGAACATCTGACCCATCTCCTCCTCTTCTCCCCAACCAGGCAACGATTTGTCCTCACTCCCCTCCATAGCCCCTGAACCAGAGAATGATCTGGCCCACCTCCCTCCCCACCCCCCACCCCCCCCCCCCCCACCCCCCCTCCCCCCACTCCTCCCCCCCCCTCCCCCCCGCCAAACCCCCCAACCCCACCACCACGCAATCTGAGGCAGAAAGCCGTTGGAAGCTCTGAACTCACCTCTTCAGCAACTGGAGCGCCCGAAACAGACTTTTATTCAGCATGTCCATTTTGAACAAAGAACAAAGAACAAAAACAGCCCGGGAAACAGGCCCTTCGGCCCAACGAGCCCGTGCCGCCATTTTAACATTACCAGTCCCCCCCCCCCCCCTTCACCCATGACCCTTATCTATTGTTTATGGCATTCCACAATTGAGGGAAAACTAATTTAAGGACAATTTATTCCTGCCAATCAGCCTAAGAGCACATCTTTGGGATGTGGGAGGAAACCGAGCACCCGGAGAAAACCCACGCAAGCACGGGGAGAATGCGCAAACTCCCACAGACACCGACCCAAATCCGTGTGTCTGCACAGCAAACAGTGATAGTCACTGAGCTGTCGTCTTGCCCAGCATCTGGTCCAGTTTAAGCGGACACTAACGACATGAAGCACCAGGCTATTCTCGAAACATCCAGGAGCAGCCCTAGTACGACCCAACGCGTGTATGCCCCTCGTTGGACAACAAGGCGGACCGATTTAAAACCTGTGAGTTAAAAGAGAAAAAACATCATTTCTTATGTTCTTATCATACCACATCCTTTTACATTACCAGGGACGTCCCAATGCTAATGAACCTTGTTTAAAACAATCACCTGTATCCTCCCATCTCCAACCCACTCATGTGCCTGTCTAAGTTACTCTCAAACAACTCCAGCGTGCCTGCCTCCACCACCTTACCTGGCAGAGCATTCCATACCCCCACTACCCTCTGTGTGTGTGAAAAACCTCCCTTTTGGCCCGATTCCGGATTGGCGAACGGGATGGTAAAGGGGGAAACGCGGGTAATGTTGGGCAGGCAAGTTCACTAATCCAATTGAAATGCATGCAAATGTATAGAAATCTCCCGTTGCGCCCGTTTCGGACACGAATCGAATCGCCGCCGTTCCCAGGTTTTGGTAAAGTGCTCACCTGCGTGGACACGGCTGCAGATTGTGTTAACGGCCTCACATAAGAACATAAGAACATAAGAAATAGGAGCAGGAGTAGGCCATCTGGCCCTTCGAGCCTGCCCCGCCATTCAATAAGATCATGGCTGATCTGTCGTGACTCAGTTCCACCTTCCCGCCCTCTCCCCATAACCCTTAATCCCTTCTCTTATCAAAAACCCATCAACCCGTTTCTTAAAAATATTTAGCGAGGCAGCCTCCACCACTTCAACGGGCAGAGAATTCCAGAGATTCACCACCCTTTGAGTGAAGAAGTTCCTCCTCAACTCTGTTCTAAACCGCCCCCCCCTTTATCTTGAGGCTGTGCCCCCTAGTCCTACTGTCTTTTTTGAGCGGGAACAGTCTCTCCACCTCTATCCTATCCATCCCATTCATCATCTTATACGTCTCAATGAGATCTCCCCTCATTCTTCTAAACTCTAACGAGTACAAGCCTAGTTTATTCAGCCTCTCCTCATAGCTCAATCCCCTCAACTCCGGTATCAGCCTAGTAAACCTCCTCTGCACTCCCTCCAGGGCCAAAACATCCTTGCGCAGGTGCGGCGCCCAAAACTGCACACAGTGCTCCAGCTGCGGCCTCACACCAATGCCCTATACAGCTGCAGCAAGACCTCCCTACTTTTATATTCAATCCCCTTCGCTATGAAGGCCAGCATCCCATTCGCCTTCCTGACCACCTGCTGCACCTGCAAGCTGGGTTTTTGCGACTCATGCACAAGGACCCGAGGTCCCTCTGCACCGTCGCCTGCTGCAGTTTTTCGCCCCGTAAGTAATAGTCCTTCCTACCATTCCTCCTACCAAAGTGGACCACCTCACACTTGCCAACATTAAATTCCATTTGCCATTTCCTGGCCCATTCGCCCAGCCTATCTAGATCCTTCTGCAGACTCTCCACACCCTCCGCACAATTTGCCTTTCCCCCAATCTTGGTGTCATCAGCAAATTTCGACACCCTGCACTCGGTTCCCTCCTCCAGATCATCTATATAAATGGTAAATAGCTGAGGCCCCAGCACCGACCCCTGGGGCACCCCACTAGTCACCAACCGCCAATCCGAATAGCATCCATTGGCCCCCACTCTCTGCCTCCTATTTGACAACCAATCCTCTATCCACGCTAACACCCTACCCCCAACTCCATGTCCCCTGACCTTCTGCAATAACCTCTTGTGAGGTACCTTGTCAAACGCCTTCTGAAAATCCAGAAAGACCACATCCACCGGCTCTCCTCCATCCACTGCCCTAGACACATCCTCATAGAACTCCAGTAAATTTGTCAGACACGACTTCCCTTTAATGAAACCGTGTTGCGTCCGCCCTATCAAGCAATTCCCCTCAAGATGCCTCGCTATTTCCTCCTTAATGACGGTTTCTAACATTTTACCTACCACAGACGTTAAACTAACGTCATAGCCACCTCTCTGTGCCCGGAAACAGGCGTGACGCAAAGGTAAATTCGGGCCCTATGGCTCTGTGATGAAAAGGCTGGTGTGGGTTTCAGTGAGGGTCACAGGGCTTTTGGGGGAGGGTGCAGAGAAACACACAAGGTTTTGAAGGTGTCACTGGGCTGGACGTTAGAGATTTCTTCCTTTGACCGGGGAATCGCTAACAGGGTTACAAAGAACAAAGAACAACACAGCACGGGAAACAGGCCCTTCGGCCCAACGAGCCTGCGCCGCCCGTCCCATTGTCTCAGTGACCTATTCATGATTTTAGTCTATGCCTAATGTGTGAGGATCAGGGAGGTCCAATATAGGGACAATTTGTTACCCAATCAATCAGCCTAAAAGCACATTTTTGGGATAGAACATAGAAGCCTACAGTGCAGAAACAGGCCCTTCGGCCCATCGAGTCTGCACCGAACACAGTCCCACCCAGACCCTATCCCCATATCCCTACACATTTACCTGCTAATCCCTCTAACCTACACATCCCAGGATACTAAGGGGCAATTTTAGCATAGCCAATGAACCTAACCCCACACATCTTTGGACTGTGGGAGGAAACCGGAGCACCCGGAGAAAACCCACGCAGACACGAGGAGAATGTGCAAACTCCACACAGGCAGTGACCCGAGCCGGGAATCGAACCCAGGACCCTGGAGCTGTGAAGCAGCAGTGCTAACCACTGTGCTACCGTGCCGCCCTTGTGGGATGTGGGAGGAAACCGGAGCACCCGGAGGAAACCCACGCAACCACGGGGAGAACGCGCAAACTCCCTTTTTTTTTTCTTCGTTTACCATTTGTCACCATTGTGGCTCTTCTCCACTTTCAATTGTAAAACCTCAGTCTCTGCACAGAATAAATGATCATTCGGACTGGCCACATCCTTTATTATGAAATCTAACAAAGTAGACAACAAACCTAACACTCGACAGACTATCATCATGATCATCAACATCACCACTGGAAACAACAATGGCACACCAATCCTACAAAGCCCTCTTACTAACATCTGGCTAGCTCCATCGCTATGAAACTGTGATTGCTGCCCCCAAACATTCTCCAACTGATACTTGATATAAGGGTGGCACCAGGATGGTGCGCTGGCACAAAGATTAGCACCGCTGCCTCACACGCCCAAACAGACAGGGTGGATTCAGAAAGCGTGTTTCCCGATGGTGGGGGGGGAGTCCAGAACTAGGGATCAGGGTTTGAGGATAAGGGGTGAACCTTTTCGAACTGAGGTGGGGGGAAATTTCTTCACCCAGAGGGTGGTGAATGTGTGAATTCACTCCCACAGAAAGTAGTTTGTGTGATTTCAAAAAGGGATCAAGGGGTACGGGAGGAAGGGGGGGGATCAGGATATTGAACTCAACGATCAGCCATGATCAAAATGAATGGCGGAGCAGGCCCGAAGGGCCAAATGGCCTCCTCCTGCTCTAGTTTCTATGAATCTAAAACACGAGGAAATGTTTCAGGGGTGGCGTAGTAACACTGTTGCCTCACAGCGCCAGGGATCTGGGTTTGATTCCGGATTGGCGAACAGGATGTGTGGAGTTTGCATGTTCTGCGCGGGTTTCAAAGAACAAAGAACAACACAGCACGGGAAACAGGCCCTTCGGCCCAACGAGCCTGCGCTGCCGTCCCATGGTCAGTGACCTATTCATGATTTTAGTCTATGCCTAATGTGTGAGGATCAGGGAGGTCCAATATAGGGACAATTTGTTACCCAATCAATCAGCCTAAAAGCACATTTTTGGGATGTGGGAGGAAACCGGAGTACCCGGAGGAAACCCACGCAACCATGGGGAGAACGCGCAAACTCCCACGGACACAGGCCCAAATCCATGTGTCCGCATAGCAACAGAGATAGTCTCTGAGCTGTCATGATGCCCCTCGAGATGGTTTCCTCTGGGTGCTCCCATTTTCTCCCACACTCCAAAGATGTGCGGGTTAGGTGGATTGACCATGCTAATTTGCTTCTTAATGTCAGGGAGACTAGCTAGGGTAAATGCCTGGGGTTATGAGGATCGGCCTGGATGGGATTATGGTCAGTGAAGATGGGCCAAACGGCCTCCTTCTGCACTGTAGGGATTCTATGATTTTATCAATCCTTCCACCACCAACACACAGTAGCAACCGTGTGTACCATCTACAAGATGCACTGCAGCAACTCAACAAGGCTCCTTAGGCAGCACCTTCCCAATCCATAACCATTACCATCTGGAAGGGCAAGGGTAGAAGTCACCTGAAAACACCACTACTCGGAGATTCCCTTCCAAGACACTCGCCATCCCGACTTGGGAATATATCAGCCCTTCCTTCACTGTCACTGGGTCAAATTCCTTTCCTAACAGCACTGTGGGTGTTCCTACACCTTAGGGACTGCAGAGGTTCAAGAAGGTAGCTCACACCTTCTTCTTGAGGGGCAATTAGAGATGGGCAATAAAAATGTCGGCCTGGCCAGCGACACCCAGATCCTGTGAAAGAATATTTTAAGAAAAATAATCAAAGGAGTCTGAATCATTGGAGAATGTCAAAGAGCCAGCACAGGTATTGTAGGCCGAATGGTCTGCTTTGGCTGTATTATTCAGTAATCCTCTGAAGCATTTGAACTGAGAGATGAGTGGGAGATTTGTACATGATCTCTAAACCTGTCACAATACTAAAACATCCACTTCAAATGTTGACCAGCTATCTAGGGAATTTTCACAAATGGGATCGGGACACAGAGACACGGAGGAATTATTCCTTTCCCATTTCCTTCTTATATTTGTTTATAAACTGAGAGATTTGAACAGATATTTCGCTGGCAAATGGAATATTTCACCATGGCACTGGTTCAGTTGATGATTTAAAGGTTTTGTTTGATGGTCTCACTTTAGAACAACTAACTCCATAAGACATGGGAGCAGAATTAGGCCACTCGGCCCTTCGAATCTGCTCGGCCATTCAAGCATGGCTGATATTTTTCTCATCCCCCATTCTCCTGCCTTTTCCCCATAATCCCTGATCCCCTTATTAATCAAGAATCTATCCATCTCTGTCTTAAATACACTCAATAATCTGGTCTCCACAGCCTTCTGCGGCAAAGAGTTCCACAAGTTCACAAAGAACAAAGAACAACACAACCCGGGAAACAGGCCCTTCGGCCCAACGAGCCCACGCCGCCATTTTAACGTTATGAGTCCCCCCTCCACCCATGACCCTTGTCTATGCTTATGGCATTCCACATTGAGGGAACTCACCTCTCTGGCTGAAGAAATCCCCTCCTCATCTCTGTTTTGGTGAATCTCTGGAATTCTCTGCCCGTTGAAGTGGTGGAGGCTGCCTCGCTAAATATTTTTAAGAAACGGGTTGATGGGTTTTTGATAAGAGAAGGGATTAAGGGTTATGGGGAGAGGGCGGGAAGGTGGAGCTGAGCCAAGACAGATCAGCCATGATCTTATTGAATGGCGGGGCAGGCTCGAAGGGCCAGATGGCCTACTCCTGCTCCTATTTCTTATGTTCTTATGTTTCTTATGTTCTTATAAAGGATTGTCCCTTTAGCCTGAGGTTGTGCCCTCGGGTTCTAGTTTTTCCTACAAGTGGAAACATCCTTTCGATGTCCACTCTATCCAGGCCTCGCAGTGTCCTGTAAGATCCCCTCTCATTCGTCTAAACTCCAACGAGTACAGACTCAGAGTCCTCAATCGTTCCTCATACAGCAAGCTCTTCATTCAAAGATCATTCTTGTGAACCTCTTCTGGACCCTTTCCAAGGTCAGCACAACTGAATGCTGTATTTATATATCAGCCTGAACGAAGTAAAACACCCCAGGGCACTTCACAGAGGCATCTTTTGAAATAGGTTTGATACCAATTCACGCTTTGTGATACTGACCTGAAGGTGGGGTTTAAGCAGCACCTTTTAGGGGGTAAGAGGAAGATTGAAGAGGTGGAGAGGTCTGGGGGGGAAATTCCAGAACTTTAAACTCAAGAAAGCGAAAGCACAGACATTACTTGTGGAAAATTAAAGATTGGGGGCGGTCAGGGGGAATGAGTTAGAGGATCGCAGAAACCTTTGGGCTGGTTGCAGTTACAGAGATAGTGAGAGGATAGAAGCGAGACCAAACCATGTGGCTGGACTATGTAGTTCACTGAGTTATATCACTGAAAATATTTATCTGCAATATTGTATTGAGAATTTATTTGACTCCTGTTAAAATGACCTTCCACCTAATTCTATTGCATAGAACATAGAACATAGAACATTACAGCACAAACAGGCCCTTCGGCCCTCGAGTTGCAACGATCACATCAACCCCACCAATCTATTCCTCTTTTTAATTCATTCGTGGGACATGGGCATCACTGGCTGGCCAGCATTTATTGCCCATTCCCTAGTTACCCTTGTCCAGAGGGCAGTTGAGAGTCAACCACATTGCTGTGGCTCTGGAGTCACGTGTAGGCCAGACTGGGTAAGGACAGCGGATTTCCTTCCCTAAAGGACATTAGTGAACCAGATGGGTTTTTCTGACAATCCTTTCATGCTCATCAGTAGATTCTTAAATTCCAGATTTTTTTTAATTGAATTCAAATTCCACTGCTTGCTATGGTGGGATTTTGAACCTCGGTCCCCAGAACATTACCTAAGTTTCTGCATTAATAACCAAGCGATAATACCACTAGGCTATCACTCCCCTGAGTGTTAAATCACTGATGGCTACCAGTCCAAGATGTATTGTATATTTTATATTGGGGATCTGTGCAGAGATGAGACCTGTCCTGTACATGTCACAGGTTTTTTACACAGTGCTTTGGAGTGTGTTCTCTGTTCTCCAGCTTCTAGATTTGCAGATTTGTTTGCTTTTCCCTGAGTGCGCGCCCAGGTTTAATCAATCAAGCACAGTGAACATCAATAGTACTCAGGCTCACATAATCAAACAAAGAACAATTGGACACTAGCAGACAGATTATGGTGAAGTTTAAAAATATACTTCAGGCTTTCTTCCTGAAGGCAGGTGGCGCCAGGAATGTCTATCCGTCACGCTTTCAATTGGTCAAGCAGAAACATTGTGGTGTGGCACAGCGGTTAGCACTGCTGCCTCATAGCACCAGGGGCCCAGGTTCAATTCCCAGTTTGAGTCACTGTTGGTACATTCTCAGGTGCAGCAGGAGGTCAGGAAGGCGAATGGGATGCTGGCCTTCATAGCGAGGGGGATTGAATATAAAAGTAGGGAGGTCTTGCTGCAGCTGTATAGGGCATTGGTGAGGCCGCAGCTGGAGTACTGTGTGCAGTTTTGGGCGCCACACCTGCGCAAGGATATTTTGGCCCTGGAGGGAGTGCAGAGGAGGTTTACTCGGCTGATACCGGAGTTGAGGGGATTGAGCTATGAGGAGAGGCTGAATAAACTAGGCTTGTACTCGTTAGAGTTTAGAAGAATGAGGGGAGATCTCATTGAGACGTATAAGATGATGAATGGGATGGATAGGATAGAGGTGGAGAGACTCTTCCCGCTCAAAAAAGACAGTAGGACTAGGGGGCACAGCCTTAAGATAAAGGGGGGGCGGTTTAGAACAGAGTTGAGGAGGAACTTCTTCACTCAAAGGGTGGTGAATCTCTGGAATTCTCTGCCCGTTGAAGTGGTGGAGGCTGCCTCGCTAAATATTTTTAAGAAACGGGTTGATGGGTTTTTGATAAGAGAAGGGATTAAGGGTTATGGGGAGAGGGCGGGAAGGTGGAGCTGAGTCACGACAGATCAGCCATGATCTTATTGAATGGCGGGGCAGGCTCGAAAGGGCCAGATGGCCCTACTCCTGCTCCTATTTCTTATGTTCTTATGTTCTTATGTCTGCATGGTTTCCTCCGGGTGCTCCGGTTTCCTCCCACAGTTGGAAAGACGTGCTGGTTAGGGTGCATTGGCCATGCTAAATTCTCCCTCAGCATATCCGAACAGTGTCGGAGTGTGGCGAATAGGGGATTTTCACAGTAACTTCATTGCAGTGTTAATGTTAGCCTGCTTGTGACACTAATAATTAAGCTTCAGATCTGGAGTTACATATATGTCAGACAAGGTAAGGATGATAGATTCCCCTCCATTCTCGAAAGGACGTGAGTGAACCGGATGTTATTTGTAATTAATTTATGGGGTGTGGGCGTCGCTAGTTCCAGCATCCATCCCTAACTGCCCTCTATTTCAGAGGGTATTTGAAAGTCAACCACGTTGCTCTGACTTTGGGATCACATGTAGGCCAGACCGGGTAAGGATGGCAGATTTCCTCCCCTAAAGGGCATTAGTGAACCAGATAGGTTTTTCCGACAATTGTTTCATGGTTATCACTTTCTTGAATTCAAATTCCACCAATTGCCAAGGTCGGATTTGAACTGGTGTCCCCCAGAACATTAGCCTGGGCCTATGACATCCCCTCTCACCCTTCTAAACACCAGGACACCAATTTAAGGTGGATGGCAAGAGAGTTCTTTTTATTCATTCCCGGGACATGGGCATCGCTGGCTGGCCAGCATTTATTGCCCATCCCTAGTTGCCCCTTGAGAAGGTGGTGGTGAGCTGCCTTCTTGAATCGCTGCAGACCATGTGCTGTGGGTTGATCCACAATGCTGTTAGGAAGGGAATTCCAGATTTTGACCCAGTGACTGTGAAGGAACGTCGATATATTTCCAAGTCAGGATGGTGAGTGGCTTGGAAGGGAACTTGCAGGTGGTGTTTCCATGTATCTGCTGTTACTGTCCTTCTAGATGGAAGTGGTCGTGGGTTTGGAAGATGCTGTCTCAGGATCTTTGGTGAATTGCTGCAGTGCATCTTGTAGATGTCACACCAATCAAATGGGCTGCTTTGTCCTGGATGGTGCCAATCATAGAATCCTACTGGGCAAAAGGAGGCCGTTTGGCCCATCGTGTCTGCACTGCCCCACAATCCCACCCAGCCCCTTTCCCCATAACACCATAAATTTACCCTAGCTAGTCCCCTTGACGTTAAGGGGCAATTTAGCATGGCCAATCCACCTAATCTGCACATCTTTGGACTGAGGGTGGAAACTGGAGCACCCAGAGGAAACCCACGCAGACATGGGGAGAACGTGTAGGCTCCACGCAGACAGTGAACCCCAGTCCCTGGCAATGTGAAGAAGCAGTGCTAACCACTGTACCACCGTGCCGTCAAGCCTCTTGAGTGTCGTTGGAGCTGCACCCCTCCAGGCAAGTGGGGAGAATCAACGACACTGTAATGAAAATCTTTGTAAATAATGTAGATAAATGGGGTTCATTCTTGTGTTCTAAGTAGCTCAGTGCAGACAGAAGCTGCTTGACCTTTGAAATGATTGCCAAACAGAAAATCCTTTGAGCGGTAATGGTTCTGATTAAAGAAAATATTGTGTTGTTGATGGTCTGGGACTCCCTGAAGAAGCTCTCCATTCGAAAGGTTGGTTTGGATGTATATTCCCAACACCAAAGCACGCAGGACAGATGACCGCAATACCAACGTATGGATTTGGAGAAGGGTTAGGCCAAGGCCAACGCTTTAGGGGCAGCAGGAGGTCAAACGGTTTATATGCTACCTTTGTAGTGACGAGGAACAAACAAATCTCAGGAAAAGTGCAGAATCTTGCGGCTAAAATCGAATAAGAACTCCAAACCCTTTGAGACGGTTGTATCGAATGTTGCCACCTTGTAACAATGGGAAAGAAAATTATCAACTTAAATTGCCTACAGTGTTATGCCAAGTGAATGCTTTGGGCTTCACTCTTGTGGAACACAAACGATTATCTGTCTTTGTTGTATTCCTTTTCCCCAGCGCAAATTGCGTAAAGATTATGCTGTTGTGCCTAAATTATGAAGTTACTGTAGTGTGTCCACAATAATCAGCTGGTGATGACTTGCAATGGAAGAATCAGTGTAAAGGATGGCGTTAATGAAATTGTAATACACAGTTAAATGAAAAAGCAGAATTGTGTTAAAGTACTAATGGATTCCTAATGGTACTGATGTGTTTCAAAATAGTACATTGCTGAGGAACATTTATAATTGAGTATTTAATGAACGCATAAGGAAATTACGTGGCCAGTTCAATTATATTTTAATAATTATCTGAACAATTGCTGCTGATAGATTGGTCTCAGAAAGCAAGGTTAAAATCTTGAAATGTGCTGCTCTGCCGCACTACAGTGCTGGACTCTTTCATGACGGTAATTTCAATGAAGTTTCATCGTGATTTCATTCCCAACATGTCCAACAACTAAACCAATTATACTGGAAACTGTACACAAAAACAATTTACAACACTGGGGGGATCAGGTCCTTACCCGTATCATTGAAATGCTTGACAATCACCAGGCAGGAGTGTTCCCTTTCTGTCGGGGAGCGTTTCAGCAGTCAAGGGCATTCTGATCTGTGGGTAAACACTCTGCGAGGCAGCCCTTCAAGACACGTGACAACGCAGAATCGCCACGCAGAAACTGATGGCCAAGTTCCAACACACATGAGGACGGCCTCAACCGGGATCTTGGGTTCATGTCGCACAATCTGTAGCCCCCTACGACTTGCCTGGGTTTGCAAAATCTGGCTTGAGACAATTCACACCTCTTGAACCTGCGATTATCCTTCTCTCCACTCGCACTGTTCTGTACCTGTAAAGGCTTGATTACCTGTAAAGACTCACATTCCAACTATTATCTTGCCATTATGTCTTTGTCTATTTATGCTGCGCTTGTGAAACCCAACTCTCCACTCCCCTAGTAAAGGAACAGCAGTCCGAAAGCTCGTGATTTCAAATACACTCGTTGGACTTCAACCTGATGTTGTGAGACTTCTTACTATTGAAAGAATAATAGTTCAGGAACATAGCTACAATTGAAAAGAAAGACAGGGTATAGAGGGATATGGGTCAAATGCGGGCAATTGGGGCTAGCTTAGTGGTTAAGAAAAATGGCGGCATGGACAAGTTGGACTGAAAGGCCTGTTTCCATGCTGTAAACCTCCATGAGTCTATGATTCTAAAGTTTTCTTGGGAGGATTTGACAGAGCAAAGAACAACACAGCACAGGAAACAGACCCTTCGGCCCAACAAGTCCGCGCTGCCCATTTTAACATTCAGTGAGCGCCCCATTCCAATCCTTCTTCTAACCCATGACTTTTGCCTACGCCTCTTGGACGCCACAATAAAGGGGGTGCAAATTTAAAGAATTATATCTGTGCCAGATTGAGGGAGGTCTAATTTAGGGACAATTTGCTAACACTGATCAGCCTAAAAGCAGTTTTTGGAGTGTGGGAGGAAACCGGAGCGCCCGGAGAAAACCCACGCAAGCACGGGGAGAATGTGCAAACTCCCACAGGCACTGTAGCCACTGGATTCAATCCATCCTGCTTGAGCCAGTGATTAAAAGTTTGATCAAAGAAACACAGGAACGATAGGATCAGAAGCACGCAGAGGCATTTCAGCCCTTTGAGCCTGTTTCACCATTCAATCGGGTCACCTGTTATCGGGCCAATCGCTCCCTACAGATTTGGGTGTCCTTTTGTGAGGAAGGGTGTTCTTGCTCTCGAGGGAGTGCAGCGAAGGTGTACCGGGCTGATTCCGGGGATGGTGGGACTGATGTATGAGGAGAGATTGATTAGGTTAGGATTGTTCAGACTAATGATGTTCAGACGAATGAGGGGGGGGGGGATCTCATAGAGACATATAAAATTCAAACAGGACTGGACAGGTTGTAGATGCCGACTGTTTTGCCAGTTGAGCCTCTCACCAGAATCTCCGCACTCTGCGCACTGCAGAGGTCCCGGTCGTGAATATCATCACAAACCCGGGGGAGGGGGGTGGGGGGGGGCAGAGCCTATTTGTGCCGGAGTCGGACAGTTCTGGAACTCTGCGTACGCACAGTGGCCCCGATCTGTCAGACTCCCCGTCTGCTGGTCAGCCCGGGATCCCCCACAGTGCTGCTCCAAAGGTATTGGGCAGTGCAAAGGGGGCAGGACATAAGAACATAAGAAATAGGAGCAGGAGTAGGCCATCCAGCCCCTCGAACCTGCCCCGCCATTCAATAAGATCATGGCTGATCTGAAGTGGATCAGTTCCACTTTCCCGCTTTCTCCCCATAACCCTTAATTCCCTTGTCTGTCAAAAACCTATCTACCCATGACTTAAATATATTTAGCGAGGCAGCCTCCACCACGGGCAGAGAATTCCAAAGATTCACCACCCTTTGAGTGAAGAAGTTCCTCCTCAACTCTGATCTAAACTGCCTCCCCCTTATCTTGAGGCTGTGCCCTCTAGTCCTGCTGTCCTTTCTAAGCGGGAAGAATCTCTCTACCTCTACCCTATCCATCCCCTTCATTATCTTATAAGTCTCTATAAGATCCCCCCCTCATCCTTCTCAACTCCAACGAGTACAGACCCAGTCTATTTAGTCTCTCTTCACAGTCCAATCCCCTCATCTCCGGTATCAGCCTAGTGAACCTCCTCTGCACTCCCGCCAAGGCCAAAATATCCTTCCGCAAGTGCGGCGACCAAAACTGCAAAAAGAACATATTGTGGGTGGGCCCTAGAGGTGATGTGTGGGGGTGGGGCGGGGGGGGAGGGGGGAATCCCGCTGCCACTCTGCATGGCAATCGGTCTGAGATGGAGGGAGGGCAGTGCTGTCCCTCCAGCTCCATCCCCCCACCCCCACACACACCCTGATTGCAGCCCCCGCAACAATTCACTGACCTCCCCCCCTCTGGAGAGCCCCGATGTCCAGCTCACCCCCTGCAACAATGGCAATCCCCCGTCACCTCAGCAGACTTCCCCCCCCCCAACTGCTGATCTCCTGCCAGGTCAAACCCTACCACCCCCCCGCCTCCCTCCCCACCCACAACCCCCCAGCCCCAAGACACAGACCTCCCCCCCCCCCCCCCCCCCCCTCCCCCCACTAATTGAATTTGAATTCAATCAGCAAAATCTGGAATTGAAAGTTGGCCATGACTTCATCATTGATTGTGGAAACCCTCCTGGTTCACTGATATCCATGAGGGAAGGAAATCTGCTGTCCTTACCCGGCCTGGCAATGTGGGTTGACTCATAATTTCCCCTCTGAAGCACCGGAGCGAGGCACTCTGTTCAAAGACAATTAGTTATGGAAAATAAATGCTGGTCCAACCAGCAACACGTACACTCCATGGAAGAAAAACTGCTCTTGTGGCCATAGCCAGCCAAATTGCTTTCATAAGAACATAAGAACTAGGAGCAGGAGTAGGCCATCTAGCCCTTTGAGCCTGCCCCGCCATTCAATAAGATCATGGCTGATCTGTCGCTGCTCAGTTCCACCTTCCCGCCCTCTCCCCATAACCCTTAATCCCTTCTCTTATCAAAAACCCATCAACCCGCTTCTTAAAAATATTTAGCGAGGCAGCCTCCACCACTTCAACGGGCAGAGAATTCCAGTGATTCACCACCCTTTGAGTGAAGAAGTTCCTCCTCAACTCCGTTCTAAACCGCCTCCCCTTTATCTTGAGGTTGTGCCCCCTAGTCCTACTGTCTTTTTTGAGCGGGAAGAGTCTCTCCACCTCTATCCTATCCATCCCATTCATCATCTTATACGTCTCAATGAGATCTCCCCTCATTCTTCTAAACTCTAACGAGTACAAGCCTAGTTTATTCAGCCTCTCCTCATAGCTCAATCCCCTCAACTCTGGTATCAGCCTAGTAAACCTCCTCTGCACTCCCTCCAGGGCCAAAATATCCTTGCGCAAGTGCGGCGCCCAAAACTGCACACAGTACTCCAGCTGCGGCCTCACCAATGCCCTATACAGCAGCAGCAAGACCTCCTTACTTTTATATTCAATCCCCCTCGCTATGAAGGCCAGCATCCCATTCGCCTTCCTGACCACCTGCTGCACCTGTAAGCTGGGTTTTTGCGACTCATGCACAAGGCTCTAGCGTAGAAGGGTGATCTTGTAGAGGTCCATAAAATAATGAGAGGCATAGGTCAGCTGGATAGTCAATATCTTTTCCCAAAGGTAGGGGAGTCTAAAACTAGAAGGCAGACGTTTAAAGTGAGAGGGGAGAGATACAAGAGTGTTCAGAGGGGCAATTTTTTCACCCAGAGGGTGGTGAGTGTCTGGAACAAGCTGCCATAAGTACAATTTTATCTTCTAAAAAGCATTCAGACAGTTACATGGGTAGGATGAGTATAGAGGGATATGGGCCAAATGTGGGCAATTGGGACTAGCTTAAGCGTTAAAAAAGGGTGGCATGGACAAATTGGGCTGAAGGGCCTGTTTCCATCTCTTATACATGCTAGGAATAACTTAGTGGTAAAAACTGACGTAAACCTCAATGACATTATCATTAGCAGAGACAAATAGAGTTCTATGAGGATGTGTCTAGGGCGGTGGATAGAGGAGAGCCGGTGGATGTGGTCTTTCTGGATTTTCAGAAGGCGTTTGACAAAGTACCTCACAAGAGGTTATTGCAGAAGGTCAGGGGACATGGAGTTGGGGGTAGGGTGTTAGCGTGGCTAGAGGATTGGTTGTCAATAGGAGGTAGAGAGTGGGGGTCAACGGGTGCTATTCGGATTGGCGGATGGTGACTAGTGGGGTGCCCTAGGGGTCGGTGCTGGGGCCTCAGCTTTTTACCATTTATATAGATGATCTGGAGGAGGGAACCGAGTGTAGGGTGTCAAAATTTTCTGATGACACCAAGATTGGGGGAACGGCAAATTGTGCAGAGGGTATGGAGAATCTGCAGAAGGATCTAGATAGGCTGGGCGAATGGGCCAGGAAATGGCAAATGGAATTTAATGTTGGCAAGTGTGAGGTGGTCCACTTTGGAAGGAAGAATGGTAGGAAGGACTATTACTTATGTGGTGAAAAACTGCAGCAGGCGACGGTGGAGAGGGACCTCGGGGTCCTTGTGCATGAGTCGCAAAAACCCAGCTTGCAGGTGCAGCAGGTGGTCAGGAAGGCGAATGGGATGCTGGCCTTCATCGCGAGGAGGATTGAATATAAAAATAGGGAGGTCTTGCTGCAGCTGTATAGGGCATTGGTGAGGCCGCAGCTGGAGTACGGTGTGCAGTTTTGGGCGCCGCACCTGCGCAAAGATATTTTGGCCTTGGAGGGAGTGCAGAGGAGGTTTACTAGGCTGATACCGGAGTTAAGGGGATTGAGCTATGAGGAGAGGCTGAATGAACTAGGCTTGTACTCATTGGAGTTTAGAAGAATGAGGGGAGATCTCATTGAGACGTATAAGATGATGAATGGGATGGATAGGATAGAGGAGGAGAGACTCTTCCCGCTCAAAAAAGACAGTAGGACTAGGGGGCACAGCCTCAAGATAAAGGGGGGGGCGGTTTAGAACGGAGTTGAGGAGGAACTTCTTCACTCAAAGGGTGGTGAATCTCTGGAATTCTCTGCCCGTTGAAGTGGTGGAGGCTGCCACGCTAAATATTTTCAAGAAGCGGGTTGATGGGTTTTTGATAAGAGAGGAGATTAAGGGTTATGGGGAGAGGACGGGAAGGTGGAACTGAGCCACGACAGATCAGCCATGATCTTATTGAATGGCGGGGCAGGCTCGAAGGGCCAGATGGCCTACTCCTGCTCCTATTTCTTATGTTCTTACTTTGCATTCCCCATTGTAAAGATGAAAGAAGCTAAGCTTGCTTCATTACACTAGCATTTTCCACAACAATAGGTTAATAGTCATCATCAGACTTTTAAGTTCATATTTTTATCAAACTCAAATTTCGCCATCCACCTTGGTGAGATTTGAACACCAGAGCGTTGGTGGTGGCACAGTAGTTAGCATTGCTGCCTCACAGTGCCAGGTAACCGGGTTCAATTCCCAGCTTGGGTCACTGTCTGTGTGGAGTTTGCACACTCTCTCCACGTCTGCATCAGTTTCCTCGAGGTGCTCCAGTTTCCTCCCACAGTCCAAAAGACGCGCAGGTTAGATGCATTGGCCGTGCTAAATTCTCCCACAGGGTGCACAAACAGGTGCTGGAGTGTGGTCACTAGGGGAATTCCACAGTAACTTCATTGAGGTGTTAATGTAAATCCACTTGTGACACTGGCAAATAAACTAAACTTGACCGTGATGACAATTGTAAAAACCCACCTGGTTTTCTCGTCCTTTAGGGATAGAATCCTGCCGTCTTTACTTGGTCTATGTGTGGCTCCAGATCCACAGCAACACGTCTGTGGGGAGGGAATAGAGCCAATGTTTCGAATCTCGATGACCCTTCATCAGAGCAAAGAGCAAAGAAAATCAGAAGGGTTTACCGTGAACTAACATCAAACCACTCAGTTCAAGAGCAATCAGGAACAAGCACAAAATGTTGTAATTGCCAGGAAGGCAGAAACCACACAAAAGAATAACGGAACCTGGAGATATTTCCAAAGTAAACCCGACTGATTCAATACAAATTATTCCTTTATCTCAAGCGGTGACTCACTGCTGTTTTGTGAAGTTCACTCTTTCCAAATTGGCAACTGGGCTACAGAAGAATGCAAAATTTTAAAGGTGATTCATTGACAAGAAAAACAATTTGGACAATTCAGAGGCCATGAAAGGAGTAAGATAGTCCAGGCCTACCAGCTAAAGATACAAGGCAAATACACGCTCCACCCAAATACCGCACTGTGTGAATACCAGACCCACACAAATACCGCACTGTGTGAATACCTGACCCACCCAAATACCGCACTGTGTGTATACCTGACTCACCCAAATACCGCACTGTGTGAATACCAGACCCACACAAATACCGCACTGTGTGAATACCTGACCCACCCAAATACCGCACTGTGTGTATACCTGACTCACACAAATACCACACTGTGTGAATACCCGACCCACACAAATACCGCACTGTGTGTATACACAATTCACACAAATACCGCACTGTGTGTATACACAACCCACACAAATACCGCACTGTGTGAATACCAGACCCACCCAACTACCGCACTGTGTGAATACCAGACCCACACAAATACCACACTGTGTGAATACCCGACCCACACAAATACCGCACTGTGTGTATACACAATTCACACAAATACCGCACTGTGTGTATACACAAACCACACAAATACCGCAATGTGTGTATACACAAACCACACAAATACCGCACTGTGTGTATACACAATTCACACAAATACCGCACTGTGTGTATACACAAACCACACAAATACCGCAATGTGTGTATACACAACCCACACAAATACCGCACTGTGTGAATACCAGACCCACACAAATACCGCAATGTGTGTATACACAACCCACACAAATACCGCACTGTGTGTATACACAATCCACACAAATACCACACTGTGTGTATACACAATCCACACAAATACCGCACTGTGTGTATACACAACCCACACAAATACCGCATTGTGTGTATACACAACCCCACACAAATACCGCAATGTGTGTATACACAACCCACACAAATACCGCACTCTGTGAATACCAGACCCACACAAATACCGCAATGTGTGTATACACAACCCACACAAATACCGCACTGTGTGTATACACAATCCACACAAATACCACACTGTGTGTATACACAATCCACACAAATACCGCAATGTGTGTATACACAACCCACACAAATACCACACTGTGTGTATACACAATCCACACAAATACCGCAATGTGTGTATACACAACCCACACAAATACCGCATTGTGTGTATACACAACCCACACAAATACCGCAATGTGTGTATACACAAACCCACACAAATACCCGCACTGTGTGTATACCTGACTCACACAAATACCGCACGGTGTGTACACCTGACTCACACAAATACCGCACTGTGTATATTCACAACCCACACAAATACCGCACTGTGTGTATACACAACCCACACAAATACCACACTGTGTGAATACCAGACCCACACAAATACCACACTGTGTGTATACCTGACTAACACAAATACCGCACTGTGTGTATACACAACCCACACAAATACCGCACTGTGTGTATACCTGACTAACACAAATACCGCACTGTGTGTATACACAATCCACACAAATACCGCACTGTGTGAATACCAGACCCACAGAAATACCGCACTGTGTGTATACACAACCCACACAAATACCGCACTGTGTGTATACCTGACTAACACAAATACCGCACTGTGTGTATACACAACTCACACAAATACCACACTGTACACAATCCACACAAATACCGCACTGTGTGAATACCAGACCCACAGAAATACCGCACTGTGTGTATACACAATCCACACAAATACCGCACTGTGTGTATACACAATCCACACAACTACCGCACTGTGTGTATACACAACCCACACAAATACCGCACTGTGTGTATACCCGACCCACACAAATACCGCACTGTGTGTATACACAACCCACACAAATACCGCACTGTGTGTATACACAATCCACACAAATACCGCACTGTGTGTATACACAATCCACACAACTACCGCACTGTGTGTATACACAACCCACACAAATACCGCACTGTGTGTATACCCGACCCCACACAACTACCGCACTGTGTGTATACACAACCCACACAAATACCGCACTGTGTGTATACCCGACCCACACAAATACCGCACTGTGTGTATACACAACCCACACAAATACCGCACTGTGTGTATACACAACCCACACAAATACCGCACTGTGTGTATACCCGACCCACACAAATACCGCACTGTGTGTATACACAACCCACACAAATACCGCACTGTGCATCTGGAAGGAGAAGCGAGTGAATGTGCTTGGCAGTCGAATGAATGAGGTAAGTGTGTCATGTGGCAGCCTGTTTCGGAGAAAATGAGTGTTTTGTTGGATAGTGTGGCACATGGATGAAGGAGCAGGTGGGCTGGTGGGGGGGGAGTCATTCCCTTTGAGAAGGTTGAATTGATACATTGGTCTCGTGGTGGTGGCTTGTAGGTTAGTATTCGGGTGAGTGGGGTTTGGGTCAGATGCGTGATCGGGGGTCAAGGGGAGGAAATTGTGAGAGTGTGGGCCCCTCCTGTCCTTTCCCAAGACTTTGACAAGGATTTTTCTCCTAATCTTTCCTTGGAAACCACCCAGAGAAATCCCATTGTTCTGTTCAAATTCCCTCGCACTAACTCAGAGCTGGAGACACTGACAAAGTGCCCCAGGGAGCAGGAGAATTGCCCTCTGGAAGTTCAACATTCCAGGGAGGCCAACATGTCAGGATGTGGACCCCGGGTGGAATGGTTCCCCAACAATCCAGGGAACGAAAGACCCTGGCTCAATGAGATTGAAATTTGCAGCAGTGGATGAACATTGACAATGGCTGGGCAGAGTCACGGACCAGTGGGGAGTTGGTTTCATGAATGACACCTTATCTGTTAAGTAGACACGGCTGGGTTGATAGATCGCTGACAGGCTTCGGAAATAAACGCTGTTTCTCTCCAGTCTCCTGTTTCAGTGAATTTCTCAGTTTCTATCAGTGATTGGGTTTTGAATGTGGGCCCATTCAGCCGGCTGTTAATGTATCTTCCTTGTCTCCAGGACACCTGATATCTCCCTGAAGCCGGAACTTCTGTGACTTGGCAACGGATACTTGATCACACTCCACAGTTAGGGATGATTCTCCAGATTTGATTCAGATCTATTTCATTGATATTTCCTCTTTACTAAAACCCGTGAATAAATGAAACCAGGTACTCACGCATTCGAAAACCTAAAGGAACGTGGTCATTAACCCATGGCTTTATTGATTATCAGAACGTCGACTCAGGCTATAGGTTCACACACCCATCATAACTTAGTAAAAAGATAAAAGAAAGATTTGCAACTGGAAAGCTTCCGATAAGCTGCCTGGTATGGAGGGGAGATCCTATGAGGAGAGACTGAGGGATTTGGGTTGTTTTCGCTGGAAAGAAGGCGGCTAAGAGGGGATCTCATTGAAACATATAAGATGATTAGAGGTTTAGACAGGGTAGATAGTGATAGCCTTTTTCCTAGGATGGAGAAAGCTAGCACGAGGGGGCACGATTTTAAATTAAGGGGGGGTAGTTATAGGACAGATGTCAGGGGTAGGTTCTTTACCCAGAGGGTGGTGAGGGACTGGAATGCCCTGCCAGCTGCAGTTGTAAATGCACCTAGTTTGGGGGCGTTTAAAAGATCTGTGGATAGGTTTATGGATGAAAAGGGATTGGTTTAGGCTAGTGGGTCATTGCTTTGTAACTGGTCGGCGCAACATCGTGGGCCGAAGGGCCTGTTCTGCGCTGTAATGTTCTATGTTCTATGATAAGAGCAACGGATGTCCTTACAGACACAGAAAATTTTTGGAAGGGCCATCATTGCTGTAATGTCGGATTTTGATTTGCTTTGATTTGATTTATTATTGTCGTAAACTCCATAAGCTTTCGGGGCTTTGCCCCTTCGTCAGGCGAGTGGGGAGTCTCACCCGACGAAGGGCCAAAGCTTGTGGCGTTTGCTACCAAATAAACTTGTTGGACTTTAACCTGGCGTTGTGAGACTTCTTACTCAAGTTTCCTGGCAGGATTGGAAAGCAGAGATCAGGGCTGACACTGCGGTGCTGGACTGAGGCTGTGCTACACTGTCCTTTGGTGGAGATAATATGATTTGATTTGATTTATTATTATCACATGTATTAACATACAATGAAAAGTATCATTTCTTGCACTCTTTACAGTCAAAGCAGACCGCTGGTAGAGAAGGAAACGAGAGACTGCATGTATTTGTTAGAACACCGGTTAAACACTGCAGGGTTTAGATCTCTATCACTATCCCTCCCTCCTGCCTTAGTTAATCTAGAGCTGCGAGCTGCAGTTCATTGTTTCAATTTTTGAGGCAAAACAGCCTGTCTCAAAGTGAACAAATCTCATTGAAAGGGAAAGGAGGGAGAAAGCAGACTTGATTTCTGTGTCAGTGACAGCAGCTTGGTTATCTTCTAGTGGGAATCCGTAACAAGCACATTTTGTCACCATATGCACACTGTTTGGTTCTAATGCCAATGTTATTATGTTGTCCAAAGTGTTCATGTTACATCCTGTTTGAAGCCTTGTGCCTTTCTCGGTCTGATGATTTTTACATTCCCTTCAGTGGGGTTCTGCAGAAAACGTGTGCTGGGACCCCAACTGTTCACGTACATAAGAACATAATAAGAACATAAGAAATAGGAGCAGGAGGAGGCCATCTGGCCCTTCGAGCCTGCCCCGCCATTCAATAAGATCATGGCTGATCTGTCGTGGCTCAGTTCCACCTTCTCGCCCTCTCCCCATAACCCTTAATCCCCTCTCTCATCAAAAACCCATCAACCCGCTTCTTAAAAATATTTAGCGAGGCAGCCTCCACCACTTCAACGGGTAGAGAATTCCAGAGATTCACCACCCTTTGAGTGAAGAAGTTCCTCCTCAACTCTGTTCTAAACCGCCTCCCCTTTATCTTGAGGCTGTACCCCCTAGTCCTACTGTCTTTTTGAGCGGGAAGAGTCTCTCCACCTCTATCCTATCCATCCCATTCATCATCTTATACGTCTCAACGAGATCTCCCCTCATTCTTCTAAACTCTAACGAGTACAAGCCTAGTTTATTCAGCCTCTCCTCATAGCTCAACCCCCTCAACTCCGGTATCAGCCTAGTAAACCTCCTCTGCACTCCCTCCAAGGCCAAAATATCTTTGCGCAGGTGCGGCGCCCAAAACTGCACACAGTACTCCAGCTGCGGCCTCACCAATGCCCTATACAGCTGCAGCAAGACCTCCCTACTTTTATATTCAATCCCCTTCGCTATGAAGGCCAGCATCCCATTCGCCTTCCTGACCACCTGCTGCACCTGCAAGCTGGGTTTTTGCGACTCATGCACAAGGTCCCCGAGGTCCCTTTGCACCGTCGCCTGCTGCAGTGATATATTAATAATTTGGAAGAGGGAACTAAATGTATTATCTCCAAATTTGGTAGCACAAGCTTTCAGAGTGCTTCTCCTTCACCAGGTTGACTCACCTGATTTAGGACCAGTGTTTCAAAAGCTCATGATACTAAATAAATCTGTTGGACTTTAACCTGATGTTGTGAGGCTTCTTACTGTGCCCACCCCCAGTCCAATGCTGGCATCTCCACATCAAATTCATTTACAGAACATGGGTGTTGCTGGCTGGGCCAAGAATTATTGCCAATTGCTAATTTCCCTTGAGAAGGTAGTGGTGAGCTGCCTTCTTGAACCGCTGCAGTCCCTGAGGTGTAGGCACACCCACAGTGCTGTTAGGGAGGGAGCTCCAGGACTTTGACCCAGCGACAGTGAAGGAATAGCCTTTAGGGGTGGGCACGGTGGCACAGTGGTTAGCACTGTCGCCTCACAGCACCAGGGACCTGGGTTCGATTCCCAAACTTGGGTCACTGTCTGTGTGGAGTTTGCACATTCACCCCGTGTCTGCATGGGTTTCCTTCAGGGGCTCCAATTTCCTCCCACAGTCCAAAGATGTGCGAAGTAGGTTGATTGGCCGTGCTAAACTGACCCTAGTTTCGGGGGGATTATCAGGGTAAATATGTGGGGTTACAGGAATTGGGTGATGTGCAGATTTGATGGGCCAAATGGCCTCCTTCTGTACGGTAGAGGTTCTATGATTCTATGATAGCCGATTATATTTCCAAGAGTAGTATGTGTTTTTGAACAGAAATTCCAGGTGGTCGTGTTCCTACGCATTATCTGCACTTGTCCTCTCTCTCCAGGCACATGCCCTGAGAGACCCATCCATTGACTCTGTCTACACTTCCCACTGCCTCGGCAAAGCAGCCAGCATAATTAAGGACCCCACGCACCCCAGACATTCCCTCTTCCACCTTCTTCCATCGAGAAAAAGACACAAAATTCTGAGGTCACGTACCAACTGACTCAAGAACAGCTTCTTTTCGTGGTGAAAAACTGCAGCAGGCGACGGTGCAGAGGGACCTTGGGGTCCTTGTGCATGAGTCGCAAAAACCCAGCTTGCAGGTGCAGCAGGTGGTCAGGAAGGCGAATGGGATGCTGGCCTTCATAGCGAGGAGGATTGAATATAAAACTAGGGAGGTCTTGCTGCAACTGTATAGGGCATTGGTGAGGCCGCAGCTGGAGTACTGTGTGCAGTTTTGGGCGCCGCACCTGCGCAAAGATATTTTGGCCTTGGAGGGAGTGCAGAGGAGGTTTACTAGGCTGATACCGGAGTTGAGGAGGTTGAGCTATGAGGAGAGGCTGAATAAACTAGGTTTGTACTCGTTAGAGTTTAGAAGAATGAGGGGAGATCTCATTGAGACGTATAAGATGATGAATGGGATGGATAGGATAGAGGTGGAGAGACTCTTCCCGCTCAGAAAAGACAGTAGGACTAGGGGGCACAGCCTCAAGATAAAGGGGAGGCGGTTTAGAACAGAGTTGAGGAGGAACTTCTTCACTCAAAGGGTGGTGAATCTCTGGAATTCTCTGCCCGTTGAAGTGGTGGAGGCTGCCTCGCTCAATATTTTTAAGATGCAGGTTGATAGGTTTTTGATAAGAGAGGGATTAAGGGTTATGGGGAGAGGGCGGGAAGGTGGAACTGAGCCACGACAGATCATCCATGATCTTATTGAATGGCGGGGCAAGCTCGAGGGGCTAGATGGCCTACTCCTGCTCCTGTTTCTTATGTTCTTATGTACTTCCCTGCTGCCATCAGACTTTTGAGTGGACATTAAGGGTTATGGGGAGAGGGCGGGAAAGTGGAGCTGAGTCACGACAGATCAGCCATGATCTTATTGAATGGCGGGGCAGGCTCGAAGGGCTGGTTGGCCTACTTCTGCTCCTATTTCTTCTGTTCTTATGTTCTTACATCGCATTAAGTTGATCTTTCTCTACACCCTAGTTATGACTTTAACACTACATTCTGTACTCTCTCATTTCCTTCTCTATGAACGGAATGTTTTGTCTGTATAGAGCATAAGGAACAATACTTCCCGCTGTATAGAACATAGAGCACTACAGCACAAACAGGCCCTTCGGCCCACAAGTTGCGTCGATCATATCCATACCTACCAGGCCATAGAACTATCTGTAACTCCCAATCCCATTAGATCCCATGCACTCATCCAGAAGTCTTTTAAAAAAACCCCAGCGAGTTCGCTTCTACCACCACTGACGGCAGCCGATTCCACTCACTCACCACCCTCTGAGTGAAAAACTTACCCCTAACATGTTAATTCATGTGACAATAATAAATCAAATCAACGTGTATCGTGGATAGGACGTATAATGAGGTGGTCACACCACAGGCTCAGACTCCGCAGGCAGGAAGGGAGTGGGTGACCACCAGACGGAGCAAGAGAGATAGGCAAGCAGTGCAGGAATCGCCTGTGGTCAGTCCCCTGTAAAACAGATATAATGTTTTGGATACTGTTGAGGGGAATGATCTCTCAGGTGGTAACAGTGGCACCCAAATTCAGAGCACAATTTTTGGCTCTGCTGAAGAAGGGAAGAGTTAAAAGTGTGGAATATGATAGTTGCAGGGAATCCAATTGTAAAAGGAATAAATAGAACATAGAACATAGAACATTACAGCACAAACAGGCCCTTCGGCCCTCGAGTTGCGCCGATCACATCAACCCCACCAATCTATAGACCTATCTATAACCCCCAATCCCATTAAACCCCATATACTCATCCAGAAGTCTTTTAAAAGACCCCAGCGAGTTCGCCTCCACCACCGACGACGGCAGCCGATTCCATTCACTCACCACCCTCTGAGTGAAAAACTTACCCCTAACATCATCTCTGTACTTCCCTCCCCGCACCTTAAATCTGTGTCCTCTCGTAGCGACCATTTCAACCCAGGGAAATAGCCTCTGAGAGTCCACCCTATCTATTCCTCTCAACATTTTATAAACTTCTATCAGGTCGCCTCTCAACCTTCGCCTCTCCAGGGAAAAGAGTCCCAGCTCCCTCAACCTATCTTCATAAGGCATGCCTCCCAGTCCAGGCAACATCCTTGTAAATCTCCTCTGCACCCTTTCAATAGCTTCTACGTCTTTCCTATAGTGAGGCGACCAGAACTGCGCACAGTACTCCAAATGAGGCCTGACGAGGGTCCTGTAAAGTTGCAGCATTACCTCCCGACTCCTAAACTCAATCCCTCAATTAATGAAGGCCAGTACACCATACGCCTTCTTGACCACCTCCTCCACCTGCGAGGCCGATTTAAGAGTCCTGTGAACCCGGACCCCGAGATCCTTCTGCTCTTCAACGCTACTAAGACTCCTGCCCTTGATAGTGTACTCGTTCATCCCGTTGGTTCTGCTGAAATGGACGACTACACATTTATCCGCGTTGAACTCCATCTGCCACTTCTCCGCCCATTCCTGCATCCTATCTATGTCCTGCTGCAACTTTTGACATCCTTCCAGACCATCCACAACACCGCCGACCTTCGTGTCATCAGCGAACTTGCTAACCCATCCCTCCACTTCCTCATCCAGGTCATTTATGAAAATGACAAACAGCAAGGGTCCCAGAACAGATCCCTGGGGCACCCTACTGGTGACTGACCTCCATTCCGAAAAAGACCCATCCACAACCACTCTCTGCCTTCTGCAGGCAAGCCAGTTCTGGATCCACAAGGCCAAAGGCCCTTGGATCCCATGCCCTCTCACCTTCTCAAGAAGTCTTGCATGGGGGGCCTTATCAAAAGCCTTGCTGAAGTCCATGTACACTACGTCCACGGCACTTCCTTCGTCAATGACATTTCTGTGGCCGCAAACAAGACTCCAAGAAGGATGCAAGGTTGGGTGGGAGGGTGAGCTGTGAGGAGGATGCAGAGATGCTTCGGTGTGATTTGGACAGGCTGAGTGTGTGGGTATCTGTGAGGTAGATGCAGTATAATGTGGATAAACGTGAGGTTATCCACTTTGGTAGCAATAACAGTGAGACAGAAAAATAATCACAAGAACTGAAGTGATTCAAAAAGGCAGCTCACCGTCACCTTCTCAGGCGCAAGGAGTGACACTCACACCCCAGGGAGGAATCCTGAATCGTAACCCTGTCACCCAGGAAACACATGGACAAGATCTGAAACTGGTCTTGAATCGCTGAGGTTGTGTTCCTACCTTCTAACCTCCTCTCTCAGTTCTCTATTATTCCAATCAGTGTCTCTATCCTTCAATTTAATACACTGTGCCCCCCTGGATAGTGTGTTGATCCAATTTTTTCCCTTTTGAAATGAGATGTTTATACTGAATATTTGATGCACTCTGCAAACATCAGGCAACAGCACAGAGAAACATTTCTACAGCATTAAATCATCTTGAGGTTCATTTCAGAACCAGTAAAACATTTCCATGGAAATAAAAAGATCCGATGCATAATGTATGATGAACAATAAGAAACCTCCTTCTTACCTGCTGTCTCTGCCTTTGCTTCCACAGAGCAGGAGAAGAATGCTGCTTTTGCTAAAGCAGTTTTAAGCTTTTTAAAAGTTATTTATCATTGCCACAAGTAGGCTTACGTTAACACTGCGATGAAGTTCCTGTGAAAATCCCCTATTCGCCACACTCTAGCGCCTTTTTGGGTACACTGAGGGAGGATTTAGCACGGCCAATGCACCTAACCCGCACGTCTTTCAGACTGTGGGAGGAAACCAGAGCACCCGGAGGAAACCCACGCAGACACGTGGAAAATGTGCAGATTCCCCTCAGACGGTGACCCAAGCCAGGAATCGAACCCGGGTCCCTGGTGCTTGTATGGCAGCAGTGCCAATCTTTAGGCATCTTCATGCAAAACCTGACTGAGAGTACACTGAACATCAGCGAGCCCCACTCACCCATTATCCACCACACCAACTGACCGACACTGACCCCCCGTGTGACAAAGTCTTCCTTATTAAAACTCTCATTCACCTTTTCGCATCCCTCCATGGTCTCAATCCTTCCCTATCACTATTTAGGGTAGTATGGTGGCTCAGTGGTCAGCACTGCTGCCTCACAGTGCCAGGGGCCCAGGTTCAATTCCGGCTCCCGGTCACTGTCTGTGTGGAGTTTACACTTTGTCTCCATGGGCTTTCTCTGGATGATTTTGATTTGATTTATTATTGTCACGCGCATTAGCATACAGTGAAAAGTATTGTTTCCTGCGCGCTAAACAGACAAAGCATACTGTTCGTAGAGAAGGAAAGGAAAGAGTCCAGAATGTAATGTTACAGTCACAGCTAGGGTGTTGAGAAAGATCAACTTAATGCGAGGTAGGTCCATTCAAAAGAATGACAGCAGCAGGGAAGAAGCTGTTCTTGAGTTGGGTTGATACGTGACCTCAGACTTTTGTATCTTGTTCCCGACAGAATAAGGTGGAAGAGAAAATGTCCGGGGTGAGTGGGCTCCTTGATTATGCTGGCTGCTTTTCCGAGGCAGTGGGAAGTGTAGACGGAGTCAATGGATGGGAGGCTGGTTTGTGTGATGGATTGGGCTACACTCATGACCTTTTGTAGTCTCCTCCCACAATCCAAAGATGTGCAGGTTAGGTGGATCGGCCATGGTAAATGTATGGGGTTACGGGGCTAGGGCAGGGCGGACAGCCTGGGTCAGATATTCTGCCAGAGAGTCGGTACAGACTCAATGGGCTGAGTGGCCTCTTCTGCACTGTTGGAATTCTACACTACGATTTCTGTACAAACTGCCAACCCCAGAGCCTCCTCAGCTCTCTACACTCCAATTATGGCCTCAAGCATCCCAAATTTTAATCACTCTGCCAATGTTTTCAATTGTCTGGGTCCTAGGCTCTGGAATTCCCATCCTGAACTTCTCTGGCTCTCTCTCCTCCTTTCAGACACTCCTTAAAACCTTCCTCTTTGACCATGCCTTTGGACACCTGATCTAATATTCCCTTATGGCACAGTGGGAATCTCCCTCTGCTAAAGGCTCCAAATGGGTGTAAAAAAATTATCAAACTCCCCCTTTACTCTGAATTCCTAATTTCCCCAATCCTTGTTTAAAATGTCCTCATTGTGTTCCCAGCTCCCTCCATTCCCATTTCACTCTTGCACTCACAGTCGTATTTCAGAGTAATGGTTCACACCTGGCCAGATTATGGACTCAATATAATTTTTTTCTTGAATTTTGTCACAGCAGGTGAAATTTCAGTCTCAGATTCAAGCACTTGAATTATTTTTTCAATTCTTTTCAGGGATGTGAGCGTTTGTGACCCCATCCCAAATTGCCCTTGGGGAGGTGATGGTGAATAGCCTTCTTGAACTGCTGCAGTCCTGAGGTGCAAGTCCACCCACAGTGCTACAAAGAACAAAGAACAATCCAGCACGGGAAACAGGCCCTTCGGCCCAACGAGCCCGCGCCGCCACATCACCCTACACCTATTCTACCCTGCGTGTCTACGAATGGAACCCTACTCAATCAGATTCAGGGAAGAAATTGTGTCAATTTGGTAAAAAACCAATCAGCCTGAGAGCACATTTTTGGGGTGTGGGAGGAAACCGGAGCGCCCGGAGGAAACCCACGCAACCACAGGGAGAATGCGCAAACTCCCACAGACACAGGCCCAAATCCATGTGCCTGCACAGCCAGCAGTGCTAGTCACTGAGCTGTTGCGGCGCCCATCTACCGGTCCAGGATCAAGCACACACACCGACATGAAGTACTAGGCCACTCCTGGAACTTCCAAGAGCAGCCCACGCACGACCTGCCGTGTGAATGCCCCTCGTTTGACACGAGGTGGACCTCCACCTGTGGAATAAAGACAAAAATATTAATCTTACAGCCTGCCTTTCCGGTGTCTCCCGAGGTCTGTTAGGGACGGACTTCCAGGATTTTGACCAGTGACAGGGAAGGAACAGCAAAGTATGTTTCCAGTCAGGATGGTGATTTGATTTGATTTGATTTGATTTATTATTGTCACATGTATTAACATACAGTTAAAAGTACTGTTTTTTGTGCACCGTACAGACAAAACATACCACTCATAGAGAAGGGAACAAGAGAGTCCAGGATGTAGTGTTACAGTCATAACTCGGGTTGTAGAGAAAGATCAACTTAATGTGAGGTAAGTCCTTTCAAAAGTCTGACAGCAGCAGGGAAGAAGCTGTCCTTGAGTCAGTTGGTATGCGACCTCAGACTTTTGTATCTTTTTCCTGACAGAATAATGTGGAAGAGAGAATGTCCGGGGTGTGTGGGCTCCTTAATTATGCTGGCTGCTTTGCCAAGGCAGTGGGAAGTGTGGACAGAGTCAATGGATGGGAGGTTAGTTTGCGTGATGGATTGAGCTACATTCACGACCTTTTGTAGTTCCTTGCAGTCTTGGGCAGAGCAGGAGCCCATACCAAGCTGTGATACAACCAGAAAGAATGTTTTCTATGGTGCATCTGTAAAGGTTGGTGAGAGTCATAGCTGACAGGCCAAATTTCCTTAGTCTTCTGAGTAACTTGGAGGGGAACCTCCAGATGGTGATGTGTCTGTTGTCTTTGTCCTTCTGGATGGTAGTGGTTGTGGGTTTGGAAGGTGTAGTCACAGTTGCCTTCGTGAGTTGCTGCAGTGCATCTGGTAGATGGTACACACGGCTTCTACTGTGCACTGTGGCTGGAGGGAGTTAATGTTTAAGATGGTGAATGGGGTGCCAATCAAGTGGATGCTTTGCCCTGGATGGTGTTGAGCTTCTTGACGTGGCGGCTTTGAAGAGAGTACAGAAAAGGTTTACCAGGATGTTGCCTGGTATGGAGGGTATTAGCTATGAAGAGAGATTGGGTAAACTGGGGTTGTTCTCCCTGGAAAGACGGAGGATAAGGGGTGACCTAATAGAGGTGTATAAAACTATGAAGGGTATAGAACCAGCATAGAACCCTACAGTGCAGAAACAGGCCCTTCGGCCCATCGAGTCTGCACCGAACACAATCCCACCCCGACCCTATCCCCATATCCCTACACATTTACCTGCTAATCCCTCTAACCGACACATCCCAGGACACTAAGGGGCAATTTTAGCATAGCCAATGAACCTAACCCACACATCTTTGGACTGTGGGAGGAAACCGGAGCACCCGGAGAAAACCCACGCAGACACGAGGAGAATGTGCAAACTTCACACAGGCAGTGACCCGAGCCGGGAATCGAACCCAGGACCCTGGAGCTGTGAAGCAGCAGTGCTAACCACTGTGCTACCGTGCCGCCCCACGGGTATAGATAGGGTGAACAGTGGGAAGCTTTTCCCAGGTCAGAGGTGACGATCATGAGGGGTCACGGGCTCAAGGTGAGGGGGACAAGATTTAACACAGATGTCACGGGGAACATATTTTACACAGAGGGCGGTGGGGGCCTGGAATGCACTGCCAATCATGGTGGTTGAGGCGGACATGCTGGGATTGTTTAAGGCTTTTCTAGATAGTCACATAAACAGACTGGGAATAGAGGGATACAAACCAATGATCTAGTTGGGCGCATGAGCGGCGCAGGCTTGGAGGGCCGAAGGGCCTGTTTCTGTGCTGTACTGTTCTTTGTTCTTTATTCTTGAGTGTTGTTGGAGCTGCACCCATTCAGGCAAGTGGGGAGTATTCCATCACACTCCTGACTTGTGCCTTGGGGAGTCAGGAGGTGAGTTACTTACATGGAGTGGGACAGCTTGATCTTGGGATTGGACGTAGCTTGGCACAACATTGAGGGCCGAAGGGCCTGTACTGTGCTGTAATGTTCTATGATCTACTTGCCTCAGGATGCCGAGCCTCTGAACTGACATTAGTTGATCCAGTTCAGGTTCTGGTCAATGGTAACCCCTGGGATGTTGATAGTGGAGGATTCAGTAGATACCAAGAGGGCGATGGTTAGATTCTCTCTTTTTGGTGATGGTCATTGCCAGGCACTTGTGTGGCATGAGTGTTGTCCAGACCTTGCTGCGTCTGGGCACGGAGTCAGTGTTGCACTGAGTGAGCTCAAAATGATAATAACTGGTCCTTCCGCACCCTTGCTCAGGGTATTTCTGGTGGGTGTTCCTGTCAATATACTGGTCAAGTTGTCGTCACTCTGGGAGTGCCCTTTAGCTCATTTGCTGTTTAACCTCACCACCTCATTCAAACTCTCCAACGCTCGGGAGTATCTCCAGGAATCTTTTTCTAACTTGACACCACGTCTGTTTGTACTGAGCAAAAGCAATAAATCAATAAACCGCATTCTTTTATACCCCTGGCTCTTTCTGCTGCCGTCGGAACACAATGTGCAGGCCCCCATTTGAATATCCCAAAGCCGATCGTTTTATCTGGTGTTCCGAAAGGTGCATCCTGCGCCAGACAAAGATTTCCCTTCTGTGTCGGAGGGAGACGGGACCCAGAACAAAAGGCGTTTTGCTCTGGAATGTGGGGGGGACAGCCAGAGGTGGCATTGCCCAACCCCCTGCAAACCCGGGAAAGGTCATTAACAAAGGGCCCGTGCGCCTCTGGCATTTCCAAAGCGAAAGGAACCCATCAAAAGGAAGTCAGACGGAGAGCAAACACCCGAGGGAGTTTGCAATCTCTTTGATTTCTCTCGAACTGAAACATACACCTAGCTCGTTTGATCCTCTTCCCGCGTGTGTCCTCAAACCATCGCCACGATGGATCAAGGGAGCGGCGAAACTTTGAAAGCTCACAGACTGATGGAACGACGGTATAAACGAAGGAAAATTAGCTGTGAATAATCATCTGATTATTGTTGAGGATATGGAAAGAGTGGCAGGGAGTCTCTGATCTCGGCTGATTTGCCATTCAGTTCCGCCCAATCCCTCTCGGTGTCTGCACAGCTCAGTGGTTTACCTCTCGTGCACAAGGTTGTGGGTTCAAATCCCCCTCGAGGGAGTTAAACAAAGAGTCTGATGCTCCAGTACAATGCTGCGGGAGTCTGACCCTGAGTCTCAGTTGTGAGAGCAAGCTGACTGCCTCTCCACCTCCCCCCAGGTAGCAATGTAAAGAAACCTATGGCTCTATTTCTAAGTGGAGCAGGGCCTTTTATCTCCAGTTTCCCAGGGCCATGACTTGCGTCTCCTTGCTAAGATTATCTGGTCATTATTACACCGCTGTTTGCGGGGCGTTTGACTGCATTGTTTCCAACATCACAACAGTGACTGTATTTCAAGGCACACTTCCCTGAGTGTGATGTGCTATGGGACTGAAGCTGTACAATAAGCTGGATAAATGGAAGTTCCTTCTAGTTATGAACAGATCTATTCTGCTTCCCTGTTATCAGGTTCCCTGCACCAGTCCGTATGAACACGTGAATTAGGGGTAGGAGTAGGTTACTTGGCCCATTGAACCTGCTCTGCCATTCAGAAGACTAAGAAAATTTGACACGTCCGCTACGACTCTCACCAACTTTTACAGATGCGCCATAGAAAGCATCCTTTCTGGTTGTATCACAGCTCGGTCTGGGCTCCTGCTCTGCCTAAGACCGCAAGGAACTACAAAAGGTTGTGAATGTAGCCCCAATCCATCACACAAACCAGCCTCCCATCCACTGACTACTGTCTACACTTCCCGCTGCCTCGGGCAAAGCAGCCAGCATAATTAAGGACCCCACGCACCCCAGACATTCTCTTTTCCACCCTCTTCCTTCAGGAAAAAGATACAAAAGTCTGAGGACACGTACCAACCGACTCAAGAACAGCTTCTTCCCTGGTGTAGTCAGACTTTTGAATGAACCTCACTCGCATTAAATTGATCTTTCTCTACACCCTAGCTGTGACTGTAACACTACATTCTGCACCCTCAGGTTTCCTTCTCTATGAACAGCGTGCTTTGTTTGTATAGCAGGCAAGAAACAATACTTTTCACTGTATGTTAATACATGTGACAATAATAAATCAAATCAAATCTATAAGAACATGACTGATTGTAACCTCAACTCCACATTCCCACCTATCCCCAATAACCTTTCACCCCCTTGTTAACCAGGAATCCATCTAGCTCTCCCTTAAAAATATTCAAAGATTCTGCATCCACTGCCTTTTGAAGAAGAGAGATCCAGAGACTCACCACATCTTGTTGAAGTTGTACAAGACATTGGTAAAGCCACACTTGGAATACTGTGTGCGGTTCTGGTCACCCTATTATGGAAAGGATATTATTAAACTGGAAAGAGTGTAGAAAAGATTTACGAGGATGCTACCGGGACTTGATGGATTGAGTTATAAGGAGAGGTTGGATAGACTGGGACTCTTTTTCTCTGGAGCGTAGGAGGCTTAGAGGCGATCCTATAGAGACCAATAAAATAATGAAGGGCGCACATTAGGTAGATTGTCAATATCTTTTCCCAAATGTAGTGGAGTCTGGAACTGAAGGGCTTAAGTTTAGGGTGAGAAGGAAGAGATACAAAAGGTTCCAGAGGGGCAATTTTTTCACACGGGTGGGGGGGGGGGGGTGAGTGCCTGGAACCAGCTGCCAGAGGAAGTAGTAGAGGTGGGTACAATTTTAAAAAGCATTTAGACAGTTACATGGGTAAGAATAGTAGGGATATGGGCCAAATGCAGGCAATTGGGACGAGCTGAGTGGTTAAAAAAAGGGCCATGATGTGGGTATGCCGGCGTTGTTTAGTTGTCGGTACACTTCTTTACAGTAATCCGTTCTGTTCAGTATGACGATGGCCCCTCCTTTGCCCGCTGGTTTGATGACAATGTTGCGGTTTGTCTTGAGAGCGTGGATGGCGTTGCGTTGTGCTTGGGTGATGTTCGGGGCTGTCTTGTGAGTGCGGCTGATGAATCTGGTGTTAACGCACCTCCTGATGGTTTGGGCATACAAGTCCAGTCGAGGGCAGCGGCCTTCCGGAGGAGTCCAATTGGATTCCTTCCTCTTGGGCTGTTGCACTGCGGATCTCTCTGTCGGCTGTTCTGGTTCATCGACTGTCTCATTGTGTTCGTTGCTGGCCTCTTAGTGGTCACGGGCATTCAGCCTCTGACCTTCGGGTAAGCATTCTCCAAGGTGGCCTTCACGACACACGACAGCGCAGAGTCGCTGAACAGAGACTGATAGCCAAGTTCCGCACACATGAGGACGGTCTCAACAGGGATCTTGGGTTCATGTCGCACTATGTGTAACCCCCGTGACTTGCCTGGGTTTGCAAAACCTCACTCACTGTACTGTCTGGAGACAATACACATCTCTTTAAACTGTGGTCAGTGCTCCTTCCACTCACATTATCAGCCACTTCAGGTCTCGAACAGCAGGTTAGGTGTAAGGATTCGCATTCTAATCAGTAATCTCTAAACTGTCTGTGCTTTATATGCTCTGTCTGAGGCCAGAACTCTCCATTCACCTGACGAAGAGGCTAACCCCGAAAGCTTGTGAGTATATTATCAAATAAATAGGTTGGACTAAAACCTGGTGTTGTCAGACTTTTTACTAAAAAAAGGGCAGCATGGACAAGTTGGGCCGAAGGGCCTGTTTCCATGCTGTAAACCTCCATGACTCTATGATCCTCTGAGAGAAAAGTAAATTCCCGTCACCTCCATTTTAAATGAGTGAATCCCTTATTCTTAAACAATGACCCCAGTTTTAGATTCTCCCAGAAGACGAAACATTCTCTCCACATTCACCCTGTCAATCCCCTCAGAATCTTTGTTCTTTGTTCTTTGTTCTTTGTTTGTCCCAATCAAGTTGCTCCTTACTCCTCTGAACATTAGTGGGTACAAACCTAACTTCTTCAACCTGCCCTCATAAGATAGTCCATCCATTATTCATTATTTTTTAGATTGATTTGTGGGACATGGGTGTCGCTGCCCATCCCTAGTTGCCCGAGGACAGTCGAGAGTCAACCACATCGCTGTGGCTCTGGAGTCCCATGTAGGCCAGACCAGGGTAAGGAAGGAGATTTCCTTCCCTAAAGGACATTAGTGAACCAGAAGGGTTTTTTTTTTCCCGACAATCAACAACGGTTTCAAGGTAACTTCTTAATTCCAGATATTTTCTTATTGAATTCAAATTTCACCAGCTGCTGTGGCGGGATTCGAACCCGGGTCCCCAGGAACATTAGCTGAGTTTCTGGATGAATAGCCTGGCGATAATACCACTAGGCTATCACCTCCCCATTCCTGGTATTAAACTAGTAAACTAGCAAACTTGGGTGGCACAGTGGTTGGCACCAGAGCCCTGGGTTCAATCCCTGTTTTGGGTCACTGTCTGTGTGTGGAGTTTGCACATTCTCCCCATGCCTGCATGGGTTCCATCCGGTTTCCTCCCACAGTCTGAAAGACACGCTGGTTAGACGCATTGAACAGGCGCCAAAGTGTAGCGACTGGGGGAATTTCACAGTAACTTCATTGTCGTGTTAATGTAAGCCTTACTTGTGACTGGTAAATAAACTTTTACTTTTAACCCTTTTCTGAGCTGCTTCTAACGTGTTTACATCTTTCCCTGAATAAGCAGATTAATTCTGTGCACAATACTCCAGTTGTCCTCTCACCAATGTCCTTCACAACTGAAACATATCTAATGTATGATGTTTGGTTTGAGCTGTGTTAGCCGGTGTCAAACCAACGTGGCAGCAAAGGTGTTATAATTGTTCAGCAGGATAGGAAGGGCCACAGGTAATACCCAATCCGAGTGACTGCTTCAGGACACTGTCCAGTGACAGCTGTTGTGAAGTGTGAACTAGATTTCTCATGGGTAACCGCAGCACCATCCGGATAGAAATGGAAGAGAAAAGTTCAGGGATTTTTCAATGTGTATGACGCCCCACTGGGCGTTCACGCCTTCCCATGATCCTTCACACTGTGTGAGTTTCCATTGGTCCAGATCAGGTCTTGACCACAAAACTGGCCCAAATTGCACTTCTTAAATTCTGCCAATGGCATTGACTCGGGCAAGCTCTTCATATTGCGTTCATTCCTGAGGTACATGAACATGGTTTCAAAGATATTTCATACCAAAAGAATTGTTGATTGAATAGGAAACTGACTTGTATTTGGCTATTTGAAATCTCCCTCTTGATGTCCAAGGAATGTCAAAACACTTGAGGAGCTCCCATTCACTGCCAATTCTGGATTTAAGCCCTCAATTACACTTCCAGGAGTCAAGTGAAATATGTTATTTAAGCACCCCACCCCCTCCCCCCATCCTTTCCAAGGACACCCCACTATCCATTCCAATTAAAATGTCAGTGGGCACATGTGTACTGAGCAGATTAGAAACACATTGCGCACAATTCACTTCTTAAACCCACATCTGGACCAGGCATTCCCCCACCATCTCCAACCCGAGCCTCTCCTACAAAGTCAAACTCCTGGAGCTCCCTCCCTAACAGCACAGTGGATGTACCTACACCACATGGACTGCAGCGGGTTCAAGAAGGCAGCTCACCATCACCTTCTCAAGGGGCAGGTAGGGATGGGCATAGAACATAGAACATAGAACATTACAGCACAAACAGGCCCTTCGGCCCTCGAGTTGCGCCGATCACATGTGCTGGCCTAACCAGTGACACTCCCATTCCATTAAAAACTCATGGGGAGTACGGCCCAGAGGATCATACAACACAGAAGGTGGCCATTTGGCCCATCATTCCTGTGCTGAATTGAATCTTGAAGTGAATGAAGGAAGACAAAGGGCAGAATCTTCTGCAATGAAGGTTGCGTTTGTTGGTGGATGTGACTGTGCAAGTGATTCCTGCTGGGCGGAGGTGAGTATGAGTGGGGTGACTGAACAAATACCCTTTACTTGTGTATCTGCGTGGAGCAGAGTGAATCTTGTGCGGGGTTGGGGAGGGGGGGTTGCTGCGGCAGTTGAGAAGTCAACCTCCCAACATTACTTCCTGGGCTCAAAAATTCAGGTGCCATATTTAAAGGACATCCAGATGGTTTCCACCACCGCCGCCCACCCCCCCCCACCACTCCCACCACCACCCCCACCATCACCACCTCCCACGACCCCACCCCACCCCACCCACTGTCTTCACCTCCTGCATTCACACAGCTCGAGCCATTGGCACCCAATCTGACTGAAGGCCTGGGAGCAGTCCATGAGAAGGCAAGATGTCAGATGAGGAATGGTTGAGGACTCTGGGCCCCATTGGAGTTTAGGAAGGTGGGAGGGGGATCTTGAAACTTGCAGGATACTGCGAGGCCTAGATAGAGTACTCGTGGAGAGGATGCTTCCAGGGAAAACTGGTAGGGAAAACTGGTAGGAAAAACTAGATATGGAGATGCTGGCATTGAACTGGGGTAAACACAGTAAGAAGTCTGACAACACCAGGTTTAAGTCCAACTAAACCAGGAAAAACTAGAACCCGAGGGCACAACCTCAGGCTAAAGGAACGATCCTTTAAAACAGAGATGAGGAGGAACTTCTTCAGGTGGAGAGTGGTGAATCTGTGGAACCCTTTGCCACACTAGGTTCATAGAAATCATAGAAACCTACAGTGCCAAAAGAGGCAATTTGGCCCATTGAGTCTGCACTGAGCACAATCCCACCCAGGTCCTACCCCATATCCCTACACATCTACCCACTACTTCCTCTAAGCTACACATCTCGGGACACTAAGGGGCAATTTTTAGCTTGGCCAATCAACCTAACCCGTACATCTTTGGACTGTGGGAGGAAATCGGAGCAACCAGAGGAAACCCATGCAGGCACAAGGAGAATGTGCAAGTTCCACACAGACAGTGACCCGAGCTGGGAATCAAACCCAGGTCCCTGGAGCTGTGAAGCAGCAGTGCTAACCACTGTGCTACCGTGCCGCCTTAGGTCATGAAGGCCAAATCATTGAGTGTCTTTAAGACAGAGATGGATAGGTTCTTGATTAATAAGGGTAATGAGGAAAAGGCAGGAGAATGGGGATGAGAAAAATATCAGCCATGATTGAATGGCAGTGCAGACTGGATGGGCCGAGTGGCCTAATTCTGCTCCTAATTCTGGTCTTCTGGTCTTGTGTGCAAGCCCATTAGGTACGGTAGATAAGGCTGGGCATTCTAGTTTCCTATAGATGGGGAGCGTCTTCTAGCGAGGCGACCTTTTAAAGAGAATGCATGAGATGGTAATGCGTGTGAGATAGCCCAGGAACCATAGAATCAGACAATGCGGAACAGGTCCCTCAGCCCATTGATTCTGCATCCATGTGTGAGAAACACCTGACCTCCCATTTAATCCCATTCCCACCTTGCTCATTGGGAAATTCAAACCGAAATTCCAAGGAAAAAAATTCCGACAGCTCATCCCGAGGGAAACACGCCTTTCTGCAGCTTGTATCCCACCCACTACGTTTCCCATGGCGGATGTGAGAGGAAAATTCCTCCCAAAAAACATCATGGGAAAGAGGGAATTGCAACATTAAGGAGAGCTGGACCTTGTGGGATTCAGTGTGATGCTGTGTTAACAGAAACATGATCAGAATCTGAGCAAGGTTCAGGTTACCTGGTCCCTGGTCACCATGGTGATGAGCTGTAGTTTTGTTGAATCATTTACTTTGTGACGTAAAACCCAATCACTGAACGCAACAGCCTTCGAGGTGAAGACACTTAGTCATCCTGACGCTACCAAAACCCACCTGCGTTAGTGGAGGGAGGAGGAGTTGTTTGTAGACACAGGCATTTCGCTCAGGTGGAAATGGAGCTAGCACACTCCTCACAGAAACTGTGATGTAACTGCTGGTGATAAAGTAAGGAGCACTTAGCAAAAGGAAGCTGACATTTTTGTATCACTGTGCCTGATTACCTGCTACCCTCCAAAAGCTGGACTTTACCTGGCTTCTCATATCCCTCATTGCACAAAGTCTCATTCACCCACTAACTCTGTGGCCTGCTCTGCAATGTTGGCACTCTGTCAAACAAGGCCTTTATTGTAAGATTTTCAATTTGCTTTTGTATCCCTTCATGGTTTTACCTCTCTATCTCCTCCAGCTTTTACAACCCTCCCTAATTCTGTTACCTCCTCCAGCTCTAAACCCCTCCTCTAGCCCTACACTCCTCCCTATCTCTGTAACCTCCTCCAGCCCTACACCCCTGCCTATCGCTGTAACCGTCTCCAGAAGGTTAGAGACAGTCAGCATGGTTTTGTAGCGGGTAGGTTGTGCCTTACTAACCTTATCGAGTTCTTTGAGAAAGTGACCAAAGAGGTGGATAGGGGTAAGGCAGTTGATGTGGTGTATATGGATTTTAGCAAGGCGTTTGATAAGGTTCACCATGGTAGGCTTCTGCAGAAAATGCAGATGTATGGGATTGGGGGTGATCTAGGTAATTGGATCAGGAATTGGCTAGCAGATAGCACGTTTCCCCTTAGACTTAAGTCTAAGTCCCCATCTTAGACTTAGATGGAGTCTAAGAATAGACTCCATCCCCAGTTCTAAGTCTGTGGATAGGTTTATGGATGAAAAGGGATTGGTTTAGGTTAGTGGGTCATTGTTTTTGTAACTGGTCGGCGCAACATCGTGGGCCGAAGGGCCTGTTCTGCGCTGTAATGTTCTATGTTCTATGTTAAGAATAAGGTAGACAGTTTTGGGCTGAGATTATCAGGTAACAGAGGGAGGTAGAGAGGGTGGAGAGATTTCAGGAGCGGATTCAGCACCGATTCTCTTGACAGAGCATCCGAGCCAGCCCCTATCCCCGAAACCCCAAGTATTTACCCCACTAACTCCCATAACCTACACATCTTGAGACGCTACAGGGGAATTTAGCATGACCAATCCACCTAACCTGTACATCTTTGGACTTTGCAGGAGGAAACCGGAGCACCCGGAGGAAACCCCCACACAGATATGGGGAGGAGATCCAAATTCCACACAGAGAGCCACCCAAGGCTGGAATTGAACCGGGACCCTGGTGCTGTGAGGCAGCAGCGCTAACCACTGTGCCACCATGCTGCTCAATCTTGGAGAATTGTAGAGCTGGAGGAAGTTAGAACCATAGAACATAGAACATTACAGCGCAGAACAGGCCCCTCGGCCCACGATGTTGCGCCGACCAGTTACAAAACAATGACCCACTAGCCTAAACCAATCCCTTTTCGTCTATAAACCTATCCACAGATCTCTTAAACGCCCCCAAACTAGGTGCATTTACAACTGCAGCTGGCAGGGCATTCCAGTCCCTCACCACCCTCTGGGTAAAGAACCTACCCCTGACATCAGTCCTATAACTACCCCCCCTTAATTTAAAGTCGTGCCCCCTCGTGCTAGCTTTCTCCATCCTAGGAAAAAGGCTATCACTATCTACCCTGTCTAAACCTCTAATCATCTTATATGTTTCAATGAGGTCCCCTCTTAGCCGCCTTCTTTCCAGCGAAAACAACCCCAAATCTCTCAGTCTCTCCTCATAGGATATCCCCTCCATACCAGGCAACATCCTGGTAAACCTCCTCTGCACCCTCTCCAAAGCCTCTACATCCTTCCTGTAATGTGGGGACCAGAACTGCACACAAAACTCCAAGTGCGGCCACACCAGAGTTGTGTACAGTTGCATCATGACGCTGCGACTCCTAAATTCAATCCCCCTACCAATAAACGCCAAGACACCGTATGCCTTCTTAACAACCTTATCTACTTGATTCCCAACTTTCAGGGATCTATGTACACATACACCTAGATCCCTCTGCTCCTCCACACTATTCAAAGTCCTCCCGTTAGCCCTATACTCAACACATCTGTTATTCCTACCGAAATGAATTACCTCACACTTCTCCGCATTAAACTCCATCCGCCACCTCGCAGCCCAGCTCTGCAACCTTTCTAAGTCACCCTGCAAACTATGACACCCTTCCTCACAATCTACCACACCTCCGACTTTGGTGTCATCAGCAAACTTACTAATCCACCCAACTATACCCTCATCCAGATCATTAATAAAAATTACAAACAGCAGTGGCCCCAAAACAGATCCCTGAGGCACACCACTTGTAACCGAACTCCATGACGAATATTTACCATCAACCACCACCCTCTGTCTCCTATCTGATAGCCAATTCCTGATTCTGTGCTGTAGTGTTCCTGATGGAACGTTACAGCACAGAAACAGGCCTTTTGGCTCTTCTTGGCTGTGCCGAACCATTTTTCTGCCTAGTCCCACTGACTTACACCTGGGACCATAGAGATTTGTGAGAATTTTTTAAAAATTCATTTATGGGACATGGGTGTCGATGATTGGCCAGCATTTATTGCCCATCCCTAATTACCCGAGGGCAGTTGAGAGTCAACCACACTGCTGTGGGTCTGGAGTCACAGGTAGGCCAGGCTGGGTAAGAATGGCAGATTTCCTTCTCTAAAGGACATAAGTGAGCCAGACGGGTTTTTTTCTGACAATGGTTTCATGTTCAACAAATGATTCTCAATTCCAGATATTTTATATTGAATTCAAATTCCATCATCCGCCATGGCAGGATTCGAACCCGGGTCCCCCAGAACATTAGCTGAGTTTCTGGATTAACAGTCTAGCGATAATACCACGAAGCCATCACGTCCCCTACATCTGTGCAGTTTTGGTCGCCGCACTTGCGCAAGGATATTTTGGCCTTGGAGGGAGTGCAGAGGGGGTTCACTAGGCTGATACCGGAGATGAGGGGGTTGGACTATGAAGAGAGACTGAATAGACTGGGTCTGTACTCGTTGGAGTTTAGAAGGCTGAGGGGGGATCTTATAGAGATGTATAAGATAATGAAGGGGAAGGATAGGGTAGAGGTAGAGAGATTCTTCCCACTTAGAAAGGACAGTAGGACTAGAGGGCACAGCCTCAAGATAAAGTGGGGGGCAGTTTAGATCGGAGTTGAGGAGGAACTTCTTCATTCAAAGGGTGGTGAATCTCTGGAATTCTCTGCCCGTTGAATTGGTGGGGGCTACCTCGCTGAATATATTTAAGACGCAGGTAGATAGGTTTCTGATAGATAGGGGAATTAAGGGTTATGGGGAGAAAGTGGGAAAGTGGAACTGATCCACTTCAGATCAGCCATGATCTTACTGAATGGCGGGGCAGGCTCGAAGGGCTAGATGGCCTACTCCTGCTCCTATTTCTTATGTTCTTATGTTCTTCTGGAAAGCGTCTGCACCATGAAAATAAACAAGGCAAATTTCTGGTCTTGTCAGAAATGTAAATCAATAATGCAAGGTCATGGGTTCACAACTTTCCACATCACAACAGCCTCTATCCATATTGAATACTGTAACCATAGTGTTCACATCAATATAATTCTCCCACTTTAAAGTCAGCCTTTCTGTTTTGCCTCCTGGGACTGGTGTCTGTTGAGGTGTGACAATAGCAACATTGGCAGTGCGGAGTGCTATAATTTCACCCTCTAACGCAGCCTGTGTGCCTTGGAGGCACTGTTAATGATATGGGTTTTCTTGAAGTGGTGCAAGGTGCACAGTGACTGTGTTCTTTTTCTCCATTAAACATGAGGCTTGTTTGCTTAAGGCCTGTGGAACAACGGGGCTCATGTTGAATAAGAGCAATTCAATCATTCTGCAGGAGGTGAAAGCAAGTTATGATTGGATTCAGCGTCGGTGAAAGTAACGCGTGGATGAAGGAGCATCAGTCTGGTTTATGAAAGATAAGTCATGTCTGACTAGTCTAGTTAAATCTGATGAAGGGGTCACCAGAACGGTGAATGTCTATGAATGGAGCCTCTCAGGGCTTTCCGAAGACATTTCATGAGGTTCTGCACAAGAGATTATTCGCAAAACTGGGCGGCACAGTGGTTAGCACTGCTGCCTCACTCTGCCACCTGGGTTCAATTCCAGCCTCAAGTGACTGTCTGTGTGGAGTTTGCATGTTCTCCCCGTGCCTGCGTGGGTTTCCTCCGGGTGCTCCGGTTTCCTCCCACACTCCAAAGATGTGCAGGGTTAGGGGGATTGGCCACCCTAAATTGTCCCTCAGTGTCGCAAGGTGTCTAGGTTAGGTGGATTAGCCATGGTAAATTGCTTCTTAGTGTTGCAAGATATCTCTGGAAATCTCTGGAATTCTCTGCCCGTTGAAGTGGTGGAGGCTGCCTCGCTAAATATTTTTAAGACGCGGGTTGATGGGTTTTTGATAAGAGAGGGGATTAAGGGTTATGGGGAGAGGGCGGGAAGGTGGAACTGAGCCACGACAGATCAGCCATGATCTTATTGAATGGCGGGGCAGGCTCGAAGGGCTGGATGGCCAACTCCTGCTCCTATTTCTTATGTTCTTACATGCAGGTTAGGTGGATTGACCATGCTAACTCATCCTTAATGTCACAAGAGGTTAGGTGGATTGACAATGGTAAATGCACAGGGTTACAGGAATACAGTGGGGGGAGGGAGGGGAGCCTGGGTAAAATACATTGTTAGAGAGTCGGTACAGACTTGATGGGCCGAATGGCCTCTTCTGCACTGTATGGATTCTTTGATTCGATTTTATGAAAAATTGAAGTTGATGGAGTTGAAGATGAACTTATGGTTTGATCATTGTTTGTAACATAACAGACAGTGAGCATGTGTGACTGCGAAACCCCTTTAAAGGGGCGAGCATTCACGGGTCATTTTTGGCCTACTCAGGACCTATCGGAATGGAGCGTGTGAACCTTGACCTGTGGAGAGGTAAAGTGCGAGTCCGGGGAGGAGAAACTCACTTTACAAGCCAGTGCGTTGGAGGGACAGGAAGTGTATCGGTGTTGAGCGTGTGTATATTGTTTTACTGCTGTTGCTTTAATTAATCACCATTGTGATTTAAAGCTTCCTCCCCAAATTAACTCACATTACAATAGCCGGGGTAATGGGACAGTACTCGAATTGGTGTGACTCACCAGTTGAGGTGTCCCTGGGATCTGTACTGGGGCCTCAGCATGTCCCCGTCTGTGTTATCTGGGACAGCATGGTGGCACAATGGTTAGCACTACGGACTCATAGCGCCAGGGACCCGGGTTTAATTCCAAGCCTCGGTGACTGTGTGGAACCTGCACATTCTCCCTGTGTCTGCATGGGTTTCCTCCGGGTGCTCCGGTTTCTTCCCACACTCCAAAGATGCACGGGTTAGGTGGATTGGCCGTGCTCTTGAGTGTCCACTGACTGCATCCACCAACTTTGGACTCATTCGTGGGACATGCATGTCGCTGGCTGGTTAGCATTTATTTCCTATCCTTAGTTGCCTTTGAGAAGTGGTGGTGAGCTGCTATCATTAACTGCTACACTCCCTGTTGTACACCCACAGCGCTGTTAGGAAGGGAGTTTCAGGATTTTGACCCAGCAACAGTGAAGGAACGACCGATATAGTTCCAAGTTAGGATAGTGAGTGACTTTGAGGGTGGTGTTCCCAGGTATCTGCTGATCTTGTCATTCTAGGTGGCGGAGGTCATGTTTTTGGAAGGTGCTGCCTAAGGAGTGTTGGTGAACTGCTGCAATGCATCTTGTAGATGGCACACACCATTGTTACTGTGTGTTGTTCATGAATGGGGTGAATATTTAAGATGTGGGTATGCCGGCGTTGGACTGGCGTAAACACAGTAAAAAGTCTGACAACACCAGGTTTTAGTCCAACCGATTTATTTGATAATAGACTTACAAGCTTTCGGGGTTAGTCCCTTCGTCAGGTGAATGGAGAGTTCTGGCCTCAGACAGAGCATATAAAGCACAGACAGTTTAGAGATTACTGATTAGAATGCGAATCCTTACACCTAACCTGCTGTTCAAGACCTGAAGTGGCTGACAATGTGAGTGGAAGGAGCACTGACCACAGGTTAAAGAGATGTGTATTGTCTCCAAACAGTACAGTAAGTGAGGTTTTGCAAACCCAGGCAAGTCACGGGGGTTACAGATAGTGCGACATGAACCCAAAATCCCTATTGGGACCATCCTCATGTGTGCGGAACTTGGCTATCAGTCTCTGTTCAGCGACTCTGCGCTGTCGTGTGTCGTGAAGGCCGCCTTGGAGAATGCTTACCCGAAGGTCAGAGGCTGAATGCCCGTGATCACTGAAGTGTTCGCCAACAGGAAGGGAACAGTCTTGCCTGGTGATTGTCGAGCGATGTTCATTCATCCGTTGTCGTAGCGTCTGCATGGTCTCCCCAATGTACCATGCTTCGGGACATCCTTTCTTGCAACGTATCAGGTAGACAATGTTGGCCGAGTTGCAAGAGTATTTACCATGTACCTGGTGGATGGTATTCTCACATGTGATGATGGTATCCATGTCGATGATCCGGCATGTCTTGCAGAGGTTGCTGTGGCAGGGTTGTGTGGTATTGTGGTCACTGTTCTCCTGAAGGCTGGGTAGTTTGCTGCGAACAATGGTCTGTTTGAGGTTGTGTGGTTGTCTGAAAGCAAGAAGTGGGGGTGTGGGGATCGCCCTGGCGAGATGTTCGTCTTCATCAATGATATGTTGAAGACTCCGGAGAAGATGTCGTAGCTTCTCCGCTCCGGGGAAGTACTGGACGACGAAGGGTACTCTGTCCACTGTGTCCCGTGTTTGCCTTCTGAGGAGATCGGTGCGGTTTTTCACTGTGGCGCATCGGAACTACCGAGACAATACACATCTCCTTAACCTGTGATCAGTGCTCCTTCCACTCACATTGTCAGCCACTTCAGGTCTTGAACAGCAGGTTAGGTGTAAGGATTCGCATTCTAATCAGTAATCTCTAAACTGTCTGTGCTTTATACGCTCTGTCTGAGGCCAGAACTCTCCATTCACCTGACGAAGGGACTAACCCCGAAAGCTTGTGAGTATATTATCAAATAAATCGGTTGGATTAAAACCTGGTGTTGTCAGACTTTTTACTGTGAATATTTAAGGCAGTTGATGTGGTGCCAATCAAACCGGCTGTTTTTTCTGGATGGTGTCGAGCTTCTTGAGTGTTGTTGGAGCTGCACCAATCCGACACGTGCGGACTATTCCATCACACTCCTGACTTGTGCCTTGGAGGTGGTGGACGGGCTCTGGGGAGTCAGTAGGTGAGTTACTCACCACAGGATCACGAGCCTCTGACCTGTTGTGGGAGCCACAGTATTTACATGGTTGGATACAGTTGAGTTTCTGGACAATGGTAACCCCAAGGATGTGGGGGATTTAGTGATGGTGACATCATTGAATGTCAAAGGGAGATTACGGTCAGATTCGCTCTTGCTAAAAATGGTCATTGTCTGGCACTTATGTGGTGCAAATGTAATTTTCCACTCATCAGCCGAAGCCTAAATGTCATCTTACTGCATTTGGACACAGGCTGCTTCAACAGTGAGGGGCAGAGGTTTTGTCTGCAAAATATTCCTCAGAGCACGAGATAACTGCTAGGCAGTCACGATGGACAACAATGCATTCCTAATCCTAACCCAAACTCTAACATGAACTCTAACCCGAGCCCTAACATAAGAACATAAGAAATAGGAGCAGGAGTAGGCCATCTGGCCCTTCGAGCCTGCCCCGCCATTCAATAAGATCATGGCTGATCTGTCGTGACTCAGTTCCACCTTCCCGCCCTCTCCCCATAACCCTTAATCCCTTCTCTTATCAAGAACCCATCAACCCGCGTCTTAAAAATATTTAGCGAGGCAGCCTCCACCACTTCAACGGGCAGAGAATTCACCACCCTTTGAGTGAAGAAGTTCCCCCTCAACTCCGTTCTAAACCGCGCCCCCCCTTTATCTTGAGGCTGTGCCCCCTAGTCCTATTGTCCTTTCTGAGCGGGAAGAGTCTCTCGACCTCTATCCTATCCATCCCATTCATCATCTTATACGTCTCAATGAGATCTCCCCTCATTCTTCTAAACTCTAACGAGTACAAGCCTAGTTTATTCAGCCTCTCCTCATAGCTCAACCCCCTCAACTCCGCCATCAGCCTAGTAAACCTCCTCTGCACTCCCTCCAAGGCCAAAATATCCTTGCGTAAGTGCGGCGCCCAAAACTGCACACAGTACTCCAGCTGCGGCCTCACCAATGCCCTATGCAACCGCAGCAAGACCTCCCTACTTTTATATTCAATCCCCCTCGCTATGAAGGCCAGCATCCCATTCGCCTTCCTGACCACCTGCTGCACCTGCAGGCTGGGTTTTTGCAACTCATGCACAAGGACCCCGAGGTCCCTATGCACCGTCGCCTGCTGCAGTTTTTTGCCACGTAAGTAATAATCCTTCCTACCCTTATTCCTACCAAAGTGGATCACCTCACATTTGCCAACATTTAATTCCATTTGCCTAACGCGAGTGCATCCCTAACCCTTACCCAAACCCTAACCCGAATACATCCCTAACCCTAACCCAAACCCGAACTCTAACCCTAACCCTAATGCATCCCTAACCCTAACCCTAATCCTAACCTGAACCCTAATGCATCCCTAATCCTAACCCGTGCCCTAACCCTAACCATAACTCTATTCATAACCCTAACTCCAACCCAAACTCTAACCCTAACCCTAACTCTAACCCTAACCTGAACTCTAACCCTAACCCTGCCCCCAACCCTAACCTTAACCCTAACCCTGAATCTAACCCTACCCCTAACCTTAAACCCTCAACCTAAACCTCACCTTAACCCCCAATTGTAACCCAAATCCTAACCCTGACCCTAACCCCTACCAACTCTGTAAGTAGCGGGTGGTAACCCCCAGCACCTGTTAAATTCTACATTATGATGTTACAAACAGAAGATGGTGTGAAGATGGGGGGGGTTTGAATTAAGTCTAAAGGCAGTACTGGGGTTGGAAGAGCGGAAGGGAGGCTCTGTGATAGAACTTGCAGCACTTTCTTTGATTTGAATTCTCTATCCCAGTCGAACCCCTCTGTCCTCAACGTCCGACATTGTTCTACTTGGGGTCATCATAAAATCAAAGAAGAGCAGCTCATCTTTGAGTGAGGCCTTGTCCAGCCCTTCTCATTACAGACTGAGTTTGACAATTTCAGACATGTTTTCACATAGTACGTTGTTCCCAGATTGTGCTGTGGCCGTTCACACACCCTCTTAGCCAAGTTATGTTTCTTTGCTTACCCTTTACCAGCCTCTATCAGCTTACACCACCCTCCCTTTTGTCACCTCTCCTGAATCCCATCCCAAAAACTACCTTCACTTTTGCTCTTTTTACCCTGTCACCGATCCCTGTTAACTGTCACATCGCTGACCTTTTCCAGTTCTGCTCAAAGGTCATAGACCTGAAATAGTAACTGAAAATAATCAAAAAGGTTAATGGGATTCTGGCCTTTATATCATGGAGTTGAATCATTGAATCCTGCGCAGAAGGAGAAGGTGCAGAAGGAGGCCGTTCGGCCCATCAAGCCTGCATTGGCCACAATCCCATCCAGACACTAATCCCAAAAACCCATGTATTTACCCTGCTAATCACCCTGACACTAAGGGGCAATTTAGCACGGCCAATCCACCGAACCCACACATCTTTGGAGTGTGGAAGGAAACCGGAACACCCGGAGGAAACCCACGCAGAGACAGGGAGAACGTGCAAACTCCTCACAGTCACCTGAGGCCGGAATTGAACCTTGGTCCCTAGCGCTGAGAGGCAGAAGTGCGACCCACTGTGCCACCCCGAGTCTAGAGGACTAGACTACAGTCAGGTAGAAATTTTTCTTTTCTTCAGGGCAGATTCAGGGCACAGTAGCAATGTCACTGGGCTAGTGATCCAGAGGTCCAAGCTAATGTTCTGTGGTCAAGGGTTCAAATCCCACCAGTGGTGGATTTATACTCCACCAATTGGTGGAGTATAAATTCATAACCATCTTAGCTATCTGTCTTGTTGTCTTTAAGAGATCCAAGGCCCCTGCAATCCTTTGTATTTCCCAGGGTCTAAATGTTCATTGTGTATTCCCTTGCCTTGTTAGTCCTCCCAAAATGCATCATCTCACATTCTTCAAAGTTAAATTCCATTTGTCACTCTTCTGTCCATCTGACCAGCCCATCTATATCATCTTAGAATTGGCTTTGCTCCTCACTACTTATCACACCACCAATTTTTGTCTTACCTGTGATCTACTTATTATACCTCCCCGCTTCATGTTCAGATCAATAATGAACACCACAAACAGCAAGGGACCCAGCACCGATCCCTGTGGAACGCCACTGGACACAGGTTTCCAGTCACATAAGCAACCTTTAATCATTGCCCTCTGCCTCCTCACCTGACGAAGAGGCAGTCCCCTCGAAAGCTTGTGAGTATATTATCAAATAAATAGGTTGGACTAAAACCTGGTGTTGTCAGACTTTTTCCTGCCACTAAGCCAATTGTGGATCCAAATTGCCCTGGGAGCCATAGGTTCTTACTCACTTCTTCACCCTTCCGTGTAGAATCTTGTCAAAAGCAAGGTCCAACGTGATGAGCCCAAGATGAAAAACTTCGACACTATGGGCAGAATTTTCCAAAGGGAAAAAACTAAACTACGGCTGGAATATTAACACTGATCAGGCTGACAGGATTTTCCCACCCCGCCGCAGGAAATGGAGATTTGCCCGGCCGCCAAATTCTCCAACCTCTCCGGAGCGGGAAAGTGGTGTGAACGGCCGGTAAGATCAGGCCCTGAGTGGCCAAGAGCGTCAGAGTGAACCGCGCCGGTCCATCAGTCAGGCTCTATCATAGATCTACCATAGAACCCTACAGTGCAGAAACAGGCCCTTCGGCCCATCGAGTCTGCACCGAACACAATCCCACCCAGACCCTATCCCCATATCCCTACACATTTTACCTGCTAATCCCTCTAACCTACACATCCCAGGACACTAAGGGGCAATTTTTTTAGCATAGCCAATGAACCTAACCCGCACATCTTTGGACTGTGGGAGGAAACCGGAGCACCCGGAGAAAACCCACGCAACACGAGGAGAATGTGCAAACTCCACACAGGCAGTGACCCCAGCCGGGAATCAAACCTTGGACCCTGGAGCTGTGAAGCAGCAGTGCTAACCCACTGTGCTACCGTGCCGCCCCCACGGTATGGTATGCCCCCTCGCTCTGGTATGCGATCGCCCCACATCCCGTCACTTTTGGGAGAACTGGGAGCTTTACGCCGGTGTTGGCAGGAGAGGCATGACCATTCTCCCAAAATGTGACAGAGCGTGGGATAATTGTGAGCGTCCGAGTATTCGCACCATTTGGGACAGTTGCCTTTTTTTGCGGGGGAGGAGGAAAATTCCACCGTGATGTCGAAGTTTTCCATCTTGGACTCATCATGCCAGACCTGTTGGGTGTATCCAGGGTTTCATTTCCTCTCAGATTGAAATACCTTCCAATGGCATCAAAGACTTAAAAAGAAACTAATTTAAATGAAGCAATTGTCTTTTTTCCCCCCACTGTCACCGCGATTGTGTGTGACAGACTCATTACGTTGACCTGTCCAGCTTGATTGATTTCCTCACGACAATTGCTGTCATTCGCACTCGATGAAGAAATTAATTAAATCTCGTTGCATTTTCTTCCATCGAGTGTGGACAGACCGAGGACAGTTGGGTATAATATTGTCATTTTCATATCACATCCATAAGCAAATTGGTCAGAGGTTAAAGCTACCCACTTCTGCCTTTGAAATCTCATTTAATAACCTCGCGGATGGACACTGGAAGTAACTTCTGGAAGATTCGAGGGTGGAAACACGCCATTGTTTGGCATCACGGTGTATAACGGAAACAATTTATTAAAAATGTAACATCACATTGGCGAGGCTGAAGTGTGGACCTGTGTCAGTCACAGAGAAAGTCAGGGCATTATGGGGGGGAATTACAGTGGTGTAGGGCTGAAATTCTCCAGCCATTCATGCCAACGGGATTCTCCAGTCCCGCTGCAGTGAACAGAGATTTGGTTGAGCACCAAGTTCTCCATCCTCGGCTTGTAGCCGAAGCAGGGTGTGAACAGTCGGAGAATTCCGATCCTGGTTTTGAAATTGTGTTACAATTAGAGTTTTAAGTTTATTGATTAGTGTCACAAGTAGGCTTACATTAACACTGCAATGAATTTACTGTGAAAACCCGTAATTGCCACAATCCGGCGCCTGTTTGGGTACACGGAAAGCATCCTTTCTGGTTGTATCACAGCTTGGTATGGGCTCCTGCTCTGCCCAAGACCGCAAGAAACTACAAAACGTCATGAATGTAGCCCAGTCCATCACGCAAACCAGCCTCCCATCCATTGACTCTGTCCACACTTCCTGCTGCCTCGGCAAAGCAGCCAGCATAATTAAGGACCCCACGCATCCCGGACATTCTCTCTTCCACCTTCTTCCATCAGGAAAAAGATACAAAAGTCTGAGGTCACGCACCAACGGGCGGCACGGTAGCACAGTGGTTAGCATTGCTGCTTCACAGCTCCAGGGTCCTGGGTTCGATTCCCGGCTCGGGTCACTGCCTGTGTGGAGTTTGCACATTCTCCTCGTGTCTGCGTGGGTTTTCTCCGGGTGCTCTGGTATCCTCCCACAGTCCAAAGATGTGCGGGTTAGGTTGATTGGCTATGCTAAAATTGCCCCTTAGTATCCTGGGATGTGTAGGTTAGAGGGATTAGCAGGTAAAATGTGTAGGGATATGGGGATAGGGTCTGGGTGGGATTGTGTTCGGTGCAGACTCGATGGGCCGAAGGGCCTGTTTCTGCACTGTAAGGTTCTAAGGTTCTACGTTCAACCGACTAAAGAGCGGCTTCTTCCCTGCTGCTCTTAGACTTTTGAATGGAGTTACCTCTCATTAAGCTGATCTTTCTCTGCACCCTAGCTATGACTGTAACACTATATTCTGCAGTTTCCTTCTCTTCTCTATGAACGGTATGCTTTGTCTGCATAGCGCGCAAGAAACAATCCTTCTCACTGTATGCTAATACATATGACAATAACAAATAAAATCAAATCAAACTGAGGGAGAATTTAGCATGGCCAATGCACCTAACCAACAGGTCTTTTGGACTGTGGGAGGGAAACCGGAGCTCCTGGAGGAAACCCACGCAGACACAGGGAGAATGTGCAAACTCCACACAAACCAGGGACCTAAGCTGGGAATTGAACCGGGTCCTTGGGCACAGTGAGGCAGCAGTGCGAACCAGTGTGCCAGCCCAGATGAACATAGTGTCGAGGTTTGCGAGGCTGGAGGACATTACAGAGGCCAGCTTTGCACCGAGACTGATTTTGCGTTGTGACTGCACCCCTTTCACCTCCAACTCTCGCCTTTCTAAAATAAATTCCATCACTCTCTGCGTTGGCTCCTGGAAGCTGAGCGCTGCAAATTACTGACAGCCTTAGAACTCTCAGAACCACTCACCTCCCTAACTAATCTCAAGTCAGCCGATCGCTGGTTCACGCTGAGATTGTACTGCAAGAGTTACGAGCGCACGTTACTCCAGTAAAAAATACTGCAGTTTTCTCAGGCAGAGCTGGACGAGACTGGTCAGTTTACTGTCCAGGTTCCCACCTCCGGCACCTGCCTTTAATCAGGACCCACATCTTACTCAGCGAGGGGCGTGTTCGAGGAGATTTTAAAAATAAAAATAACAAGCTGCAATAAATTGTTGGAAGTGTAGATTTTCACGTTTGCTATTGTTCCACTGGAACATAGAACACAGAACATTAGAACCCTTACAAAACATAGAACATAGAACCCTACAGTGCAGAAACAGGCCCTTCGGCCCCATCGAGTCTGCACCGAACACAATCCCACCCAGACCCTATCCCCATATCCCTACACATTTACCTGCTAATCCCTCTAACCTACACATCCCAGGATACTAAGGGGCAATTTTTAGCATAGCCAATGAACCTAACCCGCCCTTCGGCCCCTCGAGTTTGCGCCGATCACTCAACCCCACCAATCTATAGACCTATCTATAACCCCCAATCCCATATAAACCCCATATACTCATCCAGAAGTCTTTTAAAAGACCCCAGCGAGTTCGCCTCCACCACCGATGACGGCAGCCGATTCCATTCACTCACCACCCTCTGAGTGAAAAACTTACCCCCTAACATCGCCTCTGTACTTCCCTCCCCGCACCTTAAATCTGTGTTAACTTTTCAGATTATTTCTCAGGGAAGAAAGGGTGTGACGATTGTGATGGTTTCAGCCAGGCTAACGAGGTTGGCTTCCCAGAGTATGGGCTCTCTGATGAATCTCTCGACTATCTGCCCCTCAAACCGTGTCTACATTCGAGGCCAGGTGTCCCCTAGAGAGGAGAGAATGCGGTGTCCTCAGGCGCAGTTTGACGTTCTTCCCGCGCCCGCTGGGCCACCGCGGGGGTTGGGATGTATTCTAGACCCCAACAATCACATTTTGATTTAATGTTTTACGTTTCCATTCGATTTTGTTTTTAGTTCAGGCTATCCCCTTCCTTTTAGAACCCTACAGTGCAGAAACAGGCCCTTCGGCCCATCGAGTCTGCACCGAACACAATCCCACCCAGAACCCTATCCCCATATCCCTACACATTTTACCTGCTAATCCCTCTAACCTACACATCCCAGGACACTAAGGGGCAATTTTAGCATAGCCAATGAACCTAACCCGCACATCTTTGGACTGTGGGAGGAAACCGGAGCACCCGGAGAAAACCCACGCAGACACGAGGAGAATGTGCAAACTCCACACAGGCAGTGACCCGAGCCGGGAATCAAACCCAGGACCCTGGAGCTGTGAAGCAGGCAGTGCTAACCACTGTGCTACCGTGCCGCCCATTTTGGGGAGCTGCCCCTTTTTAATTTGACCCTCAGTTAATGCGAGTTCGCTTATTGGTTGGTGTCAAAAAGAGAAACCTGATTGATGGTGAAATCAGGGATCCCTCCTGCTCCCTATTTAAAGCAGGTCTGTCAGACTCCCAGCCTGCTTTCAGCAGGGAGCGACTGGAGAGCTGCCTGTGTACAGATGTGTGGTGTAAATAAAGTAACTTCGGGACAGGGACTTTTCCCTCAGTGGTGTTATTACAACGATGCTAACGGCACCACTTTAAACCCTGCTGCATGGATTGATAGGGCTGTCTTACGAGGAAAGATTGAACGCACTTGGGCTGTTTTCCCTTGAGAGACGTCGGCTGAGGGGGGATCTAATAGAGGTTTATAAGATTATGAAGGGGGACAGATAGAGTAAATGGTGGTAAGCTTTTTCCGCTATTAGAAATGGATAGAACGAGGGGTCACGGGCTTAGGGTGAGGGGGGCTAGATATAAGACTAATATTAGAGGGCAGTTTTTCACACAAAGGGTAGTGGGGATGTGGAATGCACTGCCGAGTAAGGTGGTGGAAGCAGGCACGCTAGGGTTGTTCAAGAGTCACTTGGACAGCCACATGAGCGGTCCTACATATAGGGGGAATATAGCAGGCCTTACTAAGCATTGTAGGCTTTGGGGTTCAGTTTTAGCCTCAGGGATATAGAGTCTTTTAATAATGAATTTTTTATCCACAGGCATTTAAGTCCAGCAAGGGGCATGCGGGCGGCAGGTTGTGGTGGGCTGCTCTTGGATGTTGCTTCGGGAGTTGCCTACTGCTTCATGTCGTTGGTGTGGCGTAAACTGGACCATCTCGAGGGCATCATGAACAGCTCAGAGGCTATCTCTGTTGCTGTGCGGACACATGGATTTGGGCCTGTGTCCGTGGGAGTTTGCGCGTTCTCCCCATGGTTGCGTGGGTTTCCTCCGGGTACTCCGGTTTCCTCCCACATCCCAAAAATGTGCTTTTAGGCTGATTGATTGGGTAACAAATTGTCCCCTATATTGGACCCTCCCTGATCCTCACACATTAGGCATAGACTAAAATCATGAATAGGTCACTGACCATGGGACGGCGGCGCGGGCTCGTTGGGCCGAAGGGCTTGTTTCCCGTGCTGTGTTGTTCTTTGTTCTTTGTATGGCCTCCTGCTGCTTCTAGTTTCTATGAAAGGCAGCAGGTTCCCAGCCTGGCATCTTCCCACCCAGTTAAATACCCATTGGCACCAAACCTGCCAGGGACAGGGGGCAGCACAGTGGCAGGGCTGGCACAGTGATTCGCACTGCTACTTCACAGCACCGGGGACCTGGTTCGATTCCCACTTGGGCCATTGTCTGTGTGCAGTTTGCGTGGGTTTCCCTCCGCGTGCTCCGCGTTTCCCCCCATGTCCCTGGTTAGGGCGCATTGACCTGAACAGGCGCCGGAGTGTGGCGACTCAGGGAATTTCACAGTAACTTCATTGCAGTGTCAACGTAAACCTTACTTGTGACTAATAAATTAACTTTAATCTCTGTTCTCACTTTTCTTTGCGGAGCTAAGCATCCAGTCTGCTTTTCTCTTCATCAACCTGTCCTGTTGCCTTGCAGAGATTCGTACGCAGACAAAGCTGAGCTGATAAAGAGGTTAATAATTCCCCCGATGGGGAGGTTGTCTCTGAAACAGGATAGGCCTGAACTCACGCGCTAAGTGGTGTTTTATCATGCATTTTGTGATGCGGGAGCCGCTTGTTGTTCCTGTCCATTAAGTGTCACTCCGACACATCCATCACACAGCCCTTTCCAACATGACACGTCTGATAATGCAGATATCCACATGAGGACTGGGCTGAAGTGAGCATGTTGGGAGATCACGATCAAAATAAGAAATCCAATTATTGGGAATGGGTTCTGGTATGCGGAAAGAAGAGTAAAATATTTTCAAATGGAAATTGTAGAAAGATAGGTTGCCTGAGTCAATAGTTTTGAGGGTTTTTTTTTGATATGCTGGTGAATTTCATAACACAACAAAAACAAATGTTTATCTCAGGCAAGTGGGTAACATTGGAGAACAGAGCGTCAAAAGTTGAAATAAAGATGGTAAGAGTACAAAAGAGATTGGGGTCAATCTCAGATGAGAGAAGATCAAACAGGAAGAACGCTAAGGAGCGATTTTACCATTGCGTCGCGCCCATTTTTGAACTCGAAAACTTGGTACAAAAGAACAAAGAGAAACACAGCACAGGAAACAAGCCCCCTCAGCCCTATAAGCCCCGCGCGGCCTATTTTAAACACTCAGTGAGTGCCTTATTGAAGTCTTTCATACAGTTTGGTGTGAGGCAATCAACGTGAACCGTGCCCCGCGCCCACGTAGATTCCTGCTTTACCAAAGCCCAAAAAACGGCTGCATTCGGAACTGCGCCCAAAAACCGGCGCAACGTCAGTTTTAAATGTATTTGCATACATCTAAATTGACTTAACGAGCTGGACACCCAATCTTACCTGGATTTCTCCCTTCACCACTGCGTTTGCCTGTCCAGAGTCAGGCGCGAAACAGACCTGCTCGGAGAGGATCTGTTTCGGGGGGCTCCAGCTTCTAAGAGGTGAGTTCAGGACTTCTAATGGGTCTCTGACGCAGATTGGTGGGAGGGTGTGTTGCGGGGGATCGGGGGAGTTAGTGGGGGGGGAGGCGGGCTTGATCAATCTCTGGTGCGGGGGGGGGAGGAGGAGGGCCAGACAGTTCTCCGGTAGGGAGTGGGATAAAGGAGGAGGAGGGAGGCCTGATCATTCTCTGGTGTGGAGAGAGGAGAGAGGGGCCAGATGGTTCCCTGGTGGGAGTGGGATAAGGAGGAGGAGGGAAGCCTGATCCATTCTCTGATGGGGGGAGAGGGGAGGAGGAAGGCCAGACAGATCTCAGGTGGGGGCAGGCTTGGGGGGGGGGGACCACTGCCACTCTATGGGTGATCAATAGGGGAAAGGGGGCAGGGGAGTTGTGATCGGTCCTGGTGAGGGGGGGGGGGGGCGGTGGATAAGGAGCACAGTTATGTTGTGAGGATGGGGCGATATCTGTGGGGGGGCCATTGCTTCTGTTTTTTGGTCCCGGCCACTTCATCCACTTTTTGCGGCCTGGGAGCGATGCGACAGGGAAACGTTTTTCAAATTTTTTTTACTGCACATGCGCAATTCAGAGCTCCAATCGGAGCTGCAGCAATAAGCCCCCACCCTCAGCGCAATTCAGATTTGCGATTCTTTTTTCAGGCTCAGTGCGTTTGGGAGTGCCTGAGAACGAGTTTCAAATTGGATCTGAATTGTACCCAGATTCAGCACTTAGGATCAAAATGGTAAAATCACCCCATACATCAAGGCAGATTCAGCCCATAAAAGGACAGAGACTGCAACCCACAGCAGCCAGCTATGTCTACACCCAAAGGGCTGTACCTGGAGGAAGCTTGTCCGAGAAGCCAGTTGTCTTTACTCTAAGTCAGAGACAACCCCAAGAGATATAACTGCCCAGTGTGGAAACCATTGCTGGATTTTGCCTACAGGTCTTAAAAGCTATGGGATGTTGTTTGGGGAGGTTTGAGGTGAGGAAAATAGAAACCAGACCAAATCCTATTGTGTAGAAGGAGGCCATTCAGCCCATTGAGTCTACACCAACTCTCTGAAAGCGCATTTTGCCTTGGCCCACTCCCCCCCCCCCCCCCACCAGCCTATCCCCACATCCCCTGTGGATTTACCATGGCTATTCCACCTAATCTGCAGGAGGGTGATTTTCTCATCCTGCTGTGCTAATTTTTTTGTGCACGGGGGCGGGGCCAGATTGGGGTGGATTCTAGGGGGCGAACAGGGGGATCCCATTGCCAGTGTGCATAGGAATAAGTGGGGGAAGAGGGGATGCCAGTGATCAGGGAGAGGTGGGGGGGAATAGCGTCAGCCAGAGAGGCGGAGGGGGTCGACACTGCTGTAGGGGAGGGGGGGTGCTGGGACTGTGCAGGGGGTGTTACTGTTGGTGGGGGGGGAGGGGGGGAATCGGAGGTGGGGGGAGTGGTGATTGGGGTGGGCTGGGATGGGGGTGGGGGATCGGGGCTGGGCCTGGGGAGGGTTGGAGGTCCAGTGAACGGGCTGTGAGAGGGATGTGGAGAGTTAGCGTTACTGGGATCGCGGGGCTGGCCAGCGATCGGAAGGCATCACTGCACATATGCCAATCTCGGGACTGAATAATTTGGAATAGCCTTGGTAAAATACATGGGGTGATGGGGATAGGTCCCACCCCCCTGACATTACTGTGTAATGTACTGTGTGCAGTTTTGGTCTCCTTATTTGCGGAAGGATATATTGGCCTTGGAGGGAGTGCAGAGAAGGTTCACCAGGCTGATACCGGAGATGAGGGGGTTAGCTTGTGCGGAGAAATTGAATAGACTGGGTTCTGTACAAAATGTTGAGAGGAATAGATAGGGTGGACTCTCAGAGGCTATTTCCCCGGGTTGAAATGGTCGCTACGAGAGGACACAGATTTAAGGTGCGGGGAGGGAAGTACAGAGGTGATGTCAGGGGTAAGTTTTTCACTCAGAGAGTGGTGAGTGAATGGAATCGGCTGCCGTCAGTGGTGGTGGAGGCGAACTCGCTGGGGTCTTTTAAAAAGACTTCTGGATGAGTATATGGGGTTTAATGAGATTGAGGGTTATAGATAGGTCTGTAGGTTGGTAGGTGTTGATGTGATCGGCGCAACTCGTGGGCCGAAGGGCCTGTTTGTGCTGTAGTGTTCTATGTTCTATGTACTCATTGGAGTTTAGAAGGCTGAGGGAGGATCTTATAGAGACATATAAGATAATGAAGGGGATGGATAGGGTAGAGTTAGAGAGATTCTTCCCGCTTAGAAAGGACAGCAGGACTAGAGGGCACAGCCTCAAGATAAGGGGGGGCAGTTTAGATCGGAGTTGAGGAGGAAATTCTTCACTCAAAGGGTGGTGAATCTCTGGAATTCTCTGCCCGTTGAAAAGATGGAGGCTGCCTCGCTAAATATATTTAAGTCACAGGTAGATAGATTTCTGATTGATAAGGGAATTAAGGGTTATGGGGAGCAGGCAGGAAAATGGAACTGAGCCACGACAGATCAGCCATGATCTTATTGAATGGCGGGGCAGGCTCGAAGGGCTAGATGGCCTACTCCCTGCTCCTATTTCTTATGTTCAATATGTTCTAATGTAACCCGTTGCTGCTTTCCCTCAATTCCTTGGTGCAGATTATTTCATCAATCCATGTATAATTTTAAAAATATATCTTAACAATTGTCTCCACAATCTCTCTCTCTCTCTGAAATCTGAAACAAAAGCAGAAAATGTTGGAAAGGCTCACCGGGGGGAATTTTTAGACCTCACTTGGGCTGTAAAATATTCAAAGTGCGAGCACCCACAAATTTTTTCTTTTTAACTTTTCTCATTGTTCTCAATGAAATAAAATGCTGACTCGTCACCACTTTTCTTTTTATAATGTCCTAACGTTGATAGGGGTTGTGGGTTTTAAACAAAATGAAAAAAAATGTTATTTGCAGGCATATATTCAAACAACAGGTTTATTTCAGGAGCTGTTACCTGCACAGAGCAGAAAATGAATGTAAACACGTGAATGTGAAACACCCCAATGACATCACCTTCAAGTCATGGGACTTAAAGCAATCATGCAACCGCTTAAATATATAGCAAAGACTCTCCTTAGAGCCTCTCCCTTTCTCGTATGAGGAACGGCTAGGGACTCTGGGTCAGTGCTCATTGGAGTTTAGAAAAATGAGGGGGGATCTTATTGAAACTGCGAGACCTGGATAGACTGGACGTGTAGAGGATACTTCCATGAATAGAAAAAAACGAGAACCAGAAGGCACAACCTCAGACTAAAAGATCGATCCTTTAAAACAGAGATGAGGAGGAATTTCTTCAGCCAGAGAGTGGTGAATCTGTGGAACTCTTTGCCGCAGAAGGCTGTGGAGGCCGGGTCATTGAGTGTCTTTAAGACAGAGATAGATAGGTTCTTGATTAATAAGGGGATCAAGGGTTAAGGGGGAAAGGTAGGAGAATGGGGATGAGAAAAATATCAGCCACGATTGAAATGCAGAGCAGACTCAATGGGCCGAATGGCCTAATTCTGCTCCTATGTCTTATGGTATTATGGACCAAGCTTTCATTTGAGAATGTACCTGCACAGTGACCTGGGCTGCTTTACTATGTTTAAAGGCATTATAAGAAAAATGGGTACAGAAAGATCTTGTAATAGCTGAAATGCTCCAACCTTGCTGTCTGTATACCAAACACCAGCAAATCTTCAACACAGCACGGAAAATCTGATAATCCTGACTTGAGGTTAAAATATATCGATTTTAACATCTATTCATGTCAGGAGCAGCAAAGGTCTGGGTCCCATAACGGAGACTGTGTTTAAAGACGTCGCAATGATCAAAGTGTTGTTACTTTCCGAACAGGGTCACTTTACAACTTCCACCGCTGGCAACGAGTGCAACTCAGCGCTGCCATCCCGATCAATACAAACCAGCTTTTACAATCAAAGTCGATCAGGAAATCGTTCCCACCCTGTGGCTTCTGGAACCTTCTGCTCATAATATAAATAACCAATCACTGGAGTCCTGGAGTTTAAATTGTGCCTTAAAGTTAATGAAGATGAGATAGAGAGCAGGAGGACACTTAGCCCCTTGTGCCACTTCCCCAGTCAATAAAATCAGAGAAACATCAAAACTAGAGGCAGGAGTAGGCCATTCGGCCCTATGAGCCCGCTCCGCCATTCATTTGGATCATGGCTGATCATCGAATTCAATATCCTGATCCCCTCCCCCCCCCCCCCCCCCACATCCCTTGATCCCTTTAGCCCCGAGAGTTATATCTAATTTCTTTTTGAAGTCATTCAACGTTTTGGCCTCAACTACGTCCTGTGGTAGTGAAATCCACACATTCACCACCCCCCGGTGAAGAAATCTCTCCCCAAAAAGGTTTACCCCTTATCCTCAGACCCTGGTTCTGGACTCCCCCACCATCGGGAACATTAGAACATAGAACACTGCGGCACAAACAGGCCCTTCGGCCCACAAGTTGCGCCGATCATATCCCTACCTACCAGGCCTACCTATAACTCTCAATCCCATAAAATCCCACGTACTCATTCTTTCTGAATCTACCCAGTCTAACCCTGTTAGAATTATATAAATTTTATCGTAACTGATCTCATTGCGGCCTTAACTCCACTTCCTTGTCTGCCTCCCTCCCCTTACCGCCCTCCACCGCCCCCCTATACATCCCAACCCCCCCCACCCCCACGAGTCCAACCACCCAGCTCTAACGAAGGGTCATCCAGACTCAAAACGTTGGTTCTATTCTCTTTCCACAGATGCTGTCAGACCTGCTGAGATTTTCCAGCATTTTCTGTTTTTGTTTCTCACCAATGCACTGATCTCATGGTTTATTTACTGAGCTATTCCACCTCCTCTCCTTTCCTTCTGTCCTTCCAGGATGTCAAATCTCCTTGAATGTTCAGGTGCCAGCCCTGGCCACTTTGTAACCATGTCTCGGTGTTGGTTATCTCACCATATTCTCATTCATTTTTGTTTGTGCTGCTGATGCATCCACCTTGTTACAAATGCCACATGCATTCAGGTAAAGGGTCGTCAATTTAATCATTCTACAATTGCCCCTTCTCTGACCTGATTTGTTGATGTACTCTTATGTTCAGTCCATGCCTATCCCACTTGGTAACAAGTCTCACAGCTCCAGGTTAAAGTCCGACAACTTTATTTGGTAGCACGAGCTTTCGGAGTACTGCTCCTTCATTAGGTGACTCCCACCGAGTCCCAATACAAGATTATCATTACTTGTATTGCCACTCCACACTGTCATTCTTTAACTTTCCAATTCTCTCTCCCCGTAAACCGACCCCTCCACTTTTTGTTCATATCCCTCTCTATAGCTTTATATCGTATACAATTCACCAGGGCCCTAGTCCCAGTATGGCTCAGGAGGAGGTCATTCCAATGGCACAGTTCCATCTTACCCCACTGCTGATGCAACTGCCCCATGAATTAAAACCCGCTTAAAACTCAAATGAATTAAAACTCAATATCAACAAAATGAAGGAGATTGTCATCGACTTGAGGAAGTGTAAAGGAGAACATGCCCCTTGTCTACATCAACGGGGATGAAGTAGAAAGAGTGGAGATCTTCAAGTTTTTAGGTGTCCAGATCACCAACAACCCTGTCCTGGTCTCCCCCCATGCCAACTCTATAGATAAGAAAGCCAACCAATGCCTCTACTTTCCAAGAAGACGAAGGAAATTTGGCCTGTCAGCTACGACTCTCACCAACTTTTACAGGTGCACCATAGAAAGCATTCTTTCTGGTTGTGTCACAGCTTGGTATGGGCTCCTGCTCTGTCCAAAAATGAAGGAAATACAAAACGTTGTGAATGTAGCCCAATCCGTTACACAAACTAGCCTCCCATCCACTCTGTCTACACTTCCCGCTGCCTTGGCAAAGCAGCTAGCATAATCAAGGAACCCACGCACCCCGGACATTCTCTCTTCCATCTTTTTCCATTAGGAAAAAGGATACAAAAGTCTGAGGTCAGGTACCAACTGACTCAAGAACAGCTTCTTCTCTGCTGCCGTCAGACTTTTGAATGGACCTACCTTGCATTAAGTTGATCTTTCTCTACACCCTAGCTATAACTGTAACACTATATTCTGTACTCTCCCATTTCCTTCTCTCTGAGCAGTATGCTTTGTCTGTATAGAGCGCAAGAAACAATACCTTTTACTGTATGCTAATGCATGTGACATTAATAAATCAAATCAAAGAACAAAGAACAGCACAGGAAACAGGCCCTTTGGCCCTACAAGCCCGTGTCGCTCATTTTAACACTCAATGAGTGCCTTTTTTAAGTCTTTCATCGATCGTTGACATTTTTGTCTACCTCTAGCGGAGCTCCATGATAAAGGGGGTGGAAATTTAGGGAATTATATGTACGCCAGATTAAGGGAGATCCAATTCAGGGACAATTTATTGACACCAATCAGCCTAAAAAGCACGTTTTTGGGGTGTGGGAGGAAACCAGAGCACCCGGAGAAAACCCACGCAAGCACGGGGAGAATGTGCAAACTCCCACAGACACCAACCCAAGCCGGAGATCTGACCCGGGTCCCTGTAACTGCACAGCAAACAGTGATAGTCACTGAGCTGTCGTGTTGCCCGTGAGTTGGTCCAGTTTAAGCGCACACTAACGACGTGAAGCACTAGGCAACTCTCGAAGCAACATCCAAGAGCAGCCCTCGCACGACCCATCGCGTGTATGCACCTCAAATCAAATCAAAAACCATTTCTCCCTCGTAATGCACTCAACTCCCTGATCTGATTTACTCTATGACTAGAATTTTATAATCCCCTGCCTTGCCAGTGGGATATTCCAGTTCCACTGAGGTCAGTACCTGTTGGAATGGTTCACCTCCTCCACTAGGGAATCAACTGCCACTGCAGAGCCAGAAGTTTCTGGTCAATACTAATTTATACCTGTTGCCCAGGTGACATTCCAGAGTCAATACCTCTGCGGCTGTTAAACTCAGCCCCTAGATCTCTCTTCCCTTGGCAGAACCTTTTTCTATGTTCTACCTATATCATTAGTAAAAACATGGACCACAATAACTGGCTGCTTTCCTACTCCAAGTTGCTCGCTAGCCGTGAGGAGATATCCTTGACCCAAACAGATTGCTGGACTAGTGATCCAGAGACCCAGGGAACCCGAGTTCGAATCCCACCATGGCAGATGGTGGAATTTTGAATTCAATAAAAACCTAGAATTAAAATGGCAGTGGCACATCTTTTGGACGAAACTGGAGCACCAGGAGGAAACCCACCCAAACACAGGGAGAATGTGCAGGGACAGAGACCCCAGCAGAGAATTGAACCCAAGTCCCTGGCGCTGTGAGGAATTAATGCTAACCATTGCACCGCCATGCAGTCCTTTAGTGAACCAGATGTGTTTTTCGGGCGACATAGTCATCATTCGATTCCTAATTCCAGATATTATTTATTGAATTCAAATTCCACTGTCTGCCGTGGTGGGATTCGAACCCGGGTCCCCAGATCATTAGCTGAGTTTCCTGGATTAATAGTCTAGTGATAATACCACTAGACCATCGCTTCCCTTGTATGCATTTATGATTACAAAGTTGGACATTGTCCTGCAAAGATGAAAAGAAATTGAACAATGATTCCATAAGATGGAGTACTGTGTGCAGTTTTGGTCGCTGCACTTGCGGAAGGATATTTTGGCCTTGGAGGGAATGCAGAGGAGGTTCACTAGGCTGATACCGGAGATGAGGGGGTTGGACTATGAAGAGAGACTAAATAGTCTGTGCTCGCTGGAGTTTAGAAGGATGAGGGGGGATCTTATAGAGACGTATAAGATAATGAAGGGGATGGTTAGGGTAGAGGTAGAGAGATTCTTCCTGCTTAGAAAGGATAGCAGGACTAGAGGGCACAGCCTCAAGATAAGTGGGCAGGGAGGTGGCAGTTTAGATCAGAGTTGAGGAGGAACTTCTTCACTCAAAGGGTGGTGAATCTCTGGAATTCTCTGCCCATTGAAGTGATGGAGGCTGCCTCGCTAAATATATTTAAGTCACGGGTAGATAGGTTTCTGATAGACAGGGGAATTAAGGGTTATGGGGAGAAAGCGGGAAAGTGGAACTGATCCACTTCAGATCAGCCATGATCTTATTGAATGGCGGGGCAGGCTCGAAGGGCTAGATGGCCTACTCCTGCACCTATTTCTTATGTTCTTACTAAATCCATCATATAGTTTAAACTTAAACACTTAACTCAAGTTAATGATTTGAAGTTGTGGCCTTGTAAGTACCTAAAGTAACATGGGTTTTCATGGAACATAATTTATTTTGAGATTAAAGTGACAATCAGCATCATGGACAATAAGTGGGTCAGTGCCTCTGTCAATTACACTATTAACCTGGCCACAGGAGTAGCACTTGTTAAATATTTGGAGAAGACTGCAGACTTTGCCTTTCCAATCTGAGCCCCGTCGGTGAATAATTGATAAACGTGATATTTCTCATCAGGCGATTTCTCTTATTTCCATAATTGAAATCTTTCGGGAGCTGGCTCGATGTGAGGGTGATTAATCTTAGCACCTGAAACACTTCAACCCGCCCCAGGGGAATCGTCAGCCTCTCTTCATTAAGGCAGGGAAGGGAAGCTTCCCATAAAGCCTATCACAACTCAGGCTTACGGCTGGGAAGTTATAAATGAGAGTGTCAGAAAGGCCAGGGGCAGCGTGAGGTCCTTCCTCCGGGCTACAGGGCGATAGCGTCAGAGGAGGAGTGTCGGAGGCAAGCTCCTATACTCGGCACGACAGGAAAACAGAATTGGCATCACTGCTTACTCAAAGTCACATTGCGCGTTCGAGTGGAATGGGCCCTTCACCACGGGAGTTTGGAGGAATGAGGTCATCTCAAAAAAAGGTAGAGCCACTTGGCAGTGTAAGAACATAAGAACATAAGAAATAGGAGCAGGAGTAGGCCATCTGGCCCTTCGAGCCTGCCCCGCCATTCAATAAGATCATGGCTGATCTGTCGTGACTCAGCTCCACCTTCCCGCCCTCTCCCCATAACCCTTAATCCCTTCTCTTATCAAAAACCCATCAACCCGTTTCTTAAAAATATTTAGCGAGGCAGCCTCCACCACTTCAACGGGCAGAGAATTCCAGAGATTCACCACCCTTTGAGTGAAGAAGTTCCTCCTCAACTCTGTTCTAAACCGCCCCCCCTTTATCTTGAGGCTGTGCCCCCTAGTCCTACTGTCTTTTTTGAGCGGGAAGAGTCTCTCCACCTCTATCCTATCCATCCCATTCATCATCTTATACGTCTCAATGAGATCTCCCCTCATTCTTCTAAACTCTAACGAGTACAAGCCTAGTTTATTCAGCCTCTCCTCATAGCTCAATCCCCTCAACTCCGGTATCAGCCTAGTAAACCTCCTCTGCACTCCCTCCAGGGCCAAAATATCCTTGCGCAGGTGCGGCGCCCAAAACTGCACACACTACTCCAGCTGCGGCCTCACCAATGCCCTATACAGCTGTAGCAAGACCTCCCTACTTTTATATTCAATCCCCTTCGCTATGAAGGCCAGCATCCCATTCGCCTTCCTGACCACCTGCTGCATCTGCAAGCTGGGTTTTTGCGACTCATGCACAAGGACCCCGAGGTCCCTCTGCACCGTCGCCTGCTGCAGTTTTTCGCCCCGTAAGTAATATGGTGTAGATGGTATGTAGATGGTGAAATGGTGGCATGGTGGCACAATGATTAGCACTGCTGCCTCACCTGGTCATCAGCAGATTCCTAATCCCAGATATTATTTATTGAATTCAAACTCCACCATCTGTCGTGACGTGATTCGAACTTGGGTCCCCGGGGACCCAGGCTCAATTCCCGGCTTGGGTCACTGTGTGTGTGGAGTCTGCACATTCTCCCCGTGCCTGCGTGGGTTTCCTCCGGGTGCTCCAGTTTCCTCCCAACAGTCCAAAGAGGTATAGGTGAGGTGGATTGACCGTGCTAAATTGCCCTTTAATGTCTCAAGATATGTAGGTTAGGTGGATTAGCCCTGGGAAATGTTTGAATTCACTCGGACAGAGTGGGAGAGACAGCCTGAGTGGGAGGCTTGTTGGAGAGCCAGTGTAGAATCGGTGGGCCGAATGGCCTCCTTCTGCACTATACGGACTCTGGGAGAAGTGACTCCCTAAGCTAGTGAAGGTTTTAAAGTATTATTTTATGGGATGCATGGTTTGCACCATGTTGCGGAGATGGTTGGTTAGTCAGCCGATTTGAAAACCAGGGAAGAACGACAATAGCTAATGAAGGAAGCACTAAAGTTTATTTATTTACATTAACACTGCAATGAAGTTACTGTGAAATTTCCCGAGTCTTCACAGTCTGGCACCTGTTTGGGTCAATGCACCCTAACCAGTACGTCTTTCAGGCTGTGGGAGGAAATCAGACAAGATTACATTCTGGAATACTAGATGGCGTGAGAAAGCTACCGAGAAATTTATAAACTGATTGGAAAGGTCTCCACAGGTACTTAAAACGGAAAAGAATAATTGAAGAGAGTATCGGCTCCTCTAGAGTGAGACTGGGAAATTAATCAAGGGAAATAAGGAAATGGTGAAGATGTTGATGAGATATTTTGTGTCCATCATCATCGTAGCAAATACCATCCTAGAGATAATGTAATTCTAGATGTCAATGAGTGAGGGGAATTCAAATCTATTCTAATCCCAGTGGCACAGTGATTAGCACTGCTGCTTCATAGCACAAGGGACCCGGGTTCGATTCCCGCCTTGGGTCGCTGTCTATGCAGAGTTTGCATGTTCTCCCCGTGTCCACGTGGGTTTCCCCTGGGTGCTCCAGTTTCTCCCCACAGTCCAAAGACGTGCTGGTTAGGTTGACTGACCATGCTAAATTGCTCTTAGCATCAGGGGTATTAGCTAGGCTAAATGCATGGGGTTACGGTATAGAGCCTGGGGGGATTTGATGGGCTGAATAGCCTCATTCTGCACAGTAAGGGTATTAATCACCTGGCTAAAGGTATGGGAATGAAGGCTGACAGGTCTCTAGGCCCTGATGGACTGCATCCTAGGAGTTTAATGTTTATTTATCAGTGTCACAAGTAGACTTACATTAACATTGCAATGAAGTTACTGTGAAAATTCCCTAGTCGCCACACTCCGGCGCCTGTTCGGGTTACACTGAGGGAGAATTTAGCACGGCCAATACACCTAACCAGCACATTTTTCGGACTGTGGGAGTCCAGACAATTGCGTCCCAGGCGGACAGCTGATTTCACCAGCAAAATGGAACTGGCAAGATCATGAGAGATGAGAAATTGGGTGTGAAGCTTATTTCCTGCCTCTCGTCCTAGTTTACCAACTTGCCACGCCGATGGACCGACACGGTGGGACAGTGAGATCCTGCACGGTATCTCAGTGAGGTGGAGTAAGCTGCAACACAGGATTTCATATTGAACATAGCCCAAAACATCTTGATAATTCCTGCAATCGGGGCACATGTAAAGATCTAAGTCAGGACTGGTTCTTCGATTCTGTATCCCTATAAAAATAGTTCAATTGCCATTAAAGCAGTGTTCCGTTATGAATTGCCAAGCTGAAGTATCTGTCGCTGTTGCAAACAAAGAACGACTCTCCACGTTAACTCTCCATTCTCATTAGACGTTGATGGAATAGGAAACAAGGATCCTGGTAGAAACCAAATCCCTGCATCAGTCAGTTGGGAAAACAGAATATAAATATAAACTTAGGAGCAGGCAGGACATGGGTTCAAATCTGGCCTCAGGTCACTGTCCGTTTATACACTCTATCAGTGTATGTGTGGGTTTTTGAATTCATTCATAAGCCATGGGCATCACTGGCTAGGCCAGCATTTATTGCCCATCTCTAGTTGCCCCTTGAGAACATAGAACATAGAACATTACAGCGCAGAACAGGCCCTTCGGCCCACGATGTTGCGCCGACCAGTTACAAAAACAATGACCCACTAACCTAAACCAATCCCTTTTTGTCCATAAACCTATCCACGGATGTGGTGGTGAGCTGCCTTCTTGAATCGCTGCGGTCCATGTGCTGTGGGTTGACCCACAATGCCGTTAGGGAGGGAATTCCAGGATTTTGACCCAGTGACCGCGAAGGAACGGCGATATATTTCCGAGTCCTAGGTTCGACCTGGGTTCAATTCTGGCTCGGGTCACTGTCTGTCTGGAGTTTGCACATTCTCCCCGTGTCTGCGTGGGTTCCCTCCGGGTGCTCCGGTTTCCTCCCACAGTCCAAAGATGTGCGGGTCAGGTTGATTGGCCGTGCTAAAATTGCCCCTTAGTGCCCAGAGATGCTTAGATTAGAGGGATTAGTGGGTAAAATACATAGGGATATAGGGGTAGGGCCTGGGTGGGACTGTGGTTGGTGTGTACTCGAGGGATCGAATGGCCTCTTTCTGTACTATAGGGTTCTATGATTTCTAGGTGGAAGCTGTTGTGGGTTTGGAAGGTGCTGTCTAAGGATCTTTGGTGAATGGCTGCAGTGCATCTTGTAGATAGTACACACTGCTGTTACTGAGTGTCTATGGTGGAGGGATTGAATGTTTGGAGGTGGGATACTAATCAAGTGGGGCTGCTTTGTCCTGGATGGTGTGGAGCTTCTTGAGTGTTGTTGGAGCTGCTCCCATCCAGGCAAGTTGGGAGTGTTCCATCACACTCCTGAGCTGTGCCTTGTAGATGGTGGACAGGCTTTGGGGAGTCAGGAAGTGAGTTACTCGCCGCAGTATTCCTGACCTCTGACCTGCTCTTGTAGCAACTGTTTGCGGTGAGTCCAGTTGAGTTTCTGATCAATGGTAACCCCAAGGATGTTGACAATGGGAGATTCAGTGATGGTCACACCATTCAATGTCAAGGTGAGGTGGTTAGATTGTCTCTTATTGGTGATAGTCGTTGCCTGGCATTCGTGTGACGTGAGTGCTACTTCTCACTTGTCAGCCCAAGTTTGGATATCGTCCAGATCTTGTTCTATTTGAACGTGGACTGCTTCAGTATCTAAGGAGTCATGAATGGTGTAATTACAAAGAACAACACAGCACGGGAAACAGGCCCTTCGGCCCAATGAGCCCGCGCCGCCGTCCCATGGTCAGTGACCTATTCATGATTTTAGTCTATGCCTAATGTGTGAGGATCAGGGAGGTCCAATATAGGGACAATTTGTTACCCAATCAATCAGCCTAAAAGCACATTTTTGGGATGTGGGAGGAAACCGGAGCACCCGGAGGAAACCCACGCAACCATGGGGAGAACGCGCAAACTCCCACGGACACAGGCCCAAATCCATGTGTCCGCACAGCAACAGAGATAGTCTCTGAGCTGTCATGATGCCCTCGAGATGGTATCCTCCAGATGCTCTGGTTTCCTCCCACAATCTGAAACATGTGTTGGTTAGGTGCATTGGCCATGCTAAATTCTCCTTCAGTGCGCCCGAACAGACGCCAGAGTGCGGCGACTAGGGGATTTTCACACTAACTTCATTGTGGTGTTAATGTAAGCTTGCTTGTGACACTAATAAATAAATTGAACAAAAAACTCAAATTGGACAAAGCTGCATAGAACTTACTCGATGTAGGGATAACATGTACAGATACTATGGGCGGGATTTTACAATCCTGCCTGCCACAGGAGTTGGGAGTAGGTGAGGGTCGCACCATGGGAAGGTCCGTTGATCTCAGGTGGGATTTTACGATTTCAACACTAACGAGGCCATAAAATCCTGCCATATTATTCAACTTTGCCATCAACATTCTACATTAAAGAACATTTTCTTTGTACAAATTTTGTCTGAATCATAGTTAGGAATGGGGGGGATTTATTTATTAGCATCGTACTGTTTCTGTGCTCTCCTCAGACTTTCGAAAGAATCTTTTGTTTCCTTGGGACTGGGAGACTGTAAAGCTCATTGACATGATGGATGAGGAGTGAAATATTTTGGGGGTTTTGATGACTGGCTGTCAGCAGTGTCTAGACTCTCACCTTTGCTCAGCCGCACCGGGTTTCACTATCTCTTCTGTTTTTACACAACTCAGGAAAATACATAAAGAAACTCTGGAACACACAAGAAGATCTTGGTGAAAGGTTGTTGATAGAGGAAGCGCAGACAGTTTTAACACTTCCTTTTCACAAGTTCTTGACCCAGGAACAGGCTTCGTTGACAAGCTCAAGCGCACAGACATATGAATTAGGAGCAAGATTAGGGGCCATTCAGCCCCTTAAGCAAGCTCCTCCATTCAACAAAATCGTAATCGTGGCTTCAATTCGATGGCTGGAATTTTCCAGCCGTTCATGCCGGTGGGATTCACTGGTTCCGCCGGAAGTGTACCCCCGCCCGCCGGTTTCCTGCCAGTGATGACATCAACGGGAATTCCCATTGACAGTGGAAGGACTGGAGAATCCCAGCAACCAGTACACAAGGTGCCACTTCCCGCCTGCAGGGGGCATGTGGCTGGGAGGCCGGATAATCTCACCCCATATTCCCCCCGTCCTCAATAATCTGTCTAACTCAACCTTGATGTATTCGATGACCCAGCACCCACTGCATGCTTGGGAAAATTAACTAAATTCCTCTTCATATCACGGAATCTCACAGTGCATCTCACGGAATCTACAGGACTGTAGAAAGGAGGTTAAAAGGGAAATTAGGAGAGCCAGAAGGGGTCATGAGAAGACCTTGGCGGGTAAGATTAAGGAAAATCCCAAGGCCTTCTATAAGTATGTGAAAGGTAAAAGGGTGAGAAGGGAAAGGATAGGACCTATAAAAGATGAAGGGGGAAAGGTCTGTGTAGAACCAGAAGAAATGGCGGAGGTGCTTAATGAGTACTTTGCATCAGTATTCACAGTGGAAGCTGATTTGGGAGATCTTGCTATGGACTTGCAGCAGGTGGAAAAGATTGAGTACGTGGACATTAAGGAGGAGGATGTGTTAGAACTTTTGAATTCTATCAAGGTAGATAAGTCGCCGGGACCAGATGGGATGTACCCCAGGATACTGTGGGAGGCCAGGGAAGTGATTGCAGAGCCCTTGGCGATGATCTTTGCGTCGTCAATGGAGACGGGAGAGGTTCCGGAAGATTGGAGGATTGCGGATGTAGTCCCTATTTTCAAGAAAGGGAACAGAGATAGCCCGGGAAATTACCGCCCGGTGAGTCTGACCTCAGTGGTTGGTAAGCTGATGGAGAGACTTCTGAGGGACAAGATTTACGAGCATTTGGAGAGGTTTGACATGATCAGGAATAGTCAGCATGGATTTGTCAAGGGCAGGTCGTGCCTTACGAGCCTAGTTGAGTTCTTCGATAATGTGACTGAACACATTGACGAAGGAAGTGCCGTGGACGTAGTGTACATGGACTTCAGCAAGGCTTTTGATAAGGTCCCCCATGCAAGACTTCTTGAGAAGGTGAGAGGGCATGGGATCCAAGGGCCTTTGGCCTTGTGGATCCAGAACTGGCTTGCCTGCAGAAGGCAGAGAGTGGTTGTGGATGGGTCTTTTTCGGAATGGAGGTCAGTCACCAGTGGGGTGCCCCAGGGATCTGTTCTGGGACCCTTGTTGTTTGTCATTTTCATAAATGACCTGGATGAGGAAGTGGAGGGATGGGTTAGCAAGTTCGCTGATGACACGAAGGTCGGCGGTGTTGTGGATGTTCTGGAAGGATGTCAAAAGTTGCAGCAGGACATAGATAGGATGCAGGAATGGGCGGAGAAGTGGCAGATGGACTTCAACGCGGATAAATGTGTAGTAGTCCATTTTGGCAGAACCAACGGGATGAACGAGTACACTATTAAGGGCAGGGGTCTTAGTAGCGTTGAAGAGCAGAAGGATCTCGGGGTCCGGGTTCACAGGACTCTTAAATCGGCCTCGCAGGTGGAGGAGGTGGTCAAGAAGGCGTATGGTGTACTGGCCTTCATTAATCGAGGGATTGAGTTTAGGAGTCGGGAGGTAATGCTGCAACTTTACAGGACCCTTGTCAGGCCTCATTTGGAGTACTGTGCGCAGTTCTGGTCGCCTCACTATAGGAAAGACGTAGAAGCTATTGAAAGGGTGCAGAGGAGATTTACAAGGATGTTGCCTGGACTGGGAGGCATGCCTTATGAAGATAGGTTGAGGGAGCTGGGACTCTTTTCCCTGGAGAGGCGAAGGTTGAGAGGCGACCTGATAGAAGTTTATAAAATGTTGAGAGGAATAGATAGGGTGGACTCTCAGAGGCTATTTCCCCGGGTTGAAATGGTCGCTACGAGAGGACACAGATTTAAGGTGCGGGGAGGGAAGTACAGAGGTGATGTTAGGGGTAAGTTTTTCACTCAGAGGGTAGTGAGTGATTGGAATCGGCTGCCGTCGTCGGTGGTGGAGGCGAACTCGCTGGGGTCTTTTAAAAGACTTCTGGATGAGTATATGGGGTTTAATGGGATTGGGGGTTATAGATAGGTCTATAGATTGGTGGGGTTGATGCGATCGGCGCAACTCGAGGGCCGAAGGGCCTGTTTGTGCTGTAATGTTCTATGTTCTATGTTCTATGCAGAAGAGGCCCTTTGGCCCATCGACTTTGCACTGATTTGCACAAAGTATCTGACCTCCCGTCCCGTCTAATCCCACTTGCCAGCACTTGGCCCATAGCCCTGAATGTTGTGATGTGCCAAGTTTTCATCCAGGTTCTTTTTAAAGGTTGTGAGGTATCCCACCTGCACCACCCTCCCTGGCAGCGCATTCCAGACCGTCAGCACCCTCTGGGTAAAAAGATTTTTCCTCACGTTCCCCCTAACCTCCTGCCCATCATCTTGGATCCACGTCCTCTCATGGCTGACCTTCAACTAAGGGGAATAGCTGCTCCTTATCCACCCTGTCCACGTCCCTCATAATTACTTACTCCTCAATCGCTCCTCAGTCTTCTCTGCTCCAACGAAAACAAGTCAAGCCTATCCAACCTCTCCTCATAATGTAAATGTTCCATCCCAGGCAGCAATCTGGTAAATCTCTGCACGCCTCCCAGTGCATTCACATCCTTCCTATAATATGGCGACCAGAACTGCACACAGTATCCAGCTGTGGCCTCGCCAAAGTTAACATAGAACATAAGAACATAAGAAATAGGAGCAGGAGTAGGCCATCTAGCCCTTCGAGCCTGCCCCGCCATTCAATAAGATCATGGCTGATTTCTCGTGGCTCAGTTCCACCTTCCCGTCCTCTCCCCATAACCCTTAATCCCCTCTCTTATCAAAAACCCATCAACCTGCTTCTTAAAAATATTTAGCGAGGCAGCCTCCACCACTTCAACGGGCAGAGAAAACATCTTATACATAGAACACTACAGCACAAACAAGCCCTTCGGCCCACGAGTTGCGCCGATCACATCGACACCTACCAACCTGCAGACCTATCTATAACCCTCAATCTCATTAAACTCCATATACTCATCCAGAAGTCTTTTAAAAGACCCCAGCGAGTTCGCCTCCACCACCACTGATGGCAGCCGATTCCATTCACTCACCACCCTCTGAGTGAAAAACTTACCCCTAACATCACTTCTGTACTTTCCTCCCTGCACCTTAAATCTGTGTCCTCTCGTAGCAACCATTTCAACCCGGGGAAATAGCCTCTGAGAGTCCACCCTATCCATTCCTCTCAACATCTTGTAAACTTCTATCAGGTCGCCTCTCAACCTTCGTCTCTCCAGGGAAAAGAGTCCCAGCTTCCTCAACCTAACTTCATAAGGCATGCCTCCCAGTCCAGGCAACATCCTTGTAAATCTCCTCTGTACCCTCTCAATAGCTTCTACGTCTTTCCTATAGTGAGACGACCAGAACTGCGCATAATACTCTAAATGAGGCCTGACAAGGGTCTTATAAAGTTGCAGCATTACCTCCCGACTCCTAAACTCAATCCCTCGATTAAGTTCTACACAACTCCAACATGACTCCCCCACTTTCGTAATCTATGCATCAATTGATAAAGGCAAGTATCCCATATGTTTATTTCACCGCCCTACAAGCATACCCTTCGTTTTCAGAGATCTGCGGACAAACACGCCAAGGTCCCTTTGTTCCACAGAACTTCCGAGTGTCCGACCATTCATTGAGTACTTTCTTCTCAAATTACTCCTTCCAAAATGTATCACCTCACAGTTTGCAGGGTTAAATTCCATCTGCCAATCTGACCATCCTGTCTATCTTGTAGCCCGAGACAATCAACCTCACCATGAACCACCAAGCAATCTTTGTGTCATCCGCAAACTTACTAATCTTATCCCCTGTGTTGACATCTAAATAACAAATAATAGGGGGACCCAGTACAGGTCCATGTGGTACGCCACTGGACACTAGCTTCCAGGCACGAAAGCAGCCTTCTTCATCACCTCTGTCTTCTTCAACTGAGACAATTTTGAATCCACTTTATCAAATTAGCCTGTATCCCACAAGAATTTACCTTCTCCCATGTGGGACCTTGTTAAAGGCTTTGATGAAATCCAGATAAACTACATCAACTGCACTATCCTCATCTACACATCTGGTCACCTCCTCAAAAAATTCACTCAAATTTGTTCCTCCCACTGGCGAAGCCTTACTGACTATCCCTGATCAAGCTTTGCCTCTTCAAGTGGAGAAAGATTCTGTCCTTCAGAAGTTTCTCTCATAGTTTCCCTACCACTGACTTGAGACTCACTGGCCTGTAGTTCCCTGGTTTATCTCTTCATCTCTTCGTAATGAGCAGAACCACATTAGCTGTTCTCCAGTCACCTGGCACCTCCATGCTGGCCAGAGAGGAATTGAAAATTTGGGTCAGAGTCCCTGCAATCTCTTCCCTTGCTTCCCATGGCAGCTCAGGGCACAATTAGGGATATGGAGATAGGGTCTGGGTGGGATTGTGTTCGGTGCAGACTCGATGGGCCAAAGGGCCTGTTTCTGCACTGTAGGGTTCTGTGTTCTATGTTCTAATTCATCTAGACCTGGAGATTTGTCCACTTTTAGGCCTGACAATACCTCCACTACCTTGTCAATGAGCCAGTGGTATTATTACTAGATTATTAATCCAGAAGATTAGCTAATGTTCTGGGGGCCCAGGTTCAAATCCAGCTACAGCAGATGGTGGAATTTGAATTCAATAAAAATTATGTGGAATTAAGAATCTACTGATGACCATGAAACAACTGTCGATTGTTGGAAAAACCCATCTGGTTCACTAATGTCCTTTAGGGAAGGAAATCTGCCGTCCTTACCCGGTCTGGCCTACATGTGACTCCAGAGCCGCTGCAATGTGGTTGACTCTCAAGTACCCTCTGAAATGGCCTGGCAATCTGTTTAGTTCAAGGGCAACTAGGGCAATAGTTACTGGCCACCCATGTCCCATAAATGAATATTATCTCCCTATGTCAATTTACTCAAGAACCTCACAGCCTCGCTCTTCGAGTTCCGCACCTTCATCCTCATTCTCGTGGATGAAGGTGCATGTGAAGTATTCTTTCAACATTCTGCTGATGTACTTTGGTTCCACACATAAATTGCTCTGCCTGTCTTCCCCCCTTGCTGTACAGACAGGCTGCTTCTGGTGTCAGAAGCTTGGCTGCACTCCCTGGAGGAACAAATGTCCTCATCATCGTTTGCTGGTGGGACCCAGGGAACTCCTGCCTGTTTCTCTTGGACTGCCTGGTGGTCACCCATTCCCTCGCTCCATCGAGGCCCATTATCTGTGGTGTGACCACCTCTCATTGTGCTATCCATGATGCTCTCCGACTCACAGATGCTCCATGGTGTCCACAGTCAGTGTTCCAGCTACGAAACCTCAGCTTCCAGGAATTGTAGCTAGACACATACCAGTCCCGGGCACGGGAAATGTGCCCGGCTTCCCACATAGAGCAGGAAGAGCGAACCAAGTCTTTGACTCTCCTGCCTTGACCGACACCCTTTAGGTTTAAAAGTTTCAAAGACTTTTTTTTCAAACAAAATAAAGTTTTTTTTTTAAGTTTATTTATTAATTTAACAAATAGGCTTACATTAACTCTGCAATGAAATTATTGTGAAAATCCCACTCTGGCACCTGTTTGTGTACATTGGCAGAGAATTTAGCATGGCCTAACCAGCGCGTCTTTTGGACTATGGGAGGAAACCGGAGCACCTGGAGGAAACCCACGCAGACATGGGGAGAATGAGTAGACTCCGCACACTCAGTGACCCAAGCTGGGAATCGAACCTGCTTCCCTGGCGCTGTGATGCAGTGGTGCTAACCATTGTGCCACTGTGCCGCCCCAAATCAACTAAGTCCCTACTCTTGCTTAAACAATGAATTAATAGAGTTTGGAAATATCCGCCAGGACTTACTCACTAATCATCTGCTCCCAATAGCCCCACGTGACTGGCTGCACTCTGATGTCACCTTGGAACAGTCATTCCCCGTTCTCCTGCCGATTTCCCTTGTCTCTGCCATCAAAAAGGCAAGTGGATTAGGCCTTACCTTATGCTGCTCGTTTATATTCCCCTGAGCCTCAGGTTCTCCTTCCAGGTCCAAACTTCATCATCGCCTCCACTCATTCTCTCTTTTTAATTCCCACCACCTCTGGCTCTCCTTTTTCATCTCTGTCTTAAATGGGAGTGCATTTAATTTCAAAGTGTGCTGGTTGCAGATCACTTCACCCCTCCGCTCCCCATCAGGGGAAACATAGAAACATCAAAACTGGAAGCAGATTTAATGTAAGCCTATTTGTTAAACTAATAAATAAACTTTTTTAAAAAAAGCTTTATTTTGTTTGAAAAAAAGTCTTTGAAACTCTTAAACCTAAAGGGTGTCGTCAAGGCAGGAGAGTCAAAGACTTGGTTCGCTCTTCCTGCTCTATGTGGGAAGCCGGGCACATTTCCCGTGCCCGGGACTGATATGTGTCTAGCTACAATTCTTGGAAGCTGAGGTTTCGCAGCTGGAACACTGGCTGTGGACACCATGGAGCATCTGTGAGTCGGAGAGCATCATGGATAGCACAATGAGAGGTGGTCACACCACAGATAATGGGCCTTGATGGAGCGAGGGAATGGGTGACCACCAGGCAGTCCAAGAGAAACAGGCAGGAGTTCCCTGGGTCCCACCAGCAAACGATGATGAGGACATTTGGGTGACAGTTAGGATTATATTCACTGGAGTTTAGGAAAGAGGGAATCTCGTAGAGACTTATAAAATTTTAACAGGGTTAGACATTGCCGATTCAGGATGAATGTTCCCAATGAATCCAGAACTACGGGTCATAGTCTGAGGATAAGGGGTAAACCTTTTAGAGCTGAGGTGAGGAGAAATTTTTTCACCCAGAGGGTGGTGAATGTGAGGGAGGTGTGGGACCAGGATTAGTGATTACAGAATACCTTGTAGAGCAAGGGGAGACCACCTTGGGGCCAGAGTGTGCGTGGGGAGGGAAGGAGAGACAGAGGGGGATGTGTGGGAAGGAACTGTGGTGATGGAAAGAAAACAGAGACAAAGATGAAGATTTGGGGAGAGAGATTGCAGGGGGCAGGTCAATCACAGGGAAAAACGTAAATTAACTTGGGGGGGGGGGGTACAGAGGGGACCAGTATGTTCCTCTCAGCCCAGAAACTGTGCTGGAAAAGCATCTTAGAATCATAGAAAAGCTACAGTGCAGAAGGAGGCCATTCAGCCCATCAAATCTGCACCAGCAACAATCCCAGATAGATCCTATCCTTATAACCTCGCATATTTACCCCACTAATCCTTCTAACCTACACCTCCCAGGACACTAAAGGACAATTTAGCATGGCCAATGTACCTAACCTGCACATCTTTGGACTGTGGGAGGAAACCCAGGCAGACACGGGTTGAATGTGCAAACTCCAGTCATGGACAGTGACCCAGGATGGGAATCGAACCCAGGTCCCTGGAGTGGTGCTAACCACCGTGCCGCCCAGCACTGACACATTTCACCGAGCAGTATCCGCTTCTCTCCAGCTGCTGGTTTTCCAGGTGACGGACAGTTAAAGCTGGTGGAGACAATAATCTGAGGCACTTTGACTCATTAACAGATCTAAATGAGGACTCCACCTTCTGGGAGAGCGCTGGTTGGCTGGACACTGTCCAGCCTCCAGTCAAAGCAGAAGTAAATGTGTTTGCAGAGGGTTGTTATCGGGCTTGTAAATTCTTTCCTGGAATTTGAACATCGCTGACAGGGGTCAGGCACTTATTACTCATCCCACTGTTCCATCTCATGACTGAGGTCGAGTGGCAACCTGATAGAAGTCTACAAGATTACGAGAGACGTGGACAGAGTGTATAGCTAAATGCACTTCCCTCGGGTAGAAAAGTCACGTACTGGGGACATAGGTTTAAGCTGCGTGGGGAAAAGTTTAGAGGAGATGTGAGAGGCAAGTTTTTTTACGCAGAGGGTGGTGAATGTCTGGAACGTGCTGCTCAAGGGGAGGGGGTGGGAGCAGGTACAATAGCAGCGTTTAAGGAGCGACTGGACAAATACATGAATAGGATGGGAATGGGAGGATCCGGACTCTGTAAGTGCGTATGGTTTTAGTTTAGGCAGGCGTCATGGAGGGCCGAGGGGCCTGTTCCTCTGTGGACTGTTTTTTTGTTCCTCATAGAACATAGAACATAGAACATAGAACATTACAGCACAAACAGGCCCTCGAGTTGCGCCGATCACATCAACCCCACCAATCTATAGACCTATCTATAATCCCCAATCCCATTAAACCCCATATACTCATCCAGAAGTCTTTTAAAAGACCCCAGCGAGTTCGCCTCCACCACCGATGACGGCAGCCGATTCCATTCACTCACCACCCTCTGAGTGAAAAACTTACCCCTAACATCATTAATCGAGGGATTGAGTTTAGGAGTCGGGAGGTAATGCTGCAACTTTATAGGACCCTCGTCAGGCCTCATTTGGAGTGCTATGCGCAGTTCTGGTCGCCTCACTATAGGAAAGACGTAGAAGCTATTGAAAGGGTGCAGAGGAGATTTACAAGGATGTTGCCTGGACTGGGAGGCATGCCTTATGAAGATAGGTTGAGGGAGCTGGGACTCTTTTCCCTGGAGAGGCGAAGGTTGAGAGGCGACCTGATAGAAGTTTATAAAATGTTGAGAGGAATAGATAGGGTGGACTCTCAGAGGCTATTTCCCCGGGTTGAAATGGTCACTACGAGAGGACACAGATTTAAGGTGCGGGGAGGGAAGTACAGAGGTGATGTTAGGGGTAAGTTTTTCACTCAGAGGGTGGTGAGTGAATGGAATCGGCTGCCGTCATCGGTGGTGGAGGCGAAACTCGTTGGGGTCTTTTAAAAGACTTCTGGATGAGTATATGGGGTTTAATGGGATTGGGGGTTATAGATAGGTCTATAGATTGGTGGGGTTGATGTGATCGGCGCAACTCGAGGGCCGAAGGGCCTGTTTGTGCTGTAATGTTCTATGTTCTATGTTCTATGTTCTATGTTCTATCACCTCTGTACTTCCCTCCCCGCACCTTAAATCTGTGTCCTCTCATAGCGACCATTTCAACCTGGGGAAATAGCCTCTGAGAGTCCACCCTATCTATTCCTCTCAACATTTTATAAACCTCTATCAGGTCGCCTCTCAACCTTCGCCTCTCCAGGGAAAAGAGTCCCAGCTCCCTCAACCTATCTTCATAAGGCATGCCTCCCAGTCCAGGCAACATCCTTGTAAATCTCCTCTGCACCCTTTCAATAGCTTCTACATCTTTCCTATAGTGAGGCGACCAGAACTGCGCACAGTACTCCAAATGAGGCCTGACAAGGGTCCTGTAAAGTTGCAGCATTACCTCCCGACTACTAAACTCAATCCCTCGATTAATGAAGGCCGGTACACCATACGCCTTCTTAATTACCTAAAGAACAAAGGAAATGACAGCACAGGAACAGGCCCTTCGGCCCTCCAAGCCTGCACTGACCACGCTGCCCGACGGAACTAAAAACCCCGGACCATTCCGGGGACCGTACCCGTCCATTCCCATCCTATTCATGTGTTGGTCGAAAGAAATCTTTGGACTGTGGGAGGAAACCGGAGCACCCGGAGAAAACCCACGCAGACACGAGGAGAATGTGCAAACTCCACACAGGCAGTGACCCGAGCCGGAATCGAACCCAGGACCCTGGAGCTGTGAAGCAGCAGTGCTAACCACTGTGCTTTGTTCTTTGTTCATTCCCATCCTATTCATGTGTTGGTCGAAAGAAATCTTTGCCTTTGAGATTTAAAAAATTATAGCCAGTCCAAAATGTCCTTTCCTTTTGTAGAGGAGGGGTGCGATGGGGGGGTTAAAATGTCCCTCAAAGTAAACCACACATGGCGCAAATTTAACTCCAATGGCGGTGATTTTCCACTGGATTGGAACTTCCACGCCAATTGGCTGCCTTGCCTTTCTCAATCAGAAGTTTCTATTTTCCGCAATTGGATTATAACTGTGGCAAATCATTTGCACATATCATTTGAAAACACTAATTAAGCACATTAGGGATGTGCAGATCTGATTAACTTCAGCTCTGCTGCTTCGCTCGGGTTATTTATATGCTGTTTCCTCGGCTTGAGAGTTTTGGTGACGCGACTGGGTGAGTTCCCAGAGGCTGGGAATCCTGCAGTGAGTAATTCACCTCCTGACTCTCCGAAGCCGGTTCAGGGGGACAAAGTAGAAAGGGGTCGAGAGCTTCAAGTTTTTAGACGTCCAGATCACCTGCCCTGGTGCCCCCTGCACCTCCCTCCCCCCCCCCCCCCCCCCCCCCCCCCCCCACCAACCCCCCATCCCGACACTACAGTTAAGAAAGCCCACCAACGCCTCTACTTTCTCAGAAGACTAAGGAAATTTGGCATGTCAGCTACGACTCTCACCAACTTTTACAGATGCAGCATAGAAAACATTCTTTCTGGTTGTGCCACAGCTCGGTATGGGCTCCTGCTCTGCTCAAAGCTGCAAGGAACTACAAAAAGATCGTGAATATAGCCCATGGACGGCTACATCCTAGTGTCATGATGTGGAGATGCCAGCGTTGGATTGGGGTAAACGCAATAAGAAGTCCACACAGTGAGCACGTGA